>QXEO01000923.1:1759157-2959157 GCA_007115705.1 Dactylis glomerata | reverse complement strand
AGGGGTACTTAATTTAGTATGGAAGATAACAAACCCAACCACTACGTCTTCATGAGCTAAAAACAGTGTCACAAAATGAGAAGTATTTGAAGGTTTTGAAAGGTAGCACATGAAAATTTACTTGGAATGGCTTGAAATGCCATGCATAGGAATTTATAGTGGACTCTTTGGAGTAACTTGGTTTTTAGGAGTTGGATGCACGAGAAGTATTCCCTCTCAGTACAGGTTTTTGGCTAGCAAGGCTGGGTAGCAAGCATAAGAGTTGAGTGAAACAAACATACATACATGTGATAGAAAACAATCATGCAATCTTCCTTGGAAGTACTTAACTTGAGAATACTAAGCTTATGAGCCAATCAAGAAAGAAATATAATGAAATAATGTATCTACATGTGTTTCCCTCTTTCTACTCAAGCCTCAAAGTATTGTTGCTACTAACCATTGCTAAGTTTGCCATAACCAACTAGATTTACTCATGCTCCCAAAGTGATACCAATACTAATCAACAAGATTAATCATATAACAAAAATTGCAAACTAAAATAAAGTGTGCGGAAAGTAAATGATAAAACTTCTCATTAATATTTCATAATAGCAACTTACACCAAGGGATACATAGATAACCAACTAAAGTAGAGATACTTCCACACTGCAAACTATCCTATATGATAACTTCTCTACTCATGATATGACTCTACTGAAAAGTAAAGGGGTAAAAGGTAATGATGTGATACCACGGCACTCCCCCAAGCTTGGAACAAGCTAAGGGGATGCCAATACCAAAGACGAATTACTCCTTCGGTGGTGGTGAGTCTTTATCATCATCAAACTTCCAAGGTAAAGGCTCCCCATCAAGAAAGGATGACTTGGTTTCCACTATCCTGAAACTGGCAGTAGCACTTATTTGTTTAAACCTAGTCTCATACTCACAATTTTGATTTTGCATGTCATAGAGTTGTGCTTGTAATTTGTTGGTGGTCTCGTGGAGTGACAAAATATAATCCCAGATCTTGGCAGTCTCCTTCTTGTGCTCGGCGATGAGTTCTTGATTTATTCTATGGATAATGTCCACTTCGCATTCTGCCATCTTCTTGTATCTAAAGACTTCTTGCTCCAGCTCTTCCATCCTAGCTTCCAGACTGCTGATACGTCTCAAACATATCTATAATTTTTGATGCTCTATGCTTGTTTATACACCATTTGCTTTGTGTTTTGTTACACTTCATGGCGTTTTTATGCATTTTCCAAAACTAACCTATTAACAAGATGCCAAAGTGTCAGTTCCCTGTTTTCTGCTATTTTTCTGTTTCAGAAAAGTTACACAGGAAATATTCTTAGAATTGGACGAAACAAAAGCCGAACCTCCTATTTTTTCCGAAGCTTCGCGAAGACCGAAGATGAGACGGAGGGGGGCCAGAGGCTGGCCACACCACAGGGGGCGCGGCCTAGCCCCTGGCCGCGCCCACCCATGGTGAGGCCGCCTGGCCCACGTCCTGACAATACCCATTTGCCTATAAAGACCCATCGTCGGGAAAAACCTAAGGGACGATTCGCTTTTCCCAGAAACATACTGCAAGCCACCGCCGTCATCAAATCGAGATCGGGAGAATCCAGGAGCTCTTCCCGACACCCTGCCGGAGAGGGGAATCCCTGCTGGAGGCCTTCTACACCACCATGGTCGCCTCCGGAGTGATGTGTGAGTATTCTACCTTGGACTACGGGTCCATAGCAGTAGCTAGATGGTTGTCTTCTCCACCATGTGCTTCATGTTTAGATCTTGTGAGCTTCCCTACATGATCAAGATCATTTTTATGTAATCATACATGTTGTGTTTGTTGGGATCCAATGAGTATTGGTACTATGTCAACTTGATGTGCTGAATTATATCTTATGTTATCTCTATGTTGTTTATGATCTTGCATGCTTTTCGTTGCTAGTAGCTATCTTGGCCGACTAGATGCTAGTAACTCCAAGAGGGAGTATTTATGCTCGATAGTTGGGTTCATGCCTCTATTTAATCCGGGGGAGTGACAGTTGCCTCTAAGGTTGTAAATATGATGTTGCCACTAGGGAGAAAACAACATTCTAGTGTCTAAGGACATTTGCTTTGTTTACATTATGCACTTTGCTTAATGCGATTATCTGTTGTTCGCAACCTAATACTCAAGGGGTCTTCGGATGATATCCCCGCGAGTGGATTTTTAGTCATAGATGCAGTTGGATTATGGTCTATGTATTTTGTCGTAATGCCCAGAGTAAGCCTCATAGTGACCCTCATGATGCATGTACGTCATCTTTACTGTATCAATTGCCCAACTGTAAGTTGTTTACCCAGCATGCTTTATTTATCTTATGGAGAGACATCACTAGTGAACTGTGGACCCCGGTCCAATTTCCTTTACATTGTTACACCGTTTTACTTTACTCACACTATTTACTTTACTTGCTTTATTATCATCCTTTTACCACTCGATACGCTCATACCTTTGTTTACAGCAAACCGGTGAGATTGACAACCTCATCGTAAGTTGGGGGCAAAGTATTTGTTTGTGTTGTGTGCAGGTTTCACGTTGCTGCTAGGTGAAGACACACCAACAAGTTGTCTGGCGCCATTGTCCGGAGTGTCGCGAAGCTAGCAAGCATCACCTTCTTAAGTTTGGCTCTCTCCTACTGGATTGATTACCTTGGTTTCATAACTGAGGGAAAACTTGCTGCTGTGCTCATCATACCTTCTCTTGGGGTTCCCAACTGGTCGGTTATTTACATCATCAACACCGCACCATCAAGCAAGTTTTCTGGCGCCGTTGCCGTGGAGAGAGAAGACTTCTGCAAGGGGAGTCTCGCACGCACAATCTTTTACTTTGTTTTTAGTTTTGCTTTATTTTATTTTTGCTTGCATCGTTTTATCAAAAATACAAAAAAAAATAGTTTCCTTTAGGGATTTCTATTTTCGTGCCCTCGGGTCCTTAGTTGTGCTCTGTTTTCCCCAGCCGCTTAGTTTTTCCTCAGTTTTGCCCAAGCGCTTGTCTGAAACCCTTACAAGGAGCTCGGACGGGAGGAATCCCGTTTAGTTGACCATTTGTTGGTGCTGGCAAGTGGGGCCGCTGTTGGTGCCCCGCAGTGGACACGTCTCCACTTATCCAGATCATCGTGGGACCCACAACTTGTCCACGTTAGCGCGCCGAACCCACAACTTACCCAGGTGACCGTTGCAAAATGGGAGCCCAAGCCAGCCCCGCGCCCGTGCCCATGCCATTGCTTCCCCTTTCTTTCCCCATTGTTCTTCTTCTCCGCCAGCGGCAGCCCTTCTCCGGCAGGCGGGTGATGTCTAGTTTCTCTTCGACCTCCCATTCTTCATGGCCGCAGTATGGACCCGTGCCTTTGACAAAATGCCCTGACTGCCCACGCCAGGAGCCTCTGAAGCGGTCGATCTGTAAGACGGACGACAACGACAACCATGGACGTGAGTTCCTTGCATGCGAGAGCTTGCCATATAGAGAGGGGGTAAGGTTAGATCTCGCTCCAATTGCTCTGTTTTCTCTTGATTTTCTTGTTATTCCCTCGAATTTGGGATTTAGGGTTCATGTTGTTGTTTTCAGATCCTCAAGAAATGCAGGTATTTCGAGTGGATCGATGTGTACGTTCAGAGGCTTAAATTGCAGGTATCAATTGGCGCTATTGGGAAGCGCAATTTGGGAGGGGGGACTTGCTGTAGAGAATGCGGCAGAGAGAGGAGCCGTTCCGATTATGCCTAATGCTCCCAATGCAGAACTGGTGGAAGTGAAGGGAGAACTGAAGAAAATGAACAAGCAGTTAAAGCAGCTGATCGAGTTGAAGAAGCAAGCTAATCTGATGGCTGGTTGTTTTTTTGTTGTATAATTGTGATCGGATTCTTATCATTGCTCATCAAGCGCTAGAAGTTGTTACAAGGGGTCCCTTGTTACAAATCCATTAGTCAGTTACATGTACTTGTAGTTGTTTTCAAAGTTAGTGTGTGCATTCACCGAAATTACCCAAAAAAAGTGTTAGGGAATATAGGAATGCTAAAGATAGTTGATAATTGTTAGAGGGGTGACAAATAATGCATTCACCAAAATCCCACAAATATGTATGTCTCATGTTTATACCAAAATTATACCACTTTTGGGATGTTTCAAATAACCAAAACTATATCCCAAACTATATTCCCTAAAAGAAAAGGAATGCTAAAGAAAGTTGATAATTGTTAGAGGGGTGATAAATAATCCATTCACCAAAATCCCCCAAATATGCCAAATATGTATGTCTCATGTTTCTACCAAAATTATACCACTTTTGGGCCGTTTCAAATTGCCAAAACTATATTCCCTAAAAAAAGGAATGCTAAAGATAGTTGATAATTGTTAGAGGGGTGATAAATAATCCATTCACCAAAATCCCCCAAATATGCCAAATATGTATGTCTCATGTTTCTACCAAAATTATACCACTTTTGGGCCATTTCAAATTGCCAAAACTATATTCCCTAAAAGAAAAGGAATGCTAAAGATAGTTGATAATCGTTAGAGGGGTGATAAATAATCCATTCACCGAAATCCCCCAAATATGCCAAATATGTATGTCTCATGTTTCTACCAAAATTATACCATTTTTGGGCCGTTTCAAATTACCAAAACTATATTCCCTAAAATAAAAGGAATGCTAAAGATAGTTGATAATTGTTAGAGGGGTGATAAATAATCCATTCACCGAAATCCCCCAAATATGCCAAATATGTATGTCTCATGTTTCTACCAAAATTATACCACTTTTGGGCTATTTCAAATTACCAAAACTATATTCCCTAAAATAAAAGGAATGCTAAAGATAGTTGATAATTGTTAGAGGGGTGATAAATAATCCATTCACCGAAATCCACAAATATGTATGTCTCTTGTTTACACCAAAATTATACCACTTTTTAGTTTAACATTTTTAAATTGTGGAAAATAATGCATAAATAGAGGGAATATAGTTACGTGGCAAAATAATCCATAAATGCATGTCTCTTGTCACACGGATCGACTCCACCAACCATTGATCCACCGACAGAGAGAGAGAGGGGTGGCCATGAAGAGACGGATAGGGGTATACTGCCCGTTAGATCAGTGAATCAACGGTTGGTGGAGTTAATCCGTGTGACAACGGCTCAACCAATCAGGATAAGTTTGGGCTTCTGTGAGTATTTGTTACAGTACTTGAGGGCAAAACTGAGTATTACTAAGAAACCAAGGGCACGTAAATAGTAAATAGACTAAGGGATTCAAACAAAAGAATTACAAAATGAAAAATGTGTGTTTTGTACAATATAATTCATATTGGGCTACATCAAATTATATGCAATTCAAATATACATGAGTGTGACAATTATGGCCTCATTTAGACAAACTATGTTTTGGGGAAGATGTTTTGCAAAGGGGTTTGAGTGGAAAACCATGCATCTTCATAGCTACTAGTGATTCTAAGATGTGGCAATTTGTGGTAAAACATGATTTATCTATGTTTGTTCAAGGTGGCAGGTTGCGTAGGAAGACTCCATGAGTAAGTGCCACTATGTTTTTATTTTTTTGGATTTTTTTGCGCATGAAATGACTCAATTAGCTATGTTAATCTCATTTGTTGACTCTCTGTTGACCAGCTACTTGAGGGTAGAACTGAGTATATTGCACTTGCCAGTCTAAGTACTCGAGGGGAAAACTGAGTACAGATAAAATTTCTGTATAAGGCCCAAGGTTAGAACTGAGTACACCAAACGTCGAAGGGTTAGCCTCGTGTCGCGGTGCACGCTGCAGCCGTGCATAGCGGACGCGTGTTGCGGTACACCAAACGCCACCTTTGTCTTTATAGATCCCCTCTTTCTCTCCCTCGATGCTCGCCCACTCTCTCATTGTCACTGCAACCGCCTCTCCTGTCCCATCATCTTCTCCACTTCGCGTCAAAAAACCCCGAAGAAAAAACCCCGGCGATGGAGAAGAATGAGATGCCCATTGTCGGCGCTTCCGACGTAGCCGTCGGCACATCGGCCGCTGGCGCATCGGCCGCCGGCGCATCGGCCGCCACCCCCGTCCAGGACCCCATCGCTGCTTCGAACATGTCCGCTGGCACATCAGCCACCGGCGCATCGGCCGCCGCCCCCGTCCAGGCCCCCGTCGCTGCTTCCGACGTAGCCGCCAGCGCACCGGTGCATCAGCCGCCAGCGCATCGGCCGCCGCCCCCGTCCAGGCCCCTTTCCAGTTCCCCGTCGATTGGGACCCGTACGAACAAGAGCCGTACGTCGCCCCGGAGAACCCCTACGACACCAGCATCGTCGACGACGAGGAGGTAACCCTTTGTTCACTTGTTCTTATTCCATTTCAATCCTTTTTGTGTTAGATCTTGCGTTATTAGGGTTCGTCTGTTTCTATTTCTATCATTTTGTGTTAGATCTTGCATTAATAGGGTTCGTCTGTTCCTAGTTCAATCCTTTTGTGTTAGATCTTGCGTCATTAGGGTTCGTCTGTTCCTAGTTCTGGATCTTGCGTGTTAGATCTTGCGTTATTAGGGTTCGTCTGTTCCTAGTTCTAGATCTTGCGTTATTAGTGTTTGTGATTTGCTTTTGTTTAAGATTCGGTTAACTTATGTGAGTAATCAATCCCATCCGGTTAATTTGTGCCGATGATGATGAATATTTGGGCACAAATTGATTCAGGGTTTGGTCAGTGAACAATTGGTGTGTACAATTTTGTTGTGCATGATCTTTGGTTCACTGACCCAAATCCTGGATATAAGTGTGTCCAATGTAACTGAGGCTACCTCTTTTTTTCGTGCCCATATTATCATGCATGATCTTTTGTTCACTCTCTGTTCCATCATCGCTGCAATTGACTCCGTGTTTTTCGATCTTTGGTGCTACGTGATAGGTGCAGAGCAGCGACGTCGACAACGACGATGAGTCCTTCCACACCAAGACTCGTCACGTCCTCAGGAGGCTGCAGTCCGGCCATTACGATCGCCACTTTGCTCGAGGCATTTACAGGTGCCCCTTCTACACTAGGAGGCTCCGCGCCACCGACTTCAACTGCCTAGTGAACCATGCAGAATCCATTGGCAGAGCCATTGGCGGCGCTAGAGTTGGAACGACCGTGAACGTGCATGCGTTCATGGCCAAACACAAAGCACTTGGGATTCACCTGCGCAGCCTCCAAGCTCAATACCATTAATGTAAATTATAGCTTATGTTGGATCTCGGTCGATAGCTACTGTTATCTATGCTATGTTGGCTGCTGTATGCAGCTTATCGTATATTTTATCTGGATTTGTGCCCTAGATTTCCTACTCCCTCCGATCCATATTACTCTTCGCTAATGTGGTTGTATCTAAACACATTTTAGTGGTTGATACATCCGTATTAGTGAAGA
Source organism: Dactylis glomerata (assembly GCA_007115705.1). NCBI lineage: Eukaryota > Viridiplantae > Streptophyta > Magnoliopsida > Poales > Poaceae > Dactylis > Dactylis glomerata. Next base: position 2,951,743 of record QXEO01000923.1, on the reverse strand, counting down.
GTAATATGGATCAGAGGGAGTACCTGATTGGGTAAAAATGAAGGCATAAAGAAATGAATGGCGTTAAGAAACATAAGCCTCTAGATTTGCTACCAATTTGGGCAATCAAGAATGAATGAGATCGAGCGAGAGAGAGGAAAATGGTGCATTGAAAACTGCTAATCTGGGCGAAAGAGACAGAAACCACTCATGCCCACGTCCCGGACCCACACGGCTCCACACGCTACGTCCCCACACGCTACGGCCCCAGCTCTGCTCGTATGACCAAACACGGTCTCGTCCTGTCCCACGCGGTCCCTTTCTGCCAGCCCCACACGACGCGGCCCCACTCGTCAGCACAGAACGGTCAACTGAATGGGATTCCTTCCGTCTGACCTCCTTGTGAGAGTTTCAGACAAGGGCTTGGGTAAAACTGAAGAAAAACTAAGGAGGTGGGGAAAACTGAGTACAACTAAGGACCCGAGGGCACGAAAATAGAAATCCCTTTCCTTTATAGTTGCTTTTATTTACTTTTTTTAGTCTTGTTAGAATGAGTAATCCTGAAGTTGAAGTTCGTACTTTTAAGCAATAGGGGGGAGAGAGCTTGAAAGATGCTTGGTACCGTATTAGCAATTCTCATCATAGGTGTACGAAGAAGCATTCTACCATGATCCTCCTTAGAAATTTTTATGTTGGTATATCTAGTTGGAATAGGTACGTTCTTGATACTCTTGCAGGAGGTAATTTTCTGGGTACTCCCGCTCTTGAAGCATGCACTTTAATAGAAAGTTTAGTGGGAGTACCACCTATCCATGTTGTTAAAACTGAGGTCACTTTGGATGAAGTTTTAGAAAAACTTAGCTCTTTAGAAAAAAGTTTGCCAAGTATCCTTGATAACGCTAGCCGAGTTAATGAATCAATAGAAAGCATAGTAAGAGAATCACCGCTCTAGAGGCTAGCACCACTCTTGATAGTCAAAACCTTAGGATTGGTAAACTAGAGGAATCTATGGAAAATTTAAGTTCAATTTTCTCTTCTCTTAAATTTAAGAAGGAGAAAGCTTTTGTTGGAAAAGAGCAAAAATTTATGAATGTTCCCAAGGTGTCTGTGCCTAAACCGCAGCATATTTTAAGATTGATAAGACTTCTAGTTCAACTAAGAGTGACTTGTAGGTTGAATCATCTTCGGGAACTTCTAAAGTGCCTAGCGTGGTAAGTGGTGATCTTGAGGAAACAGTTGATCTTAATGCCTCCTTTGATATCACTTGATTCGCACTTTCTGCGCCTAGCTCAAAGGCGTTAAAGAAAAGCACTCTTGGAAGATAACCCATTGTTTTCTTTTAAGTACTTTTTCTTTCATTTGAGTCTTGCAAGTTATTACTACTGTAATAACCGCTCCTTATCCTTTTTATTTTGTTGTTGTGCCAAGAAGAACCTCTAATTTGAGGGAGGTAAGATTTGGGGAAGTTGCTGTCCTGAAACAGATTTTGGTGCTGCACCGTAAAAATTCGTGAAAATTCTCAGAATATCTTTTTGACCTGCGATTTCTTGTGCATATGCCCCAGGTTATATCCAAACTTTCATTAGTTTTGCACTTTTTGATTTGAGCAACAGAAGGTCCTCAAAAAAATTGACCTTTTACAGCTGTTCTGTTTTGACAGATTTCTGCCACTATTTGTGTTTGCCTCTCGATCGATTTCATTTTGAGTTCTTTTGATCACGAAACTTTTGGGGAAGTTGCTACAGTAGTATATGCTTTATATGTGGTAGTTTTGAGTTGAAACCTGAACCAAAAAGGGTTGATTCATTATTATGTTTATGCTGACATTGCTAATAGAATTATGTGAAGTTTTGTATGAAGGAAGTTTTCAAGTGTAGGGATTGGAGAATGATGAGATGAGATGAAGAATGGACAAACGCTCAAGCTTGGGGATTCCCATGTCACCCCAAGAAATATCCAAGAGGTACCAGCGTCAAAGCTTGGGGATGCCCCCGAGGCACCCCTTCTTCATCGGCAAAAATCAGGTCACCTTTCAAAACACTATATTTTTATTGCTTCATGCACTATACGTTTTTCTTGGAGCGTCTTTACTTTTGATTTCAGTTTCTTTTGTTTTGTTTGCTGCAATAAATGGTTGGACCCCAATAAATTTCTTTTCGAGAAGATTTACTCGCTTTTCATTTGCCAAGAACACTCCGTTTTTCACTCTTATCGTTCAACGAGTGTTCTCTTTTTCTAGAACTGCGTTTAGCTTTCATTTTTTGCCTTGATTTTTGTTTAGACCTTGTTATATCTTTGCATCAAGGTGTATTTGGACCTCTGGTCTATGTTGGTATTCATCAAAAGAGTTGTCTCAAAAAGGTTTGAATGGTGTTGGAAAAGAGAAAAAGTTTTATGCAAAAAAGTGGTACAAAATGGAGCTTGTTTAGATTGCGGCTTAGACTTTTTCATGCCATGCTTGATGTCATTTTGATAGTATGCTTAGTGATTTTTACTATAGCATGACTTGTCTCAAATGACTGAGATTGCTTAATGAGCCTTTGAAAAAAATCATGCGTTGTTTTTATTATTTGGAAGCATTAATTTGGTTTTCTCCTTGATGCTTTATTTGGGTTGACTTGGCGCATGCTTACAACATGTTTGACTCATACAAAGTCGCCATAAGACTCTATGATCATGTGGTTTTTGACTTTTGATGCCATTTTATGCTTCTCTTAATGATGTTTTGTCGCTATGCATGATTATGGCCGTTATTGCTCTCTTAGTTGGTCGCTCCCAGTCTTTTGCTAGCCCTCATTTTGTACTGAGTATGAGCTCTACTCGTGCATCCAACTCCCAAAAAACAAGTTATTCCAATGTGTCCACCATACATACCTATTAGCAATTTGCTATTCCAAAGTACATTTGACTTGCTTTTATCTATCCTTCAAATTAAACTCTTTTGGTGTTATGTGAAAACTAGTCAGTAAAGCTCTCACGAATCTGATGGCACACTTTACTTTTCTCGCTTTTAATAATTTTGATATTGTGGCTCTTTTATGTTGACGTTATGCTTGCAAGTTGTCAGTTGGAAATTAGCCAAACCATGCCGTTATGGGGTAAGCTTTCAACATTGCACTTCTTTTATTTGAGTTGATATCGTGATCTTTTGTTTATGGATACTCACGATGTGAAATAAGTTGGGAATCTTGCGGGATCATGGAGTTTGTATACGTGTTAGAGAAACACCTGGGCCGCTAATCTAAGCCATGCATCATTCATGGTGGAAATTTACAGCATGCCCGTAGTAGACATTCGACGACGTATCTCAAAATAAAAAGCTATACCAATGGTAAATAAAAGAGATGCCAAGGTGTTCATTGTTTGTTTGTCCTGTCATTTTGATGTGGGCTTGTTCCATGTCATCAGGCAAGGAGGTACCCTGTTGGTGGTTCTCGATGATACGTTTTTACTTACAATGACAAGAGCTTCTTGGGACTCTAAGTCGAGTAGCATGAGGTTTGAGTATTCGTATTTCACGGGACATGAGGTTTTCAACTTATAATTTATCAAGCATATGCTCATAAACGTTCTTGCATTTACTTTAACCATTCAAGATGCCTATGATGGGGGCAATGAGAGCTCAAAGCTAGTAAGTATCATAATTTTTGAAGGTTTATAAAATTTGCAATCACTGCTTCCCTCTGCGAATGGCCTTTCTTTTACTTTTATGTTGAGTCACCACGTTCTACCTTTATGCACCATCTAAGAGAGCATAGTTGCCATTCTGAGTTTAATGTGCATTGTCCCAAAGTTATCATTGATTGATTCATGATTCTGGTTTCACTTGTTCTTAAATTATTTGTATCTAGTCGCCCTTTTAAACTTGAAGGTGTCTTATGCATTTATGTTTTGCTCTTCCATGAAGGACAAGCTGAAAACCATTTGCTATGTTTTTCCATATGATTTGAACACACATTTGACTTTCAATGTTTCATTATTCATGATCTTTCGTTTGTGTTTCTTTTCATGTTATAACATGGTTGCTAAGTTCTTATTGTCAAGATTATGTCTTTTATGCCCATGTTTTAAGTTCTTTGATCCCAGCACTCAATGCTTACATAGATGATCAAGATTGTGATGATGCATGTCACCTCAAAAATTATTCTTTTGTTATCACTTACCTACTCGAGAACGAGCAGGAGTTAAGCTTGGGGATGCTTGATACGTCTCAAACGTATCTATAATTTTTGATGCTCCATGCTTGTTTATACACCATTTGCTTTGTGTTTTGTTACACTTCGTGGTGTTTTTATGCATTTTCCGGAACTAACCTATTAACAAGATGCCACAGTGCCAATTCCCTGTTTTCTGCTATTTTTGTGTTTCAGAAAAGTTACACAGGAAATATTCTCAAAATTGGACGAAACAAAAGCCGAACCTCCTATTTTTACCGAAGCTTCACGAAGACCGAAGATGAGACGGAGGGGGGCGGGGGCGTGGCCCAGCCCTGGCCGCGCCCACCCATGGTGAGGCCACCTGGCCCACCTCTTGATGATGCCCCTTCGCCTATAAAGACCCCTCGTCAGGAAAAACCTAAGGGACGGATTGCTTTTCCTAGAAACATACTTCAAACCGCCGCCGTCGTCGAATCGAGATCGGGAGGATCCAGGAGCTCTTCCCAGCACCCTGCTGGAGCGGGGAATCCCTGCCGGAGGCCTTCTACACCACCATGGTCGCCTTCGGAGTGATGTGTGAGTAGTCTACCTTGGACTACGGGTCCATAGCAGTAGCTAGATGGTTGTCTTCTCCACCATGTGCTTCATGTTTAGATCTTGTGAGCTGCCCTATATGATCAAGATCATCTTTATGTAATCATACATATTGTGTTTGTTGGGATCCGATGACTATTGGTACTATGTCAAGTTGATGTGCTGAATTATATCTTATGTTATCTCTATGTTCTTTATGATCTCGCATGCTTTTCGTTGCTTGTAGCTATCTTGGCCGAGTAGATGCTAGTAACTCCAAGAGGGAGTATTTATGCTCGATAGTTGGGTTCATGCCTCTATTTATTCTGGGGGAGTGACAATTGCCTCTAAGGCTGTAGATGTGTTGTTGCCAGTAGGGAGAAAACAACATTCTTGTGTCTAAGGACATTTTCTTTGTTTACATTACGCACTTTGCTTAATGCGATTATCTGTTGTTCACAACTTAATACTCAAGGGGTCTTCGGATGATATCCCCGCGAGTGGATTTTTAGTCATAGATGCAGTTGGATTATGGTCTATGTATTTTGTCGTAATGCCTAGAGTAAGCCTCATAGTGATCCTCGTGATGTATGTATGTTATCTTTACTCTATCAATTGCCCAACTGTAATTTGTTTACCCAGCATGCTTTATTTATCTTATGGAGAGACACCACTAGTGAACTATGGACCTCGGTCCAATTTCCTTTACATTGTTACACCGTTTTACTTTACTCGCACTATTTACTTTACTTGCTTTATTATTATCCTTTTACCACTCGATACGCTCATACCTTTGTTTACAGCAAACCGGTGAGATTGACAACCTCATCGTAAGTTGGGGGCAAATTATTTGTTTGTGTTGTGTGCAGGTTCCACGTTGCTGCTAGGTGAAGACACACCAACAAGTTGTCTCGCGCCATTGTCCGGAGTGTCGCGAAGCTAGCAAGCATCACCTTCTTAAGTTTGGCTCTCTCCTACTGGATTGATTACCTTGGTTTCATAACTGAGGGAAACTTTGCTACTGTGCTCATCATACCTTCTCTTGGGGTTCCCAACTGGTCGGTTATTTACATCATCAACACTGCACAATCAACTGCCCTCTCCTTTAGGACCCCGAATATCTTCTATCTGCACCTTGCCATCCTTGAGCGACAACTCCTTGGGATGCATCTTCAGCTCCCTCATGTACAGATTAATGATGTCCGCAAGGGAGTTCTCCTCGGATGAACCAGAAGAAGACATGCTGGCTCTAAATCTGAGAACAGTTTCTGACAGAAATAGATCGAAACAAAAACACGACGAGAAAACAATATACAGACCTCGGGGACTCCGAGGGATTATATAGGCAAAAGTTTAACAACAAAAGGAAGGCATAGGATGAAACCAGGTCGAAAACGAGCTCCGAGGCGACCTCACCACCAGGTGGCGCGGCCAGCAGGGGGCCCGCGCCATGGTGTGGTGTGGTGCCTCCGGGTACCGTTTCCTACTCGTTTATGTCTCGTAATTTTTCATATTTAATAAAAACAACAAAAGTATAAGCAGAAAAGTTTAACGTGAACCTTTTCTGACTAGAACTGTTACCTATTCGAAAACGGACTCTGCAGTTTCCTGCATTGTTCTTTGATGAATTCTTCCGGAGTCACCACTTGAATAATATCAATATCTTCATTATAAGAATCTCCGGAAATATAATGCTTGAGTCTTTGCCCATTCACCACTTGCTTAGTGTTATCTTTAAGCGAAGCAATCTTTATCATACCTAAACGATACACCTCTTCAATAATAAAGGGTCCTTCCCATTTCAAGAGTAATTTTCCTGCAAAAAATCTGAGACGAGACCTATACAATAGAACTTTCTCACCAACATGGAATTCTCTCTTAAGAATTCTCCTATCATGCCACTTCTTAACTTTCTCTTTAAAGAGTCTAGCATTTTCATAAGCTTCACTTCTCCATTCATCTAAAGAACTCAAATCAAGCAACCTTTTCTTACCAGCGAGCTTAAAATCTCTATTAAGCTCTTTCACCGCCCGAAAAGCTTTGTGTTCTAATTCTAAAGGCAAGTGACAAGCTTTTCCATAAACCATTTTGTAAGGAGACATGCCCATGGGGTTCTTATAAGCAGTTCTATAAGCCCATAAAGCATTGTTTAACTTACTAGCCCAATTTTTCCTAGATCTATTTACAGTCTTCTGCAAGATAGACTTGATCTCTCTATTTGATAACTCTACATGCCCACTAGTTTGGGGATGATAAGCTGAAGCAATTATATGATTAACATCATATCTAGCAAAGGTCTTCCTAAAACCACCATGAATAAAATGAGAACCTCCATCAGTCATAAGATATCTAGGCACACCAAACCTGGGAAAAATAACATTCTTAAGCATTTTTAACGAGGTCTCACTCTCACCATCAGCACTCTTTGTAGGTATAGCTTCTACCCACTTAGTAACATAATCAACAACAACAAGTATATGAGTATAACCTTCTGAAGGAGGAAAATGACCCATAAAGTCAAATCCCCAACAATCAAATGGTTAAATAACAAGAGAATAATTCATAGGCATTTCATTGCGTCTAGAAATATTACCAACTCTTTGACATTCATCACAAGATAAAATGAATTTTCTTGCATCTTTAAAAAGGGTAGGCCAATAAAAACCTGATTGTAGAACCTTTTATGCAGTTCTATCTCCAGCACGATGTCCTCCATAATCACTACCATGACATTTCCTCAATATCTCTAGTTGTTCATATTCTAGAACACATCTTCGCATAATACCATCCACTTCTTCTTTATACAAATGTGGGTCATCCCAAAAATAATGCCTCAAGTCATAAAATAATTTCCTTCTTTGCTGAGCTGTAAAGGTTGGAGGCAAATACTTGGAAACAATAAAGTTAGCATAATCTGCATACCAAGGACTCTCTCGCAAGGTCACCTTTATTGCAGCCAACTGTTCATTTGGAAAACTATCATTAACAGGAATAGGATCATAAGAAATGTTTTCCAATCTAGACAAATTATCAGCAACAGGATTTTCAGCACCTTTCCTATCTGCAATATGCAAATCAAACTCTTGTAAAAGCAACACCCATCTAATAAGCTTGGGCTTAGCATCTTTCTTTTCCATAAGATACCTAATAACAGCGTGAGCAGTATGAATAGTAACTTTCGAATCAACAATATAAGGTCTAACTTATCACAAGCAAAGACAATGGCTAGGAACGCTTTTTCAGTAGTAGCACAATTCTTTTGAGTAGCATCAAGAGTCTTACTAGCATAATGCATAACATTCAACTTCTTATCTACTCGCTGTCCAAGAACAACACCAACAGCAAAATCACTAGCATCACACATAATTTCAAAGGGTAAATTCCAATCAAGTGGTTGTACAATAGGAGCAGTAATTAAAGGCTTCTTAAGAATTTCGAAAGCTTCCTTACAATCATCATCAAAAACAAAAGGTACATCTTTTTGAAGAAGATTAGTAAGAGGAATTGAAATTTTAGAGAAATCTTTAATAAACCTCCTATAGATACTAGCATGACCAAGAATACTACGAATACCTTTAACATCCCTAGGACAGGGCATTTTCTTAATTGCTTCAACTTTTGCTCTGTCAACTTCAATGCCTCTTTCAGAATTTTTATGTCCAAGAACAATTTCTTCATTCACCATAAAGTGGCATTTCTCCCAATTAAGAACAAGATTAGTTTCCTCACATCTCTGCAAAACTTTATCAAGATTGTGCAAACAGTTATCAAAAGAAGTTTCATAGACGGAGCAATCGTCCATGAATACCTCCACAATTTCTTCACAAAATCCCTAAAAAATAGCAGACATGCATCTTTGAAATGTAGCAGGAGCATTACACAAACCAAAAGGCATACGTCTATAAGCATAAGTGCCATAAGGACAAGTAAAGGTGATTTTCTCTTGATCTTGCTTTTTTATAGCAATTTGAGAGAAACCAGAATAACCATCAAGAAAACAAAAATGAGTTTTCTTAGATAATCTCTCTAACATTTGATCTATAAACGGTAAAGGATAATGATCTTTCTTAGTAACTTTATTGACCTTTATAAAATCGATGCACATCCTATAACCAACTACTACTCTTTGAGGAATAAGCTCATTATTTTAATTAGGCATAACAGTAATTCCCCCTTTCTTAGGGACACAATGAACAGGACTAACCCATCTACTATCAGCAATATGATAAATAATACTAGCATCAAGGAGTTTCAATACCTCATTTCTTATCACTTCCTTCATCTTAGGAATTAAAAGGCGTTGATGTTTGATACGTCTCAAACGTATCTATAATTTTTTATGCTACATGCTTGTTTATACACCATTTGCTTTGTGTTTTGTTACACTTCATGGCGTTTTTATACATTTTCTGGAACTAACCTACTAATGAGATGCCACAGTGCCAGTTCACTGTTTTTGTTGTTTTTGTGTTTTAGAAAAGCTACACAGTAAATATTCTCGGAATTGGACGAAACAAAAGTCAAAATTCCTATTTTTCCCGAAGCGTCACGGAGTCCAAAGCTGAGACGGAGGAGGACCAGGGGCCAGGCGCACCATAGGGTGGCGCGGATGCCTGGCCCACCTTCTGACGCCACCCTTCCGCCTATATATTCTCCTCGACGGGAAAACCTAAAAGGATCGATCAATTTTCCTCGAAACATACTGCTAGCCGCCGCTGATGCGGCACGGTGTTGATGATGTAAGTCACTGTCCAGTTGGGAACCCCAAGAGGAAGGTATGATGAGCACAGCAGCAAGTTTTTCCCTCAGTAAGAAACCAAGGTTTCCAGGTAAAAGCCAAACTCTAGAAGGTGATGCTTGCTAGCCTAGTGACTTCCAACAAGGGCGCCGTTTACGACACTTGTTAGTGCGTCTTCAACTAGTAGCAACGCGGAACCTGCACACAACACAACCAAATACTTTGCTCCCAACTTACGATGATATTGTCAATCTCACCGGTTTGCTGTAAACAAAGGTATGAGCGTATCGAGTGGAAAGCAATAGTAGTATGCGAGAAAGTAAACAATGCGAGTAAAGTAAACAGGTGATAGCAATATAAAGGAAATTGGACCGGGGTCCACAGTTCACTAGTGGTGTCTCTCCATAAGATAAATAGCACATGCTGGGTAAACAAATTATAGTTGGGCAATAGTTCACTAGTTGAATGCCCGTGCGTTGCTACGGGTTTTTTTTTCTTGCCATACGCATAAATATGTTAGCTAAAGAGTTGATTGTCGTGGGAAGTTCGGCTCGGGGAATATCGATTGTTTCAGGTACTAAGTGCAGGGAAGTGTTTTTCAGGTGAAAGTTCAGCGCTCCGACGCCAACGTCAATGGCTTCTGCGGGTGTCGTGCCCCTCTCGAGGGAGTCGTTGCGGCTACTCTCTCCGTATTAGGGCTCTTGGTGAAAATCCAAGACTTTGTGGTCTCGATGACGGTGACGCTTCATTGCGTTGTTTCCTTTTTAGGGGCATTGTCGTGGATCCTTAGTTCCCTTTTTCTCTTTGACGTTTTTGGTGGCAAGCTAGTTGCTTCTTAGTTTTTTTTTACCTTTGAATTTTTTTTATCTTGTAATAGGTTCGCTAATCACTTTGTATCGGTTCGGTTGTTGGGCTTTATTTATAAAGCGGGGTGAAAGCCTGTTTCGTGATGAGTTAATTGTTGTGCATCATTAATAATTTTCTTTTTTTACTGTGCGACCGTAATAGTTTACTTAAAATTGAAATATGACTCTCTTTTTTCTATAATACATGCAATATTTGAAAGAATAGTAGTTGTTTTTATTAAAATCTACCTTTATGCTCTTACTCTGATTAGATCTAGTACATATTGTTAGGTGAATAATAACATTGTAATTATTTTGTCAAAAGAATTTTTAATTTACTTCATTCTAACTAAGATTAGGTAGAAAATTAACCCTGTTTTTTATTTTTTTTAAATATCCCATCTTTACTCTCAATCCATCTTCTCTCTCTCACTCTCTCTCACTCACTTTCCCCACCCTCCTCCCCCACCCTATCCAAACCAAATCCGCGTCAAAATCACTTCATCGTCTTGACGGCTCCGCCTCGCACTCCTCACCTCTGCTCCGCTGCGCCGCCTACAACGCCGCCGTGCAGATGGAGGACGAGGACAGCATGGTGGGCGTCGCGCTCACCAAGGACCTCGTGCGCGTCGCCGGCGTCGGCCTCCGCCAGCACATCTCCACGCTCGCGCCCTACGTGCTCCCCGTCTCGGAGCTGCTCAGGTACGTACCGTCGCCGTACCTTGCGTGTTGCATTGCAGTCAATTTTGCGTGTCTCGATGCTTCATCTGTGGTCTCTGCGATCATTTACGGCTGCTGCGCTGTCCACAGGTCCCATTTCCGCCGCTTCCACCGCCTCCGCCTCCTGTTGCCGTCGCCTGCCGGGGCCTCCACTTCCACCCCCTCCTCCTCCCACGCCGTCGCAACCGCCACCGCTGCGCCGTCGATGCCAGTAGCGGCCCCTTCGGAGGAGCCGGCTGCGTCCCCGGCGGGTTCAAGCAGCCGGAGATCCAGGTCCGTGCGCTTGTCCTCCGCGTTGGTGTCGGATGTAACGCAGGCAAGTTCTGCACACCTTAGCCATTGAAGTTGTTTATCATATTCCCCTAGTCATCACTTCTGAAACATTTGCCACATGAAAATTTTGTTTTTGAAAGAGAGTTTAGCTTTCCAAATCCATTTGTCATGAGAGCCTGAGATGCCTTTCTCTAACCGCTGATATAATAAATTAGTGGCAAACCTGGCAGACTTCCGTATGGATCAAGTCTCCAACTCAGGGTCGTTATTAAGATTTAAGGAATTCACCTTATCACAGTACCTTCTCATTGGCACGCAGTACAGAATGGAGCCTATTCAGAAAACTGGACTAACTTATGTACAACTTTTATTACATCCATCCAGGTGTACCCTGAAGGTACTCTACTGCTTCAAGGTCTGAAAGGCCAACAGTTGATATCTGTGCTCTTCCTGATTTTGTTGAGAGTATTTCTAAGAGCAAGGACTTTCGGATGGTAAATATTATTCACTTGACCTATGCTATTATTTTTCTGCGCTCTTAAATTCCTTTGTAAACATCTTAATCTTGGGTTGTTGTAAACTATATAAACTTTCAATTCTGGTTGCTCCTCTTTCAGTTTACATGTATGTTTACTTTTATAAAATATCAGGCAACACTATTAATGTTTGTTTGTTTGTTTCAAACTGTTGCTGTTACACTGCCACTGTTGGTATGTTTTTCATAGCCACGAGAAGTTAAACCAAAAAAGTTTCATTTTGCAGTTTAGTGAACCAACTAATATCCATGTATGGTATCTTGGTGTACAGTCATGCATGTCACTGCATGAAAGAAGCATTTGTGCTATACCTTCTGTATATGCTCGTCTATATTCATTTCTTTTGGGTATATATGTTACTTTTGGAGTGTTTGTAAGTTGGTGCTGTTACTACTCTTCATATGATGGATTATATGGGAATTCATTTACCCTGTTTATTTCGGCTGATAAATTAACATATTGGGCCAGCTATTATTATGAATAGATCTGTTTTAACTCGTTGCTAAGTATGTTTCAGTCTGCTAATAACCTGACCATTCATTTTTGACTTCTGAAAATGTATTCTCGTGCACAAAACGCGAAAAAATAAAGGTTGGCAGTCCTTATCATAGCATATTCCTCTTAGTAAATTAACTGTTTATTCCATGTTACTTTTTCTATACATTGTTGTTTTATGAGGTGATTTAAGCTATATTTATCATGCGGATTAAGTTCATGCTATGTGGTTTTATGTTCCCAGTTTCTTTTGCTGCTAGTCTAGATCATAGAATACATGATTTCTTCTTATACCTTTGATAACCTTATCTATGAATCCATCTGGGCAGGTGAAAATTTGTGTCCGTGTCCTTACAAGGAAGGGACCGAATTTTATGTCGCGAGGATCACTCTGAGATTTACTCTGGGCATTACAACAAAATACATAGACCGCCATCCAACTGCATCTATGACTAATAATCCACTCACGGGGAATCATCCGAGGACCCCTTGAGTATTAAGTTGCGAACAATAGATAACTGCATTAAGCAAAGTGTATAATGTAAACAAAGCATATGCCCTTGGACATAAGAATGTTATTTTCTCCCTAGTGGCAACAGCACATCTACAACCTTAGAGGTTTCTGTCACTCCCCCAGATTAAATAGAGGCATGAACCAAATTATCGAGCATAAATAACACCTCTTGGAGTCACTAGTATCTACTTGGCCAAGATAGCTACTAACAACGGAGAGCATGCAAGATCATAAACAACATAGAGATGACATAAGATATATGATTCAGCACATCAACTCAACATAACACCAATATTCATCGGATCCCAACAAACACAACATGTAGAATTACATAACGGTGATCTCGATTATGTAAGGCAGCTCACGAGATCTAAACATGAAGCACATGGTGGAGAAGACAACCATCTAGCTACTGCTATGGACCCATAGTCCAAGGTAGACTACTCACTCATCACGCCGGAGGCAAGCATGGCGATGAAGAAGACCTCTGGTGGCGATTCCCCTCTCCGACAGGGTGCCGGGAAGAGCTTCTGTACCCTCCCAATCTCGGGTCGACAACGGCGGCGGATCACGATGTGTTTCTGGAAAATTGATCGGGTACTTAGGTTTTTCCTATCGGGGGGTCTTTATAGGCGAAGGGGCAGCGTCAGAAGTGGACCAGGGTAGTCTCACCCATAGGGGGCGCGGGCCAGGGGCAGGCTGCGCCGCCCTATGGTGAGGCTGGCCCCTGGCTCGGCTCCATCTCCTCTTCGATGTTCTGGAAGCTTTGTTTAATATCTAGACGTTCGGCTTTTTTTCGTCCAATTCCGAGAATATTTCCTGTGTAACTTTTCTAAAATACAAAAACAGCAGAAAACAGGGAACTGACACTGTGGCATCTTGTTAATAGGTTAGTTCTGGAAAATGCATAAAAACGCCACGAAGTGTAACGAAACACTAAGCAAATGGTGTAAAAACAAGCATGGAGCATAAAAAATTATAGATACGTTTGAGACGTATCAGCCGCCGTCGCCGACGCGAGATCGGGAGGGTCCAGAAGCTCTTCCCGGCACCCTGCCGGAGAGGGGAATCACCACCGGAGGCCTTCTTCATCACCATGCCTGCCTCTGGAGTGATGCGTGAGTAGTCTACTGATGTCTACACACGCTTCTGTTCTTGTAGACAGTGTTGGGCCTCCAAGTGCAGAGGTTTGTAGAGCAGCAGCAAGTTTCCCTTAAGTGGATCACCCAAGGTTTATCGAACTCAGGGAGGAAGAGGTCAAAGCTATCCCTCTCAAACAACCCTACAATTACGATACAGAAAGTCTCTTGTGTCCCCAACACACCCAATACACTTGTCAGATGTATAGGTGCACTAGTTCGGCAAAGAGATAGTGATATACAAGTGGTATAGATGATTATAAGTAGTAAATGCAATCTGGAATAAAAATGGCAGCAAGCAAACAAGTAACAAAACAACAAGTAAACGGTGTGCAAAGCTTGGAAACAAGGACTAGGGATCATACTTTCACTAGTGGACACACTCCCAACAAATATAACATAATTGAACAAATAAATAACTTCTCTTCACCATGCTACTCTGAATTACTCTCCTATTGAATAACACTAATCATTGCGTAGTGGCTACAGAAGCACCACTTAAAGTTCATCAAGTACTTGACAAACACCGCTCATAGAGATATCCAAATCAATTCACAATTCAAGATAAAATTATTGCAACTTAGACCAAGTACTAACACGGTGCACACACTGTCAACATTACACCATGAAAGGAGGAATAGATCACTTCAATACTATCATAGTGATAATTATTCTCATAATCCATAAGAGATCACAATCGTAGCCTAGACCAAGTACCACCATGATGCACACACTGTCACCGTTACACCATGGCAGGAGGAATAGATTACTTTAATAACACCACTAGAGTACACATAATGATGAAGAGTAGCATCTACTTATTCAACATGATACAAAGCTCACAATCACATAGAGATCACATCATGGGAGAGAGAGGTGAACCACATAGCTACCGGTAGAGCCCTCAGCCCCGGGGATGAACTACTCCCTCCTCATCATAGGAGAGAGCAAGGTTGATGGAGATGGCGGTGAGGTCGATGGAGATGGTGGAGACGGCGATGGAGACCTATGGAGATGGCTCCGGGGGCACTTCCCCGTCCCGACAGGGTGCCGGAACAGAGACTTCTGTCCCCCAAAATTCATCGATGACGGCGGCGGAGCTACGGAACTGTTCTGGAAATTTCGCCGATTCCCCTAGGGTTTTCCATCCCGAGGCTTTATATAGGCGAAGGGGCGTCGTCAGGGGGCTGCCAGGGGCTCCTCACACATAGGGGGCACAGCTAGGGCCTGGGCCACGCCGCCCTGGTGTGAGGCTGGCCCCTGGCCCCCCTCCGGCTCTCTTTCGGTCCTCATGCTTCGTCCGGGAAAAATAGGAGTTCTGGAACTTGTTTCGTCCAATTCCGAGAATATTTCCTGTGCAGCATTTCTGAAACACAAAAATAGCAGAAAACAGGGAACTGGCACTGTGGCATCTTGTCAATAGGTTAGTTCCAGAAATCACATAAAAACGCCACGAAGTGTAATGAAACACAAGGCAAATGGTGTAAAAACAAGCATGGAGCATCAAAAATTATAGATACGTTGGAGACGTATCAGCATCCCCAAGCTTAACTCCTGCTCGTCCTCGAGTAGGTAAGTGATAACAAAAGAAATAATTTTTCAGGTGACATGCACCTACACAATCTTGATCATCTATGTAAGTGTTGTGTGCTGGGATCAAAAGAACTTAAAACATGGGCATGAAAGATATGATCTTGATAGAAGAAACTTAGCAACCATGTTATAACATGAAAATG
Organism: Dactylis glomerata; assembly: GCA_007115705.1. NCBI lineage: Eukaryota > Viridiplantae > Streptophyta > Magnoliopsida > Poales > Poaceae > Dactylis > Dactylis glomerata. The sequence continues at coordinate 2,936,038 of QXEO01000923.1, read as the reverse complement.
AACACAAACAAAAGATCATGAAAATGAAACAATGAAAGTCAAACGTGTGTTCAAATCATAAGGAAAAACATACAAATGGTTTTCAGCTTGTCCTTCATGGAGAGCAAAACATAAATGCATAGGACACCTTCAAGATTAAAAGGGCGACTACATACAAATAATTTAAGAACAAGTGAAACCAACAATATGAATCAATCAATGAAAACTTTGGGACAATGCACATTATACTAAGAATGACAACTATGCTCTCTTAATGGTGCATAAAGATAGAAGGTGGTGACTCAACATAGAAGTAAAAGAAAGGCCCTTCGCGGAGGGAAGCAGTGATTGCAAGTTTTATAAACCTTCAAAAATTATGGTACATACCGGCTTTGAGCTCTCATTGCCCCCATCATAAGCATCTTGAATGGTTAAAGTTAATGTGAGAACAATTATGATGCATATGCTTGACAAATCATAAGTTGAAAACCTCGTGTCCCGTGAATACGAGTACCCAAACCTCATGCTACTTTACTTAGAGTCCCAAGCAAAGCTCTTGTCATTGTAAGTATATATGTATCATCGAGAACCGCCAACGGGGTACCTTCGTGCCCGATGACATGGAACAAGCCCACATCAAAATGACAGGACAAGCAGACAATGAACACCTCGACATCTCTTTTATTTACCATTTGTTTAGCTTTTTATTTTGAGATGCGTCATCGAATGTCCACTATGGGTATGCTGCAAATTTCCACCATGAATTATGCATGGCTTAGATTGGCGGCCCAGGCGTTTCCCTAACACATATACAAACTCCATGATCCCCGCAAGATTCCCAATTCATTTCACACCACGGGCATCCATAAACAAAAGATCACGATATCAATTCAAATAAGAAGTGCAATGTTGAAAGCTTGCCCCATGACGGCATGGCTGGGCTAGTCTCCAACTTACAACTTGCAAGCATAACAACTCAACATAAGAGACCACAATGTCAAATTTTTAAAACAAGGAAAAGTAAAGTGTGCCTTCCGGTTCGTGAGAGCTTTACTGACCAATTTTCGCATAACACTGGTAAGAGTTTAATTTGAAGAGTAAATAAAAGCAAGTTAAATTTACTTGGAATAGCAAATTGCTAATAGGTATGTATGATGGACACTTTGGCAAACTTGGTTTTTAGGAGTTGGATGCACGAGTAGAGCTCATACTCAGTACAAGGCGAGGGCTAGCAAAAGACTGGGAGCGACCAACTAAGAGAGCAATAATGGCCATAATCATACAAAGCGACAAAGCGACATTAAAAGAAGCATAAGATGGCATAAAAAGTCAAAAACTAAATGATCATAGAGGCTATTGGCGACTTTGGATGAGTCTAACATGTGTGAGCATGCGCCAAGTCAACCCAAATAAAGCATCAAGGAGAAAACCAAAATAATGCTTCCAAACGATAAAAACAACGCATGATTCTTTCAAAGGCTCATTAAGCAATCTCGGTTATTTGAGACAAGTCATGCTACAGCAAAAACACTAAGCATACTATCAAAAGGACATCAAGCATGACATGCAAAAGCCTAAGTCACAGTCTACACAAGCTCCTTCTTGTACCACTTTTTTTTGCATAAAGCTTTTTCTCTTTTCCAACACCATTCAAAAAAATTATAAACACCTCTTTTGATGAAAACTAACATGGACCAGAGGTCAAAATACACCTTGATGAAAAGATAAAACAAGATCTGAACAAAAATCAAGGTGAAAAACAAAGGCTAAACGCAGTAGAAGAAAAAGAGAACACTCATTGAACGATAAGAGTGAAAACTAGAGTGTTCTTGGCAATGAAAAACGAGTTCATCTCCTCCAAAAGAAACATGATGTGATCTAACCATTTATTGCAGCAAGCAAAACAAAAGAAAACTAAAAGCAAAAACAACTGACGCTCCAAGAAAAATGCATAGTGCATGAAGCAATAAAAATATAGTGTTTTGAAAGGTGACCTAATTTTTGCCGATGAAGAAGGGGTGCCTCAGGGGTATCCCCAAGCTTTGATGCTTGTACTTCTTGGATATTTCTTGGGGTGAAATGGGCATCCCCAAGCTTGAGCTTTTGTCCATTCTTCATCTCATCTCATCATTCTCCAATCCCTACACTTGAAAACTTCCTTCATACAAAACTAAACACAATTCTATTAGCAATATTAGTGTAAGCATAGTAATGAATCAACCCTTTTTGCTTCAGGTTTCAACTCAAAACCACCACATATATAGCATATACTACTGTAGCAACTTCCCCAAAAGTTCCGTGATCAAAAGAACTCAAAAAGAAAGCGATCGAGCGGCAAACACAAATATTGGCAGAAATCTGTCAAAACAGAACAGCTGACAAAGGTCAAATTTTTAGAGGGTTTTATGTTACTCAAATCAAAAAGTGTTCAACTAATGAAAGTTTGGATATAACCTGGGGCATATGCACAAGAAATCGCACATCCAAAAGATATATAGAGAATTTTCACGAATTTTTACGGTGCAGCACCAAAAACTGTTTCAGGACAGCAACATCCCCAAATCTTACCTCACTCAAATTAGAGGCTCCTCTTGGCACAACAACGAAATAAAAAGGATAAGGAGTGTTTATTACAGTAGTAATAACTTCCAAGACTCAAATAAAAGAAAAAGTACTGAAAATAAACAATGGGTTATCTCCCAAGAGTGTTTTTCTTTAACGCCTTTGAGCTAGGCGCAGTAATTTGCAAAGATGCTCATGTGGGCGCCATATAAGAGCTTGAGGCAAAGGCGCTATATAAAAACTTAAAGCAAAAGAGAGCATCAAAAAGCAAGTATGGAACACATTTAAATCTAAACCACTTCCTATGAAAAATAGTCTTGTAAAGAGACAAGTCATAAAAGCGCAAAGCAAAAAGCATAGGAAGGCAAAATAAGTACAACTTCAAGAATTGCAACATAAAGATGGGAAACTCAATATTGTTGAGATCCATCAAACCATATTTCCCTCTCTCGTAATAACTTTCAGTAGCATCATGAATATAACTAACAATATAACTATCACATAAAGCATCCCTATCATGAGCCACATGCATAAAAGAATTAATACTCCCCACATGAACAATCATAGTAGGAGCAGATTCAAAATAATAATTATTCTCATCACCATAATCATCAAAAACAGGAGGCATATTGTAATCATAACTAATTTTCTCCTCAAAAGTAGGTGAACTGAAAACATTATACTCATCATCATAACCATCATAAACTAGAGGCTTAGTATCATCACAAACTAGAGAACAGCTATTTCGCAAAGCATACTCATCAAACATATCATCATAAGAAGGAACATGGATAGTACTAATGGTACACCAATTATTAACCTTAGAATTGGTACCAAAAAGATTTTCAATATCAAAAGTAGAGTGCTTTTCCCAATCATGATCACTAACATAGGTAACAGGCATAGGAACATCATCCCAATCAGAATTATCATAATCTATAGCAGGATCATAATGCTTAGGGGAAGGTACCGTATCCTCTCGCCTCTTACTCTTCTTATTCTTCTTCATACTCTTCTTACTCTCTCCTTTAGGAGGGAGAGACTTGAAGGGCATCTTCTCCACATATTCTTTAGGAGGGAAAGGCATCTTCTCCACATAATCTGGTTTGCTGACAGAAACAACAGAAGAAACTTTGGAGGATTCCTCCTCTCTATTAATAAGATCGAAACATCTATTAGTCCTGTCATAGCTTGGCAAAACATCAGGTTTTATAAGATCTTGTAAGTAAGTATTTGCGAGACAATCTTTAGCACAATAGAGACGACAACCACGAAGGGTGCTATTAATATCAACATCTCTCATATCAACCAAAGAAGTCTTTCTAGATATCTCTTCACAATTCAAAAACAAAGTAAGCTCATCATACTGATTGAAAGTAATCTTATCATCACAATACAAATCTGCGGTACTCGTTCGATTAATTGGGCATTGAAAATTAAAGTGACCCTTTTTACCGCAAAGTTCACAAAGAAAAGGATAAAGCTCACAAACCCTTTCACCAAGCACATCTAGATCCTTGAGCCACATACTGGTTTCTTCATTTGCGTGGGTGATGTAATAATCTTCCTTGTTGTAACTCTGTTCACAAGGTCTATGTATTCCACAAAAATTAACATGCTTATAAGAAATAGGACTTTTAGAAGTTTGAGCATGTTTATTGCAATCATCAATAACAATATCACTTTCTATGCAAGTGTCCTTAAAAGGTTCATGATACACGTCCCCATTTCCTTTAGGAACATTCATATGGGAAGCAAAGGCTTTAAAGCAATCAACCATAATTTGAGGATCAAGACCATATTTAGCACTAAGCTCTTGAAAATTAGCAGTTTCAGCGAAAGACTTAATGCAATCAAACTCGTAATTCATACCTGATCCTTTACCTTTGTCGCTATCCCAACCTTCAATATTGTTTTGAATTGTTTCAAGCAGATCCCACTTGGTGTCAACATCCTTGCTTGTGAAAGACCCATCAAAGCATGCATCTAGATAGTCCTTGTAATATCCTGAAAGCCTTGCATAAAAATTATTAATAACAATATTACGGGGAAGATCATGAATAGGACATTTGTGCATTAGTAACTTTAATCTTCCCCATGCTTGGGCAATGCTTTCTCCCTCATGCGGATAAAAATTATAAATGTAATTCCTATCTTTATAAACCTGACTAGAAGGATAGAATTTAGAATAAAAGAGAGGTTCAATTTCCTCCCAATCAATAGATTGACCATCCTTCAGTGTTTTATACCATTCCTCAGCTCTGCCTTTCAATGATAAAGAGAATAGCTTCTTCTTAACTTGGTTCATTGAAATACCTGCACACTGGAACAACTCGCATAATTAATGTATAAAAAGCAAATGATCAACAGGATGGACAGTTCCATCTCCTAAATAGCAGTTATTCATAACACGTTCAACAATCTTCATAGGTATTTCAAAAGGATGAGGAGCACAAGCATCATTAGAAACATCACATATGGGAGATAAAATATCATCAGAGCAAACTTTCTCCACTAAAGCTAGGGAACTAAAAATATCATGCTTAACAAAACTAGCTTCCCCAAGCTTAGACTTTTCCATAGCATTAGCAATAACGGGATTCAAAGCATTCGTACTAATAACATTGCTATGCGAAATAAGATCCAAAGGTTTTTCAATTTTCTCTTCAAATCTAAACTCAGAAAAAAAGACTAAAGAACTCTTTATTTTCCATTAAGCCTAACTAGTGAAAATAAAAACAAGAAACAAAAAGATATAATTGCAGAATCTAAAGGAAATAACTTTGAGCACTCACACAGGAGGATGCGAGTACCTTTTACCTTACCTCCCCGGCAATGGCGCCAGAAAAGAGCTTGATGTCTACACACGCTTCTGTTCTTGTAGACAGTGTTGGGCCTCCAAGTGCAGAGGTTTGTAGAGCAGCAGCAAGTTTCCCTTAAGTGGATCACCCAAGGTTTATCGAACTCAGGGAGGAAGAGGTCAAAGCTATCCCTCTCAAACAACCCTGCAATTACGATACAGAAAGTCTCTTGTGTCCCCAACACACCCAATACACTTATCAGATGTATAGGTGCACTAGTTCGGTGAAGAGATAGTGAAATACAAGTGGTATAGATGATTATAAGTAGTAAATGCAATCTAGAATAAAAAATGACAGCAAGCAAACAAGTAACAAAACAGCAAGTAAACGGTGTGCAAAGCTTGGAAACAAGGCCTAGGGATCATACTTTCACTAGTGGACACACTCCCAACAAATATAACATAATTGAACAAATAAATAACTTCTCTTCACCGTGCTACTCTGAATTACTCTCCTATTGAATAACACTAATCATTGCGTAGTGGCTACAGAAGCACCCCTTAAAGTTCATCAAGTACTTGACAAACACCGCTCATAGAGATATCCAAATCAAATCACAACTCAAGATAAATATTATTGCAACTTAGACCAAGTACTAACACGGTGCACACACTGTCAACATTACACCATGAAAGGAGGAATAGATCACTTCAATACTATCATAGTGATAATTATTCTCATAATCCATAAGAGATCACAATCGTAAACTAGACCAAGTACCACCATGATGCACACATTGTCACCGTTACACCATGGCAGGAGGAATAGATTACTTTAATAACACCACTAGAGTACACATAATGATGAAGAGTAGCATCTACTTATTCAACATGATACAAAGTTCACGATCACATAGAGATCACATCATGGGAGAGAGAGGTGAACCACATAGCTACCGGTAGAGCCCTCATGCCCGGGGATGAACTACTCCCTCCTCATCATAGGAGACAGCAAGGTTGATGGAGATGGCGGTGAGGTCAATGGAGATGACGGAGACGGCGATGGAGATGGCTCCGGGGGCACTTCCCCGTCCCGGCAGGGTGCTAGAACAGAGACTTCTGTCCCCCGAAATTCGTCGGTGGCGGCGGCGGAGCTATGGAACTGTTCTAGAAATTTCACAGATTCCCCTAGGGTTTTCCGTCCCGAGGCTTTATATAGGCGAAGGGGCGTCATCAGGGGGCTGCCAGGGGCTCCTCACACATAGGGGGTGCGGCCAGGGCCTGGGCCGCGCCGCCCTGGTGTGAGGCTGGCCCCTGGCCCCCCCTCCGGCTCTCTTTCGGTCCTCATCCGTCGTCCGAGAAAAATAGGAGTTCTGGAACTTGTTTCGTCCAATTCCAAGAATATTTCCTGTGTAGCATTTCTGAAACACAAAAATAGCAGAAAACAGGGAACTGGCACTGTGGCATCTTGTCAATAGGTTAGTTCCAGAAATCGCATAAAAACGCCACGAAGTGTAACGAAACACAAGGCAAATGGTGTAAAAACAAGCATGGAGCATCAAAAATTATAGATACATTGGAGACGTATCATCTACCTTGGACTACGGGTCCATAGCAGTAGCTAGATGGTTGTCATCTCCTCCATGTGCTTCATGTTTAGATCTTGTGAGCTGCCTATCATGATCAAGATCATCGTTGTGTAATTCTACATGCTGTGTTTGTGGGATCCGATGAATATTGATACTATGTCAAGTTGATGTGCTGAATATTATCTTTATGTTATCTCTATGTTGTTTATGATCTTGCATGCTCTCCGTTGCTAGTAAATATCTTGGCCGAGTAGATGCTAGTGACTTCAAGAGGCAGTATTTATGCTCGATAGTGGGTTCATGCCTCTAGTAATCTGGGGGAGTGACAGAAACCTCTAAGGTTGTAGATGTGTTGTTGCCACTAGGGAGAAAACAACAATCTTGTGTTCAAGGACATTTGTATTGTTTACATTAAGCACTTTGCTTAAGGCGATAATCTGTTGCTTGCAACTTAATACCCAATGATTACTCGGATGACATCCGGAGGGTGGATTATTAGTCATAGATGCAGTTGGATTATGGTCTATGTATTATGTTGTATTGCCCATAGTGAATCTCATAGTTATCCTCATGACATTTGTATGCTAGCTTTATTCTATCAATTGCCCAACTATAATTTGTTTACCCAGCATGTTATTTACTTTATGGAGAGACACCACTAGTGAATTGTGGACCCTAGTCCATTCTTTTACATTGTTATTACCGTTTACTATTTACTCGCTTTATTTACATTCTTGAAAGGTATTACCTTTTACCACTCGATACGCTTAATCCTTTGTTTACAGCAAACTGGTGAGATTGACAACCTCACTATGAGTTGGGACAAAGTACTTGGTTGTGTTGTGTGCAGGTTCCACGTTGCTGCTGGTGCAAAGCTACACCCTAGACAAGTTTTCTGGTGCCATTGTCCAGAGTTGTCGCATAGCTAGCGGGCATCAACCTTCGGAAGTTTGGTTCTTTCTCCTACTAGTTCGATAAACCTTGGTTTCACAACTGAGGGAAGACTTGCTGATGTGCTCATCATAACCTTCTCTTGGGGTTTCCAACTGGGCGATTATATATATATAATTCCTACATCAACACCGCACCACCAATGTTCAACAACTGGCTTTGCATCTGGCTCCATATTAATAGCATGCTGACATATAGTAGGGGAAATCCCTTTTAAATCATCAAGAGTATATCCAATTGCTCCTCGGTTTTTCCTCAATATTTCCAATAACCTTTCTTCTTCCTTTCCTGAAAGTTTAGCACTAATAATAACATGATATGTTCTCTTATCATCAATATAAGCATATTTAAGATCATCAGGTAAAGATTTTCAATCGAAAACATGATCTTCCTTGGGTTGTAATGTGGTACCCAAGTTTTCCACAGGTAAATTGTGTTTAAGCATCTCTGGTTGATGAAGAAGAATCTCGTCAATCTCATTTCTTTCTTCCATAAAGATCTCACTTTCGTGATCCTCCATGTATTGCTGCAAAGTATCGTTAGGAGCAAGAGCAATAGAGGCAAGTTGGTCAACTCTAACATCTTCATTAGGCAATTCAGTTTCATAAGGAGCTTTGGTAAACTTAGAAAAATTAAACTCATAAGATTCTCCATCAAACTTAGTCAAAAAAAATTCTCCTTCTTACAATCTATAATGACGCCACAAGTATTCAAGAAAGGTCTACCAAAAATAATAGGACAAGTTTTACTAGCAGCTGAACCAAGTACTAGAAAATCAGCAGGATATTTAGTCTTACCGCATAGAACTTCCACATCTCTAACAATACCAATTAGAGAGATAGTTTCTCTGTTAGCAAGCTGAATAACCACATCAATTTCTTCAAGTTCACAAGAACCAATTTCATGCATGATATCTCTGTAAATCTCATAAGGAATAGCACTCAAACTTGCACCAATGTTGGATAAACCATAATAGAAATGATCACTTATTCTGACAAAAAGCACATGAACACTTGTTTTCCTAGATCTACTAGGATGTGAAACAATATTAGAAGCATCTTCACAAAAGATACTGTGTCCATCTTCTACATTTTTAGTAACAAGATCCTTTACTATTGCTATTGTAGGTTTAACAGCTATTTGCTCATCAGGTTCTGAAGCTTTCTTTGCACTTTTGTTAATCACACTAGTTAACATAAAATGCTACTTCACCTTAGCAGGGAAAGGTGTTTTCTCAAAATAAGGTTCAGGCAAAATATGATCAACAGTACAAACTTCAATATTTCTAGCAGGAACACAATTAACAGTATCCTTATAAGGCGCATGGTACTTGCTCCATTCCTTTTTTGGAACATGAACATAAGAGGCAAAGACCCTAAAGCAGTTGGCAAGTATTTGAGAATCAAGACCATAAACAGCACTAATATTATGAAAGTCATCAGTTCCCATAAAAGATTTAATGCATTCATAATCATAATTTATACCTGACTTTCTTCCCTTGTCGTTCTCCCATCCTTCAGTATTTTCCTGAATACGGTCAAGAAGATCCCATTTAGCTTCTTCTTTCATATGTGTAAATGATCCAGAACAAGAAGCATCCAATAAATTCTTATCATGAAGAGAAAGCCTTGCATAGAAGTTATTAATAACAATATTACTGGGAAGCTCATGAATGGGACATTTGAGCATTAGTGACTTTAATCTCCCCCACACTTGGGCAATACTCTCTCCATCATGCGGCCAAAAATTATATATCTGATTCCGATCTTTATGAATCTCACTAGGATGATAGAATTTAGAATAAAAGAGAGGTACAATTTCATCCCAGCTAATAGATCGTCCATTCTTAAGCAGCTTATACCATTCCGCAGCTCTGCCCTTTAGTGATAAAGAGAATAGTTTACTCTTAACTTGGTTTGATGAAATACATGCACACTTGAACAACTCACATAATTCATGTATAAAGAGCAAATGATCACCAGGATGGACAGTTCCATCTCCTGAATAGCAGTTATTCATAACATGTTCAACAATTTTCATAGGTATTTTAAAAGGATCCAGTTGAGCAGGCGGTGGTTCATCTACTACCGTAACAGTGGTAGTAGTATTCCCAAATAGGGAACCAAATGGAGACTTCTCCATAATAAAATAAAATAGAAGACATAAATAAAAACAATACTCACAGTAAAAGTTTCCTTTATCAATTTCACTCTTCAATAGCGCTTCACTCCTCGGCAACAGCACCAAAAAATAGTCTTGATGACCCACAAGTATAGGGGGTGTATCGTAGTACTTTTGATAAATAAGAGTGTCAAACCCAACGAGGAGCAGAAGATGTTGACAAGTAGTTTTGATCAAGGAATCACTGTAAATACTAGCAAACGGGTTTTTAGGAGTATTTGATAATGCAGATAAATAAAGTATGAGTAAATAAAAGACAGTAATAAAAATTACTGCGACTGTCCCAATCCTTTCTATAGCAAAGGACAAGCCGGTTGTGTTACTCATGATTACCAAACGTTCCTGAGGACACACTGGAGTTTCTGTCAAGTGCTTTCGCTTCATATAGTTGATTAATCTTCATTGGTTTGATAGGTGTTATGGGGGTGAACCTATGCTAATGCACTACCCCAACTTGGACTAATACACACTTGTGATTATACCTCTTGCAAGCATCCACAACTACAAGAAAGTAATTAAGATAAATCTAACCACTGCCTTAAACTCTGAGATCCTACACTCCCTGGTGCACTGGTTTCCTAACGGGGGTTTAGGTTTCTGTCGCTCTGGCAACCCCACAATTAGTAGCCAAATACACAATGCATTCCACTAGGCCCATAAAGGCGAAGTATCATTTAGTCGACATTCACATGACACCACTAGTAGAATAGCACCACAACATAAATATCAAACCATTAAATATTACTCAACATAGTTCCACTACTAACATCTTGACTTCTCCCATGTCCTCAAGAACTAAATGAACTACTCACAAGACATCATATGGATCATGATCAGAGATGAAATAATGATGAATAACAATCTGGACATAAACCTTAATTCAACGATTCCATTCAATAGCATCAACCACAAGTAGTAATTGATACGTCTCAAACGTATCTATAATTTTTGATGCTCCATGCTTGTTTTTACACCATTTGCTTAGTGTTTTGTTACACTTCGTGGCGTTTTTATGCATTTTCCGGGACTAACCTATTAACAAGATGCCACAGTGCCAGTTCCCTATTTTCGGCTGTTTTTGTGTTTCAGAAAAGTTACACAGGAAATATTCTCGGAATTAGACGAAACAAAAGCCAAACATCCAGATATTAAAAGAAGCTTCCAGAACACCGAAGAGAAGTCGGAGCCAAGCCAGGGGCCAGCCTCACCATAGGGCGGCGTGGCCTACCCCTGGCCCGCGCCCCCTATGGGTGAGACCCCCCTGGTGCACCTCTGACGCTGCCCCTTCGCCTATAAAGACCCCTCGACGGGAAAAACCTAAGTACCCGATCAATTTTCCAGAAACACATCGCGATCCGCCGCCGTCGTCGACCCGAGATCGGGAGGGTCCAGAAGCTCTTCCTGGCACCCTGCCGGAGAGGGGAATCGCCACCGGAGGTCTTCTTCATCGCCATGCTTGCCTCCGGTGTGATGAGTGAGTAGTCTACCTTGGACTATGGGTCCATAGCAGTAGCTAGATGGTTGTCTTCTCCACCATGTGCTTCATATTTAGATCTCGTGAGCTGCCTTACATGATCGAGATCACCGTTATGTAATTCTACATGTTGTGTTTGTTGGGATCCGGTGAATATTGGTCTTATGTTGAGTTGATGTGCTGAATATTATCTTATGTTATCTCTATGTTGTTTATGATCTTGCATGCTCTCCGTTGTTAGTAGCTATCTTAGCCAAGTAGATACTAGTGACTCCAAGAGGGGGTATTTATGCTCGATAGTTGGGTTCATGCCTCTATTTAATCTGGGGGAGTGACAGAAACCTCTAAGGTTGTAGATGTGTTGTTGCCACTAGGGAGAAAACAACATTCTTATGTCCAAGGGCATATGCTTTGTTTACATTACACACTTTGCTTAATTAAGTTATCGGTTGTTCGCAACTTAATATTCACGGGGTCCTCGGATGATTCCCCCTGGGTGGATTATTAGTCATAGATGCAGTTGGATGGCGGTCTATGTATCTTGTTGTAATGCCCAGAGTAAATATCATAGTGATCCTCGCGACATATGCATGTTATCTTTATTCTATCAATTGCCCAACTGTAATTTGTTTACCCAGCATGTGTTATTTATTTTATGGAGAGACACCACTAGTGAACAGTGGACCCCGGTCCAATTTCCTTTATATTGCTATCACATGTTTACTATTACTCGCACTGTTTACTTTCTCGCATATTACTATTGCTTTCCACTCGATACGCTCATACCTTTGTTTACAGCAAACCGGTGAGATTGACAACCTCATCGTAAGTTGGGAGCAAAGTATTTGGTTGTGTTGTGTGCAGGTTCCGCGTTGCTACTAGTTGAAGACGCGCTAACAAGTATCGTTAACGGCGCCCTTGTTGGAGTTTCACTAAGCTAGCAAGCATCACCTTCTCAAGTTTGGCTTTCTCCTACTGGTTCGATAAACCTTGGTTTCTTACTGAGGGAAAACTGCTGCTGTGCTCATCATACCTTCCGCTTGGGGTTCCCAACTGGTCGGTGATCTATATATCAACCGGCGCCATCAAAGCTGTTTTCTGGCACCGTTGCCGGGGAGGAAGAAGACTTCTGCAAGGGGAGTTTTGCACGCACATCCTTTACTTTGTTTTAAGTTTTGCTTTTACTTTATTTTTACTTGCATCCTTTTTATCAAAAACACAAAAAATTAGTTTTCTTTATAGTTGTTTTTACTTGTCTGCTTTTAGCTTTGCTAGAATGGGTACTCATGAGAACACCAAGTTGTGTGATTTTACTAGCAGTAATAATAGTGATTTTATCTGCACTCCTATTGCACCACCTGCCCCTGCTGCTGATTTTTATGAGATTAAACCTGCTTTGTTGAACCTTGTTATGAAAGAGCAATTTTCTGGTGCTAGTACTGATGATGCTGCAGCTCATCTCAACAATTTTGTTGAGCTATGTGAGATGCAGAAATATAAGGATGTAGAGAGTGATATTATGAAGCTTAAGTTGTTTCCTTTTTCTTTGAGAGGAAAAGCTAAGGATTGGTTGCTATCTTTGCCTAAAAATAGTATTGATTTATGGGCTAAGTGTAAGGATGCTTTTATTGGAAGATACTATCCTCCTACTAAGATTATAGCTTTGCATAGTAATATTATGAAGTTTAGCCAGTTTGACAATGAACATGTTGCTCAGGATTGGGAAAGAATGAAATCTATGATAAAGAATTGCCCTACTCATGGACTGACTACTTGGATGATTGTCCAAACATTTTATGCAGGACTGAATTTTTCTTCAAGGAATCTATTGGATTCATCTACTGGAGGCACTTTTATGTCCCTTACCTTGGGCGCCGCAACAAAGCTTCTTGACAATATGATGGTAAATTATTCTGAATGGCACACCGAGAGAGCTCCACAAGGTAAGAAGGTAAATTCTGTTGAGGAAACTTCTTACTTGAGTTATAACATTGATGCTATTATGCTTATGCTTTCTAATGATAGGACTCATGTTGATCCTAATAATGTTCCTTTGGCCTCTTTGGTTGCTCAAGAAGAGCATGTTGATGTAAACTTTATTAGAAATAATAATTTTAACAACAATGCTTATAGGAACAATTTTGCTAGTAACAATTATAGGCCGTATCCTTCTACCAATGGTAATGGTTATGGTAACTCTTATGGTAATTCCTCCAACAACACTAGGGCCGCGCCCTCTGAGCTTGAAGTCATGCTCAAGGATTTCATCGGTAAGCAAACTACTTTTAATAAGTATGTTGAGGAAAAGTTAGGCAAAATTGATATTCTTGCTTCTAAAGTTGATAGCCTTGCTCATGATGTTGAACTTCTGAAACTAAAAGTGTTGCCTAATGAGGTGAAAGAGAACAATCCTTTTGCTACTGCTAATGCTATCCAAGTTAGAATTGATGAAAATGTTAGGATGCTAGCAGAATTGCATGCCAGGTGGGAAAGAGAAGATGAGATGGCTAGAAGGATAAAGGTATGTACCATTACTACCTCTAATGATGTTGTCCCAAATGCTAGCAATCCTCTTACTTTGATTGGCGTAGAGAAAACTCCTACTCCTAGTGTTAAAAAGCCCAAAACAGCAAAAACTTTTTCTCAAAAGAGTGCTAAAATTTTTCGGAGTGTAGGAGATGATAGCTCTATTTCTTTTAATGATTTTGATGTTGATGGCTGCAATATATCAGAAGTTATTTTGTTCTTGCAAAAGCTTTCTTTGACTCCTAATGCTAGTCCTATAAATGTTGCTTTTACTAAGCATATTACCAATGCTCTCATGAAAATTAGGGATGAAAAATTGAAGCAAAAAGCTTCTATTCCCAAGAAGTTAGAAGATGGTTGGGAACCCATCATTGATATGCATGTTAATGGTTTTGATTGCCATGCTTTATGTGATCTAGGTGCTAGTATTTCTATTATGCCTAGAAAGATTTATGATATGCTTGATTTACCACCGCTTGAAAAGTGTTATTATGATGTTCCTATTGCTGATGTTGTTAAGAAGAAACCTTTGGGAAGGATTAATGATGTTCTTATTATGGTTAACAATAACCTTGTTCCCGTTGATTTTCTTGTCATGGATGTTGAATGCAATGCTTCATGTCCTATTATTTTGGGAAGACTTTTTCTTCGAACTGTAGGTGCCATCATTGATATGAGGGAAGGCACCATCAAATATCAATTCTTACTCAAGAAAGGTATGGAACACTTCCCTAGGAAGAGAAAGAAATTACTTTTTGACTCTATTCTTAGAGCAAATTATGAGCTTGATGCTTCATCACTTGATATTACTTGATTCGCACTTTCTGCGCCTAGCTCAAAGGCGTTAAAGAAAAGCACTCTTGGGAGATAACCCAATGTTTTTACTTTCAGTTCTTTTTATTTTATTTGAGTCTTGGAAGTTATTACTACTGTAATAACCACTCCTTATCCTTTTTATTTTGTTGTTGTGCTAAGAGAAGCCTCTAATTTGAGTGAGGTAAGATTTGGGGATGTTGCTGTCCTGAAACAGATTTCGGTGCTGCACCGTGAAAATTCATGAAAATTCTCAGAATATCTTTTTGACCTGCGATTTCTTGTGCATATACCCCAGGTTATATCCAAACTTTCATTAGTTATACACTTTTTTATTTGAGCAACATAAAACCCTCTTAAAATTCGACCTTTGTCAGCTGTTCTGTTTTGACAGATTTCTGCCACTATTTGTGTTTGCCTCTCGATCGCTTTCTTTTTGAGTTCTTTTGATCACGGAAATTTTGGGGAAGTTGCTACAGTAGTATATGCTTTATATGTGGTGGTTTTGAGTTGAAACCTGAAGCAAAAAGGGTTGATTCAATATTATGCTTACACTAATGTTGCTAATAGAATTGTGTTTAGTTTTGTATGAAGGAAGTTTTCAAGTGTAGGGATTGGAGAATGATGAGATGAGTTGAAGAATGGACAAAAGCTCAAGCTTAGGGATGCCCACGCACCCCAAGAAATATCCAAGAGGTATAAGCATCAAAGCTTGGGGATGCCCCCGAGGCACCCCTTCTTCATCGGCAAAAATCAGTTCACCTTTCAACACACTATATTTTTATTGCTTCATGCATTATGCGTTTTTCTTGGAGCGCCAGTTGTTTTTAGTTTTCAGTTTTATTTTGTTTTGTTTGCTGCAATAAATGGTTGGACCCCAACAAATTTCTTTTGGAGAAGTTGCCTTGCTTTTCATTTGCCAACAACACTCCGTTTTTCACTTTTATCGTTCAACAAGTGTTCTTTTTTTTCTGCTACTGCGTTTAGCTTTCATTTTTCACCTTGATTTTTGTTCAGATCTTGTTATATCTTTGCATCAAGGTGTATTTTGACCTCTGTTCCATGTTGGTTTTCATCAAAAGAGTTGTTTCAAAAAGGTTCGAATGTTGTTGGAAAAGAGAAAAAATTTATGCAAAAAAAAAGTGGTACAAAAAGGAGCTTGTTTAGACTGCGGCTTACACTTTTGCATGTTGTGCTTGATATCATTTTGATAGTATGCTTAGTGGTTTTTCTGTAGCATGACTTGTCTCAAATGATTGGGATTGCTTAATGAGCCTTTGAAAAAATCATGCGTTGTTTTTATTATTTGGAAGCATTATTTTGGTTTTCTCCTTTGATGCTTTATTTGGGTTGACTTGGCGCATGCTCACACATGTTTGACTCATACAAAGTTGCCATAAGACTCTATGATCATTTAGTTTTTGACTTTTGATGCCATCTTATGCTTCTTTTAATGTTGCTTTGTCACTTTGCATGATTATAGCCGTTATTGCTCGCTTAGTTGGTCGCTCCCAGTCTTTTGCTAGCCCTCATTTTGTACTGAGTATGAGCTCTACTCGTGCATCCAACTCCTAAAAACCAAGTTTGCCATTGTGTCCACTATAAATTCCTATGCATGGTATTTGTAAGCCATTCCAAGTAATTTTCATGTGCTACCTTTCAAAAAAAACCTTCAAAACACTTCTCGTTTTGTGACACTGTTTTTAGCTCATGGGGACGTAGTGGTCGGATTTGCTATCTTCCATATTGTTTATTCCAAAAAGAAAAAAAAAAGAAAAAAAGAAAAGAAAAAAGGCACTCCTCCATGGTATGTAAATGTTGGTGGGCACCTGATGGAATCGGTTAGCCATGGTTTGAGAAAGGAAAAAAAAGGTGGGGAGGAGTGCCAAGCTTTATAAAAGAGCACAAAAAGTGTCAATATCTCTCAAAAACTTGCTTTATTTTTGTATGGAAGATAGTAAGAACCCCATTGCCAGTCGTTGACAAAAACAACCACCTCTCAAAACCGAATTTTTATCTCTCTGTTTTACAAATGAAAAGCTCTAGCACATGTTTAATAACTGCTTCCCTCTGCAAAGGCCCTTTCTTTTACTTTTATGTTGAGTCACCACCTTCTATCTCTATGCACCGTCTAAGAGAGCATAGTTGTCATTCTGAGTATAATGTGCATTGTCCCAAAGTTTTCATTGATTGATTCATGATGTTGGTTTCACTTGTTCTTAAATTATTTGTATCTAGTCGCCCTCTTAAACTTGAAGGTGTCCTATGCATTTATGTTTTGCTCTCTCATGAAGGACAAGCTGAAAACCATTTGTATGTTTTTCCATATGATTTGAACACACGTTTGACTTTCATTGTTTCATTTTCATGATCTTTCGTTTGTGTTCTTTTTCATGTTATAATATGGTTGCTAAGTTTCTTCTATCAAGATTATATCTTTCATGCCCATGTTTTAAGTTCTTTTGATCCCAGCACTGAATGCTTTACATAGATGATCAAGATTGTGTAGGTGCATGTCACCTCAAAAATTATTTCTTTTGTTATCACTTACCTACTCGAGGACGAACAGGAGTTAAGCTTGGGGATGCTGATACGTCTCAAACGTATTTATAATTTTTGATGCTCTAGGCTTATTTTTACACCATTTGTTTAGTGTTTCGTTACACTTCATGGCGATTTTATGCATTTTCCGGGACTAACCTATTAACAAGATGCCACAATGCCAATTCCCTGTTTTCTGCTGTTTTTGTGTTTCAGAAAAGTTACACAGGAAATATTCTCTGAATTGGACGAAATGAAAGCCGAACATCCATATATTAAACAAAGCTTCCAGAACACCGAAGAGGAGTCGGAGCCAAGCCAGGGGCCAGCCTCACCATAGGGCGGCGCGGCCTGCCCCTGACCCGCGCCCATGGGTGAGACCCCCCTGGTCCACCTCTGACGCTGCCCCTTCGCCTATAAAGACCCCCCAACGGGAAAAACCTAAGTACCCGATCAATTTTCCAGAAACACATCGCGATCCACCGCCGTTGTTGAACCGAGATCAAGAGGGTCCAGAAGCTCTTCCCGGCACCCTGCCGAAGAGGGGAACCACCACCGGAGGTCTTCTTCATTGCCATGCTTGCCTCCGGTGCGATAAGTGAGTAGTCTACCTTGGACTATGGGTCCATAGCAGTAGCTAGATGGTTGTCTTCTCCACCATGTGCTTCATGTTTAGATCTCGTGAGCTGCCTTACATGATCGAGATCACCGTTATGTAATTCTACATGTTGTGTTTGTTGGGATCTGTTGGGGATATACCGAATAGGTATACCAGCGACGTAGTCCTAAACCAGCAAGCCAGGGTGGCCCATCAGGGTGGTATGGCGGATTGCCTACTGGGCGGCCCAGTTGCTGGAAAGACCATGGCGGTAT
Source organism: Dactylis glomerata (assembly GCA_007115705.1). Classification (NCBI taxonomy): domain Eukaryota; kingdom Viridiplantae; phylum Streptophyta; class Magnoliopsida; order Poales; family Poaceae; genus Dactylis; species Dactylis glomerata. The sequence continues at coordinate 2,917,749 of QXEO01000923.1, read as the reverse complement.
TGGACACAGGAGCTCATGGCGGATCTGCAGACAAGACCATGGTGGGTTGCCTTGTAGTACACGCATAGGACTTAGTCTAGGACTCCAAGTTGTTTCCGCTCCGGTACCATCGTGTAGCCCATGCTAGGCGCCTTTATAAGCCGGTGTGGAGGAGCCCTTGAGGCACAGCTTAGACATATGGCCAATCGCATAGCGAAACAGCCAAACCTCATAATTGTAACCGAGCACTTGTTGTCATATAGTGAATTATAGTAGCACGTAGGGTCTCGCCACCGTTGCGGGATCTGAAGCTGGGTAAACTCGTGCTACCACCGTCCAGGAGGGATCCGCCTTTGCAGGCATCAGCGACACCGTCGCCATCGGGCATGTCCTCTACAATTCCGGCTTCCCCATCGTCCCAACGGATAACCTCTGGGTGCCGGCTAGAGAAAACCCTACCCGATTTACCATTGTTCTGGTTGGAGACATCGACATCTTCATCGGAGAAATGGACCTTGCCCCCGCCACGGAAACTAATTTCCGGCGGATTGGTATGGCTAAAACCCCTAAACGGACCGCTTTTGAGCTGGATACGGAGGAGGAATCATTTTATCTGGAACTTTCCAAGTTATCTAGATTGGATCTAAAAAATAATCCCACCCAGCCCGCCCTAGAGGTAGAGGAAGTGGGGGTAGACCGCTGTGAATCCGCCATGAGCAATCTGGCATTAGAGGCACCGCGGTATTGCCTTGTTGCTTTCGCAGGAACCACTTTGGGATCTGCCTCCAATGGAGATGACAGCCCAGGTGAATCCATCCTAGAGGCACTTAACGAAAGTGGTGAATCGGATGACTGGGATAGCAAAGGCTATGACTCTGATCACTATGACGCCACCATGAGAAAGATCGAGGCGGAATTAGCTCAGCAAGCACTTGAAGAGCAGAACGCAGCCGCCAAGCAAGTGTTCATGACCAACAAAGGAGATGACGCTGGGCAGACAACCGGCGATCCGCCATCTCAGGCAGCCCATGAGGGAGATGCCAGCAAAGAGCAGGGTAACCCACCACCAGCCGCCGATCCTGCCACAGAACAACTTCCTAAGATCCAGGGCGGCCCCAGGCCTCTGCAACCCGCCATCCCCGTAGGTCATCACCCAGAAGACTTCACGACCCCGCTGGACAAGGTCGTCTATGGAACTCTAGCAGATCCAATCACCCCTGACTATGTCAGAGGCGTGAACGATCTCGAGCTGAAGAGGCGAGCAATCCTTAAAGAAGCAAAGCGAGTCGAGAAGATGAGCAAAAAGCTGGATGGCAACATCGCTAAAGCTCAAGACACGCTGAAGCGCGCAAGGAACATGGAGGAGAAGTACGTTACTCTCATCTAGAATCAAATGAACGAGGGAGGCGACCCGCAGCTGGCATGAAACCTTGAGTTCACCGTGCCAACCACAGAAACTCTGGCCAGGATGTATATCAAGAATCTGCCATATGTGGACAAGAACCGCGATGAAGTCAGGGCTACGCCCATTGAAAACATCGTGGCCGCAAAGGAGCTATTGGAGCATAATAAAAGCCCAGCAACCCTAGAGATGGCGGTAAAACTGATGACCAAAGCATTGGTGCAACAGGAAAAAGCTACGTCGTCACGACGGCTTGAATCTGATCCTGCGTTGTGCAGGTCCAGTACTGCCTCCAAAGTTTGGGGTAATGGCAATTATGGTACACGCCCTGATAATGAATCTCACACCGGATCCTCAGAAATCCGAAGAAGAGAAGCTCACAATAGGGCCGATGCCATCCCAATATCCTCCGATGACAAACCACATGGCAAGGGCCATCAAAGAAATCCATCACCACCTCACAAGAACTACCCTGCTTATGGATACCAAGACAAGGCCCACCCTCGCCATAAGTCCAACATGCTGCCACCAAAGTATAAGACGTTCAAAATCCCACAGGGAGGAATTGTCATACGCGATAATGATGGCAAGCGAGGACGGACTCGTGACGCCGGCCGAAGAGATGACCCGCCGCGACGTGAAAACAGCCGGGATGGCGGATCCAGGCATAGGTAAACATCTCGCCATGATGACGGCGCGCATCGCAATGGAAACAAGGATAAGCATCGCTCTTCATGCCGCCGCGATGACAAAGGGCAGGGCTCCCGCCGCCATGATGATGATCCAGCTCCACGAAGAGCAGAAGGAAGCCATCACAGTTGCAGAGATCCATCGCAGGACGCCGAGAGTAAAAGGCGTGATCCTTCACCATCCCCACCAAGCAGCCCCCATGGTGGCGGCGGTGGCGGTGGCGGCCTAGCCAGGTCACGTGCCTCTCAAAAAGATCCGCGGGACAAGAAGCCATACGACGCGCGTACCCACCTAAACGAGATTGCCAAGTCTCAAACAACCTTTTTCCTCGGCCCGAAGTGCTTTGGACAACGGATTCGTGATGATCCCATCCCACATGGGTTCAAGATCGAGAAAAACATCCGCCAGTACAACGGAGTTGATAGGCCCTTAACTTGGCTACAAGACTACTTCAACGCAGTGCAGTTCGCAGGAGGATCACCCAATGTTGCTGTCCGCTATCTGCCCCTGATGCTTTCTGGCACAGCGCGGCAATGGATCAACGACTTGGCGGAAAATTCCATCCAAACCTGGTTTGACATGCAGACTGCGTTTACTAAAAACTTTGAGGGTACCTACAAGAGACCTCACAATATAGGTGACCTCCAACGGTGTCGGCGAGCAGATGACGAGACCTCCCGAACTTTCCTCGCACGATGGCTCGATATGAAGAACTCCTACGAAGGGGTGACCGACGAATCCGCCATACTTGCGTTCATTGACAGTTTGGAGAGAGGCCAGCTACTCCGCCATTGCCTGTTACGAGAAAGGAACGAAGGGAAACTAACCCTAAATTCCATGATCACCATTGCAAGCAACTACGCGGCCACCGATGATGACGCTCGCGAATCTCTGAAGGCTTCCGCCATCCAGAACACCAGAAAGTGGAACAGCAGTAACAAGCAAAAAAATCCACCAGAAGATCAGCAAACCCCAGATATGGTGGCCACAACCTTCTCCGATAAAGGATAGAGCAGCCAACGCAGCCGGGGATGAGGTTCCAGCAGCGGCCAGCCGCGAAGCTCCCCAGCTTCCGCTACGGCGCCAGCTGCACCTGTGTCCTACGATGAATACCGCGACATGTCGTGCTTGCCCATCGGGACGCTTCAGGAAAGTGCAATCACACCAACCAGAACTGCAAGTTTGTCAACGACCTCAAGGCGGATCAAGAAGCTGGCTACAAACGCACCCGACGACAACGGCCTCGTGGCAAAGGAAAAGTAGACAAGGAAAAGGAGTCCAAGGATAGCAGTGACATGGACGAAGACCCTGCGCCAAAACCCGCCGAAAAGGCAGAGGGTGCAACTGGCACGGGCAACCCATACAAAAGCACCAAGAAGGGAGCATTCCACACCTTCCTTGGGCCTCCCACGGCTAAGGCACAACGAGATGCCATGCGCTCCCTAAATGCCACCGTACCTAAGGTCCGCCAGTACGTCCGATGGTCTGAGATGCCGGTGCAATGGAGCCGCGATGATCACCCAGAGCACATCCCAGATGGATACTACGCCATGGTGGTTAACCCCCTGATCCAAGGCTACGAGTTCTCCAAATGCCTGATGGATGGCGGAAGTAGCCTGAACATCATGTATGTGGAAACCCTGACAAAGCTAGGCCTTACCAAGACCCAACTCCGCCATAGTGCTGTCACTTTCTATGGAGTGGTTCCTGGCCGCCAAGCAAAGTCCCTCGGGTCCATCACCCTCAAGGTTGCCTTCGGTGATGAAAATAATTACCGCGAAGAGCCCATAACCTTTGAGGTGGTCCCTTTCAAGAGCACATACCACGTGATCTTTGGCCACCCTGCCTTCCACAGCTTTCACGCCAGGCCGTGCTACATCTACAATCAGCTGAAAATGCCAGGACCTGAAGGCATCATTACAGTTTATGGCAGTGCTGCGTTTGATTAACGTGGGAGCAGATGGTCCTTGTGCGTGGTGAATAACCAGCCCGTTGGGAACCCCAAGAGGAAGGTATGATGAGTATAGCAGCTAGTTTTCCCTCAGTTAAGAAACCAAGGATAATCGTTCTTGGAGAGGAGAGACAAACAACTGAAGGTGATGCTTGCTAGCTTGCGACAGCTCCGGACAATTTATATATGGCGCCTCGCCCAAGCTTTGCTTGCTAGCTGCAACGCGGAACCTGCACACAAACAACCAAGTACTTTGTTCCCAACTTGCGATGAGGTTGTCAATCTCACCGGTTTGCTTGAAACAAAGATTATGAGCGTATCAAGTGGAAAACAATAGAGTATGCGAGTAAAGTAAACAGTGCGAGTAAAGTAAACATGTGATAGCAATATGATGGAAATAGGACCGTGGTCCACAGTTCACTAGTGGTGTCTCTCCATAAGATAAATAACACATGCTGGGTAAACAAATTACAGTTGGGCAATTGATAGAATAAAGATAAACATGATATGTCAAGAAGATCACTATGAGATTTACTCTGGGCATTACAACAAAATACATAGACCGCCATCCAACTGCATCTATGACTAATAATCCACTTGTGGTGAATCAATCCGAGAACTCCACAAGTATTAAGTTGCGAACAACAGATAATTGCATTAAGCAAAGTGTGTAATGTAAACAAAGCATATGCCCTTGAGCATATGAATGTTGTTTTCTCCCTAGTAGCAACAGCACATCTACAACCTTAGAGGTTTCTGTCACTCCCCCAGATTAAATAGAGGCATGCACCCACTATCGAGCATAAATACCCCCTCTTGGAGTAGCTAGCAACTACTCGGAGAAGATAGCTACTAACAACGGAGAGCATGCAAGATCATAAACAACATAGAGATAACAAAAGATATAATTCAGTACAGCAACTTAATCATAAACACCAATATTCATCGGATCCCAACAAGCCAAACATGTAGAATTACATAACGGTGATCTCAATCATGTAGGGCAGCTCATGAGATCTAAATATGAAGCACATGGTGGAGGAGACAACCATCTAGCTACTGCTATGGACCCATAGTCCAAGGTAGACTACTCACTCATCGCTCTGGAGGCAAGCATGGCGATGAAGAAGACCTCCGGTGGCGATTCCCCTCTCCGGCAGGGTGCCGGGAAGAGCTTCTGGACCCTCCCGATCTTCGGGTCGACGGCGGCGGCGGATCGCGATGTGTTCTGGAAAATTGATCGGGTACTTAGGTTTTTTCTGTCGGGGGGTCTTTATAGGCGAAGGGGCGATGTCAGAGGAGGGACCAGGCGGCCTCACGCTAGGCTCGCACGGCCAGGCCCCTGGCCGCGCCAGCTAGGCGTGTGGGCCCCTGCTGGCCCACCTCCTACTCCACTTCGGATCTCTGGAAGCTTCCGGGTAAAATAAGACTTCAGGAACTTGTTTCGTCCAATTCCGAGAATATTTCCTGTGTATCACTTCTGAAATACAAAAATAGCAGAAAACAGGGAACTGGCACTGTGGCAACTTGTTAATAGGTTAGTTCCGGAAAATGCATAAAAGTGCCACAAAGTGTAACGAAACAATAGACAAATGGTGTAAAAACAAGCATGGAGCATCAAAAATTATAGATACGTTGGAGACGTATCAAGCATCCCCAAGCTTAACTCCTGCTCGTCCTCGAGTAGGTAAGTGATAACAAAAGAATAATTTTTGAGGTGACATGCACCTACACAATCTTGATCATATATGTAAGCATTTGTGAGCTAGTATCATAAGAACTTAAAACATGGGCATGAAGATATAATCATGACAATAAGAACTTAGCAACCATGTTGTAAACATGCAAATGAACACAAACAAAAGATCATGAAAATGGAACAATGAAAGTCAAACATGTGTTCAAATCATAAGGAAAAACATACAAATGGTTTTCAGCTTGTCCTTCAAAGAGAGCAAAACATAAATGCATAGGACACCTTCAAGTTTAATAGGGCGACTAGATACAAATAATTTAAGAACAAGTGAAACCAACAATATGAATCAATCAATGAACTTTGGGATAATGCATATTACACTAAGAATGACAACTATGCTCTCTTAATGGTGCATAAAGATAGAAGGTGGTGACTCAACATAAAAGTAGAAGAAAGGCCCTTCGTAGAGGGAAGCAGTGATTGCAAGTTTTATAACCTTCAAAAATTATGGTACTTACCGGCTTTGAGCTCTCATTGCCCCCATCATAAGCATCTTGAATGGTTAAAGTTAATGCGGGAACAATTATGATGCATATGCTTGACAAATCATAAGTTGAAAACCTCGTGCCCCGTGAATACGAGTACCCAAACCTCATGCTACTTTACTTAGAGTCCCAAGCAAGGCTCTTGTCATTGTAAGTATATGCATATCATTGAGAACCGCCAATGGGGTAACTCCGTGCCCGATGACATGGAACAAGCCCACACCAAAATGACAGGACAAGCAGACAATGAACACCTCGACATCTCTTTTATTTGCCATTTGTTTAGCTTTTTATTATGAGATGTGTCGTCGAATGTTCACCATGGGTATGCTGCAAATTTCCACCATGAATTATGCATGGCTTAGATTGGCGGCCCAGCGTTTCCCTAACACATATACAAACTCCATGATCCCCACAAGATTCCCAATTCATTTCACACCGCGGGCATCCATAAACAAAAGATCACGATATCAACTCAAATAAGAAGTGCAATGTTGAAAGCTTGCCCCATGACAGCGAAGAAACAGAGGAAGGCCACGGCAGCGGCGGCGGTGGCGGCCGCCGCCGCAAATGAAAGACGCGAAGTTGATAAGCTCCTGGAGCAGATGCCGGACCTGATCGCCCAGCAAGTGCAACAGAAGATCCGCGAGATCATTCCCGATGAGCTGTGGGAGGGGCTTGCTGCTTGGAATGCGGCAGGTCGACGAGGGGCGCTAGTGGTGCCTAGCATCTCCGGCAGCAACTCTATCCAGCACATGTCGCCGGATGTGGTGACTCCTGATACCGCCAACGTCGAGGAGGCGCAGCCGGCGGCCGCTCCGGTGCCCCCTCCCGCCGTCGCCAACACGAAAGCGCACCTGGAGGTCGCTCTGGTGACACCACCTCCCGCCGACGCCAACACCGAGCAGCCGATCGCACCGGTGCCTCCTCCCGCCACAGCTAAGGTGCAACCGACGGTGCTTCATCGTAAGGCATCTCGGTGGGAGAATGATACCGGTGTCTCGACTTTAGCTGAGCTCAACGCCATCTCCAAGGTAATGACTCCGGCCAGCACATTTCATTTCCTTTGCCTTTGATGACTATAGCTAGCCAGCGACATCTCACGATATGCATGCAAACTTGTTTTCCCATAGGACACACCTTGCACACTTTTGCATTTTGTGGACGGCGAGCTGAAGGATGTTGCCAAGGGCACAATCATTCAGCCAAATAGCACAGTCATGCATCACAAGGAGATGGTCTCAGTGGTGTTCAAGGTCCGGCTGGCTTGGGTGTTGCCGGGATGCGAAGACATTGACCCCCCAACCCAACCTCAAGGCGCCGATGAACATAAGACCCTTGCGGGTTGCTTCGGCTGGGTGTTGACATGGCCGAAGACCCAGATTCGGCTTGTGAAGGAACAACAAGTTACTCAGCCTCCGCCATGCATGGAAAAAGTTACTGAGCCGCCGCCATGTTCGGCACCAGTTACTGAGCCGGCGCCGCCACGTATGGCGCCACCGCCACGTATGGCGCCACCGCCTCGGCGGCCAAAACAAGTTGTCTCCGCCAACACCTCCCGTCACCAGAAGTTGTTGGCCGCCGCTTTACCGCAGCCACCATCAGCACCACATGGCAAGGCCGTCGCTGCATCATACCCAGTACTGGTTGAGGACATCAACGATGATGATGATGACAACCCAGATGACTAGCTCAACACCGGCGCCACCGACTCTTTGTTCATGCCAAACATGGAAGAACCCTACCGTGTCCATGAAGATCAAAATGCTCGCACCAAAGCATGCACGCGTTTGGACTTCCATGGTGCCCTAGAGGAGACGCCTCCGGATGCTGGCGCCGCTGATCCTAAAGTCAATACGGGAAATATTTTTAGCCCCAACACACTCCATAAGGTGGTGACCGGCGGTGATCAGTTGGCAACCGACTGTGGTGAGCAGTTGGAAACCGGTGGTCCCATCCAGAAGAAGCACCACCGGAAGAGGACCAAGAAGGATAAGCCGTCTGCGAGCCAGCAGCCGATCGGTCCGAAGAGGCCCAGGGTTCACGACGACCCGATGTCACAACCCGCTAAGGGCACCTTGCAGGGCATAATTCATGAAGCTGGAAAACCGATTATGACTGAGGAGCAGGTCGCCCACGCGAGTGGAGCGATGGTGAGCCTTATGCACGGTATTCTGTTTCTGGAGGAGGGCCTTCTTAAGGAAACAAATCCATCGTACCCCGTTTACATGGTGAAGGTTCCAGCGGACGTGGGCTTCGTCGATGATCACCCCGCGGATATCTTCTTCATATCGTACGAGGACGTCTTCAAGCTTTTCAACGCCAAACGGCTGGACTATAACTTGGTCCGCCTATACGCGCTCCAGCGGGCGATGAAGGTCAACAGAGAGGAGAACCCTGGCGTCGCGATAACGGACCCCTACTACATGCGTGAAGGCATGTTGATGAATCCAGCGAACCGTTCCAGAGCAAAGGAGTACCTCCAAAAGTTCCTGCTGGACAACAAGAGTACAAAAGACATTCTTCTTCCTTACTTTCCCGAGTAAGTGCACACTCACTCGGCCACCGTAATAACTTGTCATTTCTTAGCTCCTTTTCCAACATTCTTTCGTTTCAACTATTTTGCGCAGAGACATATACTGCACATTGATCCTCGTTGCCCCGAGGTACTCGGTAGCCATCTACTTAGACTCGGGGAGTGAGGCAAAGACAAAAAACTACGCCTACATCAAGGGTGTTCTAGATGATGCTCTCGAGGGATACGCCAGGAAGGGAGGCGACTTCAGGAAGGGGGCGGAAAATATCAAGGACGGCAGACACATGTTCAAGCACGTAATCAAGTTCCCCTGCGTCAAGCAGCTGCCTAATAGTGTCAAGGAGGCCTTCTACGCCCTCCATCACATGCGGGCGATCATCCAGAACGAACACAGGCTTACGACGCCAGCTAGTGTCCGAGGATGGGCCGAAGAGCATGCAAGGATCGAGGACGCTGAACTTAGGGACGACTTCTTCCGCATCCAGAATAAGATTGCGACTATCTTGCAAGAAGATGTCATCACAAGGGGCGGAACCTTGTCCTACGCCAGACCGTTGGCTAAGCGCGAGATCGAAGACCGGCTCCGGAAACAGCGTGACACTAGGACATGGACAACGAAAGATTGCTACAAACCGTTCCCGGAGCCATGTCAACCAAAGTCTTCATGATTCTTCCTAGTCGTTTTCGCGTGTATGTCAATCGTCTGTGCTTGAGTCATAAACTTTACCGTATCTGCAACTCATTCCGGTGTGTGTATGTGTGTGAGGTGTAAACTTATAACTTGCCTTAGTCGAAAGCATCGTTGTTGGACTTATTTACTTTTGTATGCGGGATACTTATATATAACTCTTTTCTTAGCTCGAGTACTTTCCTTTGTCGACATGCATGTGAATCCTTTCATTCTTTCGGTTGCATATGATATATGGCTTTGTCGACATATGTAACTCTTTTCTTATAGCTTGAATACTATATATATGGCTTTGTCTACAAAGAGATGCCGAGATGCTACGTGGTGTACAAAGGATGGGTACCAGGAGTCTACGATGAGTGGGAGGATTGCCAGAAGCAAGTGAACAAGTTCAGCGGCAACTCCTACAAGGGGTATCCGACGAGAGAGCTAGCGGAAGCTAGGTGGAGGATCCACCTCCTAGGAGAATGGAGAAACAACAACCGGATGAAGACCTTGATGATCGTGCTCCCGGTCTTGCTCACCATTGCGGGTGTAGTCTACTCGGTCTTTGGGTGAGATGTGTAGTGTGTGTAATATGTGTAATATGTGTAATGCATGGACTTGTGCTATATATGCTCTAACACTTCTAATATTTGGGAACTTTGTCACTATTATGGATCTAATTGTTTGTGATGATGATATATTTGTTTTATACTGCATGCTGTGTATTCTGCAGTTATATTGTATACCTATATATATTCTTGTGCATTGCTGTGTATAAATACTAGAAAATATCAGTTTTTTTTGGACCTGTACGAAATATCAGTGGCGCATATTATAGGTGTTTAGTGGCGCATTATGTATTGGTGGCGCATATAGCAATATGCGCCACGCATAAGACACTAATGGCGCGTATTCTATATGCGCCACCAATATTCAACATATGCGTGGCGCATATTGACATGCGCCACCAATAAACTGTTATTAGTGGCGTGGCAGTGGTGGCGCATCCCATATGCGCCACGCATATGCCAAAATGGTGCGCCACCAATAGGCTTTTTTCAACTAGTGTCCAACTTACAACTTGCAAGCATAACAACTCAACATAAGAGACCACAATGTCAAATTTTTAAGAACAGGAAAAAGTAAAGTGTGCCTTCCGGTTCATGAGAGCTTTACTGACCGAATTTCGCATAACACTGGTAAGAGTTTAATTTGAAGAGAAAATAAAAGCAAGTCAAATTTACTTGGAATAGCAAATTGCTAGTAGGTATGTATGGTGGACACTTTGGAAAACTTTGGCTTTTAGGAGTTGGATGCACGAGTAGAGCTCATACTCAGTACAAGGCGAGGGCTAGCAAAAGACTGGGAGCGACCAACTAAGAGAGCAATAATGGCCATAATCATGCAAAACAACAAAGCGACATTAAAAGAAGCATAAGATGGCATCAAAAGTCAAAAACTAAATGATCATGAAGGCTATTGGCGACTTTGTAAGAGTCTAACATGTGTGAGCATGCGCCAAGTCAACCCAAATAAAGCATCAAGGAGAAAACCAAAATAATACTTCCATACAATAAAAACAACGCATGATTTTTTCAAAGGCTCATTAAGCAATCTCAGTTATTTGAGACAAGTCATGCTACAGAAAAACCACTAAGCATACTATCAAAAAGACATCAAGCATGACATGAAAAAGCCTAAGCCGCAGTCTACACAAGCTCCTTCTTGTACCACTATTTTGCACAAAGCTTTTTCTCTTTTCCAACACCATTTGAAATTTTTAAAGACACCTCTTTTGATGGAAACCAATAAAGATCAGAGGCAAAAATACAGCTTGATGAAAAGATATGACAAGGTCTGAATGCAAATCAAGGCGAAAACGAAAACCAAAAGCAGTAGGGGAAAAAGAAGAACACTCGATTTTTAATAAGAGTGAAAACTAGAGCGTTCTTGGCAAATGAAAACAAGGCAACTTCTCCAAAAGAAATTTGTTGGGGTCCAACCATTTATTGCAGCAAAAAAAAAAACTAAACTAACTAAGAAAACTAAAACAACTGACGCTCCAAGAAAAACACATAGTGCATGAAGCAATAAAAATATAGCATCTTGAAAGGTGACCTGATTTTTGCCGATGAAGAAGGGGTGCCTCGGGGGCATCCCCAAGCTTTGACGCTTGTACTTCTTGGATATTTCTTGGGGTGATGCATGGGCATCCCCAAGCTTGAGCTTTTGTCCATTCTTCAACTCATCTCATCATTCTCCAATCCCTACACTTGAAAACTTCCTTCATACAAAACTAAACACAATTCTATTAGCAACATTAGTGCAAGCATAACATATAATCAACCTCTTTTTGCTTCAGGTTTCAACTCAAAACCACCACATATTTAGTAAATACTACTGTAGCAACTTCTCTAAAAGTTCCGTGATCAAAAGAACTCAAAAGAAAGCGATAAAGTGGCAAACACAAATATTGGCAGAAATCTGTCAAAACTGAACAGCTGACAAAGGTCGAATTTTTGAGAGGTTTTCTGTTGCTCAAATAAAAAAGTGTTCAACTAACAAAAGTTTGGATATAACCTGGGGCATATGAACAAGAAATCTCAGGTCCAAAAGATATACAGAGAATTTTCACGAATTTCTATGGTGCAGCACCGAAAACAGTTTCAGGACAGCAACATCCCCAAATCTTTACCTCACTCAAATTAGAGGCTTCTCTTGGCACAAAAACGAAATAAACAAGATAAGGAGCGGTCATTACAGTAGTAATGACTTCCAAGACTCAAATAAAAGAAAAAGTACTGAAAGTAAAAACATTGGGTTATCTCCCAAGAGTGCTTTTCTTTAACGCCTTTGAGCTAGGCGCAGATAACTGCGAATCAAGTAATATCAAGTGATGAAGCATCAAGCTCATAATTTGCTCTAAGAATAGAGTCAAAAAGTAATTTCTTTCTTTTTCTAGAGAAGTGTTCCATACCTTTCTTGAGTGGGAATTGATATTTGATAGTGCCTTCCCTCATATCAATGATGGCACCTACAGTTCGAAGAAAGGGTCTTCCCAAAATAATAGGACATGAAGCATGGCATTCAACGTCCATAGCAAGAAAATCAATGGGAACAAGGTTATTGTTAACCACAATAAGAACATCATTAATTCTTCCCAAAGGTTTCTTCTTAGCAACATCAGCAATAGGAACATCAAAATAACATTTTTCAAGCGGTGGTAAATCAAGCATGTCATAAATCTTTCTAGGCATGATAGAAATACTAGCACCTAGATCACATAAAGCATGGCAATCATAACCATTAACATGCATATCAATGATGGGTTCCCAACCATCTTCTAACTTCTTGGGAACAGAGGCTTTTTGCTTCAACTTTTCATCCCTAATTTTTATGAGAGCATTGGTAATATGCTTAGTAAAAGCAATATTTAGAGAACTAGCATTGGGAGTCAAAGCAAGCTTTTGCAAGAACAAAATTACTTCAGATATATTGCAGCCATCAATATCAAAATCATTAAAAGAAGTAGAGCTATCATCTCCCACACTCCGAAAAATTTCAACACTCTTTTGAGAAAAAGTTTGGGCAGTTTTAGGCTTTTTAACACAAGGAGTGGGAGTTTTCTCTACACCAATCAAAGTAAGAGGATTGCTAACATTAGGAGCAACATCATTAGAGGCAGTAATGGTACATACCTTCATTTTTCTAGCCATCTCATCTTCTCTTTCCCACCTGGCATGCAATTCCGCTAACAATCTAATATTTTCATCAATTCCAACTTGGATAGCATTAGCGGTAGCAAAAACATTGTTCTCTTTCACATCATTAGGCAACACTTTTAATTTCAGAATTTCAACATCATGAGCAAGGCTATCAACTTTAGAAGCAAGAATATCAATTTTGCCTAACTTTTCCTCAACAGACTTGTTAAAAGCAGTTTGCTTACCGATGAAGTCCTTGAGCATTACCTCAAGCTCGGAGCGCGCGGCCCTAGTGTTGTTGTAGGAATTACCATAAGAATTACCATAACCATTACCATTGGTAGAAGGATACGGCCTATAATTGTTACTAGCAAAATTGTTCCTATAAGCATTGTTGTTAAAATTATTGTTTCTAATGAAATTCACATCAACATGCTCTTCTTGAGCAACCAGAGAGGCCAAAGGAACATTATTAGGATCAACATGAGTCCTATCATTAGCAAGCATAGCCATAACGGTATCAATCTTATCATTCAAGGAAGAGGTTTCCTCAACAGAATTTACCTTCTTACCTTGTGGAGCTCTCTCGGTGTGCCATTCGGAATAATTTACCATCATGTTGTCGAGTAGCTTTGATGCGGCGCCCAAGGTAAGGGACATAAAAGTGCCTCCAGCAGCTGAATCAAGTAGGTTCCTTGAAGAAAAATTCAGTCCTGCATAATTTTTTTGGATAATCATCCAAGTAGTCAGTCCATGAGTGGGGCAATTCTTTATCATAGATTTCATTCTTTCCCAAGCTTGAGCAACATGTTCATTATCAAACTGAGTAAACTTCATAATATTGCTACGCAGAGATATAATCTTAGCAGGAGGATAGTATCTACCAATAAAAGCATCCTTACACTTAGCCCATGAATCAATACTATTCTTAGTCAAAGACAGCAACCAATCTTTAGCTTTTCCTCTCAAAGAAAAAGGAAACAACTTGAGCTTAATAATATCACTATCAACATCCTTATATTTCTGCATCTCACATAGCTCAACAAAATTGTTGAGATGAGCTGCAGCATCTTCAGTACTAGCACCAGAAAATTGCTCTTTCATAACAAGGTTCAACAAAGCAGGCTTAATCTCATAAAAGTTTGCAGCAGTAGCAGGTGATGCAATAGGAGTGCAGATAAAATCACTATTGTTTGTGCTAGTAAAGTCACACAACTTGGTGTTTTTAGGATTGGCCATTTCAGCAAAACGAAAGTAAACAAGTAAAAACAACTACCAAGGATTCTAATTTTTTTGGGTTTTTGATATAAAACGATGCAGGTAAAACAAATAAAGTAAAGCAAAACTTAAAACAAAGTAAAGGATGTGCGTGCAAAAACTCCCCTCGCTGAAGTCTTCTACTTCCTCCCCGGCAACGGCGCCAGAAAATAAGCTGATGCGTTTGATTAACGTGGGAGCAGACGGGCCTTGTGCGTGGTGAATAACCAGCCCGTTGGAAACCCCAAGAGGAAGGTATGATGAGTATAGCAGCTAGTTTTCCCTCAGTTAAGAAACCAAGGTTTATCGTTCTTGGAGAGGAGAGATAAACGACTGAAGGTGATGCTTGCTAGCTTGCGACAGCTCCGGACAATTTATATATGGCGCCTCGCCCAAGCTTTGCTTGCTAGCTGCAACGCGGAACCTGCACACAAACAACCAAGTACTTTGTTCCCAACTTGCGATGAGGTTGTCAATCTCACCGGTTTGCTTGAAACAAAGATTATGAGCGTATCGAGTGGAAAACAATAGAGTATGTGAGTAAAGTAAACAGTGCGAGTAAAGTAAACAGGTGATAGCAATATGATGGAAATAGGACCGGGGTCCACAGTTCACTAGTGGTGTCTCTCCATAAGATAAATAACACATGCTGGGTAAACAAATTACAGTTGGGCAATTGATAGAATAAAGATAAATGTGATATGTCAAGAAGATCACTATGAGATTTACTCTGGGCATTACAACAAAATACATAGACCGCCATCCAACTGCATCTATGACTAATAATCCACTTGTGGTGAATCAATCCGAGAACTCCACAAGTATTAAGTTGCGAACAACAGATAATTGCATTAAGCAAAGTGTGTAATGTAAACAAAGCATATGCCCTTGAGCATATGAATGTTGTTTTCTCCCTAGTAGCAATAGCACATCTACAACCTTAGAGGTTTCTGTCACTCCCCCAGATTAAATAGAGGCATGAACCCACTATCGAGCATAAATACCCCCTCTTGGAGTCACTAGCAACTACTCGGCCAAGATAGCTACTAACAACGGAGAGCATGCAAGATCATAAACAACATAGAGATAACAAAAGATATAATTCAGTACAGCAACTTAATCATAAACACCAATATTCATCGGATTCCAACAAACCAAACATGTAGAATTACATAACGGTGATCTCAATCATGTAGGGCAGCTCATGAGATCTAAACATGAAGCACATGGTGGAGGAGACAACCATCTAGCTACTGCTATGGACCCATAGTCCAAGGTAGACTACTCACTCATCGCTCCGGAGGCAAGCATGGCGATGAAGAAGACCTCCGGTGGCGATTCCCCTCTCCGGCAGGGTGCCGGGGAGAGCTTCTGGACCCTCCCGATCTTCAGGTCGACGGCGACGGCGGATCGCGATATGTTCTGGAAAATTGATCGGGTACTTAGGTTTTTTCTGTCGGGGGGTCTTTATAGGTGAAGGGGCGATGTCAGAGGAGGGACCAGGCGGCCTCACGCCAGGCTCGTGCGGCCAGGCCCCTGGCCGCACCAGCTAGGCGTGTGGGCCCCTGGTGGCCCACCTCCTACTCCACTTCGGATCTCTAGAAGCTTCCAGGTAAAATAAGACTTCAGGAACTTGTTTCGTCCAATTCCGAGAATATTTCCTGTGTATCACTTCTGAAACACAAAAATAGTAGAAAACAGGGAACTGGCACTGTGGCAACTTGTTAATAGGTTAGTTCCAGAAAATGCATAAAAGTGCCACGAAGTGTAACGAAACAATAGACAAATGGTGTAAAAATAAGCATGGGGCATCAAAAATTATAGATACGTTGGAGACGTATCAGGCAGCTTCAAGAAGGCCAAGGAGTGCTAGGACGGAGAAGCCTCCTTCGCGGAAGCAGTGTTCTTCGGCGAGGAGTTCAAGGAAATCCACGCCGCCACGGACCCCGCGGAGATGCCGGCATCCAAGCAGGAAGTATCTGCCTCCCCGCCGACCTTCAAGCCTACAGTGGATACAAAGCAGGTGAAACTAGTCGCTGGCGATGCCGCCAAGACCACCTCGATAGGGACAAACTTGTCCCCCAAATAGGAAAGTGCGCTCGTCGAGTTCCTCCGTGAGAACTGGGACATCTTCGCATGGCAGCCATCTGACATGACGGGTGTACCCAGGGAACTCGCCGAGCATGCCCTGCAAATAATTCCTGGCTCCAAGCCAGTAAGACAAGCAATGAGATGCTTCAGAGATGAAAAGCGCCGCGCCATAGCAAAGGAAATTTCCAAGCTATTGAAAGCAGGCTTCATCAAAGAAGTAATTCATACAAAGTGGGTGGCAAATCCTGTGTTAGTTCCTAAGAAAAACACGAAGATTCTGCGCATGTGTGTAGATTACACTGGCCTGAACAAAGCGTGTCCCAAAGACCCTTTTCCCTTGCCGCGCATTGACCAAGTCATTGACTCGACGGCGGGATCGGAGCTGCTGTGTTTCTTAGATGCCTACTCAGGATACCACCAGATCAAGATGAAGGAGTCTGATCAGCTCGCTACCTTGTTTGTAACACCTTATGGCACATATTGCTATGTGACAATGCCATTCGGTCTGAAGAACGCAGGAGCGACGTACCAGCGCACCATGCAAACGTGCATGGCGGATCAAATCGGATGCAACATCCATGCATACATGGATGACATCGCCATCATGTCCAAGAAGCAAGATAGCCTCATAGCAGATTTGTAGGAGACCTTCAACAACCTAAGGAAATACAACATGATGCTCAACCCCACGAAGTGCGTCTTCGGGGTACCAGCTGGACAGCTCCTAGGATTCATTGTCTCCCACCGCGGTATTGAAGTTAACCCGGAGAAAATCAAGGCCATCCTCGAAATCTCCCGGCCTAATGACTTGAAGGACGTATAGCGACTCACAGGCTGCGTGGCAGCAGTGAGCAGATTCATCAGTCGTCTTGGCGAGAAGGCTTTTCCACTCTACAAGCTGATGAAGAAATAAGACGAATTCGTCTGGACCGACGAGGCAGACGCCGCGCTCAAGGATCTGAAGAGAGTGCTATCCACTGCACCAGTCCTAGCGGCTCCCGAAGACCAGGAACCCATGTTACTATACATGGCGGCAACCAACAGAGTCGTCAGCATCGTCATTGTGGTAGAACACAAGGAAGAAGCGCAGGAGTATGGCGTACAGAGACCAGTCTACTATGTCAGCAAGGTCCTAACGGAATCCAAGCAGCGCTACCCTCACTACCAAAAGTTGGCATATAGAGTTTTCCTAGCTTCTCGTAAGTTACGGTATTACTTCTATGACCATAAGATCACAGTGGTGAGCAAGGCTCCACTGAAGGACATCATCAACAATAGCGATGCAACGGAACGAGTTGCAAAGTGGGGCATTGAATTGGCCTCCTTCGACATCGACTACAAGCCTTGCACCGCCATCAAGTCTCAGGCTTTGGCGGAATTCATGGCGGATTGGAAGGAAGCACAGGAGACTACGCTCATCCCAGAACCAGAGCATTGGGTGATGCACTTGGATGGCTCAAAGCTGCTACATGGCTCGGGGGCTGGAGTGACACTTAAATCTCCCAAGGGAGATGAGCTCAGCTACGTTCTCCAGATCCACTTCCCCACCACCAACATCACGGAGTATGAAGCGCTACTGCACGAGCTACGTGTCGCAAAGGAGATCGGCGTACAGCACATCATGTGTTGCGGAGACTCTGACCTTGTCGCTCAAGAAGGTGGCTGGCACATACAAGGCTCAGAATGAAGTCATGGCGGCCTACAGAGACGAAGTGGATGAGATGGCCAAAAGTTTCCTCGGCTACGACATAAAGCATGTACGACGAGAAGACAACATGGCAGCCGACACCCTGTCCAAGCTAGGGTCTAGCCGTAAGGCAGTCCCACCAGGCGTATTCCTCGAGCACCTGCACGTACCATCGGTCAAGATGGTGGATCCAGAAAATCCGGAACTAGCGAGCTCCCCCGTTATGGCGGTTTTGCCAAGCAATCCGCCATGGGCTGAGCCCTACCTGGAATATCTGACGAACAAGAAACTACCCGAGGACGAGGTCCAAAAGAGACAAATTGAGCGTAGAGCAAAAGTGTACACCATCATCGATGGCCAGCTCTACAAACAAAGCACCTCGGGAGTCTTCATGAAGTGCATATCCCAAGTGGACGGAATCGAAATACTAAGGGAGATCCATGAAGGCGAATGTGGGCATCACGCTGCCGCCAGATCCCTAGTAGCTAAGGCATTCTGCCATAGATTTTACTGGCCAACAGCCAAGGCACATGCAGATCGTATTGTGGAGCTCTGCCAAGGTTGCCAGATGTACTCCAAGCAAACCCACATGCTCGCCACAGCACTACACACCATACCTATAACTTGGCCTTTCGCGGTCTGGGGGCTGGACATGGTGGGTCCGTTAAAAACAGCACCTTTGGGATTTACGCACCTCTTGGTAGCGGTAGACAAATTCACGAAGTGGGTGGAAGCTAAGCCCATCAGAAAGCTTGATGGCAAAACCGCCCTAAAGTTTGTCAAGGACATTGTGGTTAGATTCGGCATCCCACATAGCATCATCACCGACAACGGCACTAACTTGTCTCAGGGAGAAGTTGAAGAGTACTGCCATCACAACGGAATCCGCCTTGACCTTGCATCTGTGGCACATCCGCAGTCCAATGGCCCAGTTGAAAGGACCAATGGACTAATCATGTCAGGGATCAAGCCACGCCTAGAAGCACTGCTACATAGAGCAGCATGAGCCTGGGTAGAAGAGTTGCCATCTATGCTATGGAGTCTACGAACCACACCAAACAGATCAACAGGCCTCACCCCTTTCTTCTTAGTCTACGGAGCAGAGGCAATCTTGCCAAGCGATGTCCAGTACGATTTCCCAAGAGTCGAGGCCTATGAGGAAGAGGATGCAGAAACGTCCAGACAACTATCTGTGGACCTGCTGGAAGAAGAACGAGACCTAGCAGCCCAGAGATCCGCCATCTACCAGCAGAACCTCCACTGCTATCATAGCCGCCGAGTTCGCAAACGCTCGTTTAAAGAAGGGGACCTGGTGCTATGCCTCAAACAGCAGAAGTCACACAAGCTATCCCCGCCTTGGGAAGGACCCTTCGTCATCAGCAAAGCTCTACTGAATGGTTCCTACTACCTCGTTGATGTTCGCGAGCTAGATAAGCGACCCAGTAAGAAGCGCAAACAAAGAGACCCTGACGATATCTACGACGAAACAGATCGTCCATGGAACATCGCACAGCTACGTCCTTTCTACACTTAGCACTTATCTAGGCTATGTAATAGGCGCCTCTATATGATCAATGAAATAAAGCATTTGGTTCACTCTTGATATTTTCTGAGTCTTTTACCTCCTTTGTCGTTCATTTAGATCGTATGGAACCCTTGCGCAATTGTGCTATGCACTTGCGTCTTTTTAAATCCGCCATAAGCGGTCCGCGTAGCATATTTATGTTTTAATCTCTATCTGATGCTCTTTGTGTGGATTCCCGAGTAGTGACTTTTTGACGATCTAAGCCACTATCTGCTAAGGGTTTTGGATGATTGCTATTAAGTATCGTCGCCCTAGCGGATTGTTTGTGCGAAGATTCCACCATCTCACGAAAATTCAAGCACAAAGAGCCAGATGGCGGATTGCATAATCCTACGTGTGAATTTTTTTTCAAAGTGTTGTTTTTTGAGCATGTCAAACTGCTGCAAGTTGCATAAAAATAGGCCTGGCAGTTTTTTCGCGCATAAACCACTTAAAGACTTGATAAAACTGTGCTACAAGTTCAAAAGCATTCTCTGATCCACCACAAGCAGATCAGGCATAGTACAAGCATACACGCAGTTTAAAGTTTAAACTTACAGACTCACTCAGGGGCCGCATTGATGCATTGTTTTCTTCTTGCCACATTGCAGGGTATAACTTAAGAGGATGGCGGAATTGCAGAGGACACGTCATCACCGCCATCAGCACCAGCAGTGGCTGCAGAGACCAACGCCGAAGCTTGGCTTGGAGACCCCGGCAGATCGTATGCTTCATAGTATACGTTCAGCTGAGTGCCTAGGGCGCATAGCTGATCATATCCTAGCACACTCTGCCGGATGGCGGCCTCGTCCACCGGCGCTTCGTCCTCGCCGCTCTCCGGGATGCCGGAGGTGATCAAGTCCAGATCCAGCTCGGGGTAGTGGGCCTTTGCCAAAGTCAAGGCAGTTCTGGCACAACCCCGAGCGGAAGACTGCTTCCAGTCCGCCACCAGCCCAGGCACGAACAACAGCTTCTTGGTGAGCCCTATGGCGGTAAGGCCAGAGGAACCTGCTATCTGCAGACTCCCGTACGCCTGACGACCAGCATTAAGAAGGCCATCTAGCTCCTTCTGTGCCGCGTCGGTGGCCATGCATAAGCCTGTGGTGGAATCCACCTCGCCTTGCTCCAGGGTCGCTACATAGCGAAAGCAAACAAGGCGTCATACTCTAGATAGCACATTATTACAGACTACACAGTATGGAGAGCCATTGATACCCAGCAGAGTCTTCTGGAAATGATCGAGGACCTCGTTGAAGCCATCTCGCCGCTTTTAAAATTCGGTAGCGGCTTTGCGGAGATCCTCTACCTCCTTTTGCTTCTGGCGGTTCTGGCATTCCTAGTCCTTGAGCTTCTCTTCAAGGAGGGTATTCGAGGCCAAAGATTTCTGGAGTTGCTGATGCAACCCCTCCATCGCGATAGCATGGCCCTTTTCCACCCCCTCGAGTGTGGACTTTATCTTGGCAGCATCTGCATGGCGGAAATAATAGCAAGAGTATTGATCGGTTAAGCGCAAAGGTACTTCAACTTGTCAAAGACAAAAGAAAATTACCGCTATTCTCGAGCTGCTACTGCAAGTCTGCCACAAGAGTGCTCTTTTCCGCCAGCTCCTTCTCCTGCGAGCTGACGACCTAGACCAGGTCCTCCACAACTTTCTTGTAATTCTAGCAAAACGATATTATGTGGTAGTCACTCTTAGAGCTTTATGCCGGACAGCCATCCGCCATAACGCTCGGGGGCTACTCATGATGATTTTTTAACTTAGTCACTCTTAGAGCTTTATGATGGATAATAATTTGCCATAATGCTCAGGGGCTACTCATGATGATTTTTTAGTCTTCTTAGAGCTTTATGCCGGATAATTATCCGCCATAACGCTCGTGGGCTACTCAGTGCAAAATTTAAGTTCTCTAAGAGCACCGCAGAATATGACGGCACTCGGGGACTATACTAAGCAAAGTTTAAAGTAGTTTTCTCTTAGAGCACCTTAACGGGTCATCTACGGAAATCCGCCATGTTGCTCGGGGGCTACTGGGAGTACATACCTTCTTCATTGTCATTGTCTTCTCTACAAAAGCGGAAATACCGCTAGATAGCTGAATGCTGGCATCTTCCTGGCTGGTGATAAGGTCGACGATCTCAAGTTGTTTCTGCCTCCAAAACGAGCTGCCCCTCGCCGAAACATCCGCCATCTGACCTTGGAATGAGTCAGAAGCCTTTTTTTACTTTGGACGACATCCTTAGCCGTAGCTTGAGTCGTTGGGTTAGCTTCTGGCATCATCCCAAACTGACCACCAGCATCCTCCATATCAATGTCATTGCGAGCAGGGAAGGGAATTGGTGCATCAGGGGTCTGCGGAATGGCGACAGGAGAGGGCTTGGTTTGCTTGGATGGCGGTTCCTTGACAGCAGGCTTCTTCCTTCTAAGCAAAAGGGGATTAGCAATGAAATAGACAACAATGAGGAAAAGAGACAGAAACAGGGTTACCTTGATTTTGGCAGGTTGATAGTGGCGGTATTCTCGGATGGCGACGCTAGCTCCGCCCTGCGTTGAGCCTCGAAACGGCGGGAATCAGTGGATTTTCCGCTGCCACCGCGAGATTTCGCACTACCACCCCGTTTCTTGGTAGTCACCTTTGTCTTGGCCGTGCGGGCTGTATCGTCTATGTCCCCTGCCATCTCCTCTTTGTTGCCGCTGGAATGAACTTCCTCTTCAGCAGTAGGCTTGGAGTTGGAGCGATGAAGGGGATGAGCGAAGTCCGTAGGACCAAGCGATTTGAGCTGAAAAGTGTAAAAATGAAGACATCAGCTCTCATAAAGTGCAAAGGTATCATGAAATACTATGGTGGAAAAGTAACTTACCGGAGGGCAGCTGCCATTCTCAAACATTGCCATGCCAAATTTCAAGGGCTTCTTCCTGGGAGATTTCATAAGCGAGCGAATGCACTTTTTGAACACCTTAGGGTCTAGCTCTTTGTCTGAGTATCGCATGCCATCATTTGCACCAGTGTACTCGTGCATCAGGCTATCGCAGTGTTGTAGAGGCTGGATCCGCTGGGATATCCAACAGTTGATGGTATCAATTCCTTTGAGACCATCTTTGGATAGTTTGGCGATCCGCCGTGCTAGGAGCTTGACATAAGGGGTGGCGGTTTCGTCGTTGACGGGATTCCAGGAGTCGAGGAGCTGAGCTGCTATATTTTCAAAGGGAGGAAGGCCGCGGGCTTGAGATAGCGTAGGCTTATCCGCCCTGTAGAACCAGGACCCTCTCCATCCTATGGCGGAATCCAGAGGAGTGATGAAGGGATATTCTTTTGATCTCCGTGGAAGAAAGCATATTGTCCCACAAGTCCGGAGAAATTCGTCATCCTCGTAATTGGCCCGCACAGAGAAGTAAAGCTGGAAGAGGTCTACCCTGGGACGAATCCCAAGGAATCCTTCGCACAAGGCCGCGTAACCTGCCATAGACACCAAGCTGTTGGGAGCTATGTGGTGGAGCTACAGCCCATAGAACTTCAGAAGATTTGTGAAGAAAGAGGATGGCGTCATACTGAGACCCCTCTCCACGTGAGATTTGAGCATCACAATCTCGGTGGAGTTAGGGGCCGGCACCAGGGCTTTGAAGTCAGTCCGCCAGTGGGACTCTGCCTGGGGGGCCACGGTGCCCTCGTTTTCCAAAGCTTGGACATGAGCGTCCTTGACATGGCATTTTACCCAGTACCCATGGAGGTTCTGGGGAATCTGCTCTTCTTCAACTTCAGCTCTGTCATCCTGTTCTTCTTCCTCAGCTCCGCCATCCATTTCTTTTTCTGCGGCCTCCTCTGCGGTCAGTCTCGCCATTTCATCCTCGGCTTCGGACGTGATGTCCTCCGGATAAGAATCCGCCGCTGGAGGATGTGAGCCCTGAGCAGATTGCTGCAGAGGAGAATCCTCCTCCTCAGCTTCGAAAGGATGGCGGGAAGGAGATCCAGGGTTCATAGTGGTGAAGAAAGGTTGGATCCCGCTACGGAATATGCTCTATTCTTTGGTGAACTATTCCGGTGGAAAAGTCACCGGCGGTGAAGAACTCCGGGCGGCGGCTCGTCGGAGATCACGGAGCTCTCGTGGTGGCGCTGAGGAGAGAGAGTGCGTGGGGGGTGAATGAAGTGTGAACTGGTCGGGGGTGAGCGGCCGGGGTATATATAGGCCCCGGGCCTCAAGATTCGTGCCCACCATCAGAACCGTTCATCTTGATCGCGGAAACCCTAGATCGGCTACACGTGTCCAAGGGTAAAACAGTAACTTTTGTTAACAGTGCAAGCGCTGTGAATCTTACCCTAGAAGGAATTACGTGCCGAAAGTTATGGCGGATTTTTATGGTATGATCCAACAGATCCCAGAAATCTCGCTGAATTGAAACTACGTCGCATGATCTGCTATCTACGGCGGATTGAGAGATGAAGAAAAGAGGAACATCAAGAAACCGCCATCCAGATGCAAGAAGGAAGACGAGCTATGGCGGATGGGCTTCACCAAGAACAAGTCATGACGGATGGAGATGGCGATCTTGAAGTTCCCTGGGGCCACTGTTGGGGATATACCGAATAGGTATACCAGCGACGTAGTCCTAAACCAACAAGCCAGGGTGGCCCATCAGGGTGGTATGGCGGATTGCCTACCAGGCGGCCCAGTTGCTAGAAAGACCATGGCGGTATTGGACGCAAGAGCTCATGGCGGATCCGCAGACAAGCCCATGGCGGGTTGCCTTGTAGTACACGCATAGGACTTAGTCTAGGACTCCAAGTTGTTTCCGCTCCGGTACCATTGTGTAGCCCATGCCAGGCGCCTTTATAAGCCGGTGTGGAGGAGCCCTTGAGGCACAGCTTAGACATACGGCCAATCGCATAGCGAAACAGCCAAACCTCATCATTGTAACCGAGCACTTGTTGCCATATAGTGAATTATAGTAGCACGTAGGGTCTCGCCACCGTTGCGGGATCTGAAGCTGGGTAAACTCGTGCTACCACCGTCCCGGATCGCTCTGCCGTGTTCACCCCCTTCCACAAACCGCCATATACCTACCCCTATGGCAGATCTGTTGATGAAACCACGAGAGGATCCGATGAATATTGGTGTTATGTTGAGTTGATGTGCTGAATATTATCTTATGTTATCTCTATGTTGTTTATGATCTTGCATGCTCTCCCTTGTTAGTAGCTATCTTGTCCAAGTAGATACTAGTGACTCCAAGAGGGGGTATTTATGCTCGATAGTTGGGTTCATGCCTCTATTTAATCTGGGGGAGTGACTAAAACATCTAAGGTTGTAGATGTGTTGTTGCCACTAGAGAGAAAACAACATTCTTATGTCCAAGGGCATATAATTTGTTTATATTATACACTTTGCTTAATGAAGTTATCTGTTGTTCGCAACTTAATATTCACGGGGTCCTCGGATGATTCCCCGTGGGTGGATTATTAGTTATAGATGCAGTTGGATGGCGGTCTACGTATCTTGTTGTAATGCCCAGAGTAAATCTCATAGTGATCCTCGTGACATATGCATGTTATCTTTATTCTATCAATTGCCGAACTGTAATTTGTTTACCCAGCATGTGTTATTTATTTTATGGAGAGACACCACTAGTGAACTGTGGACCCCGGTCCAATTTCCTTTATATTGCTATCACCTGTTTACTATTACTCGCACTATTTACTTTCTCGCATACTACTATTGCTTTCCACTCGATATGCTCATACCTTTGTTTACAGCAAACCGGTGAGATTGACAACCTCATCGTAAGTTGGGAGCAAAGTATTTGGTTGTCTTGTGTGCAGGTTCCGCGTTGCTACTAGTTGAAGACGCGCTAACAAGTATCCTTAACGGCGCCCTTGTTGGAGTGTCACTAAGCTAGCAAGCATCACCTTCTCAAGTTTGGCTTTCTCCTACTGGTTCGATAAACCTTGGTTTCTTACTGAGGGAAAACTGCTGCTGTGCTCATCATACCTTCCGCTTGGGGTTCCCAACTGGTCGGTGATCTATATATCAACCGGCGCCATCAGTAATCAACACCATAAAGTTTCCCCTATGAACTAGACAAGATGTTACAACGGAACGGCGTGGTGATGATGGTGATGAAGGTTCTGGTGGCGATGGTGATGATGATGATGATCCCGATGAAGCCCAGCTCGATGACGGTGACGATGGCAATGATTTCCTCCCTCCGGGAAGGAATTTCCCCAGCAGATTTCTGCCTGCCAGAGAGCTTTCTCTCTCTGAGTGTTTTCAGCCCCGTAGAGGCGGCGGAGTCTTTCTGCGATCCTCCTCCAGTCTTAGGTTTTCGGGGAGATGATATACGTGAAGAGGCGATGGCAGAGGTGGGCCAGGGCGGCCATACCACCTGGCGGCGCAGTCTAGTGCTGGCCCGCGCCAGGGGTAGGTGTGGGCCCCTGGTGGCTCACCTTGCCCTCTCCTTCTGGCTACTTCTGGCCAAATAGGAACTTCAGGGTATTTTCCGAGAGTTGCTGATCTTCAGAAATATGGTGCCTTGACAGTCCTTTTTCCAGCAGAATCCTGACTTCGCCAGTGAATTCTCCAATAATCATCAAACATGCAAAATAGAGAAATAACATAACTATCATCTCTAAATATGAAATATATTAATGAATAACAGTAAATTATGATATAAAATAGTGATGCAAAATGGACGTATCAGGAACCTGCACACAACACAACCAAACTACTTTGCCCCAACTTACAGTGAGGTTATCAATCTCACTGGTTTGCTAAAAACAAAGGATTAAACGTATAGTATGGAAATAGATGTTTGTTTGCAGTGAAATAAAATAATACTTGTGGAAAGTAAACATTCTTTGTAGTAGATGGTAATATAAATGTAAAAGAATGGACCGGGGTCCATAGTTCACTAGAGGTGTCTCTCCATAAAGATAAATAACATGCTGGGTGAACAAATTACAGTTGGGCAATTAACAAAATAAAGAATGCACAACAATGCATGTACATGTCATGAAGATCACTATGGGATTAATTTGGGCATTACAACATAATACATAGACCATAATCCAACTAAATCTATGACTAATAATCCACCCTCGGGATATCATCCAAACAACCTTTGGGTATTAAGTTGAAAGCAATAGATTATCGCCTTAAACAAAGTGTGTAATGTAAACAATACAATTACCCTTGAACAAAAGATTGATGTTTTCTCCCTAGTAGCAACAGCACATCTACAACCTTAGAAGTTATTGTCACTCTCCCAAATTACTAGAGGCATGAACCCACTATCGAGCATAAATACTCCCTCTTGGAGTCACTAGCATCTACTTGGCCAAAGTATCTACTAACAACGGAGAGCATGCAAGATCACAAATAACATAGACATGATAAATCAACAATCAACTTGACATAGTACTCAATATTCATCGGATCCCAACAAACACAACATGTGGAATTACATAAAGATGATCTTGATCATGTAGGCAGCTCACAAGATCTAACATGGAGGCGCAAAATTGGAGAAGACAACCATCTAGCTACTGCTATGGACCCATGGTCTAGAGGTGGACTACTCACGCATCACTCCGGAGGTAGGCATGGTGATGAAGAAGGCCTCCGGTGATGATTCCCCTCTCCGGCAGGGTGCCGGGAAGAGCTTCTGGACCCTCCCAAACTAGGGTCGACGACGGCGGTGGCTTACAGTACTTTTCGTGGATGGAGGTGATACGTCTCCAACGTATCTATAATTTTTGATGCTCCATGCTTGTTTTTACACCATTTTACTATTGTTTCGTTACACTTCGTGGCACTTTTATGCATTTTCCGGAACTAACCTATTAACGAGTTGCCACAGTGCCAGTTCCCTCTTTTCTGTTGTTTTTGTGTTTTAGAAGTGATACACAGGAAATATTCTCAGAATTGGATGAAACAAGTTCCTGAAGTCTTATTTTACCCGGAAGCTTCCAGAGATCTGAAGAGGAGTAGGAGGTGGGCCACCAGGGGCCCACACGCCTAGCTGGCGCGAGCCTGGCATGAGGCCGCCTGGTCCCTCCTCTGACATCGCCCCTTCGCCTATAAAGACCCCCCGACGGAAAAAACCTAAGTACCCGATCACTTTTCCAAAACACATCGCGATCCGCCGCCGCCGTCGACCCGAAGATCGGGACGGTCCAGAAGCTCTTCCCGGCACCCTGCCGGAGAGGGGAATCACCACCGGAGATCTTCTTCATCGCCATGCTTGCCTCCAGAGCGATGAGTGAGTAGTCTACCTTGGACTATGGGTCCATAGCAGTAGCTAGATGGTTGTCTTCTCCACCATGTGCTTCATGTTTAGATCTCATGAGCTGCCCTACATGATTGAGATCACCGTTATGTAATTCTACATGTTTGGTTTGTTGGGATCCGATGAATATTGGTGTTTATGATTAAGTTGCTGTACTGAATTATATCTTTTGTTATCTCTATCTTGTTTATGATCTTGCATGCTCTCCGTTGTTAGTAGCTATCATGGCCGAGTAGTTGCTAGTGACTCCAAGAGGGGGTATTTATGCTCGATAGTGGGTTCATGCCTATATTTAATCTGGGGGAGTGACAGAAACCTCAAAGGTTGTAGATGTGCTGTTGCTACTAGGGAGAAAACAACATTCATATGCTCAAGGGCATATGCTTTGTTTACATTACACATTTTGCTTAATGCAATTATCTGTTGTTCGCAACTTAATACTTGTGGAGTTCTCGGATTGATTCGCCACAAGTGGATTATTAGTCATAGATGCAGTTGGATGGCGGTCTATGTATTTTGTTGTAATGCCCAGAGTAAATCTCATAGTGATCTTCTTGACATATCATGTTTATCTTTATTCTATCAATTGCCCAACTGTAATTTGTTTACCCAGCATGTGTTATTTATCTTATGGAGAGACACCACTAGTGAACTGTGGACCCCGGTCCTATTTACATCATATTGCTATCACCTGTTTACTTTACTCGCACTGTTTACTTTACTCGCATACTCTATTGTTTTCCACTCGATACGCTCATAACCTTTGTTTCAAGCAAACCGGTGAGATTGACAACCTCATCGCAAGTTGGGAACAAAGTACTTGGTTGTTTGTGTGCAGGTTCCGCGTTGCAGCTAGCAAGCAAAGCTTGGACGAGGCGCCATATATAAATTGTCCGGAGCTGTCGCAAGCTAGCAAGCATCACCTTCTGTCGTTTGTCTCTCCTCTCCAAGAACGATAAACCTTGGTTTCTTAACTAAGGGAAAACTAGCTGCTATACTCATCATACCTTCCTCTTGGGGTTCCCAACGGGCTGGTTATTCACCACGCACAAGGACCGTCTGCTCCCACGTTAATCAAACGCAGCAGGAGGCTCGGGCCTTTAGGGTTTTCCTGATGAAGTGAATTTATAGGCGGAAGGGCGATGTTAGAGGGCGGCCGAGGGGCCCACACCAGGGCCTGGCGCGGCTAGGGGTGGGGCCGCGCCACCCTATGGTGTGGCCGCCTCCTGGCTCTTCTCCGTCTCTCCTTTGGACTCCGTCTTCGTGTTAGTAAAATAGGAACTTCGGCTTTCGTTTCGTCCAATTCCGAGAATATTTTCTGTATAACTTTCTGAAATACAAAAACAGCAGAAAACAGGAACTGGCACTGTGGAATCTTGTTAATAGGTTAGTTCTGGAAAATGCATAAAAATGCCACAAAGTGTAAACAAAATATAAAGCAATTGATGTAAAACAAGCATGGAGCATCAAAAATTATAGATACGTTTGCAACGTATCAATAACCTGCAAAGAAGACAAGGCTCTCGATTTTATTTTTTAAAAGCATTGCCATTTTTACGTTTCATATAGTCGAAAGAATAGCACACTCCCACCTGAACTTGCATTTGTTCCTTTTTTTGCAATACCTCGTAGTCATTTCCCAAAGATGTTTGTAATTCTAGTCGGGGTTGATAAGATAAAAGTCATGTGCACTAATGGCCATATAACTTCTGCAAGCGGGCAATTGATGATGCGGTGCTGAATGGCTTGATCTTTCTCGGAGAAACAACAAGACATATTTCTATGCCAATTTCTTTTGGCTAGATTATCTTTGGTTAAAACCAATTTACGATGAAGGAACCACATGAACATCTTAATTTTCAGTGGGATTTTCATTTCCAAACATATTTATGCAGGTATTTTGTGTTATCATTCAAGAGATCAAGAGGTACATCGATTTTGATCGAGGAATCTCCAGACGATGTTAACCTCCAAACAAGCACATGCTCTTCATTTGATAGTTGACTCAATATTTGATGTGATTTGAGCTGAGCGAAGCCATATAGAGACATACCATGGAAATAAAATAGTGCACTATTTCAGTGCTAATAGCGCGTTATAGCATATCTGGAAATCCCACACTAAAGTAATTAGTGTATAATGCCTTGCTAATAGCATGCTATATCATGATATAGCATGCTAATAGGGTATTTTCATGCTGGCGCTATTTTGTTATAGCGCGCTATTTTTCTCTTTGAGACATACACATGCAATGCGAGCGATTGTTGAACAATGGAAGGATAAAGAGTAGTACTGCCATTTTATGGGAAATCCCCCCCCCCCCCCCCCCCACCCAATAGACACCACTATATACTCTAGATTTTTGATTTACTTACACCTATATAAGATAATCATGTACTTTCACCTCTACCAAGATTTTGTCATGCTATATGGTTACGATCTTCCTAGAAAGATATTTAGAGACAGTGAAATATACACAGTCACATATATATGCATACAATACTTCTAAAGATAAAACTATATCATGAAAGCTTTGTTTGTATTTTAACTTTACTCTACTCTAGAGGCTTTGAAGGGAAAGGTCTCAAAAAGCAAAAAATGACACCATTTTTGTCGCAAAAATATGGCATAAATTTTGTGCAAGTCTATGTTCGACGTGATTTTGTACTCGAAAGCAGCAAAATCACTTGACATTTCGGTGAATATGTACTCGAATAAGTACATGCCATATACAGATATGATCAGTATTTCTTAGAGAAATGAGATCAAGGTGGCCGTGTAATTGTTTGTGCCTGCCTAAACCGATCTTGAATTAATGGCTGCTAGCTGAACATGCATGCCCGGGGAAGATAACGTGCTTATCTAGTTATCTCTTCAGAAGATTAGCAACAGCCTAACAACTCCTCCCGCGCAACGCGACGTTATCTGCTCCTTCCCGAGCGACTCGCGCGTATAAGAGAGGAGCTGGACCGTGAGCCGGAAAAAAAAAAAGGGGAGGCGGCTGGCGGCAGCTACGCGCAGCGCCCTGGACGCATGTACACCAGGGTGCCGCTAGGCAGAACGCGCTCCACAACTTCAAGACGGAGAACACCGGGAGTAAGCCGGGGGCCGCGGACGACGCGCCCAATTCAGCGTCAGCAGCCACGCGCGGCGCCGACGCGCCGAACACGTATACAGTAGGGTGCCGTGATGCAGAACGGCCCCAGAACTTGAAGATGGGGATCATCAAGCTTCGGTGATCGCGGCGACGGGGCACGGCTGGACCTCAACGCCGGCCATGGCTAGCTGTCTTCCACGGCTCGACCACGACACCAGCCATACGCCGGCCGCTGCGGGCACGCAAGCCATGCAGCTGAAATTCGTTGCTTCCTTTATCTAATATCAGTACACTTGTATCAAATAGTTCCATGTGCATGCCCTGTGCAGATTGATATGCCGGCGGGCGGTGGCAGCTACGCGGAGCGCCGAGGACACATGAGGGTGCCGCTGTGCAGAGCGTGCCCCAAAACTGGAAGACGGATGTCGCCAAACATTGGCCATCGAGAGTGCCTCACGTCCAGCTAGAAGCGTGACCGGCGGACCTCGCTGCGATGTCGACGACGAGAGGCCATCACGCTAATGACGCCGGCTGCGGCCTCGGTCGTCGTTGACGGAGCCCATCGTCGTCCGCGCCATCAGACACCATGATGAACAAGATCATCTTCATCGACAAGGATATTGCCGCGGAGCTCTCCATGCATAGCCCGCCGGTGATGCCGGCAACTGTAGAGATGCAGGCCATGCCACGAAGATGAGATTCATCATCTAACACCGCCATGGTTAGATTACATGTACATGCGAAGTGCAGATCCATGCATGGTCGTGCAATCCAAGATCAGCAGGCTACCTGCTCGCGTGCATGTGTATATGCGGCCTCCAAGCACGGGAAGAAGGAGCCGGCCGCTGAGACGACCTTCACCGACCACGTCAGCTCCACTCGTCCACCGACACGAGGTCGACACACACGGCAGCGATGCACCGCGCCCGGAAGCTAGACGGAGGTCACATACATCATCATCAGGTGCTCCTCCTTTCGCTCTCCGAAGAAGCCGAGGGCAGCGGAGAAATCACCATGCGCGCCCACGTTCATTTGCGGCTCGGGAGAGCACCTACATAAGGTATGCGATGCTGATTAATTATTTTACTACATACATCCTAGCACGTATTTGGTTACAGGTATGAAAAGATCGTGCAAGCATGCATTGGGAATGGTCATATGAAGTCCTTCCGCCCGACGTCCAGCCATCGCCTCAGATCCAGTCTCGACGTGCTCGCCGCTAGGATCTCTGCTCCTACCATGCCACGCGCCAGCTGCTGCCGAAGGCTTCACCGACAACCACGAGTGCACTTCGTCTCGGCAAGTATGCTAACTGCATCGGCACGACATCGACATCTTCATCAACCTCGCTTCCGACGAAGACCACAGATCACGTCGACATGTCGCCGTCGTCTTCATCGACCTTTGCTCCAACACCGATGGCTGAATACATCGGCACATTACCTCTGATCGTATGATCACGACACACCAAGCCTCGATAGGCTCATGCGCGCCTATGACGCCACAAGATCTACATCGCCAAGTTCATCATCATCAAGCCGCGCTGCCTCACGATGATATTCAAGTCTACTTCGACTCTACATCAACACCATGCCTCAACATCGTCCTAGCACTGACGATGCGAAGCCACTCCACCGACATGTCCTTTTCCGATGGAGATAATCATCTCTTGCCGGGCACCGACGAGGCGAAGGCAAGCCATCAAGTCCGACACCGACGAGGCGGACACCACCAGGCCGGGCACCGACGAGGCGAAGGCCGCCCACTTGTCTGAGCTGACGAGGCCAGGCATCTTCATCATCGGACATCGACAAGACGGAGGTATACGGCTGAGCATCGCCGGAGCGACGGATTTACCGCTCTACCTTCCACATCACCATCGTCTACACCAAGCGCGTGGAGAAGACGAGACTTGAAAATGACGACCATTGCAGCAGCTTAATCGGAGGTGGTTCGCGACCTTGACTCGCGGACGTAATTAATCGGGAGCCTTCCGAGGCCCCGTGAACCAGAACTTCACAATCGCCCAAGTTATATTGGCCGCGCTAGCAGGCCACGGAGCGTATATGTAAAGGGATCATGTAATTTTGTTTCTCCGTTGAGAGATTAATAAAATGCACGTTTCCCTATCTTTTATTTGTGTACTTATGTACATTGGCACGCCCGCACAATTACATTTCCCCTGGCGCGTAGAGAGATAATACTTGTCGATCTTTTATTATTTCTCGTGTCAAACAGTCTAGTTACCTTTGTAGACATTAAAATTGTATAGTTAATTAAAACAATATATTTTAATATGCAACTCCTTAATTATGTGTTTGTTGTATGTACATATAACAGTTTCAAAATCTTAAGTTGAGAAAATGAGTTATGAAAAAGTAAAAAAGTTCAGTATAAATAATAAATATTTATTTTATTCCGCTCTGTGTTAACTAATGTGTCAATTACTTGTGTTCTCTTCCTTCTTCATTCCTTTCTACAAATCTAAGTCCATTTTTCTCGGTCATTGTGTTGTCATTTTCTTTTATAACTCTTCGCGTACATTTAACCACATCAATGAATCTATTCATGCCTTTGATTTATGCCTATGCATAATGGTGGCGATGGACAAGGACACCAACTTGTATTAGCTTTGGCTTCACTATTATTTAATATAATTAAACGTCTAGAGAATAGCCCTTGTGTGGAACAATTATAAACAACATATTTGGAACATTTTTATCAGAAGATTGCCCTCGTATCTAACAATTAACATATTTGAATTGATTCGAATGAAAGAGCCAGAGCCTAGGATATGTCCTAAGGGGATGCCTTTTTAAGATTTTCCATGTTCCATCTGATCACCCAAATGCTATAGCTCCATTTCTAGGCTTTGCACACAACCTTCGAAAAATAGTGTTGTGAAAACATGATCAAGAGTCGCATGGCTAAACAACTAGCCAATGTTTTGCTTCTTTCATTCAAAGTGTGCTTCAGTAATCAGTACACAATGAAATTTTAAGAAACATGAGAATTAGTGGCTAGCTAACTGCACAAAAATCAGAAAAGTTCACTTTACTTTCAAGTCTTTAAGCCCGGTTTTGAAAAGAGTTAAATTCTTTTCGTCTTGTTTACCGACACTTTATATGGCGGAATCTGTGTCCCTCCCATTTCTTTACTCCTTAAAATTTCTTCTCCAAGGTCCACGTATGTAAATAGGTATTTTCATGTTAGTTTTGTGTGTCCTCTATGATGGAGGCGACATCGTCTGGAATAATGCAAGATCCATCGCTGCCTTGGCATGGCTTCGGGACAAAGTCGGGGGGGGGGGGGGGGGGGGGGGGGGGTAGTGGTGGATTGGTTTCTCCTACTTCTCTCAATAATGATTATAGTTTTCACTTTTGGTGCTCCGGAGACAATAGCCGTGGTTTGACAATCTGCCACTGTGAGAGTTTTGTCACCACAGATGGATCATCTGTCTATGATCATCATCCATATGGTGAGTGGTTCTTGCGGCTATTCAAAATCTTTGAGGTTAGCCAAGTTTGTAGTGTTCTTTACTAGGTAGATGAAAGAACTTCAAGATACATTTGAAGGCTCTATGGTTGACTACTACAAAGTGCTATAACGTAAGTTTTAAGTTTATGAATGTCATTTGTAGGCCTTGTTATATGCCTTCTACCGTCACACTGTCACACTGTAACATCTTTGCTTAATTAGTGAAGTCATCCTAGCTAGTACTTCTATTGCTCAGCCTCCTACACTTACCCTTGTACCCATCTGTAAATTGATTCAAACGGAAGAGCCACAAGCCCATGATTTGTCATAGGGGATGCCCGTTAATATTTTCCATGTGCCAACTCTTCACCCAAGTGCCATAGCGCCATTTTTTACGCTTTGTGCATAGTCGTAGAAAAATTATTGTGAAAAATGATCAAGGGCCGCATGACTGACCAACTAGCCGATGTTGTGCTTCTCCTGTTTGAAGCATTCTTCAGAAGTTTATACACATTAGAATTTGACGAAACTTGATAAGTAGGATGGCTAGCTAAATGCACATCAAATTTTGAAAAGATTGCTTCAACTTTTAAGGCTTCAAGCCTAGTTTTTGGTTGTCTTATGAAAAGCGTTTAGTTCTTCTTTTTGCTTCCCCTTATATGGCAAAATCCGTGCGTCCCCCAATTTCTTTACTCTTTATTCATGTTTCTCCATGATCCACACATGCAAGATAGCTCTTTTTATGATAGTTTGTGTGTACTCTATGATGGACGCTACATCGTGTCGAATAAGGATATGCTGGGTCCATCCCCGCCTTGGCATGGCCTTCGAGGCAATGTCATGGCTAGTGTTGCATTAGTTTCTCCTGCTTCATTTGATCATGATTAAGATTTCACTTCCGTGGTGCAGCGGTTTGACAATCTGTCATTATGAGAGGTGTGCCACCGCAGATCGTTCATCGATCTACGGCCATCATCCCTTGTAGTAGTGGTTCTTGTGGCTATTCAACTTTTTTTTAGGTTAGTCAAGTTTATGTAGTTATTTATTAGGTAGATGAAAGAACAACAAGATATAATTGGAGGGTCTACAACCGACAACTATGAAGTGCTTTAATGTAAATTTTAAGTTTATGAATGATCTTTGTAGGCTGTGTTATATGCCTTCTACCATCATCTTTGTAACATCTTTGCTTATTTAGTAAAGTCAACTCATCAGACTTAATAATCAGCGCCAAGCAATATAGAAGGTGAGAACTTCACTACTCAACATTAAGGTCAAAATCAGCCATCAAAAGTTGAGCCATCCATTGCTGTGCTTGATGTATAATTGAGAAGTAGTTTGACCTATCGTTCTAACAAATTTTGCTAGAGCAAACCCCTCTTTTCCGCAGCCTATTTTCCTGGGCTTATCTCGCGCAATCTACATAATCATCGATTGTCATGTTGGCTTAACACATCACACGGGTAATTTATAAACTTGCATGAGGTGCATTAATTTTTAGCGAGGTATGGCGAGGGATGCAACTCCATATTATTCCAGGTATTAAATTGCACATTCTTTGTAGACTATAGATCAAATAAACAAAAACGTTGATGCACAAATTCACATGCATATTTGAAGACCTATGCATTCCTCTGCAGACTACAAACCAGACAGAGAACATTTAACGTAATTTGAGTAGACTAAAGATATCTGAAGACATACGCATGCAATGCAGGCGATTGTTCAACCGTGATATAGGATAAGTGAGGTTTGTGGGCAATCCCCCATGGACACCATTATACAATCTAGATTTTTCTATTTACCTGAACCCATAGAAGATAATCATGTACTTCAGAAACCTCAACCAAGATTATGTAACGCTATATGGTTATGATCTCTCTATCAAGATATTTAGGGATACTAAAATATACACGGCCACATACATATATATGCATGCAAAATACTTCTAAATGTCAAAAATTATATCTTGAAAGCATTGTTTCGATTAACTTATCTCTACTCTAGAGAAACTTGGTTTAACCAAAGGTTTTGAAGGGACAATGTCTCAGGAAAGGAAAAAATGACATCATTTTCCGTTGCAAAAGTATGTCCTAAATATAGTGGAAGTCCGCCTTTGTGGACTTTAAATTTGTATAATTAATTAAAACAATGTATTTTAACATTCAATAACAGCATTATGGGATTAAGTTAGGTATAGATAATGATTTAAAATCATAGAGAATGAGTTATGAAAAAGTAAAAAAGTTCAATATAAATAAGTGATAAACATTTACTTTATTTCGCTTTGTGTGCATTATTAATTATTTGTGTTTTTCTCCTTTTCTACAATTATGAATTCATTTTCTCGGTTCGTTGTATTTTTTTTTATACAACTCTCTACACGCATTTTGGTACAACAAAAATAAGAGTGACACCATTTCAATGATCCAAAAATAATCAGTCCATATATGTAGGAAGAGTTCCCAAGGATTAAAATTCTAAAAATATTTTATGAAATTCTTACAATCAAAATAGGTTTTTTGTTGATTTATTTTTCTTATAGGAAGTTTTCAGTATATCGCAAAAGTAGGTGTATTAAAAATTGTCTCTAAGGTTTGAATCCTATGTGTCAGTGGTTCCCTTCACAATAGGTCGGAAAATCTTAATTAAATCTTCATAATAATAATCTCTTGATTTGCACAATTTAATGATGTGAACAAATTATGAGAAATCCACAATGAATTAGCTTCTGACCGTGTGCATCACCCTCGGTGCGCATATCCTCAAAAATTATTGTGGCAGTCACGCCATTCTTTTTTTTTTGCGAGGGAAGGACCTGATTGCATTATCCAAGTTTCTTACAGAAAAGTCCAGGAAAAAAAGAAAATTACAGATAAGCCCTCCTGGACCCTGTCGTCGTCTCCGCCGAGCACGACGCCACGCCGGCGAAACCTGCCGCTCATCCTCCAAACCTTGGACTGGGAGGACCCCCGAACGGCCAGGGAGTCGAACGCTCCTCGGTGCGAGCACCTCCACCATGCATAGCGACCGGCGACGGCAGCTTGGATACCTGCAAACGAAACTTCCAGATCTTCGAAAACCGGAGCCATCACTACTTGGTCTCCGGCGCGGGGAAAGCACGCACAGCGCCTCCGACGAGACGCGGGCGATGCAGGGACGACGGATCCGAAGCTGGCCTCCACCGGAGCACCAACGCCAGAGGAGAAGACCGCCATCTTCAAAAGCCACTCCGGCCACGCCTCCATCTCCGCAGCGCCGCCGGCTAGCACCCTACTGCTACCTACGCTATATACACGCCGGGATCCGGCGATTCCCCATCCTCCCGCCGCCGGAGCGGCCGCCGGAGGGTGAGGAATCACTCGGATCGCCGGCGGCGAGGTGGGAGCAGAGGAAGAGCCCAAGAAATCGCCTCTTTTACTGTAGCGATAGGAGGGGAACGGTCCAAGCTTGTGTTTAGCTCGGCAGTCACGCCATTCTGATTTTGTTATGTCAACAAATGGCGCCATTGTTGTCAAGTTTCAACGCCATACCATCTCGTTGATGAGATCGTGTGCAAGCATTCACAACTGAGAAATGCACGAACATAGGTTGGCTATGTACATAACTGGTAAGAATGTTGATCAAGAGCTAGTATCCCGCAGGCACATAATAATGTGACATCCAAACTCAGCCCATGGTGCCAATGCAAGTATTACTAATGTATCTGCGACTTCTTGCAAATTCAACCTATGGTAAACATTACAAAACGAGAAGAATACCTTTTTTTCCAGGAAGTGAACAAGAAAGTAAGAACAATGTTTGAAAAAAAATTCTATTCACAACTAAGAAAACAAAAGTTTATTCACAACTAAGAAAACAAAAGTAAATGACTTAGTTAAGTAAAAACAATGTTAGCACCTATGAACAAAAAAATCTTGAGTTGAAACCCAATTTCATAGTGGCCATGTCTTACTTATGTTCGCAAGTAATCTGCCACGCCACAAATATCAGCTCTACTGTTTGGGAACTGAGACACAAGCAAACCTGGGAGCCAACCAAATCCAACACGAATAACAACCAACCACAGAGACACAAAACAAAGATCTAGAGAAGAACAAGCACTTTGCTCCCCAAAACAAAGATACAAAGGAAAGACGATGAAAAACATCCCCTGGCTGCACCCCAGCACCAGCCGAAAGGATCAGACCGTATGCACAATGGAATCCATTCCACCGAATTTTCTCTTCTTACTTGCTGAAGTTCAATGGAACGGATATATAGAATATATATGAACCTTATGATTGGCGTAATATAGAATATGCAAACAAAGATTGGTTTAAGAGAGCATAAATTTGGCCTTTTCTCAGCATAGTGGCGTTAGACGGTCCTCCACACAGTTAGTTTTCTATTCAGATGTATTTATGACCAATCCCTGGCTCATGTATAGCTGGGAAGGGCGACAGGCGTTCCTCTTTTTTCTTAAACAAGTGGGATGGGGCTCCATGAAGGTACACTTCCGTTTGCTTGACAATTTCAACAGCTAGCCATTGCTTTCTTTTGGAAAATCTGACGTCTCAGTTCCATCTGTAGATATGGCAATCTAGCATATATACATAAGAACTATATTCTGAACAATTTTTAAACCTGGGTTTAGATTAAAGTCAGTCGACTGCCTAATTGTGTATCCGACCAAGTCTAGAATCTTCATACTCTAGATTTTTGATTAAGCCATAGACTTCCCAAAATAACTTAACATACATGTAAACACCAAAACGAAACTCCCTTGGCCAAGCAGCAGACATGACATACTTAACTCAAACCCTAAACATCATAATCAATTGCAGAAATATTTAGAGCACCTGAACAAATTATGTACCCATGATTTACTGACTCATCCTATGTGCCAGCTAAAATATGATAAACAGATCAAGCACAATGGCAAGCAGTGTGCAATCAACGATCAATCTAAGAACAGTTCTCCAATATGAGGTCAAAATACCCACATTTTGCAGAATCACACCGGCAAAAAGAAATATAAAACTATCTCCTTCACCAAAAGAACGAGCTATGGTAGCCAATGAGCACAGTTAAAGGATCCAGCTCCATAGCTGCAGTGCAAAGTAATCCACATCACATTATCTCAGAGATGCCAATAGTATATCATCTGATGTTAAACCGCAGCACGTCCCACAGTAAGGATCAGGGAAGCATAACCTAACCCCAAATCAAATTGGAAACAACATGGTACCATCCATAAGAACACAATCATCTTAATCCATATCAAATAGTTCAATGTCACTTACTTGACAGCTCAAACTGAGAGTTTACAAATTATAATCATGAGTAATACGGCAGAATTTTTTACAGGTGTAGCTAAAATTAACACCCGATCACCAATAATGTACAAAACAATTTCAAACACGCAAACTCAATCACTGGGAGGCTACTGCCAAATGCAAACAGAATGGATTAATCGAGCAGTCCGGTCTTCCGCCACACGGCATTGCGTACCTGGCGGAGATCCCTCCCCTTGAGCGTGCGCCCAGCGCCCTCCGGCACAGAGAAGGTAGTCATGGGCGACTCCCGCGCCCGCGAGCGCGCCACCATCTCGTGCGGCGGCAGCATCTCCTCGTCGTCGTCCTCATCCGGCTCACTCGCGAACGCCTCCACCGGAGGTTGCCGCAGCCGCGCTGCCGGTACATTCACAGGTGCAGACTGCGGCATGTGCATCGCCGGCGTCGGTGCCGGGCGAGGGAGGGACAATTGATGATAACCCCCCCCAGTTCGTGATTATGTTGATCATAAGCCCCCCTACGCTGTCTCTGACACGTGGGCCCAAAATCGGCGAGGGACGGTGGGGATCATGCGGGGAAGAGCCGTCGCGGGCGACGCGGGGGACGACGAGGTGGACGAAGAAGACGGGGGCAGCGAGAGAGGCCCGAGGCGCTCGGGGAGGGCTTCGAGGATGCCCCCCGGCGGGCGGCGGAGGCGGGGGCTAGGGTTTGCGCCGCGGATGGAGGAGATGAGCAGGGGCCGGCGCGGCGTTGGCTGTGGCTGTGTCCGCTCGGGGGATCCGAGTCCCGTGGCGAAGAGGTCGTCCTCGTCGAGCTCGAAGGCCGCCGAGGCGGGCTGGTCGCCGGCGGCCGCGGGAGGGAGGAAGGATCCGAGGAAGCGCTCGGAGCTGGGCGAGCTCCTGTGGTGCGCACGGTCCATGGCGCGGCTGGGCTGTGCGGACGGTGGTGTCACGGCTGGCGCCGGATTGGCGGGTGGCGGCAGACGTCACTGGTGAGAGGCGGCGATCCGGCAGCGCAGTAGGATGCGTGCCGATGCGGACTTTGGGTCCACCGTCCACGGGTTTGTTGGACTCTGCCCTTTGGGGAAGAACAGGGGTGGTCTTGTACATCGAACTCGAAGATATGGATTCCGAGGTTTTGCTTCTTCCTAAAACTAAAACATCACCTAGCCTAAAGCTGTAAGATCAATTTTCTCAAAATAAAAATTATACCATGAAAATATGCTACTCCGTCCGACCATTAATACCTGTCTTTAACATGATATATCTAGATACTAAAAAGTGTCTAGATATATTATGTTAGAGACAGGTATTAGTGATCGGAGGGAGTAATATATTGAGCTGCAAGTGCAAGTATAATTTATATAAAGCTGATGTGGATTCTAACAAATTCAAAGAGTTGGTCCATTTGATTTATGAATTGGGGCAGAAATATTTTTATATAGTTATATTTTAATTAAAATATAAGATAGTTTACATGGAGTAATGTAGTTCAAAAATTAGAAGTGAATCCCATTTTCACCGGTTAGTTATGCATTTTATGACCTAACTTCCCGTCCAGTGAAAATGTGTCTATATTAAGCTTTTTAGAGACCATAAAACACTCTTTTCTGATGCATGTTGTGAGGTGATGATTGAGGACAAAAAATATTAGGATGACGACTAGTATTGGAACAGATGGTAAAGACAAATGCATACATGGTCATTGATGGCAACATTTGATGTTTCCATATTTTATCGCTCCACATCGACCTAACACATCAGTATTATCTAACAGAACATGAAAATGCAACAATGGGGGTAAACTTGTGTTCAAAATGTTCTAGATGGTATACTACGATAGAAATTTCTCTAGATAAGGTAATATGTGTCACATCGCACATGTATGAGTAAAAGGTGGAATTAAATCAATGTTTTTGTCACTTCATTCTCATGGAAATTGTATTTTATTAATTCTATGACTACCATGTCAAACACAATTGCATTGTAATCATGTTTTTCTTTATGGCCCTCCAAAACAATTGCATTGTAATTTCACATTCTTCTACGTGATGTGACACAATTAACATCCAATTTCTACGGTTTCTATATTCCTACATTTTGATGTTGTACAAGTCAGTAGAGCTATAATTGGTAGCTGAGATTTTGAAATAAAACGTTAAGCAACTTGCAAAATAGTTTTTTGGGTAAACTGAAGTACTAATGCAGAAGGACAATGAATAACTCATACAATAATAATATAATTAGTAAACATTCATATATAAAGGAAAATGGCAGTGGTGAAATATAAAATTACTTTCATGAATCAAGATGTCATATGCATAGTCGACACCAACAAAAACACCAAATAAGATAAGAGTAATCAACCACGGAACATCATAGATGCCCTTTCGACAACCATGGAATGCTTAAGTAAAAGGTTGCACATATTGCATTAGGGCATATGCGGGATGGGCATAATGATAAGTGATATTTTTTTAAGAACAATATTAGTGATATGAATTGACATGGAGGTGACAATGCAACTAGGAATAAACCTTTGAACAACCAAGAGTAAATCAAACTTGACAAAAATAGATTTAAGAAAAGTTGTTACAATATCACAACTACTACTGCATCGTACCACTAAATAAAAACAGACGTGGCTAGCAACCTCAGATTAGTTTTTTCCATGTGTGGCAAGGAACAATTCCTCCCTAGAACAAAACGTGAGATAGCAAAGCTACTGTAAAACTTTTTTTTTTGGAAGACGTATTGTAAAACTTGCTGTAAGCTGGACCGGTCTTAACCAAGAGTCCTTGCAGGCCAACTGGCCGACCTTGGTTAGGGCCCAGATCCAACAACGTCCCACCTGTAATCCCGTAACTAACACACTATCCAAATCCAATAACAGAATCGCCCACGGGAAAATTAACAAAAAAAAGATTCCTCTTCGTTTTCTTCCCAAGTCGCCCTCCTCTTCTTCCCGTAGCTTCGCCGTGCCGCACCACCAAGGGAGACGAGACCTCACCGGGAAGCTCGCCATGATCTCCGCGGTAACTGCTACGCCCGCCCCCTCCCCACCCTCTCGCCCGCCGCGCTACCGACCACTCGCCTCGCTCGGCTGGTAATTTTCTTGCACTGAATCTAACTATGCGCGCTCTCGCAGGAGAGGAGCCAGTCGCAGAGCCCGCGGTCGCCCGCGGCGGGGGCGGGGGCGGCGGGGGCGCCGTACCTGTCGATCTCCGTCACGGATCCCGTCAAGATGGGCACCGGCGTCCAGTCCTACATCTCCTATCGCGTCATAACCAAGGTCTTCTGACTCGCTCTCTGTTCCAAGTCCCGAAACCGTCGGTTACTTCGATTTAGTCTATTCAGTAGGTTTTAATGTGTTGCTGCTCGAGGTAATTTACTTGCTTATGTCTGTTCGGTGATGCCAAATTTTAGAGCAATTTTTTGTCCGGTATTAGGTGCCAGTGAACAGTGGAACTCAATTTATGGACTCTTGATTTCCTAGCATAGATCCGGCACTAAACTATCATGGCTCCGGTAATAAATGAACTCGGTGATGTGCAAACTCTTGTGACCTTTAAGTAGGAAAGCTGTTAACAGATGGTCCGTAATTAGTAGAGCTAAGTGCGAGCCGGGGAACGACAACTGCAGAACATTGAACCATTCTAAATGTTCACTCAAACGAATAACAGAGAGAAGCTATAGAGCACCAGGGCAAATGTGAAGGTGTCCATTGGATTCACGAACTAGGGCGAGTTTCAGATCTGCTATGAATCACATATAAGGAGAGAAATTCTTTTTCGCCTAAAAAAGGAAAATACTTACCTTCCGCAATGGAATGGTCCTATGAGGAAGCGCCCTCTGGCGCATTGCTCACACCATTGCGCTACTAAGTACAATTGGTTGTATTGTTCATTCAGGCAACATAGCGAGATGATTGCAGATGGACATGACCATCATGTAGCTCGCCAATTGACTTTGCCTTTTTTTTGCGTCTTCTGTTCAATTTCACATCCGTTTGTGTAGCTTATTGAATTGTGCCCCATTGCTTGTGTTACTTTTCATTCTCCCCATTATTCTTGTGCTTGCATGCTGTTAGTATCACATTTACTGCTTTCACCGGACATATTGTATTCCTTTTTGGCTGTATGGTGGTTATATTTCTATTGATTTACTAATTTGGTAATATTTATCTCTGTAGACTAACCTATCAGAATTTGAGGGAGGAGAAAAAATTGTTATCCGGCGCTATAGTGATTTTGAGTGGTTGCATGATCGGCTGTCTGAGAAATTCAAAGGCATTTTTGTGCCTCCGCTTCCGGAGAAAAATGCTGTTGGTAATATGCTGAATTATAGTTTTGTCAATAGCCTATTCAATATACTCGCCACAGAGCAGAAAAACATCTTGACCACTGAGCTGTAGTGTCAGTATTGTCTTCTGTTGCGTACTGAGCTGTTTTTATTTTTCTTTACCCTTAGAGAAATTCCGGTTTAGCAAAGAATTCATTGAATTGAGGCGCCAAGCTCTTGACCTATTTATCAACAGAATAGCTTCACACCCTGAACTTAAGCAAAGTGATGATTTGAGGACATTTTTGCAGGCAGATGAAGAGGTAATGGACTTGCATAAGTAGAGTGCTACAATTCTTTGTTTATGTATATTTATTTTATTTTAGAGAGGTTTTTTCATATTTTTTTGAGTTTCACATCTATGTACAGATGCTTTTATCATATTGTTCTTTTTAGGTCGCTGTTAGTCAAGTAACTCATGTGCCAACTGACTTCTACATGTTTCATGCTGCCTTAATGACTTGTGTGATCATTGTTTAATTGCGCAAGGAATTTTTCATGAGATCAAAATAAAAGAAGAGTAATTTCACTGCATATTTAAAAAGATTTGCCCGAAACCCCATTTGTAATGTATCATCATTTGAGTTTAAAAAGATTCGCCGGAAACCCCATT
Source organism: Dactylis glomerata (assembly GCA_007115705.1). Taxonomy (NCBI): domain Eukaryota; kingdom Viridiplantae; phylum Streptophyta; class Magnoliopsida; order Poales; family Poaceae; genus Dactylis; species Dactylis glomerata. Next base: position 2,872,893 of record QXEO01000923.1, on the reverse strand, counting down.
TGTAATGTATCATCATTTGAGTCAATACTATGACTTCAAGTGCTAAGTGTGCAGTAGTCTTTTGCAATCTTGTGCATCAGAAGGCTGGTCATCCTTTAATGATCCACTGGAACTTTCTATGTACATCGTTCCATGACTGATATTACTGGTTAGGTTAATTAATGATTTTCTTGTTCTGTACTGTCGATGGTATTCTTTCAGCTCATGTATGTTTATATTTTTCATGTGCATGAAGCAGAAAATGGATAGAGCAAGGTCCTATGAGTCTGGTATATTTAAAAAGCCAGGAGATTTCTTACAGATGTTTAAGGTACTGTTTCTTCTTTGCTCAGTAAGATGTTCTTGATAGTACCTGGGTACTGCCTAAGATCACAGTAAAATGTCGTGGCCCCTCTTAATATTGCTTTTTCACTTGCTGGTTAATAATTGGTAATAATATTTTTAGGATGTACAGTCAAAGGTCAGTGATGTTGTTCTGGGAAAAGAAAAGCCTGTGGAGGAATCTACTCCTGAATATGAGAAGCTTAAACATTACATATTTGAGCTAGAAAATCATCTAGCAGAGGCCCAGAAACAAGCATTTCGCCTTGTGAAACGACACAGAGGTAAATTTCTTGATCCTAAATATGATGACCAATATCTTTGTCACAGGCCTGGTGTAGAATGGCAGTAAATTTTGTATATTAGTTCTGTTTTCTCATCCAATTGACAGCCTCCACTCATATCCTAGCTCTCCATAAGCATAGCAATTAGTTAACCTGGTGCAAGATATCGTAATGAGCACAAGACTGCTCGGAGGCCATTAAGAATATCTCAACTTGCTCTTGGTTATGAAAATGTTCAACTGGATTGCAAGACCAATTACGCCATTCTTATTTTCATTTATTAGAACTCGGGCAATCTTTGGCGGACTTTGGGAAGGCGATTAAGCTTTTAGGCGCCTGCGAAGGGGATTCCTTGGAAAAGGTGTTTTCTGAAGTTGGTTCAAAGTCAGAGATGTTGTCAATAAAGCTTCAAAGAGAGGTAATAAATAGACTGAGGATAATTGCACTTTGTATTAAATACCATCTGGCCATCGATGTTAGTGCTTCTGTTACCCAATGACATCGATATGCTGTTTGGTACAGGCGGACAACCTTCTCTTTCACTTTGAAGAACCTTTGAAAGATTATGTGCGCGCTGTGCAGTCAATAAAGGTTAGTTTCTTTCTCTTTCCATGTATAAAATGTATATAGAGAATTGCATATAATGGTGAAGAGTTCAAGCTAAACTGAGTTCATGACTTATTTTCTCATGGTCATGACAGGCGACTATGCTTGATCGAGCCAATGCTTTCAGGCAGCACTTTGACTTGGACCAGGAGAGGAAGTATAAAGAGCTTAACCTGTATGTATTCCATATTGTGTATTCCTATATCATGCTCAGTCACAAAGCGTAGGAAAAATGTCCTGAGGGAGAGCCTTCACCATTCAGGATCAGAACTAATAAAAATTGGAAACCATCAATTTTTAAGATTACAATATCAAATAACCAAATCTCTGATCTAAGATCCTTGTTGATCGCTCTAAAAAAAGAGATCCTTGTTGATTCATGTTTATTCCATACTATTATTACCTGGAAAGTGTCTAATCCTATTCTCACTGCAGTGAAAAGTTGAAGTTCATGAACCCTGAGAAGTTTTCTGAATCGGAAAATGAGTTCAGTGAGGCAAGTATTCACTTTGAGGAACTATTTCAACTTAACAGAAATTTTGAATGAATAATTGTTTTGACTAGTGTTTTGTTGTGAATAAATGCAGTTGAAAGCAGCCAGTGAGGAGGCTACGAAGAGGTATGAGCACATAGTTAGTGTAATGAATGACGAGCTTGCTCGATTCCAGGAGCAGAAGACAGCTGATATTGGACTTGCATTCCACGAATTTGCTAAAGGTCAAGCAAAGTTAGCTAAAGATATTGCTGATGCATGGCGCAGCGTCCTCCCAAAGCTAGAAGCTTGTTCCACATCATAAATGATACTACTGCGTTAGCTCATTGTGTTTGAGATAGTTGTTGGCCCTTGTGAGTTTTAGGCTGATTTTTTTTCCAGTCCAAATTGACAGTGATTTCTGTATACTTAAAGTGATGGTTGAAAATGCTTCAGCTGTTATATTGACATCTTTTCTTACTGTGTGAGTGTACACTCTGTAACCAAAATTTTCGACCAATTATTGTAACTACTGGAAATCTGGAATCCATCGAAATATCATGAATAAAGAGAAATGGACGGTGTAGCTGTTTATTGTTACTTCCTCCAATGGAATTTATATCTTCCATTTTGGAACAGTACATGAGACAAGATCCTGAAACAAGGTTTACAAGTCGTATTGACAGAGAATGGCAAAGCCTGCTGCACCATGCTCCTTGTTCCCTGTCAAACTTGTGACAACCTAATAGACGTTTGAAGCGCCTGGAGGAGGCTCCTCATGATCCTAGGCTCCCCAGGTGGTTCCATGTCCTTCATAGCACCGTTCCTAATTGCTTGGAACACCAATCCGGAGCCATCGGGCGCTGGAGACACCAGGCAATCGATGTAGGCCAGGAGTGATGTCGCACCGTCATCGATTCCGATGAATCCTAGCCTGATCCCACCCTCCACCTTGTCCACCTGTTTGCATACGAGGAATGTATCAGGTGAAGAATTCTTGAAGTATTAAAATCATGTACTCATGTCTCAGTTGGTCAGTTTGCCTTACCTTGATAGGCACTGGTAGTGGCAACATTGCGCCTTGGCAGAGGCTGTTCCCCCACTGTCAAGCAAACATGATCAACATGAACATCAGTTAGGCTAAAAAACCACAAGTGGTTTTCTTGCGTGCAACTCTTAGATGCAGAGGCAGTGGTTTTCTTGTGTCCTAGGCACAAATAATGCTTACACTAACCTGAAATAGCAAGGCCTCGAACCGTGCGACGTCGATGTTGCCAGGCAGCTTCACCGTGCCGAGGCTGACCCCATCATCGTCGGCCGTCACAATGCTTCCCTTCCCCGGCACGGCGCGCGACGGTTTAATGGCCACGCTTGTCCTGAAAGTGGGGAGTTTCTGGGCCTTGTTCGAGCTCCCGGCTTTGAAGCAGCTGGAAGCAGAGTGGCCATGTCTGGAGCATGAGGAAGTGATCCTGTGGACCAACAGCTGCCTTGCAGTTGCAGCTGCCATCATGCTCAGCTTTCTGCAGGGGAGAGGCAGAAGGAAGATTCAGACTCTGAGAGTAGACTCATACCTAGGCCGGTTAATGTGTGCACCGGATTAACCTGTGGGGATGAGAAATGAATGGACAAGCTGGTACCACCCTGAAAGATGGTCGATCACTTCTTGTCTCGTGCTTCAGCGTTGCAAAGCCTGTATCTGGTTTGGGAAAATACAATATTAGTAATAGAACTCTTACAAATATTCAACAAAGACAGTTTGGTCGAGTGGTCTAAGGCGCCAGATTTAGGCTCTGGTCCGAAAGGGCGTGGGTTCAAATCCCACAGCTGTCATATTTTTTCCCAATTTCTACGTTCTTTTTCCTTTTTATTTCCACATTTTATTTACCCATCGGCATCGCTGCAGAATCGCGCTTGCGGCCTTGGCGAGAACTCCGGCGGCGCGATCGGCCATGGCGGCGTCCCTCCAAGCGTCGTCCTCCTCCCTCCGCTCACGCCTCCTCTCCTCCTCCGCCGCTTGGTCACCCTGGCGCCTCCTCCTCTCCTCCTCCGTCCACTCGGATGCCGCCCATCAGACTGAAACCCTCGCTTTCGACGAGATCCGGCTCTCCCCCGAGAAGCCGTTCACCTCCACCGCCTTCGTCCTCCACGGCCTCCTGGGCTCCGGCCGCAACTGGCGCACCTTCTCCCGCAGCCTCGCCGCCCAGCTCCGCGACCGCTCTCCCTCCGATGGTAACACCCCTTTATTATATGCGTGTATCTCTTCTGCGCAACAAAAACAAAATGCGTGTATCTCTTAACCTAGCACTGCTAGTGATCGTTGTGCATTTGTGGTATCCGATGAACACGGGAGACTCGTCAATTTGCCCCCACCTTATAGTGCCATTTGGGTATAGTTCAGCGTTTTGCTTACAGGGCAAACAGTTGTTTAGAGGGCTGAATTTTGATGCTTGTATGTATGTGTTTGTAGAATGGAGGATGGTTCTTGTGGATTTGAGGAACCATGGGAACTCAGCCAGGATCAAAGGGCTGCGCCCGCCCCACGATATGTCGAGTGCGGCGAAGGATCTCGCCGATTTGGTGAAGGCTCGGGGCTGGACATGGCCGGATGTTGTCGTGGGTCACTCCATGGGTGGAAAGGTTGCGCTGGATTTTGCAGAGAGTTGTTCCCGTGGCGATTATGGTGAATCCGCTGTTCTTCCCAAACAGGTGCAGTGAGCTATATTTTGTTTTCATGTGATTGATTCTTAGATACTAGTTCGTCTGCATGAATTGTTTGATTTTTCTAAGTTAAAATAGGTGTAGAGAATCTTCCAGATATTATATACACACATTTATATAGGCAATTAGGCATCAAAAGTCAAAAGGTCATGTGTCACTTTGAATTTTGCACTATGGATTCTAATTTAGCATTTCAGTGCAACCTCAGACAATTTACTGCGGTTTATTCTGGCAGAATGATAATTTCATTATTCTAGTACTTAGTAGTTAATTCCTTGCTATCCTTTTATAACTTGATTTTTATAGATTGCTCATGTCTGCTGCTTACTGCACATTGCTAGGTCAAGTGGATAAAGAATATGTATAACGCTGTTCTGTATTTCCTTTGATGCAGAACAGCTCTGGGTGCTTGATTCTGTCCCTGCAGAAGTAAAAGCAGATACCAGTGATGGTGAAGTTGAACGGGTTTTGCAGACACTAGCAAGTCTTCCTTCATCTCTTCCGTCACGCAAGTACTATCTCGTGTCTGTGCTACCTAATTCATTCGATACATAGTTTTGAACTGTATGATCCAATCTATTCCCTCCATTCCAAAATGTGTAGATACATCCATATTTAGACAAAACTGAGTCACTTATTTTGGAACAGAGTTAGTATTCATTTTATGGATTAGTGGGCATAGAGCCATGGCTTCAGCAAATCTAATTCGTACATCAGTTGACCAAACATTTACGTAGCAGCCCATCACACATGGAAGGTTCTTGTGCAAAAGTGGTGTGTATGACTACATGATGTAAAGAGTAATAACAACACTGCCATATGAAATAACAGAACAAGTTGGAAATGATAATTGGCTATAGTGGTAATTGAGTAATTCTTATTAACATGTATTCTAAAACCAGTACATAGTAAAGTTTAGGATATAGTGTGTGTGACCATGAGCAGGAAGGGTTCGCATGGACGCAAAATTTTGCTAGATCTTGGTAATATTGATGCCTGTTTTATAGCCAGAGTTTGTGGCTCTCAAAGTACAAAAATAACCTTAGATACACCTTGTATTTTAAGCGTCACTTTACTTGTCTACTCTGATGCTCTTTACTTTTAATATCCAAACACCAGATAAGGCAGATATACGTCCTTCTTCTGTAATCTGTAAAGGTGACTTCAGATGAGCAGGAAGCATAATTGTCTTCTTATAAAATAGTTGAGGCCTGCCTTGTACAATTATTACCTTCCACTATAAGTGCAATCATGCAAGCAAACTTGCTGTTGAAGTCTTGATACAGCATCTATTTTGGCCCTTTCAAGATATCTTATTAATGATTCACGTTTGTCTGGATCCTTAATGACGATACATGTTTGCTGTCAGGTGGGTTGTTGACCACATGGTTAGTCTTGGATTTTCCAAGTCACTTTCAGAATGGATTGGCAGCAACTTGAAGAAGGACAATGAACATGTGACCTGGGGTTTTGATCTTCAGGCTGCCACAGACATGTTTACTTCATATAGGTAAAGGTTCAGTTTATTTCACTTCCTGTTTGTCCACCTTGGTATCTTCAGTTGGTGAACTAGATGTTGTTTAACACTGTATCATCCAGACATATTTTAGCACGCAGACTGAGTTATGTTTTTGTTAACTTTCAGAGAAAGAAACTATTGGTCACTGCTGGAGAACCCACCCAAGGGATTGGAGATTTCAATAGTACAAGCAGAGCAGAGTGATAGATGGTACCCTGATGATGTTCAGAGGCTGAAAGCATTGTCTAGAAGAGGCAGCAAACCTGACGCTGGGAAAGTATCATTCCACGTTCTCCCCAACTCCGGCCACTGGGTTCATGTGGACAATCCCAAGGGGCTGCTCGAGATTATGGCGCCTAACTTCCTCTCCACCGTTCAAAATTGAAATGCTGGTTAATACCAGCTGCAAAATGCTGGTTAATATCAGCTGCAGCATTGTGCTAGCGTCTCTTGTCAGTTTTTAAGGACCCTTAGGCTACCATTTATGCTCTCAGTTTTCTGATTGGACGAGAGCCTTTTGTGCTTTCTGTCAATAAAAGTGAAATGTATTATGATACCATGCTCTCTTTTTGCTAAGATTGGTGGATGGAAGTCTGGTAGCAGATATCCCGACTTTCTCTTGTGTAGTTTTGAGGGGGAAAATAATTGACATCTGCGGTAAAAAAGTTCCACAGGGGTGCAAAGATTCCGTTGTTGTTTGGAATGCTAGTTTAACAATTTAGTATGTTTATCTGCTTTGACACTTGGCATCTGGTCTCCATTGCGGTTGCCAGGTGCTCCGGTGAAGAGTGTAATATTCGAGCTTCGGTTTCTGGACGTAAGAAAAAATAGATCCCTGGGTGGTGAAACCCCGTCCTATTTTAATCAGGTGAGTAGTGAGACCTATAGTCAGAAATCAACTTTGTCTTATAGGTGTAAATGCACCCATTGTCGTAAAACATACTATTTCAAAATATATCAAAAAAGGAAAAAATGTCCCGCGTACATTCAGGACATTTTATGCTCGCACATAAAGTTTCGGCGTCGTGAAAAAATACATTTTGCGTGGCTTGTGTAGAAAGATATGTTTGCTTTTGATTTTTATTTGACATTTTAAAACAAGTTTTTATACTATTTCATAATAGGTACATCTACAGCTACGAGCAAACACGACCTCGAGAAGCAAGATATTTCTCCATCTGAACGGAAAGAGACTCGTAGCTGTCGAGTGCGTCGATGAACCTGCTTCGGCCCATGCATCTCGGCTCCATCTGAATGCGTAAGAATTGTCGAAAGATTTCATTGTGGTTTGCAATGTTTGACACTTAAATCGGTGTATCTGCTTCGTCACATGGCATCCCGGCTCCATTCTAAAGTTGCGTGGTGCTCCGACGAGGTGTCATCTTCCAGGTGCGGCATTTAAACGGAATAGTTGCCTGTCGAGCGCGTCGTTGAAATTCCGGCAAGCCGCTGCTGCGGCTGTAAGGGCATCTTTTGCGGGCCAATCTATTCGACCAGCGCGTGTTCGAACGCGTCCACGTAGATAAAAAAATGCAAAAAAACACGCCTCAGCGGGCCGGCGCAAACGGACAGACGCGGTCCGGTCGACCCATTCCTGATCCAAATGTGGGAGAGAGATGGGTCAGCGCGGACAAGCGAGCGGTCCACGCACGTGTCTACGTGTGCCTCCTCGTGTCCGGCGCGGGCCCACCTAGCAGCCGCACTGCCTCGTCCCGTCTTCTCCACCGCGGGTACTGGCCACTCTGCGCCGTCGCTTCGGCCTCGTCCCTCGCGTCGTCAGCCTTGAATTGATGCCGCCCCTGGCCGTCTGCCACTACTTTCAGACCCAAGACCGCGGCGAGGTCTACCAGATGCCTTCCGAGCTCACCGAGGAGGAGGAGGAGCTCGCCGTCGCCGTCCTCATCAGCAAGGAGGAGGAGCTGAGGGCATTCCCGGAGCTCGCGGACGCCCTGGTTCTCTCGGTGGCGCCGCCACCACCTCCTAGGCCACCGCCGATGCAGCCGCCGCGCACTCCGCCGGCTAGGCCACGTCGAGAGGCCAGGGCGGAGCCATGGGACGTATGGCCCGAAGCTGCACCAGGGTGGCCGGCGGGCGCGTCGCCTGTCCTGGGTTGGGCTCCCGGGACGCCGACTCCCCCCCCTACCCTACCCCCACCAGGGCCTCCACCGCCGCCCATAGCCAACTGGCCATGGCCGCAGGGGCCCTTCATCGACCTCTTCGGCGATGACGGCGACGAGTAGGCCGTGCGAGCGCCGCCACAACCCTTGTTTAGGCTAGGGTTTTATCTTTATCTTTTCTTTTTTTAACTATGTAAAATATCTATGTTAATGAAAAAAAATGGCCCACCTATCAGGGTAAAAAAAATGCGTCGGCTCGTTGGGTTGCCCCCCTATCCATCCGGACAGGCACGTTTTTAATGTCCACGGCCCAACCCAAACAAACCGATTCAGATCAATTCGGATACTAAAATAGGTCGACCGCGGAAATGCCCTAATCGGAAAAAGTGCAAATGTCTCGCTCTGGCCACTGGTTGCCGACACGGGCTTTGACACACGGCCATGATGAGGGCGAAACGGCACGTTCTTCCTTCTCGGAAAAAGTACAAATGTCTCATTCTGGCCACTGGTTGCCGACGCAGCCGACTAATCACCAACCCAACACATTGTTCATCTCCGGCTCCGATCCAAATCACACCGATTCAAACCGGCAAACGCCAGCTCGTTAGAGCATCTCCAGCTGCCCCCCGACTTGGCCCCCGGCGGCCGTTTTTTACATCCGGACGGCGATATTCGGCCCAGCCACGCCCCCGGTTCCTCGTTTTCGCCCGGATTTGGGCTTCCATCCATCCGGCGAGTCCAGGACGTCCCCGGCTTTCCGAGGCGCGCTCGGGGACTCCGGACGAAACAAAAACACGCGAAACGGCGAGCGGGCCCGCGGTGTCGGCGAGAGAAAGGGTAGTTCCCCGCCATTAATTCCGTTTCCCGCCATTAATGCGCCGCATATACCCATTTCCCCGCCGAAATCCCCCACAGTTGGAGCTCCTCCTCTTCTCTGCCACCACCATGCCGCCGAAGAGGATCGCCGACGATGGCGCGCCGAAGACGAGGAAGCCGCGGGCGCCCAAAGAGAGGCCGCCTGGCATGACCAACGCGGCGTGGGCGGCGGACGTGGCGCGCCGGGAGACCGAAACTCGCGGTAGGGCGGAGAGGGAGAAGAAGCTCGCGGTGAAGAGGGCGGCGGCGGCGGCGGCGGACGAGCAGGCGAGGCTGGTCTCCATGGCCATGGGACAGCCGCGCGTCGGCCAATTCCCCGCCGGATCATGGCCAATCCAAGGTACGATCGGCTCACCTTCCACCTACTCGCCGGCCGCGTCGTCGCCGATGTTCAACGAGACCTGCATCCCCGCCATGTCGAGGTTCACCCCGTCGCCGCCGGAGTACGACGCCGACGGGATGCACGAGGGCATCTCGCCTGCCCTGCGCCGAGGCCCGCTCTCGTACGGGATGCCGCCGCCGAACGACGGCGTGATGCACGACATGATCACGTCGGGCTCCATGGCCGCCGCGGCGAACCCGGGTTTCTTCACACAAGAGGAGGCAAGGGCGACGGAAGCCGTCGCGGCGGCGCGGGGTGGCGACGACGGGCTCGGAGACGCCACGGAAGACATCGACGGCGAGTGGGACTTCCAGATCGACGAGGAGGACGACGCGCCTGAGCCGACATCGACGGCGAGGGGGCGGAAGAAAAGGAGAAAGACCTCGCCGCCGACCGAGCCGCGGGTCAAATGGACGGGCAAAGAAGAGGAATGCCTCGCCGAAGCTTGGAAGACCGTTTCCATGAACGGCATCACCGGCGCCAATCAAAACTTCGACACATATTGGCAGCGCGTCAAGACGGCGTTCGATGAGCGCAAACTCGTCGATCCCTACTTCAACAAGACGGTGATGGTTCGCGGCGAGAAGGCCATGGCCACGCATTGGGAGATCATGCAGGCGGCGTGCAACAAGTGGCACGGCATACAAGAGGAGATCGCCGATCGTCCGATTAGCGGCGCCGACTTTGAGGCCAAGGTACTCGCTGTTCTCCGTCGACATTGGATCGCCGATTTGTGATTACGCCGCGGCTTTTCTCTGTGCAGATGCGGCGGGCGTTCGACATGTACGGCGACGACTCCGACGGCCAGCAGTTCAAGTACCTCAACGTCTTCGCCCGCATCGAAGACTGCGAGAAGTGGGCCGAAGTACGCCGGACCCTGTCCAAGAACAAGGACGAGCAGTACAACCCCGACGCTCCTGCCGCTGCCGCGTCGGCGGGCCGCCCCGAGTTCGGCCAAAAGAAATTGAAAGAGATGAAGAAGTCGGGGGCTCCGGCCGACAGATTGCAGGCGTCTTTCGAGAAATGCTGGGCCGACGCGAGGGCGCACAGCGCCGGGAGAGACACCAAGTACGACGCACGCTGGAAACAGATGCTCGCCAACCAGGGCACCCGGATCGCCTTGCTCCAGACAACATCGGTGGCGAAGAAGAGGAACACCGACCTGACGTTCCTGATCGGCGGCAACGACACTGCGATGGACGAGGAGACGCGGGCTTGGTACGACGCTCATCGCCAAGCCATCCTCCACCCTCCGTCGACTGCGTCGCCGTCCTGCCCTTCAACGACGTCCCCTTCGGCGGACGAAACTACGCCGCCCGAGGAGGCGCAGGAAGGCACCGCCGACGAGCCTGTTCTAGTCTAGTCTAGTTTCTGTTTCGATCGCCGAATTCTGGCTGATCAGATCGCCGAACTCTGTGCGATGCTTTTGTGTATCGGGCGGGAAGACGCCATTTTGAAACTATATCCGCGAACGCCGGGTGCGACTGGAAGTTTGCTCCCACCCACGCCCGTTTTACATCCAATCCGGGCGAATATATCGCCGGATTTCGGCCCGGGGGCCTCAAACGGCTGGAGATGCTCTTATCTGCACACTGCAGCAGCGGCCACCCCTCCCTCCGTCGACATGGATCCCGGGACGGAGAACGCAAGCACGGCGGCGTGGCGCACTCGCGCGGTCGGCGGCACGGAGTACAGCTGGTGCCGCGCCGTGCCGGGCGGCACTGGCACCACGCTCCTCGCGCTCCGCATCTCGCCACGCGCCGGCGCCGCCGCGGCCGAGGCGGCGGTCCGCTCCCTCCAGGCCGCCCACCCCGTCCTCCGCGCCCACCTCCGCGCGGCCTCCACTTCCAGCCCCACCCTCGCCTTCCCCGCCTCCTCCGCCCCTCAGCTCCCCCTCCCTCCCCACCCCTCCGCGCTCGACTTCGACTCCCTCCTCGAGCGCGAGCTCAACCGCAACCCGTGGGCGAAGGCCGAGGAGGCCGGGCCCATTGACGGCGCCCCCGTGCTCTTCGCCGCGCTCTACGACCTGCCGCCGCCCGCGGGCGGCGCGGCGCTGTTCGTCCGGATCCACACGGCCGCCTGCGACCGCGCGGCGTCCGCGGCGCTGCTGCGGGAGCTCCTCGCGCGTCTGGGCGGCGCCGGCGCGGGTGCCGGCGAGCCGGAGGCGGCGGCGGTGGAGGCGGGGTTGGAGGACAGGATACCGAAGAAGGACGCGTGGAAGCCCTTCTGGGCGCGCGGCGTCGACATGGTGGGCTACTCCATCAACGGGCTCCGCACCTCCACGTTGCCGTTCGTCGAGACCGGCACGGCGAGGTCCACGCACATGGTGCGCCTCGCGTTCAGCCGCGAGGACACGACGCGGCTGCTCGATGTGAGTTGGATCCACGTTGCTTCCGGCACATCGCATTTCTGGGTACATACACTGGTTCTTATTTTGTGCATTGGTCATCTAGGCGTGCAAGGAGAACGGAGTGAGGCTTTGCTCGGCCATGGCTGCGGCGACGCTGCTTGCTGCGCGGCAATCGAAGAATCTGGACAGCGACCAGCAGGAGACGTACTCGGTGGCGACCTTGATCAATTGCCGCCAGTTTCTTGAACCACCTCTGGACGATCACAACGCTGGTGAGTCCTTATGAAGCCACCAACTACTAGTGGAACTTGAAGATCTGTCACAGTATCCTTCTGCAGTTTGATCCTGAAACTTTTCAACCGCTGCAGGTTTCTTCTACTCCGCCATCACCAACACACACAAGATAGATGGTGAAGAAGGGCTCTGGGAGCTGGCCAAGAGGTGCCATGATTCCTACACCAGCGCCAAGAACGGCAAGAAGCACCTCACGGACATCGCCGACCTCAACTTCCTCATGTGCCGGGCCATCGAGAACCCTCAGCTGACGACGGCCTCGGCGCTCCGGACGGCGCTCGTCTCCGTGTTCGAGGAGCCGGTGACCCACGACACCTCTGATCTGCAGAGCAAGGCTGGCGTCGAGGACTATGTCTGCTGCGCCACCGTGCACGGCATCGGTCCGTCGGTCAGCGTGTTCGACTCTGTCAGGGACGGCCAGCTGGACTGCGCCTGCATGTACCCTTCTCCTCTGCATTCCAGGAAGCAGATGCAGGAGTTGTTTGACACGGTGAAGCGGATTCTACACGAAGGGAGCAACGCAGGCGGCGAGAAGTTATGAAAATTGGACGTATTGTAATGTATGACACGATATTTGATGTCGCACATTCAGGTGCAATTTGTAATGTATACGTGACAATTGAACAGTTGACATATCGAACGTCGATCTTCAGTTATGTCTAAAAATCTGAGAGAAAAATTGACACGATATTCTATATGGTAGTGGTCTCCGTAATAAAACGTTGCGACGTAGAAGCCGGCTAGGTTGCCTATTACGATCAGGAATATCCTACACTACTCGAACATATGCCTCGTGCTTGTCGGTTGCCCTCTACTATATATTTGACGCTCCTATGATCCAATCTTTCCATCGATCAGATCATCAGAGCAAACCGATCTGTTCAGGTATCTTTGGTTGCCGCATCTCATGGGTTCCTGCAGAAGGCTCTTCGTTTTCCTGACTCTCGTGGCAGCCCTGCTTGCCGAGCCAGCGATGTCCATGGCCAGGACAACGCCATCTGCCCCGGCGCCGTCCATGCCGCCTACCACGGCGTCCCCGGCCGTGGCGCCATCATCCGACGATGGCACGACCACGCAAAAGTATTGGATGTATATGCCGCCGGACCTATGGATATACTATCCTGACCCAACGTTGTACACCGACGACACTCCGTCCAGAGCCACGGCCGGCGTATCGCCCGCCGGGACTGCTGCGGCACTGTCAGTCGCCGGCGCGATGGCTATGCTGCTGCTGTAAGCTCGTGGATCAGCTTGATATCCTAGTTAGTACAGTTTTTCCGTGTAGGCATCTGTAGTCTAGTTCGAATCTAGTATTAAGGTACCAGTAAGTTTTTGTCATTACTACTACCCATTGATCTGAATTCTGAAGTTCGTGTAATCTAGCACTTCTTGAAAACTTATTTGATTCAATGATTGTTACACACGATCAATCTGTTCAGTGTTGTCCGCCCATCACCAGATACTGTTACTGTAATATAGTGCAAGGGATAACAAAACAGTCTGCATATGTGCAAAGATTCTGCAGCTCATTAGCAAAACACATCAGATCTGATCGAATAGTCGTGGTCTCGTGGTCGTGGGTCTGCTTCTTTCCAAATCAGAACACAATGATTGAAGTACGCACGGCCATAACCATTGCTCCTTTTTTTTCTAGTAAAACAAGCTTTTATTAACTAAAAAGTCACATCAAAACCATACAATGCAATCAAAACAAAGATGTACACAACCCTTATACCAAAGAAAAGTAAGTGTTTCAACAAAGATCTTATTTGTGCGACAAAAGATGAAACAACCTAAGATCTTATTTGTGTGACAAAAGACAAAGAAAACATTAAGCGTTCCAACAAAGATCTTATTTGTGACAAAGATGAAACAACCTACATCCGACGCTAGGGCATCTCCAGCGGCCTGACGCCAATGGACGCTGGTGACCGTTTTGGTCTGATTATGACCGGGACTTGGAAAAACTTAGCCCAACTGCCCGACAGAATTTAACTGTCCGCAGCGACCCATCCCGAGCCCAAGTTTGGGCTTGGAATTCCTCGGCCCAGACAGCGAGTGTTGTTCCCTCCTACCACAACCTGCAAAAATCGGCCACGCTATTTCAAAATCCCTCGCCCTCCCCGATGGAGGACGCCGCCGCCGACCTCTCTGCCGACACTATGGAGGTAGCTCCCACCGTGCGCGCCCACCGCCCCCACCGCCGCTCCCATTGTCGAAGACAAGGTCAAGCCCAAGCCCAAAGCAAAGGTGAAGAAGGAGATGACCGCGGCAAAGAGGGAGGTCCAGAACCAAAAGCGGCATGGCCATCGGGTCACCGAGCGGGCAAGGAGGGCCGAGACGCTCGCCGCCACCGCCTTGGAGGAGAAGAACGAGCAATGGTTATTCTTTGTAGATAATGATTGAATCTACTAGTGTGCAAAAAAAATCAATCCAAAATTCTTTGTATTTTAGGATCACAAAAATGACAAATCCTTAGATTTGGTGTAGTGAATAATGCACTGTTTCAAAATTTAAAAATTTATCAGATTTGTTATTTTTTTGTAGCCTAAAATTCAATGAACTTTAAATTGAGATTTTGCACATGGATAGAGTTCAACATTATCTACATCTAGAATTTTGTTTTAAATTTTTTGAAACTTAGAAATGTTGTCTTTTTTTAAAAAAAAGGCTTTTATAAAGCCTGAGCTCCATTTGAGGTTTTCGCAAAAAGTGCAGTTTCACCTATATCTCCGTCTTATTTAATGTTCTGCATCCGTGATTAATTTTTCAATGATGCTAGAGTTACGGAAGGAATTCTACAAAATGGACTGACTGAATAACGTGGGTGAATTCAGTTTCGCCTCCCGTGATTTCAGAGATGTAATTTCTCGCTAACCTCCACCTAATCCCGTGTTTTTTTCAATAAGAAACTCTCCGTAGGTGTAACATTATTGTTAATCTTCATGCGTACAATTAATTTGATTATCATCTCGCTCCACGCTCTCGAACAGAACTTGCCGGTCAAGTTCAAGGCTATGGAACACTCCGTAGTGAACCGTCCGCATATAGAAGCCGGCTAGGGTACGGATCGCTGAGACGCGCACGTAGAGCAGCTAATTACCTACAGTATTAGGATCAGGATACCCTATGCCCTATACTACTCGGACATACGCTCCGTGCTTGCCGGTTGCCTTCTACTCCTATATATTTGACGCTATTGTGATCTAATCATGCTTACCGTCGCAGCTGCGATAGAACGACGTCCTTGTCGCACGCGCTGGGACCGCACGATGGATGCAATGTCGCGATGCGGCCGTTCCCACACCCCTGCGCGCCGCAGGTGGGCCCCAAATCCAGTCCCGACCTCCTGTAGCCTGCCCGCAACCGGCTCAGTGCGGCGTGCAGTGGTCAACGCGCGGGGGAGACAAGTTCTTCCTTGGGGACTCCATCACTCCATGACCGGAAACTGCCCCGGCCGGCCGGCGACCGGAGTAGGGAGCAGAGGAGCGGGCACATCGCAGGCGAGCGACGGCGGGCACGGGGATGCGGTGCCCCTGGTCGAGGGCCGAGCTCTGGGACGGCGTGCGGTCGGGATGCCAGGACGGAGCGGCGTGGCGCAGAGCACGGCCTGCCGGAGAAAAAGCGCGGCTGGCTGGCCGGGCAGCAGGGGAGATATTGCAGGCGCGCGGATAGGCGCCAGGTAAGAGAGATGCGATGGCTGGCGGCTGGGACGACCGCGAGATGCGGCTGAAGGCCGAAGGCGAGGCGCCGTCGTGGCGCAGCTGGGCGAGCTACTGGCGCAGACAGAGGGCACGCGCTAGGAGCGCGGGCGTGCTGGGTGAGCAGAGGCGCGGCCTCCCGAGCGCGGGGCGCTGCAGAGTGCGGGCGGCGAGCTGGCGTGCAAGGCCTGTGGGGAAGCGGGGCACCGGAGCCTGCGGGAACGCGGGCGGAGCATGGGCCGGCCGGCGGGCCGGCGGAGAAGCTGCAGGCACGAGTGATCCGCGATAAGGTCTCAAGTGTGTGGCCGTGTCCCCCTGCTCGCCTTGCCCCTCCTGAGCTACTCCCGTCGTCGACTCCCGCGGTTGGGCGCGACCATGAGGACATGGAATCGGCCGCCGGTGCTCCCCCAGCGGTTAGGCGGCGCGCGTCGCTTCATCACCGTGCCGGCCACCTTAGCTGCGGACGACTTGAGCAGTTGAGCTCCGTTCCGAACTCCCACTGCTCGGGCCTTCCACCACAGCTCGGCTAGTTGGAAAGCCTCCAGTACACTAGACGGGCACAACATCTTCGTTCATGGGGATCTTGGATGAAATTTCAGCAAAGCAAAGTGGAGTGACAACAACAACTACTGCTAATGAAGTCCTCGTCAAAAGAGATACTAGTCTTATGCTTGGGATGTAGGAGTAGAATATTTTTTGCTTCTGCGAGACATGTTGTATGATTGGTGCAAGGAAACTTTTGGTCAGATTTATTCATCTTTAGAGTTTGTTGCTTAACTGCGCATATTATTTGCTCATTTCTACCGATTTATTGCCTTAAATTGATTTGCTCAAATATTAGTTACTTAATAATAGGTCTTTGTCACCTAGCAGTGGATTGTTGCCTAATAACACTATCATGGAAGGAGCTCTTCCCTGATGTTTGTTGTGTAGGCAGACGAGTGAGCTAGCGTATGTTTTGTCCTTGTTCTTAGGATGAATCAATATGTGCAAAACATTTATCACCGAGATGTTTGATGACTGTTCTTGATAAGGCCTGGCCAGGTCATCTCCCGTTGTCTCGAAAGCAGCTCGCCTTCCACCGCCTCCGTGGCCCACACTTGAAGCCTCTCGTTTGCACCTCCTGCCATTGCTCACGACACCGCCACATCCGTGAAACCCCGCGCCATGGCTGTCGGTCCTCGTCTACAAGATCCTTTGACAACGAAGTTGTCTACAACTGCAAGGAAGTTGTCTACAACTACAAGGAAGTTGCCTACCACTATATCGAAGTTGCAAATTCTTGCGTACTTCTACTCCAAAGTTTTTTATTGTTGCAGCAAAATTGCCTACCAGTATAGCAAAGTTACCTACCGCTGCATCGAAGTTGCATATGGTTGCACAGGAGGCTACCTCTGGTGTTCTTATTCACGGCTTTCCTGCGTGGTGCGTGTGATGCTGCGAGCGAGGGCCGAGGGACCAAGGCGGAGCAGGCCAGGCGCAGCTGAAGCATGGATGACTCTTCTCCATCTATCCATGTGACGGACAAGGAAAGGAAAGAGTAAAGCGAGTGTCTGGTTCTTGTGCTACCACGTTGTGCCATACTGCATCCGACTATCCGAGTGGGTTGATTTTCTATGCACAATACAGTTGAGATCGTATTTGCCTAATACTGATGCTAACTTATCCAAGATTATCGTGAAGTTGCCACTTGTTGCGGAGTTTGCGCATAGGTGCAATGATATTTGCATGTCGATGTAGTCTAAGTTGTCTACTCCCTCCGACCCATAATACTCTTCGCAAATGTAGATGTATCTAGTGAAAGTGCAAACTTTGTTTCCCTCAGATTTTGTGTGTTAGATAACAACATTAGTGATAATAATTGTGTGCTAAGATTTGCAGGTTTTTCATTTGAAGAAATGCCAGGCCGGATAATCCGGCCAGGGGTGGCCGGATAATCCGCCCCCTCTGGGCTGGCCGAAAAATGGCTAAGGACTTATCGCGGCGTCACCCAGATAGGGGGGCCGGATATTCCGGACAGGGGCCGGATAATCCGGCCAGCCGGATATTCCGCCCCAGACTTGGCCGGATAATCCGCCCTCCCCCGGGGTGGCTGAAATTCTGCTAAGGACCTGGCGCGGCGTCACCCAGGTAGGGGGGGCGGATATTCCGGCCAGGGGCCGGATTATCCGGCCAGCCGGATTATCCGGCCCAACTTTGGCCGGATTATCCGCCCCTCCAAGTCAGCAACGGCTACATTTTGGGAGGGGCTATAAATACCCCTCCCCTTCTTCAACCTCAAGTTGCTCGAGCTGTGAAGAAAAGACCCCATTTTGGAGCCACCAAATTAGCAATATCTCCTCCCTCAACCCACCAAAGTCGTTGATCTTTGGAGAATCGAAGGAGAAGGCCTTGATCTACATCCTCACCAAAGCGATTTGATTTCCCCTCTCATTTGCTAGAGGGCCCTTTGGTCTTGGGTTCCCTTGTGTCCCTTGACCTTGTTTGTGTGATTGAAATCTTGATACTTGTTGATTGAGATCTTTGTGGTGCTTGGGAGCCTCCAATTCAGTTGTGGAGTTGTGCCCCAAGTTTTGTAAAGGCCGGTTCCGCCTTGAGGAATCCCTTAGTGGAAAGTGAGCTAGGCCTTTGTGGCGGAAGCTTGCACCGGAGAATAGGGTGAGCCTTTGTGGCGTTGGTTAGGCCTGTGTGGCAACCACACCCCTCCAACGTAGATGTACTTCCCCTAAAAAGGAAGGAACTACGGGAATTACATCCGTGTCTCCGTGTGCTCCACTCTTGGTTACCTCTATCCTTTATTACCTTTACTACTTGTATCTTGCTTAGCTTGCTAGTTGACATATAGGTAAATTCACCTTAGTTGCATATCTAGAGAATTTACCTTTGTGTCAAGCCTAAATTGAAAAAGAACTAAAATTCGAGTAGCACCTATTCATCCCCCCCTCTAGGTGCCCATACGATCCGTTCAATTGGTATCAGAGCCTCGGCTCTTTATTCGGGCTTAACCGCCTAAGAGTATGGACACCTCTCCGAGTGAGGGCTCGGGTCAAGTTTCCATGGGTGAGTTCAAATCTTTGGAATCATCCATGGCTTCCATGACAACTCAAGTAAATGAGCTGCGTGAAATGATAGCGCAACTCTTGCAAGCTAAAAATGCTAATGCTCCTCCACCTCCGGAAAAACCCGCTACTCCACAAGTGGAGAATGTGGGGATAGAAGAGGAGGGTGCCGATAAAAATGGCGATGCTAAGTCTTCCTCTAAGGGCGACGGGAAAGGTGAATTCCCTCATTGGTATTCACCCGACCCGCCGGTTCCTCATCCTCATATTAACCATAGAGGAGATCCACCTAAGCTTGATGCATTAAATTTTGGTCAATGGCAATATCAAATGATCTCTCATATGCGCAGTTCTTGCATCGAGCTTTGGAGGATCGTTGAGGAAGGATTCAAGGCCGTGGATCCCCACAACATGACAAGAAGAGAGACGGTCGATAGCCAACTCAATGCTACCGCTCTTCACATGATTCAAGTCGCCGTGGGATCCAAGGAGTTGCCTCACATCCAACACTTCTTCACCGCCAAAGAAGCTTGGCAAGCGCTCTCCGATGTCTTTGTTGGCAATGAGAGCATGAAGAAAACAAGATATATTGCCTTCTCAAATCAAGCGGAGGGTTTCTTCATGATGGATGGTGAGGACCATCAAGAAATGTATAGAAGACTCAAGACCATTGCTACCACCTTCAAGAACCTCGGTGCTCACCATATTGATGATGAGTGGATCAAGATGAAGTACATTCTTGCTCTCACTCCATATGAGCCCGCGGATATAAAGAGTGTTCAAGGAAAGCACAACTTCAATGAGATGACCTCCAATCAAGTGATGCAAGAAATTCAAGCCTACAAGGTTTCCGCACAAAATGCGGAAGATGCTCGTGCCCGTGCCATAGGGATGCAAAGAAGCTCCAATCTTGCATTGAAAGCAAGTGTGGTTGAGAAAGAGGTTCCTCTTCAAGCAAGTATTGAAGCAAGGCTAGAGATGTGTCCCGAGGACATAAGGCATGAGTACAATGAGCACATGGCCTTCTACGGAAAAACCTTTTGGGTTGATCCACACAAGGCTAAAGAAGACAATCAAAGAAGAAGCAAGTCGAGTGGCTATCAAAGGAATGACAACAATGGTCAAAGGGTGAGGACTTGCTACAATTGCAATGATAGATTTCACTTCGTTGCCGAGTGCCCTTATGAGAAGAGAGAAGACCATGGTGGAAAGCTCATACTCAAGAACAAGACCAAGTCACCATCCAAGAAGCCTTTTGTGAAGAAGGGTGGACCAAAGAGGAAGCAACCAAAGTTTGTGTTCTTGACTCAAGAAGAGTACTCCGCAAGTGAGAGTGATGAAGAAGAAACCACAACTAGTGAGATGGCCGCAATGGCAACCACCTCCACTTCCTCCACATCACTCTTTGAATCCCCCAATGAGGACTCTCTTCTCAAGAACGTCAAATGCCTTATGGCCAAGTCTTCCGAGGTATCACCCACATCTTTCTCTTCCTCTAAGACAAATGATGCTTCCTTGAATGATCTTGCTAGTCTTAGAGTAAAGGAAGAAATTATTGCTTTTGATGACTATGTGTCTAGTGTAGATGGCGTACATAAGATTCACTTTGAACGTCTATTGAGCCAATATGGTAAAACTCTTGAAAAACTAGATGAACAAATGAGGCTTGAAAGAGAATATGCTCAAGATATTGCCTCACTAACCGAGTCTCTTGAAGAAGAGCAAGAGGAACGAGCAACTCTTGAAGAGAAGCTCGACTCCATTGAGGAAGCTAATAATGAAGTTGTTTCCAAACTCATTAAAGAGCGAGATCATGCTCGTGCTAAAGTAAAAATGCTTAAAAAGGAAAAGGTTGAATTTGGTGTTGGTCATGATATACTTGTTAAGGATTTAGAAGATCTTGACAAGGCTCACAAGGTCTTGAAAAGTGAACACTCTATTCTTACCAAGTCACATGAACAACTTCAAATTCAATTGACTAAGAATAATGTGCCTAGTTCTTCTACTTCTACTTGTGATCATGCAAATGTCATTGAAGAAAATGCTAGGTTGAAAGATGAGCTTGCCAAGTCCTCCATTCCCATAGGTGAGAAAAACTTGAATGACCTTTTGAGTAAGCAAAAGGCATTCGGTGATAAAACGGGGATTGGCTATGTCTCAAAGAAGAAGAAGAAGAACAACAAGAAAAAGAAGTCCAAGCCCGCTCAAGCAAAGAAGGATCCTATTGTGGGTGGCAAAGCCACTCATGATGATCATGCGGGAATTGCTAACCCTCACTATGTTTTATTCCGTGATTATTATGGTGATGTTTATGCAAAATATGTTGGTCCAAATGATGGTTATATTGCTTGGTCTATTTGGGTTCCAAAGACCCTTGTTGCTAACAAAAGAGGACCCATTGAAAAATGGGGACCTAAAACCAAGCAATGATCTCTTGTAGGACTATGCTTCCGGTGGATCGAAATGGGTGCTTGATAGTGGATGCACAAGTCATATGACCGGAAGCAAGGAGATTATGACGGAGTTGAGGCCTAATGACAATCATATAACCGTCACTTATGGAGACATGTCACAATCCGAGGTATTGGGTCTTGGCAAGGTGGTGGTCGCACCGGATATTTCCCTTGTGGACGTCATGCTTGTTGAGACCCTTGGTTATAATTTACTTTCAGTTCGTGCACTTGGTAAGATGGGCTTTGCCGTCTTCATTGATAATGACATTGTGGTACTCTTGTGGAGCAAGTCTCTAAAGGTCGCTTTCGTTGGACACATTGAAAATAACTTGTATGTGGTGGACTTTTCGGGGAAAACCACTACAAGTGCAATGTGTTTATTTGGAAAGGCCGATGTGGGTTGGCTTTGGCATCGCCGTTTATCCCATGTCAATATGAGAACTTTGCAAAGCCTTCACAAGGGTGGCCACATACTCGGACTAAAAGAGAATGTTTCTTTTGCCAAAGATCGTGTTTGCAGGGCTTGCGTTCTAGGAAAAATGCATGATTCTCCCCACCCAAGCAAGACTATCATTTCTTCCAAGAGGATCTTGGAGCTCCTTCATGTGGATCTTTTTGGTCCTCCCTCTCATGCAAGTCTTGGTGGGAAGAAATATTGTTTGGTGATTGTTGATGACTATTCAAGATATACTTGGGTTTACTTCTTCAAGCATAAGAGTGAGACTCAACAAACCGTCATCGACTTTGCCAAGGAAGTTGAACGTCAACATGGTCAAATTATTTTGGCAATAAGAAGTGACAATGGCTCGGAGTTCAAGAACTACACCTTAAATGGATTTCTTAGTGATGAGGGGATTCGTCATCAATATTCCGCTGCATATACCCCTCAACAAAATGGTGTAGCCGAAAGGAAGAACCGGACTCTTATGGATATGGCTAGGTCCATGTTGGCGGAATTTAAGTCTCCATACAACTTTTGGGCCGAAGCTATCTCTACGGCTTGTCATTCTTCAAACCGGCTCTTCCTCCGCAAAGGCCTAAACAAGACTCCATATGAAATACTCACCGGAAGCAAGCCCAACATCTCCTACTACCGGGTTTTCGGGTGTAAGTGTTTCTTTAAAAGAAAAGGAGTTCGTTTAGGTAAATTTGATCCAAAAGCAATAGAAGGTATTTTTGTTGGTTATGGTGCCGAGTCCCACACTTATCGAGTCTTCAACAAGTCCACCGGGCGTGTTGAAGAATCTTGTAGTGTGGTATTCGAAGAGAATGACGGCTCCCAAGGGGGGCGAGATGTTGTTTCTTGTGATGTAGATGATGAAATACCTCGAGAAGCCATAGGAAGAATGGGCGTGGGATTTTTCCGCCCCATTGAGGGACACCTTGTGGCCGACCGGGAAGGACTATGCTCTACTCAAGTGGAGCCTTCATCTTCACAAGCTCAACAAGCCTCTCCCAAGGAAGCAACTAATGCACCAACCGAAGAACAAGACAAGGACCTTCTTGAAGAAGAAGGGGCACCTCCATCCTCTCCGGTTATCTCAACCGCCCCCAATTCTTCACATGACCAAGATCAACCTACTCATGAAGACAATGATGATCAAGGTCAATTTGATGGTCAAGACGGGGACCAAAATGATCAAGATGATCAAGTATCTCCTTCAAGGTCTAATGAGGAGATCGAAGCCCATCGCAAGAAAAGAGTTGAAAGAGACTTGGAACTTAAAGGTCATACCCTTGAGAGGGTTATTGGAGATTTAAGAAGCAAAGTGTCAACCCGGCGTCAATTGGCACAATTTAGCTCTCATCATGCTTATATCTCCATGGTTGAACCCAAGAAAGTATTTGAAGCTCTTGAAGATCCGGATTGGTTGGATGCTATGCATGAAGAACTCAACAACTTCAAGCGCAATAATGTTTGGGTGTTAGTAGAGAAGCCAAAGGAGTGCCGCAATGTGATTGGCACAAAGTGGATATTCAAGAACAAGCAAGATGAGCATGGAATTGTTGTGAGGAACAAGGCAAGATTGGTTGCTCAAGGTTTCTCTCAAGTTGAAGGCATTGACTTTGGAGAAACTTATGCTCCCGTGGCTCGTCTTGAGTCCATCCGTATCCTTCTTGCATATGCCACTCATCATAATTTTAAGTTGCAACAAATGGATGTTAAGAGTGCATTTCTTAATGGTCCATTAAAAGAGGAAGTGTATGTTAAGCAACCCCCGGGGTTTGAGGATCTCAACTTCCCTAACCATGTCTACAAACTCCATAAGGCACTCTATGGCCTTAAACAAGCCCCACGTGCGTGGTATGAGCACCTTAGGGAGTTGTTGGTAGACCGTGGGTTTGAAGTTGGGCAAATCGATCCTACTCTTTTTACTAAGAGGGTCAATGGGGAGCTTTTCATATGCCAACTATATGTTGATGATATTATCTTTGGCTCTACTAACAAAGCTTTTAATGATGAATTTTCAAAGCTTATGACCGATAGGTTCGAGATGTCTATGATGGGCGAAATGAAGTTCTTTCTTGGTTTTGAAATCAAGCAATTGAAAGAAGGGACTTTCATCTATCAAGCTAAATATGTCCAAGACATGCTCAAGAGGTTCAAGATGAAGGAACTTAATGGAGCCGCAACACCAATGGCCACAAAATGTCATCTTGAACTTGATCCCAATGGTAAAGATGTGGATCAAAAGGTATACCGTTCTATGATCGGTTCTTTGCTTTACCTTTGCGCATCTAGACCCGATATTGTGTTGAGTGTAGGTGTGTGTGCAAGGTATCAAGCCGCTCCTAAAGAAAGCCACCTTATGGCGGTTAAGAGAATCTTTCGATATTTGGTTCATACCCCAACTTATGGTCTTTGGTATCCCAAAGGCTCGGATTTCTCTCTTTGTGGCTTCACGGATTCGGATTGGGCCGGTGACAAGGATGATAGGAAATCAACCTCCGGAGCTTGCCAATTTCTTGGTAGGTCTTTGGTGTGTTGGTCTTCTAAGAAGCAAAATTGTATATCTCTCTCCACCGCCGAAGCCGAATACATTGCCGCCGCAAGTGGATGCACTCAATTGTTATGGATGAGGCAAACTTTGAAGGAATACGGTGTCAATTGTGATAAAGTGCCTCTTTTATGTGACAATGAAAGTGCTATCAAGATCGCCTATAATCCGGTGCAACATTCAAGAACCAAGCATATTGAGATCCGGAATCATTTCATTAGGGATCATGTTGCCCGTGGTGATATTGAGCTTGCTTATGTGAGCACCAAGGATCAACTTGCCGATATATTCACGAAGCCTCTTGATGAAGCAAGATTTGGATATTTGAGGAATGAGCTAAATATCATCGATTCAAGGAGTGTGGCTTGAACATCTTGCAAATACACCTATATTTCAATGCTTGCTTGGTTTAGGTGTGGGCATGGAGATAGGGGGAGTGCGGTCCTAATTAATTGGGCTATCCCTCCCCCATAATGCCGATAGTAATCATATCATTCTCTTAATATCATTTTATGATTTTTGAGCTTCAATGATGAGTAGTGGTTATGGACTCAAGATACATCTTCGCGGTCCAATGCCATAACACTCAAACATGGTGGCTTCGGCCACCGACCTCTTCTTTGCGAAGAGTTGATTCATTGCATATCTTATTTGAGGTTCTCTCCCGATGTTTTTTCTTATTTTTTTTGGATGGGAAGGCACTTGCATTGGATTTTTAGCCGATTTGCTCTTGCAATGTTAACTGCCGAGAACCACTCCGTGTTTGCTCTCTCACCTAAGCCATCCTCTCTCAAGACATCTATCTATGCACACGAGTTCAAATTTTTCATCAAAACAACATCTGTTTTTGAAAAATTCGAGTTGGCCAGTTTGCTGGCTCCAGGCCGGAATATCCGCCCTCTCTGGGCCGGAATATCCGGGGGGCCGGATTATCCGCCCCTTCCTGGCCGGATAATCCGGCCGTAGTGACCCTGGGTATATAAGGGGGCGGGTCGGGCTGCCCTAGGGCAGTTCCCTCCCCACCCCTTCCAGGTGATCCCTGCCGCCGCCGCCTCCTTCCCATCGCCGCCGCCGGAGCTCCGGCCAACCGTTTGGCCTGATTTCTTCGGAGGTTGCTCTCCTTCTCCCCCGGAAGGCATTCACCAAGCGGATTTCGCAATGGATGCGGGTATTGCTCTTCTCATTGGATGTGTCTTTACCCCTTCTTGTTCTTGGTGATTTTGCTCTCTAGGTGTTGTTTTCCTGAATCATGTTGTATGGTACTTTCTTCCCGATCTATCAAATTGTAGGCTGCAGCAACACGTAGAATTTTTTTTGAGGGGGCCGGATTATCCGCCCCCCCCTTGGCCGGATAATCCGGCCTGGGAAGATATCTGTCATTTTTTTGTTGCTGCTCTCAATTTGCTGTTTTGGTGAAGGTTGTTTATTCATACTACATGGTTCTTTGATCTTTTCCGATACTTGTGTGCATACGCTTATCCCCATGCTCTCCTTCATCTCTCTTTCACAGGTGGTCCGAGTATGCCGAAGCGCAAGCGTCGGCTTGTTCGGAATGAGGAAGGAGTTCTTCTGGATGAGATTGCTATCAGGCGGGCACAGAGGGATGCTGCTAGGAAGGCTGAGCAGGAGAAAGCTGCCAAGGTTGCCAAAGCTCGTGCCCGTCGTCGCAAAGGCAAAGAACCTCGTCCTGACTACAAGAAGATGCCAGAGGCCGAGTACATTCTTGTGCGGAGGAACAATTGGTATGCTACTGCAAGAGATGAAGACATTGAAGATAGGGGTTTCTGGAATGAGGAGCAGTGGGGGATTTTTCGTGATATTTATGAGCCTTTCAAGAATCCTTGCCGTCCAATGCATCCGATTGACTTTGATCACCTCCGCAGCAAGTCTTACTTTGATGAAGCACTCTCTGTGATTGAGAAGTTGGGTTTGATGGGATTAGCCAACATTCAGTGCGACTACAATCCCGGTCTTATCAAGCAGTTCTATGCTACTCTGGTGATTTTGCCCAATGCTCAGAAGTCTATGAAGTGGATGACCGGCGAACATGAGTGCACATCGGACTTTCCTACGTTTGCCTCTCTCTTGGGGTATGCGTACAATGGAGAGACCCCAGTGGGTCGGCGTATTCACAACCCGGGGAACAAGCCTGACAAGGACAAGCTCCATGACCTCTATGACTCCACAGGTGTTGTGGGCTTCATCAATGGCCTACATCCGCTTTATGATCAGCCGGTCCGCATTTTCAGGGAGAACATTGCTCCTAGTGGTGGCAACAATGATGCCATTCGCACCTCTCTGGTTGATCTGCTTGCTTTTGCTCATGAGTGTGCCACGTCGACTGACCCTGCTGAGGACTTTACCCTTGATGTGATGGACTTCATCTTCTATGAGATCAAGGATGCTATTATTCAGAGGAACACTGTGCCATATGCTCCTTTCATCATGCTTCTCATTAAGCATGTCCTTGGAGACTATGATATTCATGATGACTGTGTGGAGCACAAGGTCAAGAAGATGTATATCAAGAGAAAGGCGAAATCTGCTCCTTCAGCTGCATATCCTGACACTTTCATGGCTGATGCGAGGACTAGTGCTACTGCTCGTGAACAAAGGGCTGCTGCATCTGTTGTGTCTAGGGAGGTGAGGAAGCTCAGCTGGTTTGAGCGGAATGTTCTGTGCATGAAGGTAGAGATCCACCGTGAGAACTACCAGGCCTATGTCGAGAGGAAGAGCATCCAGGACACTCAGCAGCTTATCCTTCACCGTCTCAGTGGTGCTCAGACCGCCGATCCCACTCCTACTGCTCCTGTGGCCTATAATGCTTGGAACACCGATCGCTACAACTGGGTGGATATGCAGAAGCATCTCTTTGATGCTCCAGATGCTCCCGCAGGAGGTGCTCGTGCAGAGGCTGAGGAGGACTTTGAGGCTGAGGAGGACTTTGATGATGAGGATGAAGATGCTGGAGATGACGAGGGTGATGGCGGAGATTATGCTGATGAGGACTTCGATGACGTGGACGAGTGATTTCTCGGGACGTGTAGCATCGCTCTTCTCCTTTTTTTTGGTGTCTTGATGCCAAAGGGGGAGAAGTAGTTCTATTAGGAATTTGTCGGGATTTGCATGGGTGGAAACACAAGCTTGCGCGCTTATCATTCTTTGGCGCTTGTGTTTCTTCTTATTTCGTTTGTCTTAAGTCGAACTTTGTGTGTGGTTAAACTTCGTGTCGTTTATATGCTACCATGTGGTGTATGAGACTCTGTCATATGTTCTTAATATGCTATGTGGATCATTATGTGTTGTTCACTTATTTTTATCAGCTCATGGTTATTGGTGAAATGGCTATGGAATTATTGCCCGGCATATCATATATCATATTCGGGATTCCATAATCCATAATATTTGAGTTATCTATGCAATGGTATGTCTCTTCTAAACTCATTGGTGAAGTTGCACACATCTAGGGGGAGCTGTGTATTTTGATCAATTATTCGTTGTTTGAATTATTCGACCTTTCTTGCAAATCCTAGTGTTGTCATCTAACACCAAAAAGGGGGAGATTGAAAGTGCAAACTTTGTTTCCCTCAGATTTTGTGTGTTAGATAACAACATTAGTGATAATAATTGTGTGCTAAGATTTGCAGGTTTTTCATTTGAAGAAATGCCAGGCCGGATAATCCGGCCAGGGGTGGCCGGATAATCCGCCCCCTCTGGGCTGGCCGAAAAATGGCTAAGGACTTATCGCGGCGTCACCCAGATAGGGGGCCGGATATTCCGGACAGGGGCCGGATAATCCGGCCAGCCGGATATTCCGCCCCAGACTTGGCCGGATAATCCGCCCTCCCCCGGGGTGGCTGAAATTCTGCTAAGGACCTGGCGCGGCGTCACCCAGGTAGGGGGGGCGGATATTCCGGCCAGGGGCCGGATTATCCGGCCAGCCGGATTATCCGGCCCAACTTTGGCCGGATTATCCGCCCCTCCAAGTCAGCAACGGCTACATTTTGGGAGGGGCTATAAATACCCCTCCCCTTCTTCAACCTCAAGTTGCTCGAGCTGTGAAGAAAAGACCCCATTTTGGAGCCACCAAATTAGCAAGATCTCCTCCCTCAACCCACCAAAGTCGTTGATCTTTGGAGAATCGAAGGAGAAGGCCTTGATCTACATCCTCACCAAAGCGATTTGATTTCCCCTCTCATTTGCTAGAGGGCCCTTTGGTCTTGGGTTCCCTTGTGTCCCTTGACCTTGTTTGTGTGATTGAAATCTTGATACTTGTTGATTGAGATCTTTGTGGTGCTTGGGAGCCTCCAATTCAGTTGTGGAGTTGTGCCCCAAGTTTTGTAAAGGCCGGTTCCGCCTTGAGGAATCCCTTAGTGGAAAGTGAGCTAGGCCTTTGTGGCGGAAGCTTGCACCGGAGAATAGGGTGAGCCTTTGTGGCGTTGGTTAGGCCTGTGTGGCAACCACACCCCTCCAACGTAGATGTACTTCCCCTAAAAAGGAAGGAACTACGGGAATTACATCCGTGTCTCCGTGTGCTCCACTCTTGGTTACCTCTATCCTTTATTACCTTTACTACTTGTATCTTGCTTAGCTTGCTAGTTGACATATAGGTAAATTCACCTTAGTTGCATATCTAGAGAATTTACCTTTGTGTCAAGCCTAAATTGAAAAAGAACTAAAATTTGAGTAGCACCTATTCACCCCCCCCCTCTAGGTGCCCATACGATCCGTTCATCTAGACACATTTTAGTGGTAGATACATCCGTATTAGCAAAGAGTAATATGGTTCGGAGGGAGTACCGTTCTTAGTGAATTTGTCTACCACTGCTATGAAGTTGCCTATAGTTGTACTAAAGTTGTCTAAAGTAGTTATAAAGTTGCCTATCAATGCAGTAAAATTACCTGCTGCTGCTGTAGTGAAGTTGTCTACTGATGTCGTGAAGCTACCTACATGTGTTATAACTTATGAAAAGTTACCTGCAATTACAGTAAAATTTCCTAGTGCTATTGAGAAGTTGACTACCACTGTTATGAAGTTGCCTTGTTCGGCGTGATGATGATGTCGGAAAGTAACGCCAACAATGTCAAACCCACCAAATGGGGGACCACGATGGCGGTGATGGTTGTGGGATGTGCCGATACCTAGGGCTTTAGAAGTGGGCCTTGTCGATGGTGAGAGGGCTCAGATCCATGCTCATTAATGTCGATGCTACGACCGGGCAGGACTAAGCCTTCTTTGAGTTGGATTATGGGCACAACCGATGCGATGAAGCAGCCCATGTTGCCATTTTTTCAGCATCACCAGTATCGATGTTGCAAAGTTATCTATCCTTGTTGTGAAGGTGTCTACCTATGCAGTGAAGTTGCCTACGCTACGCTGAAGTTGCCTATAACTGGTCTACCGATGAAGTGAAGCTTTCTACAGCTGCACTGAAGTTGTCTAGTGTTTATCGAAGTTACTGTTGGTGTTGAGAAGTTGCTCACAAATGTATTGAAGTTGCCTAGTGCGGTTGCAAAGTTGCCTACAACTGCACTGAAGTTTCCTATAGTTGCACTGAAGTTGCCGACAGCTGCACTAAAGTTGCTTAGCGTTGCTATAAAGTTGCCTCTGTTCATTATGAAGTTGAATACCGCTATAGTAAATTTCCTATCATTGCGCAAAATTGTCTATGGATAATGTGAAGTTGTCTATGACTGATATGAAATTGCATGGTATGTTGACTATTGTTGTTGTGGACTTGCCCACTCAATGCAGTGTTCTCTCCGCTTTTGTGAAGTTGCCTATCCGCTTTTCGGTAAGCAGCACCGACAACTTCAAAGCCGCCAAATGGGGGACCATGATATCGATCATGGATGTGAAATCGGTCGCTACCTAGGGCTATGGATGTGGGCATCTTGGTGGTAAGGGCTATGTTTCCATGCTCGGCAACGCCTTTGTTTCGTCCGACAAGACTAGACCTTCAACTCGATCATGGGCGTGACCGACAACCTGCAACTACACGAGCCTTGTTTCCAATGCTTTATAGCAATCGTTGTTGTGAAGTTGCCTACCGATGTTGTAAAATTGTCAATTACGGTTTGTGATTTCTCTACTCCCTCCGTCCCGGTGTATTGGGCTCACTAGAGTTTTCATCGCGACCTAGGTAGCACAGGATTGGGCATTAAAATTTCTATAAACGAGAATCATCCTCCAATAACATTGCTAATCTCCACGTTTATTAATCTGCCTATTAAATAGGGGATGTTAACCGATGCGCTTCATCCACTGTATGACCGCATGCAGGCATGCAGCCCAAACGATTTGAGGAGGAGGGAGCGCTGGAGAGTAATTAGGGGAGGGTGTTAAGCTAAATTTAATGCAAAGCAGGCCTTAGATGTGAGTTAAATTGGGACAAATATTTTTTCCTAGTAGGACTAATACACCGGGACGGAGGGAGTACTAATGTTGTGGAAATCTAAATTGATTTTAGTTGTAGTGAAGCTGCCACAAATGCAATTTTAATCTGGAGTGCATATACTTCCTTTATTTTAAAAACACATTTCAAAATATGAAAAAATTAAATAAAAAATATGCGCGTATATCTCAACATTCTATGTGCAGACAATAAAGTTTCATGGTAACCCAATATATTTAGTGCCATGTGTAAAAAGACAAAAACATGTCACGTGTAAATCTTTATTTTAGCATAAAATTTTATTTTTTACCTAGCCTACATAAGAAATCGGTTTTTCGTGAAACAACTTGGTTAACGTATTGTTTTTGAAGAAGCCCCCGTAACATATTTTTTTTTTATTTTTTAACAGCTCAAAATATATTTAAATTGTATTTAAAATAAATTGTGCATATACACCGTAGAGCAAAAACACTGTGTGGTGAAGTTGCTTACTACTTTGGAAAGTTGCATACTAATACAAAATTGCTTTTAGTTCTTATGATGTTGCTATGCTAGGCAACAAATAAACTCAAGGTCCTATAAAAAAAAACAAATAAACTCAAGGCCGTTATAATTGAGCAACTATTATAAAATATTAGGCAACTAATTAATGGAATTAAACAACTTGTATGTGCGGTGAAGGAGACCCGGAGAGCACCACCGAACTGCCTCCTGTACACGAGCAGCTGCTGGCCCGTCGTTCCAGTGCGCGCACCAGGGCGGCCACCGGCCTCCAGGCTGCACGCCTGCACCTCCCTACGCGGGGCAGTCATGGCCTAGCGCAGCTCTGCAGACCGAAGGTGGCCGTACACTTGAGGGCAACAGCAGCCGGCGGAAGGCGCAGCGATGCTCATCAAGGGGAGGCGCGCGGGGCTGCTCGGAAGCGCGGTGGCGGTGGTCGGAGCTGCAAGGAGAGGAGCGTGGTGCGGCGGGGCGGGGAGAGAGAGGGACCGATGCCGATGCCGATGCCGATGTGGATAACTGCCCGCGAGACCTGCTTTTTTTTTGCGTGCGATGAAACTTACCAGATATCGCGCGTGCGATACGTAGACGCGTCCCTAATCTTTTCATCGATCAGAGCAAACCAAATCATCTCATGGGTTCCTCCGGAAGGCTCTTCGTTTTCCTGACTCTCGTGGCAGCCCTGCTTGCCGCGCCAGCGATGTCAATGGCCAGGACAACGCCATCTGCTCCGGCGCCGTCCATGCCGCCTACCACGGCTTCCCCAGGGCACTGGATATCGGCCAAGGCGCCATCGTCCGACGATGGCACGACCGGGCCGAGACAAGGTGGGGTGCAAAAGGATTTTGTTTATATACCGCCGCCCCTATGGATACTCTATCCTGACTATCCGTCAAGCGCCACGGCTGGCCTATCGCCCGCTGGGACTGCTGCGGCACTGTCAGTCGCCGGCGCGATGGCTATGATGCTGCTGTAAGCTCGTCGATCAGTTTGATATCCTAGTTAATTAGTACAGTTCTTCCTTGTAGGCATCCTTTGAATCTATTATTGGTACCAGTAAGTTTGTGTCATTACTACTACCCTTCATCCGAAGTTTCGTGTAATTTAGCAGTTCTCGAAAGCTTATTAAATTCAGTGATTGTTAAACATCATCAGTCTTTTCAGTGTTGTCCGCCCATCACCAGATAAACTGGTATGCAACTGCATTGTTGGACAGGGGTGCAAGAGGCGCGGGATGCGGGACATATATTTACTCTAAGCCTGTTTTAATTCCATCATATCAGCGCATCGATTGTTGCCTTGACTTTGCTTTTGCGGGATGTTTGTGGGATGCTGCTTGCATCCCTATGGTTGGATTACAATAAATCAATAATAGTATGTTGCGAGGGATGAAAAGACAGTCTGCATCTGTGCAAAGATGTTGTAGCTCATACACAAAACACATCAGATCTGAACAAATATACCTGTCTCGTGGTCTGATTCTTTCCAAATCAGGATACAATGGTTTCGTGAGTCTGATCCAAGGAGAGAGAGATCCTAAAACCCATTTAGTGTTCTACCCCCCCCCCCCCCCCCCCCTCGCTGGCGACACCGTCGATCCGCTTCCCCTCCGGTGGCCTTGGAATGTTCAGAAGCTGACACATAAAATATCTGAAATCTCTACTAATAACTAGCACATTGCCCGTGCTTCGCTACGGCCTCCTAATAATGACACTACTAATTTGATAAATTATTACCTAGATTTCTTACGAATGCACATTTCTTCTATAAATGTAGCTAGACTACCCGCCTTCTCAGAGCACTTGAGCGTGCACATCTTTCTCCATCGTTCGATTCATGTGCGACATAATTTTTCGATTCCACTTTTTACAGCAGCCATTGGATGCGGTCAAATGTTTTCTCACGTAGTGCTTTTCTCTATGGGTCACTGACAACTGGGACCAGACGCGTGTGGGGCTGGCGAACAGAGGCAGCCACACTGCTCGTTTTGCGTCGCCATTCTTCGGGTCCAGATTGCGGTGAAAACCTAGATCGAATCTCGTCTCCCCAATCCGCTGCCTCCTCCACTCCTCCCCCCATCAGCCCTCCCCTATCTCCTCCCCTCCTCCCCCAATCAGTAGAGGAGGCCGCTGTAGGCAGCACGGCGCCACGGGTCGAAATCGGCCATGGTGAGAATGGAGGCTGCGGCAACGACAGGGAGCACTCGAGCGGTGGTGGTGGCGGCGGCGGTGGCTGAACCCCCAACATCTGCAAGGAGGAAGGTCGCCGGATACGTAGGGTTTTTGCTGTGGTGGTTCACAAAGGATGGAGGATGAAGGAGGAGGAGAGGATACAGGCATAGGAGAATCCCTCAATCTATGGAGGCCGGAGAAGACAGAGGCGGTTGAGGGGAGCCGCCCTCTCCCTCGTTCATATCCTCGGCTTCGGCTCCCGTGAGGTAGGTTTCTGCATCCTCTTCACCTCTCTTCTCCCCACAGGAGCAGTAGGCGTGGAAGGCTACACCATGGCCATGGCACCGTGGCCCCTAACTAGCCTCCTCTACCTTGACTGTCTCCTCCTCCTCCCCCCCCACCCCCCCCCACCCCCAGGTTGAGATACAGTATAATTTTGTTATCTTGAATTAATTTCTTTTTTTTGCAGCTAGGGTTTCGGTTTTCGACTCAATTTGTATGAAGTCTGTATGACAAGGAATCGAACGGGCCAGCAGGCAGCAGCTGGCCGTTTTGCATCGGGTGCATGCGCAGGCACGTCGTACGCAGATCGTACCGAAAACATAGCAACGCTCTTACAGAAGATTCTTACCAAAGTACCAAGGGCAATAACAGGTGAAATTTGTGTTCATATTGTCCATGGCTCGTACAAGTAAGCTCATCTTCTACACCTCTCTTGCCCTTTCTCGTACCCAGTTGTTTCCTCTCCTCAGGCTGCGGGCAGGGAACCAAAAATTCTGCATTGTTTGACTAAGCATGTTTGTGTTATTCACTTTTGGCTGTATGATGAGTTCTTCATCCCCATGTTCACTTGCGTGGCAATGGGAGTCTCATGGGAGTCTCGGCAAGCAGGTCTGCGCCACACCCCTTCCTCTCCTTCTTCCCCTGTAAACCTTGGACACCTTAGTTTACATATGAGTTGCCATTTATTTCTTTTCGTAGCCATAAAGGCAGAATTCATGAGCCATCCATGAGATTTGCAAATTATACATGATTTTATTATTCTTATCTTTTGGCTTGCTAACTTGCTGTGTTTCTTTGCCCATGCATTGCTCCTTCTGTAGTATGCTTATTGTTTTATAAAGGAATTCTAAAAAGTGCAGATAGGTACATTAATAAAACTAAGAATTTAATTATTTAAAGACTTTACAGAAGGTGGAAATTTCCATAGCAGTTTTTTTTTTAAATTTGCATGCATGTTAAGTGATATGTTTTTTTTATGCATTGCAGATGATGGACTAAGTATTAATTAACTTAGTTCATGCCCCCCAAAGCGGAGCTCCTTCCAGCTCGTAGCAGAGCTTGGTGGCGGTGGCCGCACAACGACGAGGTAGGCAATATCTTTTCTCTGCTTCTAGATTATTAGATGTATTCATTCTGATATGACATGTTTTTTTAGGGAAATCTGATCTAACATGTTAGTTTAAGGTTTTCTTCTTTCTTTTTTATTCACCCCATGTCGTGATTCTTTTTACTGAGATTGAGATGACATCACATATGGGGTGAGATGAGGCAAACATGAAAGATTTCATCAGGTGCAGATCCTTCTTTATGTAACTTGTCCTCTTTACACTTTATCAGGTTTTCTTTTTTGTTTTTACTGAATATTTAAAGAGGACCTTGACCGCGTTGTACATCTTGGTTGTGAATGAATTGAACAAGAGTACTGGATGTAGAGATAAACGATATTTTTGTAGCCCTTTAAGCCAAGTAAATAATAATTAATCTGAGTTTCTTTAGAATCTGGCACAAAGCAGTTGTGGGATTTTAAATAATCTTAGTTCTTGCAAATTTTATTATTCTCTGTAATTCAGAACAAATGGTAGCATTAATAAATGCCCATTGTAAAATATTCATTTGACAAATTTTCATTTAGGTTCACCAGAAGTGAAATTGCATTTTTATGATACGAGCATCATATCGTTATTATTATTCCTTAAAGTGCAAGGTGTACATTAAATTCAAAGAATAATATCCCAGCGAGTAGGTAATCTATGATGCACCAATCTTAGATGAGCTGAAGTTCAGCAGGTCCTTTTTAGTATGTTCCATTTATATTTTCTTCTCTATCTTTTTCTTTCGTAAATCTAAATCTCGTGTAATGTGATCAGTTGAACTTATGCAAATTTGCTTGATTTCTTCTATTTTTATTGGGTTTAGCTTCTGCAATAAGCCGTACATATTTTCACCTTCTCACTGGTTTACCACTGTGAGATTCATATTTGCTCTCCAGCTGGGAGAAATCAGTCTGCCTGCCATGTTTGCCAGAGGAGGGTGATAAGTAGAGAGGAACTCCTCACCAGCTCGCCATTTATGCCATCTCACAGATGATTTTGGAAACTCCTCACCATAAATCCATGTATGTCAATTTCCTTAATGTATTGGCCTGACATCTGGACAGATTGTGACTCTTATGTTGTCCTATTTGTTAATTGCTCATTTGCTTGGTTTCAGGGCCTGAAAACTGGCCAGATTGTTGTTTCAGGTTTTCTCTTCCTATCATAATCCTGTAGATTTTCTATATTTTTCCATAATTTATTTTAGGTAAGCAAATCACCATCTCCCTCCTTTTAAGGATGGGAAGTTGTTTTTTCTACCACTTACATTTTTTGCAAAGTATTAATATTTTTAAAGCTCATGGTAAAAGTGTGAAGGAAAGTTACCCGCTGAATGGTTATGCACTGAACTCAGGAATGCCTACTAGAGTAACCCCTCCTAGAATTTCTTGTCTTCATTTTAACCTTCAGAAGACAAAAATGCAAATGGGTGTTAAAGTCCTTGTATCTGATCCAAGAGAACTGGGGAAGATCCGTCAGAGGTTGTTCATTTTTCTCATTTGCAAATTCATTATTATACTTATATATGTTATATCTCCTGAGTCCTGAATGAATCTTGAATGAGTGTGCTCTATTGTCCCGGTCCTTCCTCATTTCTTGTGATAAATCTGCATGCCTTCCTAATAGGGTAGTACCTTACCTTTTCGTAGAGAATCTGAATAACAAAGGAGGAAATCAAGAAAGTTCTCAAGGCTGGTACTAATGTTGTATTTACCAATTACTACCTGAGAGAATTGATGATATGTCATTGAAGGTACCTTTTCATCAACTTGGGCAGAAACGGTTGATGGTACTATTTATATATTTTGTTGAATTGGTCCAAGTTAGTGTGGTTCTGCCTAGCTGCTGGTACCTTTGGTTGGGTACCTTTGGTTGGGTAGTGCATATATAGCATGTAATCTATTTTTAATCAAGCCTATTTGGTTGAACTAATGGATATCACCGCCATCTTACATTCCCTGAGAACTATACTCGATATGACATATATGTCCTCAGAAGTTCCTGTTTCATAATTGATTTATTTTCATGATTTGAAAAGATTCTGCTGGTTTGTTGTGATGTATATGGATACCACTTACTCATTACTGTTAACTAAATTTGCTTTATAATTGTGTGATGAAACATCATTTCAGTACTTTGTTGAGGATGCAGCAATTGCACTTAGACGTGTGTGAAAGGCTCAAAAGCAAACGAAGAACCGAAGAGCCTTCTCCTTTGGCAGTAGGCGGCTGGAATGGAGCCGCCGCCGCTGCCATCCATCCCGCTGACCTTGCAAGTCCACAGGTATTCCTCCTAACTCAACACCTCCTTGTCTCCTTCCCACCCTCTCACCCATTCTGTATCTCTCTCTGCCGGTTGATCTTGTACTGACTTATAGGTGATATTCCTGTACTCTCCTAGATGATTTGGGGGAGGTCCCTCACCTGATTGGACTAAATATTATGACTGATTCAGCAAAATTGTGATATCTTTTTTGCTCCAACGGTCCAACCTACATGGGTGTTCTTGATCCGCTGGGCGACAGGTACGTATGGGTGGTGGTTGGGCAATGATAGTAATCATGTATAGAGGAAGGACAATCCACATTTTTTTGCTTACTGTGATCTCTCTTTGTTGTTTTTAATTATGTCTGTAATTACTGTATTGAATATTCAGGTAGTGGATACCTAGGAACAATGGACTTTTTAAATTTAAACTTATTGATTGGGAGTCATGGTTTTGCCTGCTGTTACTGATTACTTCTGGTGTTACCATCTCCATTCAGTTCTCATGTTTGTGTGATCTTGAATGCACAAATTATATTATTCCACTCAGAGTTATGATTTTGAAGATGAACAGAAGAATGGAGAGGTGCATTCCTGTAATTGAGAACATGTATGCGATGTTTTTGTTATCTACTGTTGTTTCGTGTACTCTAATATAGCTTGAAATTTCATCAACCTATGCCGATGTGTTTCGATTCAGGCATCAAGCAATAAATTGCCTCAAATATGCATATGAACCTGATGATCATGCTATCATACATTTATCTCTTATTCGCTATATTTGTATTTATAATGTAGTAATTTAATGTACAATCTAGCCTGTAGTGAGGATTTAACTTCCTTTGGTGAAGGAAACCCTAGATGAATAGTGAGCAAGCTTTGAATCATACACTTGACATAACATAAATCTGTTACATGTGAAATATATTGGCGTCATATAAATGTGAAGGTATCATCACAGGCATGCCGCTGCAGTAACCTTGCAAACTCATTAAGGCCCCCTTCTTTTCAGCTTATTTTCTAGATTCTCCCAGAAGCTACCCTCCACCAGCTTCTCCTAGAATCTCGTTTCTAAAATTTTCACAACAATCTAGATTAGTCTTCCCAATACTTATCTAGATTGTTGTGCAAATTTTAGAAACGAGATTCTGGGAGAAGCTGGTGGAGGGTAGCTTCTGGGAGAATCTGGAAAATAAGCTGAAAAGAAGGGGGCCTAAGCCACACTATGCGGCATAGGTGTTACATCCTGTATACAACAAAATCACACACCGCTTTTAGCAATGGCTTGTAATGCGGCATCTCTTCCACTACCAGCCGTCTTTACCATAACTTCTGCTTGTTGCAAACCTACTGTACGAATAGCATCTACTGCTGTTCTTTGACCAGCATAGCGTGATGCTTTTCTTGAGCTTTTGAATCCACAAGTATCCGCAGAGGACCAGAAAATCACCCGACCTTGTGGGTCTGTAACATTTATAATGGTATTGTTGAAACTAGCTTGAACATGAATAACCCCTTTTGTTCTACGTGCACTCTTCCGTAAACTAAAATGTGCATTTCCCACTTAAGCGAATGTAAGAAGAGAAAGGGGATCATCAGAGGCATGCCATGCGTACAATATTTCAAGAGGGGACGAATGCGAGTAACGAGCTTGGGCTATGTTCAGTTGATGCGATCATGTTTAACCATACTTCCAGTTTAAAAAGGTCTTACAAAAAATACCAGCTACTTCTGGAAATTGCAGATCCATGAAATGACCTAATTAAAAGTCTAAGTCGTGATAGAAAACTGTAAAAGCTATTTAATTAACACGTGTTCCACAGTCACTGTTCATGTTACATGTAAGAATTTTGACACCCTACACTTCGAGACAACAAATTTATGACAACCTAAGTAAGATTTGTCGAAGCATAGATAGAAACTACAACTAAATGTGAATAGCAAACATCAATCGAGAAATTCGATCTATCTTACCACACTGTACTAAGTATGAGGTATGAAATTTGCAGGTGTTCGAGTGATATACTGATAATTCACAAATTAATATAAGGATATTTACCAAATTCAAAAATCATGTCACCAATGTTTCTGTTAACATTGGACGTCACTTAGCATATTTCCATGTGGCAACAAAATTTTGCGTGACTCCAATATTTGCACCAATGTCTCTTGGGAACTGTTACTCCGCACAACCACTATATTATTGATCTTTTTTGGACATACATTATACCTTTTTTACATCAAAGGTGTTGTTGAAAACAATTATATTGCAATATAAATTAATGAGAAAGGTCAATTCTTTTCTTAGATGCCATTTAAGAAGCATCACCATCTCCGAAGAATCTCGGGGATAAAACTTGTGGCTTGAATTCTGTCTCGATGATGCCAATTGCGCCAGTGGCGCAACGGGTTATCTAGTATTCTATTAAAGATGTCTAGTTGTCTACGATTGTATGATATTTCCTTATAAGTATATGAGCTAATTGTCAAATGACGTAATGTTACCACATAAATTTGACATATTATAATTAGTAATCAGATGTCCCAATAGAGTAGGAGTGGCAATAGAAAGTGGAGAGAAAACCAGTAGACGTTCGCTTAGATAACTTACTACAATATCCAATGCATATATCATAACTTCACACTTTGGCTAACCAGCATATCAGTGATCTGTCTTGAGCTTGCTAATTGATCTTCTATTTTTACAACAAATCTCAGTTTAGGTAATCAATACACAAGCAATTAACAAGATCATTAGAATCATCGTTGAAAGATGTATGATGTTGAAATGAAAATCAAAACCTCTACCATTACCCATCCAGTTGATGGAAAACCATAGAATTGGGCAGGCAGGTTCAGAGTCTATTGTGTGTATAGCCCCAGCACAGCTATAGAACCGGATTGTCCTAAATTGTTTGCATTCTATTTCAATCCCGTTCTCTGTCTTTTCTTCCCCATCATCTCTTTTGTGCCCAACGCCTTGCGAGGCTGCTCCTCCTCCTCATTATGTTCAAACACATGAACCAATCCTTATATCAATATGAGTTAAATGTCCATGCGTTACCACATAATATATAATTACAACTTATCCGTCATTTGGCCGTATGAAGTTCATTTGCTACTTTTACAAACAACGTGGGGGTAAATATGCACTTCACTTAATTTGCTTATTGGTGTATAATTTAAGAGAAATTCTCACGTGCTTGGGAAGCACTAGTGTAAAACGGGCCTTTGGCCTGGACCCTTTAGTCCCGGCCTCCATCTGGGCCGGGACTAAAGGCCCGGCCACGTCGCCCCAAAAGACCAAGCCGCCCGGGAGGCTTTGGTCCCGGCCCGTAACGAACCTTTAGTCCCGGTTTGAGACACAAACCGGGACTAAAGGGCTACGCGCTGAGAGGCCCCCCTGTGCGCACCCTTTAGTCCCGGTTTGTGTCTCAAACCGGGACTAAAGTCCTCTGCCTATATATATG
The DNA here is from genome assembly GCA_007115705.1 of Dactylis glomerata. NCBI lineage: Eukaryota > Viridiplantae > Streptophyta > Magnoliopsida > Poales > Poaceae > Dactylis > Dactylis glomerata. The sequence continues at coordinate 2,832,565 of QXEO01000923.1, read as the reverse complement.
GCTGCAGCCCCTCTTTCCACTCTTCCTTGCATTTTTCTTGGATGGATCTCAGTGGGTGTGTGCTAGCTCTCCTTTTTGCATGGATGCACTAGAGGTGTTTGATGAAATGTGTGTTAGAGCGATGCCGCTTCAGTTCACCGAACACAACTACGATATGAGGTGCCCGAGCCATGCTTAAGTCTCTTCCTCTTTATTTCCACTTATTCTAAAAGGTTAGCAACTATATTTTCTCGTTTAGACCGTGCGGTACTAATTTTTAGGATCGTGATTATGTTTGATATACTGTTGCATGACGCAGATGAGCCATCCATGGATGTACGGTGATCGACGCACCGCCGCTTACAGAGAAGGCGTGCATTCTTTTCGAGATGCGGCCGATGCGAACAAGCATGGTGGTGGCTATATGTTTTGTCCATGTATTGAATGTCGGAATGAGAAGGATTACACTTCCTCAAGAGTCATTCAGAGCCACCTGCTTCGGTCCGGTTTTATGTCGGGCTATAATGTTTGGACCAAGCATGGAGAAAGAGGGGTTATGATGGAAGACGACGATGAAGAAGAAGAGAACGATGATGACAACTACCGATCTATGTTCCCTGAGTATGCTGATACCGCAATGGAAGACAATGAAGAAGAAGATCAGGGTGCAGAACGGGAACCAGATGAGCCCGCTGATGATCTTGGCCGGGTCATTTCTGAAGCACGGCGAGGCTGCGACACAGAAAAGGAGAGGTTGCAGTTCGAGCAGATGTTACAAGACCACAACAAATTGTTGTACCCAACTTGTGAAGATGGCCAGAAGAAGCTGGGTAGCACACTGGAATTGCTGAAGTGGAAGGCAGAGACCGGTGTGACTGACTCGTCATTCGAAAAGTTGCTGGTACTGATGAAGAAGATGCTTCCAAGAAAGAACGAATTGCCCGCCAGCACGTACGAAGCAAAGAAGCTTGTCTGCCCTCTAGGATTAGACGTACAGAAGATACATGCATGCCCTAATGACTGCATCCTCTACCGCGGTGAGAAGTATGAGAATATGGATAAATGCCCGGTATGCACTGCATTGCGGTATAAGATCAGAAAAGATGACCCTGGTGAGATTGAGGGCGAGCCACCCAGGAAGAGGGTTCCTACCAAGGTGATGTGGTATGCTCCTATAATACCACGGTTAAAACGTCTGTTCAGAAATAAAGATCATGCGAAGTTGTTGCGATGGCATATGGAAGATCGTATGAAAGACGATAAGTTGAGGCACCCCGCTGATGGTCGGCAGTGGAGAAAAATCGAGAGAGAGTTCCCGAGATTTGCAGGTGACGCAAGGAACTTATGGTTTGGTCTGAGTACAGATGGCATGAATCCTTTTAGGGAGCAGAGTTGCAGTCACAGCACCTGGCCCGTTACTCTATGTATCTACAACCTTCCTCCTTGGTTGTGCATGAAGCGGAAGTTCATTATGATGCCAGTGCTTATCCAAGGTCCAAAGCAACCCGGCAACGACATTGATGTGTACCTAAGGCCATTAGTTGATAAACTTTTACAGCTGTGGGCTGAACCAGGTGTACGTGTGTGGGATGAGCACAAACAAGAGGAATTTGACCTTCGAGCGTTGCTTTTCGTAACCATCAATGATTGGCCTGCTCTTAGTAACATTTCAGGATAGTCAAACAAGGGATACAATGCATGCACGCACTGTTTAGATCAGACAGAAAGTATATATCTAGACAAATGTAGGAAGAATGTGTACCCGTACAATCGTCGTTTTCTTCCGCCCAAGCATCCCTTAAAGAAAAAAGGCAAGCATTTCAATGGCAAGGCAGAACCCCGGGGGAAGCCTATCATCCGTACTGGTGCTGAAGTATTTGATATGGTCAAAGATTTAAAAGTAATCTTTGGAAAGGGTCCTGGCAGCCAACCTGTTCCTAACGGCCCTGATAAGCGCGTACCCATGTGGAAGAAGAAATCTATATTTTGGGAGCTACCCTATTGGGAAGTCCATGAGGTCCGCTCCGCAATCGACGTGATGCACCTGACGAAGAATCTTTGCGTGAATATTCTAGGTTTCCTGGGCTTGTATGGGAAGTCAAAAGATACACCGGAAGCACGGGAGGACCAGGAACGTCATAAAGGAAGAGATGGCATGCATCCAGGGCAGTTTCAAGGGCGTGCCAGCTACGCTCTTACTAAGGAAGAGAAGGAAATCTTCTTTGAAGTCCTTTTCAGTATCAAGGTCCCGACTGGCTTCTCGTCGAATATAAAGGGAATCGTAAATATGAAAGACAAAAAATTCCAAAACCTAAAGTCTCATGACTGCCACGTGCTTATGACGCAATTGCTTCCGGTTGCATTGAGGGGAATTCTACCGGAAAATGTTCGCCTGGCAATTGTGAAGGTATGTGCATTCCTGAATGCAATTTCTCAGAAGGTAATCGATCGAGAAAGTCTATCAGGGTTACAGATTGATGTGGTCCAATGTCTGGTCAGCTTTGAGTTGTTGTTCCCACCATCCTTCTTCAATATAATGACACACCTCCTAGTTCACCTAGTCGAAGAGATTAGAATTCTCGGTCCTGTGTTTCTACACAATATGTCCCCCTTCGAGAGGTTCATGGGAGTCTTAAAGAAATATGTTCGTAACCGTGCTAGGCCAGAAGGAAGCATCTCCAAGGGCTATGGAACAGAGGAGGTCATTGAGTTTTGTGTGGACTTTCTTCCTGACCTTAAGCCGATTGGTGTTCCTGAATCTCGGTATGAGGGTAGGCTGACAGGAAAAGGCACACTAGGAAGGAAAGCAAAAGTATGTATGGACGGGCATTCTTTCTCGCAAGCACACTACACAGTTCTACACAATTCCACCGTGGTGGCTCCGTATATCGTGAGACACAAGAATATTCTACGCTCCGAAAACCCGGGGAAGGCTGACTCTTGGATTAAAGGGGAACACGAGAAGACTTTCGGTAGTTGGTTGCAGATACATCTCATGAATGACGACACCATTGGAGATGAGTTGTACTGTTTGGCCAGGCAACCATCTTCGACTATATGTACTTTCCAAGGGTATGAGATAAATGGGAATACATTTTACACGGTTGCCCAAGATAAAAAGAGCACCAACCAAAACAGTGGTGTCCGCTTTGATGCAACAGACGAGAATGGGCACTGTTTGGAAACATATTACGGGTACATAGAGGAGATATGGGAACTTGACTATGGACCTACTTTTAAGATCCCTTTGTTTCGGTGCAAATGGGTGAAGCTGACAGGTGGCGGGGTATTTGTAGACCAAAAGTACGGCATGACAACAGTGGATCTCAACAATCTTGCATACATGGACGAACCATTCGTCCTAGCCAACGATGTCGCTCAGGTTTTCTATGTGAAGGACATGTCTACAAAAACGAGAAAAAGAAATCAGCAAAAGAAGACATCGTCCGATGAGCCAATGCGCCACATAGTTCTTTCAGGGAAAAGAAACATCGTGGGAGTAGATGACAAGACAGACATGTCAATAGATTATAATAAGTTTCATGAAATTCCGCCCTTCAAAGTGAAGACTGACCCAAGCATCCTACTGAATGATGAAGATTCTCCATGGCTACGACCTAGAAGAAAACAGAAATAATAGTTAGGATTGTTGGTGCAATAATGTAATAATGTATTAAATCTTGTATGTAATGCATGATGAAGATTCTCACTAGTTCTTTTCCCGTCCTGCTCTTTTTATAGTTTTGTCAAATTCTCAAATATGCAAAAAGAATATTAATAAACATAGTTTTTAATTAAAAATGGCAAACTAGTTAATAGTTGGATAGTTAAAATAATTAATTTGTAAAATAGAAAATAGTTTTGAATTATCTATTCAATTTCAAACACTTTTCATTTTTATAGTTTTGTCAAATTCTCAAATATGCAAAAAGAATATTAATAAACATAGTTTTTAATTGAAAATAGCAAAATAGTTAATACCTAGGATAGTTAAAATAATTAATTTGTAAAATAGAAAATAGTTTTGAATTATCTATTCAATTTCAAACACTTTTCATTTTTATAGTTTTGTCAAATTCTCAAATATGCAAAAAGAATATTAATAAACATAGTTTTTAATTGAAAATGGCAAACTAGTTAATATTTGGATAGTTAAAATAATTAATTTGTAAAATAGAAAATAGTTTTGAATTATCTATTCAATTTCAAACACTTTTCATTTTTATAGTTTTGTCAAATTCTCAAATATGCAAAAAGAATATTAATAAACATAGTTTTTAATTGAAAATAGCAAACTAGTTAATACTTAGGATAGTTAAAATAATTAATTTGTAAAATAGAAAATAGTTTTGAATTATCTATTCAATTTCAAACACTTTTCATTTTTGTAGTTTTGTCAAATTCTCAAATATGCAAAAAGAATATTAATAAACATAGTTTTTAATTGAAAATGGCAAACTAGTTAATATTTGGATAGTTAAAATAATTAATTTGTAAAAAAGAAAATAGTTTTGAATTATCTATTCAATTTCAAACACTTTTCATTTTTATAGTTTTGTCAAATTCTCAAATATGCAAACAGATAACTATTTATAAACCAAATAAAAGAAAAAACAGAAAATAGGCCTTTAGTCCCGGTCCGTGCCACAGACCGGGACTAAAGGCCCTGGCTGCTGAAATCCCCGCCCGAGGCCTTTAGTCCCGGGCGGTGGCTCAAACCGGGACTAAAGGCCCCCCCTTTAGTCCCGGCCTGAGCCACCGCCCGGGACTAAAGGTCCCGGGGTATAAAACATTTCGGCTTCTTCCCCGCCGCTCACACTTTGCAGTTTTCGCGCGCGAGGAGCTCGGACAGACGCCGCCAGGCTGCCTCGCCGCCGTTCGGCTGACGCCCGCGCCAGCCGCCGCAGTGCCGCCAGTCCGCCGCGCCACCGCAGCGCCGCCAGTCCACCGCGCCGCCGCGACCCGCCAGCCGCCCGCCGCGCCAGCCGCCCGCCGCGCCGCCGGTCGCCTCCAAGCGCCGCCGCGCCGCCAGCAGCCCGCCGGAGCACCCGCCAGCAGCCCGCCGGAGCAAGACGTCTGCAAGGTTTTTTTCGCAAAAAAATTTAATTTGTTAATTAGTTGGAGTGTTAGGGTTAGGGTTAGATATAGAATTAGTTAGCTAGTTAGATATAGAATTAGTTAGAATAGAATTATTTTAGTTAGATATAGAATTAGTTAGAATAGAATTATTTTAGTTAGATATAGAATTATTTTAGTTAGATATAAAATTATTTTAGTTAGATATAAAATTATTTAGATAGATATAGTTAGAATAGAATTATTTTAGTTAGAATAGAATTATTTAGATAGATATAGTTAGAATAGAATTATTTTAGTTAGATATAGAATTAGTTAGAATAGAATTATTTTAGTTAGAATAGAATTATTTAGATAGATATAGTTAGAATAGAATTATTTTAGTTAGATATAGAATTAGTTAGAATAGAATTATTTTAGTTAGATATAAAATTATTTTAGTTAGAATAGAATTATTTAGATAGATATAGTTAGAATAGAATTATTTAGATATATATAGAATTAGTTAGAATAGAATTATTTTAGTTAGAATAGAATTATTTAGATAGATATAGTTAGAATAGAATTATTTTAGTTAGATATAGAATTAGTTAGAATAGAATTATTTTAGTTAGAATAGAATTATTTAGATAGATGTAGTTAGAATAGAATTATTTAGATAGATATAGAATTAGTTAGTTAGAATAGAATTATTTAGATAGATATAGTTAGAATAGAATTATTTAGATAGATATAGTTAGAATAGAATTATTTAGATAGATGTAGTTAGAATAGAATTATTTAGATAGATATAGAATTAGTTAGTTAGAATAGAATTATTTAGATAGATATAGTTAGAATAGAATTATTTAGATAGATATAGTTAGAATAGAATTATTTTAGTTAGAATAGAATTATTTAGATAGATATAGTTAGAATAGAATTATTTTAGTTAGATATAGAATTAGTTAGAATAGAATTATTTAGTTAGAATTATTTAGTTAGAATTTATTTGCAAATAGAATATTATTTAGTTAGAATATTATTTAGTTAATCAAATGTCCGTTTTTTGCAGAACTATGGATCCACATAGCAGGAACCTCGAAGAGGAAGAACTTATCGAAGATATAATCAAAGACGCCCCCGACGTTGAACCTGCTGAATCTCCGTCGTCATATCTAAACCCCTCCGGAGATGGAATGGAGGTTGATCGACACGAAGATGAAGCCGATGGGGCCGGAGATAGCTCCAATGACGGAGAAGGTGATAGCTCCACTGATGGAGAAGCCGGTGGAGAAGCCGGTGGAGAAATAATAAAGTCCGGCGAGGTATACATATGAAGTTCGACAATCACTTGTAATATGTGAAAAATATTGGAGATAGCTCTATATTGTGTACATATACATTCATTTGACGAATGTTTCTCCCTCTTAGGCCTCCACATCGAGCAAAGCTACGAAACGAGGCCCGACTAAAAAGTTGGACGCACGGACGCATTACACCTTTGAGGTGATATTGCCTACGGGCGAACCAAAGCTTCCTAAGAATGCTGCTGACACATTCAAGAAGCAATGCGGAGTTCTCGTTAGGGATCACGTCCCGATCAGCGTTCGGGAGTGGAACAAGCGCAAAGGGGCAGCCGATAGTGACTATGTCGCCGAAAGGTACAAAGATAATCTTTGGAATGATATCATGTCACATTTCAACCTGCCAGAATGTGAGAATGAAGACGCCGCAAAAAAACTGAGGGCCAAAGTCAAGCAGTGGACTCTAAAGAAGATGGCCGAACTGTTCCGTAGCTGGAAGAAGAAGCTATGGAAAGACTATCTGAAGACAAAGAAAGTGCCAGTATTCGAGGGGTATCTAGCCAAGCAGGCGAATCACTGGAAGGCATTTCAGGAGTACAAGCAGTCAGAAGATGCCAAGGCATTATCAGAAAAGAACAAGAAAAATGCCGACAAGAAGAAATATCACCACACGCTGGGGCCAGGGGGCTATGAGACTGCCATCCCAAAGTGGGATAAGAAAGAGCAAGATCTGCTAGCTAAAGGCATCGTACCTGAACCCATCCGTGATGAGTGGGAAATGAGAGCAAGGAATTGGTTCCTTGTGCATGGTGGTTCGTACGACGAAGAAACAAGGGACCTCATCTGCAGTGGCGGTCTTAGGATACCCAGTGAGAATTGGAAAAAGATAGTGAAAGAAATTAAAGAGGGAAAAAGACAGTTCACTGCAGATAGAGAGAAAGATTTGCTCACACTGGTCCTCGGCAATGACGAACATGGATGACGAACGCGAGGCTTCGGTCCTTCTTACCCGTGGTGGCTTGGGTTTGCCAGAGACCAAGACACTTACAGAAGCCGGGCGAGAGCAAAGAAGCGACAGCAGGATGAGGAGAATGACAAGTTCAACCAGTTGCTTGCCAGGCTTAACGAGCAACAGAAGCAGATCGACGAGCTTAGAGGAGTAGCGCGCCAGGAAGATCCTGGACTCGATATTATCGGCGCCCCATCTAAGCGGAAAAGCAGCGTGGCTGAATCTGAGGCCCCGCCCGACGATGCACGAAGAATGATAGAGGGCGGTCCCGGCTACCCCGTGGATGGAATCAAGGAGTCAACATCATGTGAACTCCATCAGAAATTCAAGAACATATCCATGAAGGTGGCCGTCGGACAAGCTTTACCTTCTGGCCCTGATGCACGCTGGCATGGCCGTGAGATTCCAGCTGGCTTTGCTAAAGTCGGGGTGGATGAAATCATGGCGGGGTTTCATGATATGGAGCTCGACATGGCTGGACCCGAAGATGAGAGGACACTCGGAGAAGTACTGGGTGGAGTCATCCTATGGGACAAGAACTACATCAAGCTTCCAGGCTCGGCCCCAAGGACAACACCGCCTCCGAGTCGTCGCAGGTCACCTACACCTCCATCACCTCCAAGCCCTCCACATGACGACGGCCACCACAACACGAGTCCATCTCGATCACCGCCGCCGGACTTGGGTCGGCCGTCTCCGCCGCCGCCCGCTAAGGATACTAAGCGTAAGCGTGCCAGCAAGAACGCTCCGTCCATGAGTTCTAAGCGACGGAGCTCCCCAAAGCGCAAACTGTCGCCCCTCCCAAAGGTACCTCATGCTAATCTTCCTATCAGACCTTATGATCGTACCGACGAGGAAAACGCCAGGATAGCAAAGGAACATTATGATGCGCAGATGAAAAAGAAGGAACCCGAGCCCCGCCCGGAATACACCGAGAAGCAAATAGCATATGCAAAATACTTCACGACCCTTCCATCACAGTATGAGTTACACCATAAGCCTGACGACTATACACGTACATTGCAGAAGGAAGGGAAAAAGAGCAGGTCACGTGCAAGTGCAAGTGGGAGCAAATCAAGTTCAACTACAAGCAAAATAAGATCAGACGTTCCTCAGCTTGGACAACAGGCCAAACAGTCGATCCCACCCCTCAGGGTGTTACCCGAGAATGTTCCCTCTCTGGTGCAGGGGCAAGATTTGGGATTAGCAAAGAAGTGGGCGGATGAATGGGGTATCCCGGTTGAAGTCATTCTGGCTTCCCAAGACGACGTGGTACCCAAGGCTGTGGTAGCCCCTAAGCCACAGTTTGTCATGGGAGCGCCTTTAGTCAGCAAAGATAAGTTTGATGATCTCCCAACAAATATGCGTTACTTGCATACATGGTACTTAAGTGAATCAAATAAAGGGAGAACGATGATCGTGGCGCTTGTCCCACGGGAGTACTACGGCCGTCCCGAAGACATCCATATCGACTTTGATGAACTCTTTCAGATGTACAATGCTGACGCCCTCGACAAATCGCTTATGAGTTGCTATTGTCTGTAAGTTTTTCAATTCGTTGTCTACATATAACTTGTTCAGTTATTTCAATTCATTGTCTACATATAACTTGTTCAGTTATTTCAATTCATTTTCTACATATAACTTGTTCCGTTCTGACTTGTACTCTATTATGCAGAATGAAGATTCTGGAATGTAAAAGTAGGAACATCCACAATATTGGGTTTATTGACCCAGATAAAATACATATAGCGACGCTAACTGATAACCCCAAGGAGACGGAGGAAAACCTTCTAAGGTTTCTAACAGATCAAAATTTCTGTGACCACATATTGTTTCCATACAACTTCAGGTGAGGGTCTTACTGTGTCCATTCACTTATGAGTGTAATTGATAAGTTACTGACACATATATATATACATGTGCAGCTACCACTGGATTCTGTTGGACATTCAAATTGATAAGGGAAGAGTGGATGCCTTCGACCCATTATCGAGACCCTTGGAACAGTTCCAAAGCCTGCAGGACATGCTCCAAGGGTAATTTCAATCATTCTTGCGCTCTATCGGTCTCTTTCGATGATTTTCTGATATATCAATTAATGAAAAACTTAGCAAATCATTTTCCTTGTCGGGCAGGGTTTGGAAGCGGTTCAAGTGCGTGACTCCCGGTATCCGGCATGAGAAGCTGACCTTTAGAGCGGCTCAGGTAAGTAGTAGTATGATATACTTCTATTTTCAATACATTTGTAATGCTAGATTATTATTTTGATTATATATATTCTATTCTCGTAAAGTGCGACCAGCAGCCACGGGGGACGCATCTATGTGGATACTATGTTTGCGAGACCATTCGCACGTTTACCTCTGAGCACAAGGATTACAGATACGATGTAAGCAATAAACATTCACACCTCTATTTTTACTCGTCATTCTTTGTTATCATGATTGATATTCATATTCATCTCCTCTTCTTATATAGTACACGGCCATGCGGGAGAAGTACCTACCAGAGCAACGCGCGATTGCTGTTGCAGAGGAGCTAGCGGCCTTTCTGAGGATAGAAGCTATAGACGACAAAGGACGATTTAGTGTAGCTAGGGGCCATTACTGATGTTGGTCCATGTAATCGAATAGACGGGCTCTTGTCCCGATAATTCTGATCTCCATATAATTGTATATATATGCTCGCTTGTAAGATAAGTTAATCTTATATATATGCATAAACTAATTCCCGAACACCAAGGCACCAAACGGGGCATCACGTTAATCCCCCACGTAAAACCCTAAAACCCGTAAACCCTAAAACCCTAAAGCAAAAAACAAAAATCTGCAGATGCCCTTTAGTCCCGGTCCCTGATTCGCTCCGAGGTGCCCACGTGGACACCCTCCAGTCCCGGCTGGTAAGCGGGCCGGGACTAAAGGTTCAGGCTTTAGTCCCGCGGCTGGGGTCCCGGTTTACAAACCGGGACTAAAGCCCCTTACGGGCCGGGACTGGAGGCCCCGTCCCCACTAGTGAAGGTACCAGCCTTACCCAAAACGGTACCTCGGTCAACATCCACCGTTGATTCTTGTGAGTGTCTTTTAAGTTTTACTACATCCGTTTCGATGAATAAGGTTTATATTTTTCAGAAAAGTCAAACTTGAAGTTTGACCATATTTTCAGAATAAATCACTAACATATACAATACAAGATTAGTACCATTAGATACATCTCGATATATATTTTCACATGATGCACATATAATATTATAGTTTTTGATAGTTTTTCCTTAAATTTTGGTCAAAGTTTACTTAGCTTGACTTTTCTAAAAAATATAAGCCTTATGCTTTGGAATGGAGGGAGTACTTAATTTCACTCATCTGGCCTGGCATGATAAAGGCACCCACGACACCCTACTAGTCGATGTTATGCAGCAGTGACTCGCGTGAACCGGGGGTTGCGGCCAAGCCTAGGGCGGTTCTTGGCACCTATGGCGGAGGCTTGGGCGTTTGGTCTGTAGCGTGGAAGTGGCTGCCTACGTCAAGTGTCGCTCCCGGATCGTGGGCTGCTGTAACCGACTCGGGCGTGCGACGTGGGCGTGGCCCACGTTGCCTAGGGTTTCTCCGCTGCGCCGCCTATATAAACTCTTGCCCGGCTACCGCCGCACACACCTGAAATCAATCTAGGAATTTGCCACCTCTTGCTACTTGCGCCGCCTCCGTAGTCTACTTCATCCCGAGCGCCGGCGTGCACCGGCGAACGGGAGCGCAGGTCTCCGGAACCACTCGCCTTTGTGATCCTGTACGGGAGAGGGCGAATTAGGTTTTTGGGAAGCGCTCTGCGCGACTGCTCAAGCTCTTCATCACGGGTTGTCTTCCTTCCAAGTTGGGCGGTGCTGCCTACCGCCATCTTCATCGCCGTCTCCATCGACCGGTCTTCTCCAACGTTGTCATCAACAACGTTACTGCAACGACTACATCTGCAAACGAGCGGTACGTGCGGTCTACTGTAGTTTATCTGTTCATCATGTTCTGCGAGTACATGTTTCGCTACTACTTGTTTTCGTTCATCTTGCTGTTTAGTACATCTAGTATGTTCGAATTACTTATGGTAGTAGCTGCTGTTGTCATGCTTAATATTCTGGAATTAATAATGGAAATTGTACCTAATTATCTGTAACGCCCCAAACCGGCACCTTGCAGATTATAGCGATCAAGCCACAATCTACATGATGTCGCTTTGGAAACGCACCACCAAGCGCCTCATGCACGTTACGGCGTGCACGTGATGCGGGTGGAATCGAGTAGCAACAGTTACACAAGTTCACGACGGAACCCACAAAAGAGTATAATATAACCACGAAGACTCCACGAGTCAAAAATCCAAATATACAATACAAAGATCCAAATCATACATAAAGCAAATAGCATCCGAGTACGGACAAGAATCCAAATGGGCCTAAGAGGCCAGAAGATAAACGATGGCGTCCAAACCCTGCCCAGGCCATGCCGGAAGGGTAACCTTGCTAACGTCGTCGCTCCCATACCTGTGAACAGCGTCGGGCCAAAGGTTGCCAAACAAGGAGGGAGAAAGAGAAAAGGGAAAAAAACGAGGGTGAGTACCGAGGCACGTACTCGCGAGACTGGAATTCAACTGTGCTCGCCTACAGGCTATATGGTGGGCTTAGCGGCAACAAAAGAAACATACTACATAGACACACTACAACTTTCGTCTAAATAGAAAAGATAAGAGAGCGTATAAAAGTAACCAACTAGATACTAACACCAAACATAACCCAGCCGATGTATCGCCCCTACGTACCCAACGAGGAAGCAATTGCAAAGGCACTCACACAGTTAACAAGTTTTATTGCAGGTTTGTTGTTGTAGTTGTGCTAACTTACTACACAAGTTCATTAGTATTGAAATAGCAGGTGCAAGTTGTTCTATGATCGAGTAGTACAGCTCCAAGTCGTCCATAACCGCGGACACGACTTTTCGAAAAGATTTAACCCTGCAGGGGTGCCCAAATGTACCCACACGTTCGATCAATCCTTCAGGCAAAACTCGCGCCCTTAATAAAAACGGGTGCACCATTAGGATAGTCACGACTCGCACTCTCCTTCACTACAAACAAGTCCAGGAAGCCACCTGACTAAGTTTAACCCGTATCGAGAGTCCGACCGAGTCTCCGAACGGACCTAGCTGTTTGCGTCGGCGCTGCAAGATGGACCGGAGCCTCTCTTCTGGGGAGGTTGTCCACCTGCAGTCGTCCCGCGCCTACACGAGCGTGCAGAACAAGGGGTTACAAGGCTCACTGGGCTTCCCCCAAAGTAAATCGGACCATAAGATACAAGCTGCACGCCCGACAAGAACCAAATGGAAACACCTCGAACTAGTTGTGGCCACTGGACAAGTATGTAGATTCCGGCAGTGATCGAGGGGAGACCCGAAAACATACCCACGTGTGGTTAGAGCGCCCAGTCTCGGAACAGTTCATGCGATCTCGGGGTCCTAGGGGACACAAGTGAGCCGTCGTAAAAACGGCAAAATGACTCACCGATGCCTCTGCTTAATTCAATTTTAGGTATTAATAACAATAAAGTAAGCCATGATTACTTCCAACAACATATATCCATAAAGTAGAGCATGTGATAACTTCCCAACCCAATAAGATAAAACAACTCCAACAACCTGAAGATGCCTACGACTCGCAAGGCCAACTCGAACAACAAGCACACGGGTAATAGGATGTATGGAAGGTTCTATGGGTTTGCTTTGGATAAACAGGTGGATAGGACACGTGACCCAAACAAAAGCATCGTGACACAAGGCTAGAATATAGAGCTAGCGAGAGCAAAAGTATTAAATGGGTAGAGAGAAAAGGGCTCGCCTGCAAAGATGGTAGAAGAACACCCGAAGAACTTGTCGTTGCTCACATCACCACGAATCGTCCTATCCGAGAAGAAGCAAATCTCTACAACAAACAACGGATGCAACACTTACCACTACGGAGAAAGAATCGGCATGATCATGTGAAGCATGTATGCATGGCATGGCAACTATGATGCAATGCAACTTAACCAATTTAAGCGGAATTAAAATTCCGACACACCAATATATGGTTCAAGTTGTTTTACTACACCACAAATTGTTTATTTATTAGCATGGCAAAACATGGCATGGGTGAGCTACATAAAATTAAATGGAACCGGGACAAAATAACAACCCCATATATTCCATATTTAATTATTAGGTGATTCCTATTTACCCCCAAATATGATATGCAGTACCATATGAATGATTTAATGCATATATATAAGATAGATATACAAAAATATATGGCTTAGGTTGGGGTCTCACGGTTCGAATCGGAGGAACAATCTTCGGTCGAAGAAGACAATGTCGTCCAAAAACCCGTCTTGAGTAGTCGAAGTAGTTGAAGTGACGGACGCCGGGAAAAAGAAATCCGAGACAAAACTCGAGCACTTCATGGACGAGACAATGCCGGGCAACACAGACGCGCGGCGCGAAAGCCACACACACGTGCACCAAGCTAGCTAGCACACAGGCAAGCAGTTGGATGGATGAACAGTGGCAAGTAGCTAGCACGCACTCAAGTGATATTGGATATGGAGGCATGCGGTGTGCTAGCTGAAATGCGAGCGGGTAGGATCCTCAGCTGGTTTCGCTGCCCGTACGCGGACAAAGGGGAAGAGCAGCACTCTACTGACAGATGCAAGCCGTCAGGTTACTTGTAGACATTTCATCGAACAGGCTAGTGGCAGGGCTGACACAAACTGTGGTGTGCTAGCACTCTGCATCGGAGCAGGGACAAGGAAATAAAACAGCGGCGGCTGGAGCGGCCATGCACGCACGCTGTGCAAGGCAGGCCCTCGGACTGAAGCTGGTCGGGAGCGAGGCGGCGGCCGCTGCTGCTGTTGGAGAAAAGGAGCAAGGCGGGGCGCACGCAGATGCGCTGCCGCGGCAGGAGGCGAACGGGCAAAGGGAGCTGGGTGGCGACGGGGGTGAGCGTGGCGCTGGGCCAGGAGCTGCAGCGCATGCTGCTGGCGGAGGCTGCGATCCGGATTGGAGATCACAAGGAGAGCGTCGACGAGGCAGGCCAAGGAGCGGGATCGAATAGTGCCACGATGGAGAGCAAAACAGATTGATTTTGCTAGGGAATTTGACGATGACGGCAAGCAAATAAAAAGGGGACTTTTGGGAAGAGAAGTGGAGGATTTGGAACCAAATTTCAGATCTAGGGTTTGATAAAAGTGGAGAATTTTGGGCATATTTTTGGAGGAAGAAAGATGACCTTTTAATAGGCCAAAGATTAGGAGAGCTTGGGCTAGATTTTAGTCTAAAAATTTGTTCGGCTTTCGCCTAGTTTCATTTTAGCAAAATGATAAAAACATTTTTGTGATTTTGAAACGGGCCAGAAAATACTATTTTGTTTTAATTTCGAAAATAAGAAAATAGTGGAGGTTTATTAAACCACCCAGATAAATAGCAAATACAAAATATGATTTTGGAAAAATAATTTTTATTATATAAAAATTCACATGGAGATGATGCATGACATCGCGATGACGCTCCAAATTGAAAGAACAAACAATTTCTAATAAGGGGAATTTTCTGGGTCGTTACAATCGACACCACTAACAAGGGATCTCGCCCCGAGATCCACACTCGTGTAGGGAGAAAGAGTTGGTGAAACTATCGAGTCTTCGCGCTTGATGTTGACATTCCCGGGTCTTAACGTGGATCTATTTTTCTCGACACCACTAACAAGAGATTTCTTCTCGACACCACCAACAATGAATGCTTGCTCGCGTTGACGATGATGATCTCCAAAGAACAGACCTATTAGGATGAAAGGCAAGAGATCGTCCACCCACGCGGAAACCTAAAACTCGGAGAATTAGACAAGAGAGAAGACTCAAAACTCGCAAGGTAAGAGGAGAGAAGCATAGAAGGTAAGGAGAAAAATGCAGACCTACTTAGAACTATCCAACGCCTTTTTAGCAAAATAGTTTTGACACTAGACTCAACTCGGCTGTTGGCAAGGTTATCCTACAGGCTGACTGGACCTGTGGGTATCGACAAAACCTGGGCTCTGATACCACTTGTGACGCCCCAAACCGGCACCTTGCAGATTATAGCGATCAAGCCACAATCTACATGATGTCGCTTTGGAAACGCACCACCAAGCGCCTCGTGCACGTTACGGCGTGCACGTGATGCGGGTGGAATCGAGTAGCAACAGTTACACAAGTTCACGATGGAACCCACAAAAGAGTATAATATAACCACGAAGACTCCACGAGTCAAAAATCCAAATATACAATACAAAGATCCAAATCATACATAAAGCAAATAGCATCCGAGTACGGACAAGAATCCAAATGGGCCTAAGAGGCCAGAAGATAAACGATGGCGTCCAAACCCTGCCCAGGTCATGCCGGAAGGGTAACCTTGCTAACGTCGTCGCTCCCATACCTGTGAACAGCGTCGGGCCAAAGGTTACCGAACAAGGAGGGAGAAAGAGAAAAGGGAAAAAAACGAGGGTGAGTACCGAGGCACGTACTCGCGAGACTGGAATTCAGCTGTGCTCGCCTACAGGCTATATGGTGGGCTTAGCGGCAACAAAAGAAACATACTACAGAGACACACTACAACTTTCGTCTAAATAGAAAAGATAAGAGAGCGTATAAAAGTAACCAACTAGATACTAACACCAAACATAACCCAGCCGATGTATCGCCCCTTCGTACCCAACGAGGAAGCAATTGCAAAGGCACTCACACAGTTAACAAGTTTTATTGCAGGTTTGTTGTTGTAGTTGTGCTAACTTACTACACAAGTTCATTAGTATTGAAATAGCAGGTGCAAGTTGTTCTATGATCGAGTAGTACAGCTCCAAGTCGTCCATAACCGCAGACACGGCTTTTCGAAAAGATTTAACCCTGCAGGGGTGCCCAAATGTACCCACACGTTCGATCAATCCTTCAGGCAAAACTCGCGCCCTTAATAAAAACGGGTGCACCATTAGGATAGTCACGACTCGCACTCTCCTTCACTACAAACAAGTCCAGGAAGCCACCTGACTAAGTTTAACCCGTATCGAGAGTCCGGCCGAGTCTCCGAACGGACCTAGCTGTTTGCGTCGGCGCTGCAAGATGGACCGGAGCCTCTCTTCTGGGGAGGTTGTCCACCTGCAGTCGTCCCGCGCCTACACGAGCGTGCAGAACAAGGGGTTACAAGGCTCACTGGGCTTCCCCCAAAGTAAATCGGACCATAAGATACAAGCTGCACGCCCGACAAGAACCAAATGGAAACACCTCGAACTAGTTGTGGCCACTGGACAAGTATGTAGATTCCGGCAGTGATCGAGGGGAGACCCGAAAACATACCCACGTGTGGTTAGAGCGCCCAGTCTCAGAACAGTTCATGCGATCTCGGGGTCCTAGGGGACACAAGTGAGCCGTCGTAAAACCGGCAAAATGACTCACCGATGCCTCTGCTTAATTCAATTTTAGGTATTAATAACAATAAAGTAAGCCATGATTACTTCCAACAACATATATCCAAAAAGTAGAGCATGTGATAACTTCCCAACCCAATAAGATAAAACAACTCCAACAACCTGAAGATCCCTACGACTCGCAAGGCCAACTCGAACAACAAGCACACGGGTAATAGGATGTATGGAAGGTTCTATGGCTTTGCTTTGGATAAACAGGTGGATAGGACACGTGACCCAAACAAAAGCATCGTGACACAAGGCTAGAATATAGAGCTAGCGAGAGCAAAAGTATTAAATGAGTAGAGAGAAAAGGGCTCGCCTGCAAAGATGGTAGAAGAACACCCGGAGAACTTGTCGTTGCTCACATCACCACGAATCGTCCTATCCGAGAAGAAGCAAATCTCTACAACAAACAACGGATGCAACACTTACCACTACGGAGAAAGAATCGGCATGATCATGTGAAGCATGTATGCATGGCATGGCAACTATGATGCAATGCAACTTAACCAATTTAAGCGGAATTAAAATTCCGACACACCAATATATGGTTCAAGTTGTTTTACTACACCACAAATTGTTTATTTATTAGCATGGCAAAACATGGCATGGGTGAGCTACATAAAATTAAATGGAACCGGGACAAAATAACAACCCCATATATTCCATATTTAATTATTAGGTGATTCCTATTTACCCCCAAATATGATATGCAGTACCATATGAATGATTTAATGCATATATATAAGATAGATATACAAAAATATATGGCTTAGGTTGGGGTCTCACGGTTCGAATCGGAGGAACAATCTTCGGTCGAAGAAGACAATGTCGTCCAAAAACCCGTCTTGAGTAGTCGAAGTAGTTGAAGTGACGGACGCCGGGAAAAAGAAATCCGAGACAAAACTCGAGCACTTCATGGACGAGACAATGCCGGGCAACACAGACGCGCGGCGCGAAAGCCACACACACGTGCACCAAGCTAGCTAGCACACAGGCAAGCAGTTGGATGGATGAACAGTGGCAAGTAGCTAGCACGCACTCAAGTGATATTGGATATGGAGGCATGCAGTGTGCTAGCTGAAATGCGAGCGGGTAGGATCCTCAGCTGGTTTCGCTGCCCGTACGTGGACAAAGGGGAAGAGCAGCACTCTACTGACAGATGCAAGCCGTCAGGTTACTTGTAGACATTTCATCGAACAGGCTAGTGGCAGGGCTGACACAAACTGTGGTGTGCTAGCACTCTGCATCGGAGCAGGGACAAGGAAATAAAACAGCGGCGGCTGGAGCGGCCATGCACGCACGCTGTGCAAGGCAGGCCCTCGGACTGAAGCTGGTCGGGAGCGAGGCGGCGGCCGCTGCTGCTGTTGGAGAAAAGGAGCAAGGCGGGGCGCACGCAGATGCGCTGCCGCGGCAGGAGGCGAACAGGCAAAGGGAGCTGGGTGGCGACGGGGGTGAGCGTGGCGCTGGGCCAGGAGCTGCAGCGCATGCTGCTGGCGGAGGCGGCGATCCGGATTGGAGATCACAAGGAGAGCGTCGACGAGGCAGGCCAAGGAGCGGGATCGAATAGTGCCACGATGGAGAGCAAAACAGATTGATTTTGCTAGGGAATTTGACGATGACGGCAAGCAAATAAAAAGGGGACTTTTGGGAAGAGAAGTGGAGGATTTGGAACCAAATTTCAGATCTAGGGTTTGATAAAAGTGGAGAATTTTGGGCATATTTTTGGAGGAAGAAAGATGACCTTTTAATAGGCCAAAGATTAGGAGAGCTTGGGCTAGATTTTAGTCTAAAAATTTGTTCGGCTTTCGCCTAGTTTCATTTTAGCAAAATGATAAAAACATTTTTGTGATTTTGAAACGGGCCAGAAAATACTATTTTGTTTTAATTTCGAAAATAAGAAAATAGTGGAGGTTTATTAAACCACCCAGATAAATAGCAAATACAAAATATGATTTTGGAAAAATAATTTTTATTATATAAAAATTCACATGGAGATGATGCATGACATCGCGATGACGCTCCAAATTGAAAGAACAAACAATTTCTAATAAGGGGAATTTTCTGGGTCGTTACAATCGACACCACTAACAAGGGATCTCGCCCCGAGATCCACACTCGTGTAGGGAGAAAGAGTTGGTGAAACTATCGAGTCTTCGCGCTTGATGTTGACATTCCCGGGTCTTAACGTGGATCTATTTTTCTCGACACCACTAACAAGAGATTTCTTCTCGACACCACCAACAATGAATGCTTGCTCGCGTTGACGATGATGATCTCCAAAGAACAGACCTATTAGGATGAAAGGCAAGAGATCGTCCACCCACGCGGAAACCTAAAACTCGGAGAATTAGACAAGAGAGAAGACTCAAAACTCGCAAGGTAAGAGGAGAGAAGCATAGAAGGTAAGGAGAAAAATGCAGACCTACTTAGAACTATCCAACGCCTTTTTAGCAAAATAGTTTTGACACTAGACTCAACTCGGCTGTTGGCAAGGTTATCCTACAGGCTGACTGGACCTGTGGGTATCGACAAAACCTGGGCTCTGATACCACTTGTGACGCCCCAAACCGGCACCTTGCAGATTATAGCGATCAAGCCACAATCTACATGATGTCGCTTTGGAAACGCACCACCAAGCGCCTCGTGCACGTTACGGCGTGCACGTGATGCGGGTGGAATCGAGTAGCAACAGTTACACAAGTTCACGATGGAACCCACAAAAGAGTATAATATAACCACGAAGACTCCACGAGTCAAAAATCCAAATATACAATACAAAGATCCAAATCATACATAAAGCAAATAGCATCCGAGTACGGACAAGAATCCAAATGGGCCTAAGAGGCCAGAAGATAAACGATGGCGTCCAAACCCTGCCCAGGTCATGCCGGAAGGGTAACCTTGCTAACGTCGTCGCTCCCATACCTGTGAACAGCGTCGGGCCAAAGGTTACCGAACAAGGAGGGAGAAAGAGAAAAGGGAAAAAAACGAGGGTGAGTACCGAGGCACGTACTCGCGAGACTGGAATTCAGCTGTGCTCGCCTACAGGCTATATGGTGGGCTTAGCGGCAACAAAAGAAACATACTACAGAGACACACTACAACTTTCGTCTAAATAGAAAAGATAAGAGAGCGTATAAAAGTAACCAACTAGATACTAACACCAAACATAACCCAGCCGATGTATCGCCCCTTCGTACCCAACGAGGAAGCAATTGCAAAGGCACTCACACAGTTAACAAGTTTTATTGCAGGTTTGTTGTTGTAGTTGTGCTAACTTACTACACAAGTTCATTAGTATTGAAATAGCAGGTGCAAGTTGTTCTATGATCGAGTAGTACAGCTCCAAGTCGTCCATAACCGCAGACACGGCTTTTCGAAAAGATTTAACCCTGCAGGGGTGCCCAAATGTACCCACACGTTCGATCAATCCTTCAGGCAAAACTCGCGCCCTTAATAAAAACGGGTGCACCATTAGGATAGTCACGACTCGCACTCTCCTTCACTACAAACAAGTCCAGGAAGCCACCTGACTAAGTTTAACCCGTATCGAGAGTCCGGCCGAGTCTCCGAACGGACCTAGCTGTTTGCGTCGGCGCTGCAAGATGGACCGGAGCCTCTCTTCTGGGGAGGTTGTCCACCTGCAGTCGTCCCGCGCCTACACGAGCGTGCAGAACAAGGGGTTACAAGGCTCACTGGGCTTCCCCCAAAGTAAATCGGACCATAAGATACAAGCTGCACGCCCGACAAGAACCAAATGGAAACACCTCGAACTAGTTGTGGCCACTGGACAAGTATGTAGATTCCGGCAGTGATCGAGGGGAGACCCGAAAACATACCCACGTGTGGTTAGAGCGCCCAGTCTCAGAACAGTTCATGCGATCTCGGGGTCCTAGGGGACACAAGTGAGCCGTCGTAAAACCGGCAAAATGACTCACCGATGCCTCTGCTTAATTCAATTTTAGGTATTAATAACAATAAAGTAAGCCATGATTACTTCCAACAACATATATCCAAAAAGTAGAGCATGTGATAACTTCCCAACCCAATAAGATAAAACAACTCCAACAACCTGAAGATCCCTACGACTCGCAAGGCCAACTCGAACAACAAGCACACGGGTAATAGGATGTATGGAAGGTTCTATGGCTTTGCTTTGGATAAACAGGTGGATAGGACACGTGACCCAAACAAAAGCATCGTGACACAAGGCTAGAATATAGAGCTAGCGAGAGCAAAAGTATTAAATGAGTAGAGAGAAAAGGGCTCGCCTGCAAAGATGGTAGAAGAACACCCGGAGAACTTGTCGTTGCTCACATCACCACGAATCGTCCTATCCGAGAAGAAGCAAATCTCTACAACAAACAACGGATGCAACACTTACCACTACGGAGAAAGAATCGGCATGATCATGTGAAGCATGTATGCATGGCATGGCAACTATGATGCAATGCAACTTAACCAATTTAAGCGGAATTAAAATTCCGACACACCAATATATGGTTCAAGTTGTTTTACTACACCACAAATTGTTTATTTATTAGCATGGCAAAACATGGCATGGGTGAGCTACATAAAATTAAATGGAACCGGGACAAAATAACAACCCCATATATTCCATATTTAATTATTAGGTGATTCCTATTTACCCCCAAATATGATATGCAGTACCATATGAATGATTTAATGCATATATATAAGATAGATATACAAAAATATATGGCTTAGGTTGGGGTCTCACGGTTCGAATCGGAGGAACAATCTTCGGTCGAAGAAGACAATGTCGTCCAAAAACCCGTCTTGAGTAGTCGAAGTAGTTGAAGTGACGGACGCCGGGAAAAAGAAATCCGAGACAAAACTCGAGCACTTCATGGACGAGACAATGCCGGGCAACACAGACGCGCGGCGCGAAAGCCACACACACGTGCACCAAGCTAGCTAGCACACAGGCAAGCAGTTGGATGGATGAACAGTGGCAAGTAGCTAGCACGCACTCAAGTGATATTGGATATGGAGGCATGCAGTGTGCTAGCTGAAATGCGAGCGGGTAGGATCCTCAGCTGGTTTCGCTGCCCGTACGTGGACAAAGGGGAAGAGCAGCACTCTACTGACAGATGCAAGCCGTCAGGTTACTTGTAGACATTTCATCGAACAGGCTAGTGGCAGGGCTGACACAAACTGTGGTGTGCTAGCACTCTGCATCGGAGCAGGGACAAGGAAATAAAACAGCGGCGGCTGGAGCGGCCATGCACGCACGCTGTGCAAGGCAGGCCCTCGGACTGAAGCTGGTCGGGAGCGAGGCGGCGGCCGCTGCTGCTGTTGGAGAAAAGGAGCAAGGCGGGGCGCACGCAGATGCGCTGCCGCGGCAGGAGGCGAACAGGCAAAGGGAGCTGGGTGGCGACGGGGGTGAGCGTGGCGCTGGGCCAGGAGCTGCAGCGCATGCTGCTGGCGGAGGCGGCGATCCGGATTGGAGATCACAAGGAGAGCGTCGACGAGGCAGGCCAAGGAGCGGGATCGAATAGTGCCGCGATGGAGAGCAAAACAGATTGATTTTGCTAGGGAATTTGACGATGACGGCAAGCAAATAAAAAGGGGACTTTTGGGAAGAGAAGTGGAGGATTTGGCACCAAATTTCAGATCTAGGGTTTGATAAAAGTGGAGAATTTTGGGCATATTTTTGGAGGAAGAAAGATGACCTTTTAATAGGCCAAAGATTAGGAGAGCTTGGGCTAGATTTTAGTCTAAAAATTTGTTCGGCTTTCGCCTAGTTTCATTTTAGCAAAATGATAAAAACATTTTTGTGATTTTGAAACGGGCCAGAAAATACTATTTTGTTTTAATTTCGAAAATAAGAAAATAGTGGAGGTTTATTAAACCACCCAGATAAATAGCAAATACAAAATATGATTTTGGAAAAATAATTTTTATTATATAAAAATGCACATGGAGATGATGCATGACATCGCGATGACGCTCCAAATTAAAAGAACAAACAATTTCTAATAAGGGGAATTTTCTGGGTCGTTACATTATCCAACAATCCAAAAACCTAATTGTAGGCAATTTCCTGAATTATCAATGGCTGGTTTTACCGATGCACTGAGGCCGGATAAATTTACCGGCGTGCACTTCAAGAGGTGGCAGTACAAAGCTGAGCTTTGGCTGACCACGATGAAAGTGTTCCAGATTAGTAAAGGCAAACCTAAAGGAACTATGTCTGAGGATGATCAGAAAAAGTTCGAGGAAGCCAATACTATCTTTGTGGGATGCATTCTGAGCATTTTTGCTGACCGTCTGTGTGATGTGTTTATGCACATAAAAGACGGGAAGGAGCTCTGGGACGCACTGGATGCCAAGTTTGGTGCTGCAGATGCTGGCAGTGAACTGTACATCATGGAGAGCTTTTATGATTTTAAGATGACTAAGGACCTTCCTGTGGTTGAACAAGCTCATGAGATACAGTGCATTGCCAAAGAGCTCGAACTCCTTAAGTGTGCCTTACCCGACAAGTTTGTGGCGGGTTGCATTATTGCTAAGTTGCCCCCTTCATGGAGGAACTTCGCCACAGCTCTCAAACACAAGAGACAGGAGATATCAGTTGAAAATCTGATAGCGTCCCTTGATGTTGAGGAGAAGGCTCGTGCTAAGGACACTACTGAGAAAGGAGAGGGTCATGCTACTGCTAACTTTGTGCAGCAGAAAGGCAAATCCTCAGGCAAGAATAAAGGGAACTTCAAGCCCTCTTTCAACAAGCCTGTAAAGACTACAACCTTCAAGAAGAAGAAGCCGAACAGGGACAGGAGTGATCTGACTTGTTTCACTTGTGGAGAGCCCGACCACTTTTCCAAGGACTGCCCAGAACGCGCAGACCGCAGAGGGAAAAGGGCCAAGAATGTCAACGTCGTGACTGCTAGCAATACTGATGGGTATGGTAATCTATTTACTGTTCTTTCGGTATTTCAATCTCCCTCTTGGTGGATTGATACGGGTGCTAACGTTCATGTGTGTGCTGACATCTCTATGTTCACTTCTTATCAGGCCGCACGGGATTCCTCCGTCCTAATGGGCAATGGGTCACATGCCTCTGTTCATGGTGTTGGCACGGTAGATCTGAAGTTCACTTCGGGGAAGATCGTGCAGCTGAGGGACGTGCAACATGTCCCTTCTATGAACAAGAATCTTGTTAGCGGTTCCCTTCTTTGCAGAGATGGGTTTAAGGTTGTTTTAGAGTCGAATAAGGTAGTCATTTCCAAGCATGGACAATTTATTGGAAAAGGCTATGAGTGCGGAGGCTTGTTCCGCTTTTCACTTTCAGATTTCTGTAATAAATCCGTGAACCATATTTGTGGCGGTGTTAATGATGATACCAGTGTTTGGCATTCTCGTTTATGTCACATTAATTTTGGTTTGATGTCTTGGTTATCCAGCATGAGTTTAATTCCAAAATTCACTATTGCCAAAGGTTCTAAGTGCCATAGTTGTGTGCAATCGAAGCAACCTCGTAAGCCTCATACGGCGGCCGAGGAGAGAAACTTTGCACCTCTAAAACTCATACATTCTGATCTATGCGAGATGAATGGTGTGTTGACAAAAGGTGAAAAGAGATATTTCATGACATTGATTGATGATGCGACTAGATTTTGCTATGTTTACTTGTTGCGAACTAAAGATGAAGCTTTAGACTACTTTAAAATTTATAAGGCTGAAGTTGAAAATCAACTAGAGAGAAAGATCAAGCGTCTTAGGTCGGATCGTGGTGGAGAGTATTTTCCTAAAATCTTTGACGAATTCTATGAGGAACACGGTATTATTCATGAGAGGATGCTACTCCAAGTTAATGTGGGAGCAAACTGTCCTTGTGCGTGGTGAATGACCAGCCCGTTGGGAACCCCAAGAGGAAGGTATGATGAGTGTAGCGGCTAGTTTTCACTCAGTTAAGAAACCAAGGTTTAATGTCGATCTTGAAGAAGAGAGACGGTGACGACTGAAGGTGATGCAGACTGGCTTAATAATACTCCAACAAGGGCGCCGTTTACGACACTTGTTGACTCGTCTTCGGCCAGCAGCAACGCGGAACCTGCACACACACAAACAAATACTTTGTTCCCAACTTGCGATGAGGTTGTCAATCTCACCGGTTTGCTTGAAACAAAGGTTATGAGTGTATCGAGTGGAAAACAGTAGTAATATGCGAGTAAAGTAAACAATGCGGGAAAAGTAAACAGGTAATTGCAATATGATTAAAATAGGACCGGGGTCCACAGTTCACTAGTGGTGTCTCTCCATAGATAAAATAACATGCTGGGTAAACAAATTACAGTTGGGCAATTGATAGAATAAAGATAACGTGATATGTCAAGAAGATCACTATGAGATTTACTCTGGGCATTACAACAAAATACATAGACCGCCATCCAACTGCATCTATGACTAATAATCCACCCCCGGGGATATCATCCGAACACCCTAGAAGTATTAAGTTGCGAACAACAGATAATTGCATTAAGCAAAGTGTGTAATGTAAACAAAGCATATGCCCTTGAGCAGATGAATGTTGTTTTCTCCCTAGTAGCAACAGCACATCTACCACCTTAGAGGTTTCTGTCACTCCCCCAGGTGAAATAGAGACATGAACCCACTATCGAGCATAAATACCCCCTCTTGGAGTCACTAGCAACTACTCGGCCAAGATAGCTACTAACAACGGAGAGCATGCAAGATCATAAACAACATAGAGATAACAAAAGATATAATTCAGTACAGCAACTTAATCATAAACACCAATATTCATCGGATCCCAACAAACCAACATCATAGAATTACATAACGGTGATCTCAATCATGTAGGGCAGCTCATGAGATCTAAACATGAAGCACATGGTGGAGAAGACAACCATCTAGCTACTGCTATGGACCCATAGTCCAAGGTAGACTACTCACTCATCGCTCCGGAGGCAAGCATGGCGATGAAGAAGACCTCCGGTGGCGATTCCCCTCTCCGGCGGGGTGCCGGGAAGAGCTTCTGGACCCTCCCGATCTTCGGGTCGACGGCGGCGGCGGATCGCGATGTATTCTGGAAAACTGATCGGGCCCTTAGGTTTTTCTCGTCGGGGGGTACTTATAGGCGAAGGGGCCATGTCAGAGGTGGAGCCAGGGGCTCTCACACAGGGGTGGCGCGGCCAGGGGCCAGGCCGCGCCGCCCCCTTGTGTGGGGCCCTGGTGGCCCCCCTCCGACACTTCTTTGGATCTCTGGAAGCTTCCGGGTAAAATATGACTTCAGGAACTTGTTTCGTCCAATTCCGAGAATATTTCCTGTGTATCACTTCTGAAACACAAAAACAGCAGAAAACAGGAAACTGGCACTGTGGCACTTCGTTAATAGGTTAGTTTCGGAAAATGCATAAAAATGCCACTAAGTGTAACGAAACATTAGGCAAATGGTGTAAAAACAAGCATGGAGCATCAAAAATTATAGATACGTTTGAGACGTATCAGAGGACGCCTCCCTATCGCCTCAATCTAATGGGGTGGACGAGAGGAAAAACCGCACTCTGTCTGACTTGGTGAATTCCATGCTCGACACTGCTGGTTTATTAAAGGCATGGTGGGGGAGGCTTTGTTGACTGCATGTCATGTCCTGAATAGAGTTCCTAACAAGAATAAAGATAAAACCCCTTATGAGGAGTGGGTTGGGAGAAAGCCATCACTTTCGTATTTGCGCACTTGGGGATGCTTGGCGAAGGTCAACATTCTCATCCCAAAGAAACGCAAACTCGGACCAAAGACTGTGGATTGCATCTTTCTAGGTTATGCTCAGTGGAGCATTGGCTATAGATTTTTAGTAGTTAAATCCGAGGTACCTGATATGCATGTTGACACTATAATGGAATCTCGTGATGCAACATTTTTTGAGAATATGTTTCCTATGAAAGATATGCATAGCACTGCTAGATTTTCTTCTGAGATAATTCCTGAATCTAGTGCATCTGATGATTATTTTGAGCAACCACATGAGAACGTTTTTGAGAATGTTCATGGGAAGGATGACAATGAAGCTCCTACAAGGAGCAAGAGATGGAGGACTGCAAAGTCCTTTGGTGATGATTTCATTATGTACCTTGTGGATGATACTCCCAAGTCCATTGCTGAGGCATATGCATCACCAGATGCAGATGATTGGAAAGAAGCTGTCCAAAATGAGATGGACTCGATTCTTTCTAATGGAACATGGGAATTATCAGAGCGCCCCCATGGCTGTAAGCCTGTGGGCTGCAAGTGGGTGTTCAAGAAGAAGCTAAGGCCTGATGGTACTATTGAGAAGTACAAGGCGAGACTTGTAGCGAAAGGCTACACACAGAGAGAAGGCGAAGATTACTTTGACACCTATTCACCTGTCGCAAGACTAACCACCATTCGAGTACTACTTTCCATGGCTGCCTCTTATGGTCTTATCGTTCATCAAATGGACGTAAAGACAGCTTTCCTTAATGGAGAGTTGGAAGAGGAAATCTATATGGATCAGCCTGATGGATTTGTGGTAAAAGGTGAAGAGACAAAGGTGTGCAAGTTGCTAAAATCTTTATATGGCCTGAAACAAGCACCTAAGCAATGGCATGAGAAGTTTGACAGAACTTTAACTTCTGTTGGCTTTGTCGTTAATGAGGCTGACAAGTGCGTATACTATCACCATGGTGGGGGCAAAGGTGTTATATTGTGTTTGTACGTTGATGATATTCTCATCTTTGGTACAAACATGAAAGTAATACATGAGGTCAAGTCTTTCTTGTCAAAGTGCTTTGATATGAAAGATCTGGGAGAAGCTGATGTGATCCTGAACATCAAGCTGAATAAGAACGAGAGTGGGATTACTTTATCGCAATCCCACTATGTTGAGAAGATCTTGAGCCGGTTTGGCTTTATTGATGGCAAGTCTTCTCCAACACCTTATGATCCCAGTGTGATATTGCGTAAGAACAAGAACGAACCAACAGATCAACTGAGATATTCTCAGATCATTGGTTCACTCATGTACTTAGCAAGCGCGACAAGACCTGACATCTCTTTTGTTGTGAGCAAGTTGAGTAGGTTCATGTCAAACCCGGGTATTGATCATTGGCATGCACTTGAAAGGGTCATGCGCTATCTATGTGGTACAATGAGTTACGGGATTCACTATTCAGGGCACCCTGCTGTGCTTGAAGGATATAGTGATGCAAATTGGATCTCTGATGTAGATGATATCAAAGCCACTAGTGGGTATGTGTTTACCTTTGGAGGTGGCGCCGTATCATGGAGATCATGTAGGCAAACCATATTGACGAGGTCAACTATGGAAGCAGAACTTACTGCTTTAGATACAGCCACTGTAGAGTCAGAATGGCTGCGTGAGCTCTTGATGGACTTGCCGGTGGTTGAAAAACCTGTGCCGGCCATCCTCTTGAATTGTGACAATCAAACAGTTATTGTCCAAGTGAACAATTCTAAGGATAACGCGAAGTCATCAAGACACGTTAAAAGACGTTTGAAGTCTGTCAGGAAATTGTGAAACTCCGGAGTAATAACTGTTACGTATATTCAAACAGAAAAAAACCTAGCAGATCCCTTTACAAAGGGACTATCACGTAATGTGATAGACGGTGCATCGAGGGAGATGGGTTTGAGACCCATAGATGTTATGCCATAGCAGTAACCCAACCTTTGTGATCGGAGATCCCGTGAATTAGGACCTGGGAAAACAAGCTAGTGGTTTAACTGAGGAGAGTATTATGTAACTCTCTTTATGTGAAGATGCAAAACTCTCAAAAATCTGTAAGGCAGGTTGGCAACATGCCTTAATGTGTTTCTGTTGGCTATGATTAGCAAAGATGCTGTCCTACAGAGCATTCTTGAAAGAACACACCTATATGAGTCCGACTGTTAAACATCACAGTCTATGAGATTTGGGTGATCTCTAGTAAACTCATGAAGAGACCATGGAGTACGACGCATATGCTCCAACCCGCGGGGTAGGCTACTGGCAGCCATGTACTGGTTATGACTTTGAGTGAAATCTTGACGTACAAAACTTGCAATTTAAGGCGTAGTCCATTGTTCAAGTTGCTGATAGACGTAGCTTAAGGTTATAGGCGGAAGTTCAACTTAACAGTCTCTGCTGAAACACTGGTATATAAACAAGTAGTGAGGTTTGGCAAATCTCTAAATGGGCATTTGAGATCTGGTGGGGGATTGTTGAAATATTAGGCTTTTTCATATGAGCCCATAATAGATTTTAGAAATTCCTAGAAATCTCAAAGCCCATATGTGTGAGCCCATTTGGAATGCAGCCGAAGTTTTTGGCTGCACAAAGGCAAGGGGTGGGAGCTAAGTTTAGTCCCACATGGAAAGTTGGAAGAGATGTAGACCAACATATAAGGTGGGGTGTTGCACCACTTGGTAAGTGAGTGAGAAGAGAAGTGCCACACGCGCGCTCCTCCTCCTCCTCCTCCTCGCTCGCTCGTCTCGACATGACGCGCGCGCGCCGCGGTTTGCGGAATTGAGCCTCGGAGCCGAGCTTATCTTTTTGCTGCACAGGAAAACACAGCTAGCCGGTTCGGGTCGCTCCCGGATCGTGGGCTGCTGTAACCGACTCGGGCGTGCGACGTGGGCGTGGCCCACGTTGCCTAGGGTTTCTCCGCTGCGCCGCCTATATAAACTCTTGCCCGGCTACCACCGCACACACCTGAAATCAATCTAGGGTTTTGCCACCTCTTGCTACTTGCGCCGCCTCCGTAGTCTACTTCATCCCGAGCGCCGGCGTGCACCGGCGAACGGGAGAGCAGGTCTCCGGAACCACTCGCCTTTGTGATCCTGTACGGGAGAGGGTGAATTAGGTTTTTGGGAAGCGCTCTGCGCGACTGCTCAAGCTCTTCATCACGGGTCGTCTTCCTTCCAAGTCGGGCGGTGCTGCCTACCGCCGTCTTCATCGCCGTCTGCATCGACCGGTCTTCTCCAACGTTGTCATCAACAACGTTACTGCAACGACTACATATGCAAACGAGCGGTACGTACGGTCTACTGCAGTTTATCTGTTCATCATGTTCTGCGAGTACATGTTTCGCTACTACTTGTTTTCGTTCATCTTGCTGTTTAGTACATCTAGTATGTTCGAATTACTTATGGTAGTAACTGCTGTTGTCATGCTTAATATTCTGGAATTAATAATGGAAATTGTACCTAATTATCCAACAACAGCAATTGCATACTCGCTGAGATGCCAAGAAACATCAATTCCCCGTATAGAAAAGGAGAAAATCACAATCAATTCCGTCGAGCTCCTTCGTGCAATGCTACCGGGGCCACTTGAGCTGGTCGCGCTCCTCCGTCGTGTGCGCCCGACGAGGCCGCGTGAAGCGCAGGAGGTTGAGAAGGGGGGGCGGTGGCCCGCCGCTGCACACATGTGGTCGCTGCTCCTGGCATCCTCCCTTCACAGAACCCTGCTGACACCGAGAGCGCCGTCGCCTTCGTCGACCGCGTGGACCAGTTGCGCAACGCCATTGAGGAAACGGTGGTGCTAGGAGACGAGGTCTTCCCCACCAGTCCCACCTCTTCCTCCGCTGATGGTCAACACCTAGAAGGCCCGACCGCCCGAGCCCCAATGCCAGCGCTTCCTCCCTGCCCTCTCTAGGTGTCTGCTGACACCGAGAGCGCCGTCGCCTTCGTCGACCGTGTGGACCAGTTGCGCAACACCATTGAGGAAACGGTGGTGCTAGCACTAGTAGGAAAACCCTTATAGGTGGGATGCAATTCTGTGGCGCACTAGCTAGCAGTGCGCCACAGAAAATAATTCTGTGGCGCACCTGGCAGGGTGCGCCACAAAAATACAACATTTCTGTGGCGCATCAGAAGGCCATGCGCCACAAAATTTGGGTGGGGCCCACTCCATGCCAGCCCCAATCATTGGTTCCACTAATTCTGTGGCGCACTGGATGTGATGCGCCACAGAATTAGTACATTCTGTGGCGCATAAGGTCTGGTGCGCCACAGAATTAGGACATTCTGTGGCGCAGCTGGGTTGGTGCGCCACAGAATTAGGACATTCTGTGGAGCACTTGGCCAGATGCGCCACAGAATTAGCTCGTCCCACACCTTTAAAGTGCCAACCTCCCACACCTCCCACACTCCCAAGCCATTCATCTTCCTCTCCTCCATCTAGATCTAGCTCCCTTCCCTCTCATCCCATTTTGGCAACGACAGAGCTGCAGCCAGAGAGAGAGCCAAGCTGGCGCAAATGGAGAAAGACGGGATGACTCCGATATTTCCTGGGTGCCGTCCGCAGGATACGCGCTTGCATGTAACGCTTGATTGTCTGCAGATGAAGACGCAGAACAAATGGACCGATTCCAGCTTCAGCAAGAACATGAAATTCTGGCACGATCGTCTCCCAGAGGGGAACACATTGCCAAGTAGTATCGAGGAGGCCAAGAAAGTTGTGTGCCCTCTTGACCTACCGCACGAAAGATACCACGCCTGCATCAATGATTGCGTGATTTATCGGGGGGAGTACAAGGACATGACCACATGTCCTGTGTGCGGCCACGGACGGTACAAGGTTGGGAACAAGAAGGTACCTCGAAAAGTGGTATGGTACTTTCCTATCACTCCCCGTCTGCAGCGGTATTTCGTGGACCCTAAGGAAGCAAAGCTCATGCAATGGCACGTGGAAAGGGAGAAGCCCGAAGAAGATCCGAAGATAGGCTATATGCTGACACACCCTTCAGACGCTGGCCAGTGGGAAGCATTGGACATCGCCTTCCCTAGGTTCGGGGGCGACGGAAGGAACATCAGGCTGGGTACGTATGAGCACCGATGGACTCAATCCGTTCGGCAACCAGAGTATCACGACGGTCACGGACTATCCTGGTTGCGCATACGTATCTGCCTAGGTCAGCCACGGATTCTGCGGCTGTGTGAAGTGCATGGACGAGACCCCGCATCTACAGCTACCAAGGGATCCCGGGTCCTCGAAAACCATGTACCCAGGTGCTCGAAGGTGGCTTCGCTTGGATCACCCGTGGAGAAAACGTGCTGATCTGTTCAATGGTAAAGATGAGCCCGATGGACCCCCGCGACAGAGGAGCGGTGCAGAAATTGACGATCTTCTAAAAAATTGGAAGGAGTGCCCAGTGCCGGGAAAGAAGCGACCGAAGCCAGAGCCGCTGCTCGGTGTATTGAAAGCGAGGTCTATTTTCCACGACTTGGAGTACTGGAAGGAGTGCCCAGCCCGGCATGACACGGAAAAGCCCGAAAAAACGGTTGAGAGGGAGTTGAAAACTAGAAATTTTGAATGGGGAGAGGGAGCATGTGTGGCTGCATATTGATTTATTTACGCTTTTCTTAATTTTTTATAATTTTTTTGAAGCCAAAACAGCTAAAATAAGCGAAAAAAAGTTCGATGGGCCAAATAAGGCCACATCGTGCTTAACAGGCCCGCAGTGCTTTCGGGCCATCGGGCTGCCCCGGAACAGTAGCCGTGCCGGGCTTTTTTGTATTTTCTATCCCGTGGGCCTCTACGGCCCGGCCCAAAAGGAATCGTGCCGGCCATGGGCCAGGCCGTGTTGGGCCGTGCCTGTTAGAAATCGTGCCCAGGCCGGCCGCGCACGGGAGCTGCTATGTCCCGCCTTCAGCGAGCACGAATGCGCTCCGCACTCGTGGTTAGTTTTCTGGGCCGGGCCCATTAAACGCTCCCGGCAACGTTTCGCTCTTTTGACTGTTTTGTACAAAGTTTCCTGGGTTTGGCTGTTTCGTAGGAGGAAGTTTCGGTGTGTTTGGCTGTTGCCTACC
This sequence comes from Dactylis glomerata, assembly GCA_007115705.1. Lineage (NCBI taxonomy): Eukaryota > Viridiplantae > Streptophyta > Magnoliopsida > Poales > Poaceae > Dactylis > Dactylis glomerata. The sequence goes on along the minus strand of QXEO01000923.1, from coordinate 2,799,883 downwards.
AACTTTCGTACAAACAATTATGCATGAATTTTTAAAATCCGAAAATTGTTTGAATTTGAAACATGTTCAAATTTGACAAATGTTTAAATCCGAAAATTGTTCGAATTTGAAAAAATTCCGACGAAAAATTCGAATTTGAAAAGTGTTTCGGTTTGAAAAATTGTTCCGATTTTAAAAATGTTCTAATTTGAAAAGTGTTTCGGTTTGAAAAATTGTTCTGATTTTAAAAATGTTCTGATTTGAAAATTGTTCCGGTTTGAAAAATTGTTCCGATTTAAAAATGTTCCATTTTGAAAATTTATTCCAATTTGAAAAATTGTTCTGGTTTCAAAAATTGTTTTGGTTTGAAAATTGTTCTAATTTGAAAATTGTTCCGGTTTGAAAAATGTTCCAGTTTGAAAAATTGTTCCAATTTGAAAAATGTTCTGATATGAAAATTGTTCTGGTTTGAAAAATTGTTCCGATTTAAAAATGTTCCATTTTGAAAAATTGTTCTGGTTTCAAAAATTGTTTTGGTTTGAAAATTGTTCTAATTTGAAAATTGTTCCGGTTTGAAAAATGTTCCAGTTTGAAAAATTGTTCCAATTTGAAAAATGTTTTGATATGAAAATTGTTCCGGTTTGAAAAATTGTTCCGATTTAAAAATGTTCCATTTTGAAAATTTGTTCCAATTTGAAAAATTGTTCTGGTTTGAAAATTGTTCTAATTTGAAAATTATTCCGGTTTGAAAAAATGTTCCAGTTTGAAAAATTGTTCCAATTTGAAAAATGTTCTGAGATGAAAATTGTTCTAATTTGAAAATATTCCAAATAGAAAAAATTCAAAAATTCAAATTTTTATTTTAAAAAACAGAACATGACAAAAAAAACTTTGCGAACGAGGGGGCGTGATGAGATTGGAACAAATTTATTCAAATTCAGAAAAAAAGAAAAAAGAAAACAGTGAAAAAGGAAGAAAAGAAAAGAAAACAAAATAAAAACAACCTTACCTGGGCCGGCCCGTCAGGTGGAGCGGTGCTTGCGGGACCGAATCCCTCCCGCAATGAGCGGGAGTTAGGATTTCCCGCCGCGCACTGCTTCTTCTCCACTGAGCCGGCCGCAAACCCTAGATAGCTGCCCTCCACCCTCTCGCTCCACCCTCCACCCTTCACCCTCTCGCTCCACCCTCCACCCTCTCGCTCTCGTCGTTGTTGAAGGAGACGTCGTCGTCGCGCCGCTGTCCCTGCAGAGGAGGAGCCCCGCCGCCCCCGAAGAGGAGGAGCCCCGCGGTCCCCGGTAGAAGAGGATCCCCGTCGTCGCGCCGCCGCCCCTGCAGAGGAGCACGCCGCGACACCGTCTGTTCGGCGAGAGCACCTCCTGCTGCTCCGCCGTCCCCGCTGAATCCCGTGGCCCAGATCCACCCGGCCGCCCGTCGACCTCCCTGCCCACCGCGTCCCCGCCGGCTGACCCCCTCCCCAGAGACCGTCGGTGAGACATCTCCCCTCCCCCATTCATCTCCAACCGCGAGAAGTCTTTACTGTTCTTCCTTGCTAATTTTCTGAAGCACCAATGTTTCAACTTCACTTATATAAACATGCTCATGTAGTATGTCATTCCGATCTTGCGTTGTCATTGTGTTCAGGTAGCTTCAAACATGATGTTCTTCCATGTATGTATGTTAACAGTAGTAGTGTAGATTGGTGGATTAGTGGATATGCACATATGGTATGCACGTAGACACACTAATGCACCACTGAAATCAGTTAACCATCTCCAATTAATTATCCACGAAGGTCAATAAAGACATGCATGCATGGTTGTAGAACACAAAGAACACAAATAATTTACACACGTTTTCTCTGGTTTGCAGCAGCTGCCTATAGCACTAGTGCTGGTTACTGGACATTATTTTCTTTTGTGATTCATGCCCTTCGTATTTACTTTAGGGAGGATAACTCATTTATTTGTCTCTTGTTGTTACTGGACATTATAGATTGTTATAATTATGGTGAAATTCATTTTAAGGAGAATAGATCCTTTATTTTCTATGGTTTGATTCTCATGGGAACATGGATAATAAGAACAAAGTATTATGCATTTGATCATATCTTATAGTATTAATCTTGCACGCTAGTATTTTTGAATAGCTAATTTCTGGTTTGCAAATTAGTAGAATGCATGTGCCCAACCCCAAAAGTATTCAAAAAGATTATTAGTAGTTATAGTATGCTCTGGTTAGTATGCTCTGTTAGTATGCTCTGTTATAGAATTGACTGCTTTTTGTTTAGTTGTGTCATATGCAATTCAGAATTGACTGGTTTGTCACAGCACATCTATGCCGAAATAAAATTCAGAGAAAAAATGAACCTACTTTAGATATGGGCTTAAGAAGTTAATGTTTGCTCATATTTAGCAATTATTCTAATTATGCCCTGACCTACTTTAGCACATCTATCCCATGACCTGATGTTAGATGTGGTTACTTAGCACATCTGGCCCTGTGTTTTTAATTTAGCTTCTTCTTTTTTTGATCGATTATTTGTTGTACTAAACATTTTTCTCTCTGCTTTTAGGTACGCCATGGTGCGCCGCAAGATCACCACCTACGCTATGATGAGCCGACGCCCACCACCACCCCCTCCCCCTCCGACGCCGCCTCCAACGCCGCCACCTCCAGCGTCCGACGGCGAGGAGGAAGAAGTCCCCGAGGTGGACTACCCGGAGGACGAAGAGGAGAACGACCGCCTGGAGGCGGAAGTCCAGGCGGAGATCGACGACATTGAGTGGGCCATCTCGGACCCCGAGAATGAAGAACAGTCGGCCATCCACGCCTCGTGGCGTTCTCTGCGGATGGAGAACAAGGAGGCGGCGCGCGACGACGAGTTGGACGGCCTGCTTCTTGAGTCGGGGCTCAAGGAGTCCCGCGACCGCCACACGACGGAGGAGGGAGCGCGCAGCTTCATGGAGTTGGAGCGGCGGCGCCTCTTGGCGCTGCTCGTGGAGGACTCCGGTCGCCTCCACAAGATTGTGGAGGATGACTTCCTCCCCGCCCCCGCCGCCACACGAGATGCTCGATCGGGCCTAGCGGCGACGAAGAAGCGTGTGAGGGCCAACGACGATGAGGCGGGCCCCTCTAGGCGCTAGAACTTTTTTTTCGTATTATGAACTGCTTATATATGATCATATGAACTGCTATGTTTTATTCTAGGCTTATGAATCCTTGCCATAGTATTTGTGATCATGCAAGCATGCTTTTGAACTTTGTCATTCCTTTCGTTGCATAACATATATACTCCATTCTAGGCTTATATATGATCGATCGTCATCCATGCTATGTTTTATTCTAGGCTTATGAATCCTTGCCATAGTATTTGTGATCATGCAAGCATGCTTTTGAACTTTGTCATTCCTTTCGTTGCATATATAACATATATACTCCATTCTAGGCTTATATATGATCGATCGTCATCCATGCTATGTTTTATTCTAGGCTTATGAATCCTTGCCATAGTATTTGTGATCATATGCAAACATGTTTTTTAACTTTATCATTCCTTTCGTTGCATAACATATATACTTCATGTCTATACAGAGATGGCGAAGTGGTACGTGGTGTACAGTGGTCGGGTTCTAGGAGTCTACGAGGAGTGGGAGGACTGCCAGGCACAGGTGACCAACTTCAGCGGCTACTGCTACAAAGGGTACAAGACAAGAGAGCTCGCGGTCTCCAAGTGGAGGAGACACGTGTGGAAGAAGAATCGGATGAAGTTCTTGATCATGGTCTCGATCTTGCTCATCGTCGTCGCCGGTGTGATCTATTCGAACTTTTTTTTCGATGTTGGACTTGCTTATATATGATCGATCGTCATCCATGCACTTTGTCATTCCTTTCGTTGCATAACATATATACTACATGTCTATAGAGCTCCAGGTAGAGCTACCTTTCTCTACATGTCTATAGAGAAAGGTGTTGTTATATGCCTTGTGTCCATAGAGATGACGTGGTACGTCGTGTTCGAGGGGCGGGTTCCAGGAGTCTATGAGGAGTGGACGGACTGCAAGGAACAGGTGCATAAGTTCAGCGGCAACTGCTACAAAGACTACCCGACTCAACAAGAGGCGGTTGCCAAGTGGAGGAAGCACCAGTCGAACAAGAGCAAGATGAAGACCTTCATTGTGCTCTCGCTCTTGCTCACCATCGTCGGAGCGGTACTCTATTTCATCCTAGTGTAGGCGGCGGCCGGTGTCACTTCATTTGTATCTTGAGATGATGCACTTAATTTGCATGGATTATGAGTTGTATGGAGATATATATGTATGATGAGTTGTATATGCATGGAGCTATATGAAATCTGTTAATATTCTATATGAAATGAGTTGTATATGGAGATATATAATTGTGCTATATAAAATCTGTTGATATATCTGTATACTGCTATATTATATCTATTTAAACCTGTATATCTACACCAGACAGAATAAGTTCTGTATAAAACCTGTAATATTTCTGTGGCGCACTAAAATGTAATTCTGTGGCGCACCTAATTCTGTGGCGCACCAAGCCATAATGCGCCGCAGAATTACTTAATTCTGTGGCGCATTAGGGCTTGGTGCACCACAGAATTAAGGAATTCTGTGGCGCATGTACTGGTGCGCCACAGAATGCTTATTTTTGTGGCGAAGATTCTGTGGAGCACCACCCATGCGCCACAGAATGCATATATGGGTGCGCCACAGAAGAGGTTTTCCCTACTAGTGTACGAGACGAGGTCTTCCCCACCAGTCCCACCTCTTCCTCCACTGCTGGTCAACACCTAGAAGGCTCGACCGCCCGAGCCCCAACGCCAGCGCTTCCTCCCTGCCCTCTCTAGGTGGTGGTGGGGTGGGGAACTGGGGATCCTCCTTCTCCTCGGAGCGCGGCGCCGGCAGCGTAACTCGTGCGAGGCGGCGGCGTCATGTCCCCTAGATCCTGTGGCTATGCGTATGGCCAGATCCCGGTTGCGGCTATGCGTGCGGCCAGACCCCGGCGAGCATGTCGAGGTTGCTCTGCATCTGCAAATCCCGGTGAGCGAGTTCTTGGAGAAACAGGGGTGGCCTCGGGAGCTTCGTCGACGCGTGCAAGATCAACCAAAATTAGCTACTGGCCAAACGGGGGTGGTAAGCTCGGCGCGGGATCGCCTGGCTGGGTTGATTGCGTGCATATTTATTGGAACCGATCGACACGTTTGGTACGAATCGAGTTCCATAGGAACTCCTTCTGGTCAATACAGAGAAGACGTACGACTTCCTGAACGTGAGCGAACATGATGCGGACTCGGGCCCGGACGTAGCTGATGTTGGATTGAAACGGGCTATCGAAAGCGTACTTTAGGTGAATTGAAAGCGTATTTATGAGCCACGGACCATATCTCTACTAATAATATTGCTACAAGTATGGTCCGTGGCGATCGCAAAATACGTTTCCATCCACCAAAAGTACGTTTTCATCCGACCCTAATTGCAGCCCGCAAGTAACTTACCGGTTAGATTTTCTTTTGCCTTCTCTCCCTGTGTAGTGCGCAGCTAGCTGAAGTATTGCTATGGCGTGCGCGGACGGAGGCAGCGCTCCCGTGGCGAGCCGGGCGGACGCCGCTGGTGGGGGAGAAAAGGGAGAGGTCGAGCGAGAGCGGGCTGTCGTGGCGAGCCGGGCGGACGCTGCTGGTGGAGGAGAAGAGGGAGAGGTCGAGCGAGAGGAGCGGGCTGTTGTGGCGAGCCGGGCGGACGCTGCTGGTGGAGGAGAAGAGGAGAGGTCGAGAGCAGCGCTCTACATGGGAGCCGCGCAAGGAGGAATCTCAGAGGCGCTGGTCCTGGGCAGCAAGGGGTGTGGGCATCGACGGCGCTACCGCTAGGGCAGGAAGTAGTGTTGTTGTTGTTTACAAACAAAGAACGATCGTGGCAGAACCCGTCTTTGACCCGGGCGTTCTGTTTCGTAGCCCCATAGTGTACCGTCGCCATCCGCCGCTCCAGCTGGCTGTTCCTAAGCTGGGCATCTAGCGCCCGCACCTGCCAGACCCCTACTCCGTACTTGCGAGCTTGCGCAGGGCCGGCGAGTTGTAGTCCTCGCGGGCATGGCTTTAGGTGAAGAAGATCATAAGCTGGTTATGTTTTGCAGCGGCGTGGTGTAACGACGCTGCTGTTAGAATTGCTGCTGCAGGGAGCCGGATTCAGTCATGTACTTTTTTCAAAGATACCTTCAAGTACTAACTATAAACAGAAACGAATGCATGATCAATCAGAACGATAATCATGATCAAGGCTATTTCTTTATAATTACTTGCTATATTTCATACAAGAATACTAAGAATTTTTTATACACGAAAGCTTGTCTTGACGTCGGGCCTAGGCTGGTCGTAGTGGCCGTCGACGAAGTCCATGGACGCGTTGTCGACGCGCAGATTTTGCCATAATTTCAGTGTTTTTTTCCTTTCTATTGATCTCTCTTAGGATGGTTTGGCGCGAGGCCATAAAAGGGGAGTCGGTGGCACCTGCAGCAAGATCATCCTTTTCAATTCAGGCGTTAACTGTGCCAAAAAAATTAAAAATTCAGGCGTTAACACTGAATTACGGTTCAGTGTCGAGTTCCTCTAAAGTAAAAGCTATGAGATGGATCAAGCCTCCTGCCACACAATATAAGTTAAATGTTGATGCAGCCTACTACCCTACGGGTCTGGGTGCAGTTGCAGCAATTATTCGTAATGATCATGGAGAGGCTATTGCGGGTGGGGCAATTCCCATGACAAACATAATGGATGTTGCAACTGCTGAAGCTTCAGCCATGCTATTTGGTTTGCAAATGGTAGAGAACATGGGATGCTCCCCAGTTACGGCAGAGTCGGATTGTCTTGAGCTCGTTAACGCCTGTACAGGGGTGATCAAACTGTGGAGTCCGTACACTGCTATCCTAGAGCAGACTGTTTCCAAATTGCAAGCAGAATTGGCCAGATCAAGTTCCAACACAGTCCGAGGGAAGCGAACAAGGCGGCGCACATCTTAGCTAAATTATGTTTTCAGACAGATAGTAGTATGTCTTGGGACGGTGATCCACCTCCCTCTGTTTTAATTGATGTACTGAACGATTTATCTGATCTAGATCAATAAAGTGCGCCTTTTACTGTCAAAAAGAAGGACAGTTGGACCCAACCGAGGAGAGGGTTAAGAAAGTAACTTTTTTTTTGGGTATTTTGTGGTTTCAGATAAAACACTGATTCTTCAGGTATTCATACCTCAAGCACACTTTTCGGGAATTAGCTCCAGCTGATGCTCTTCTCTGATCGAAAAGCACCGAAATTACCTCAAGCACACTCTTCAGGCTTTAGCTCCACCTGATGCTCTTCTCCGATCGGCAACTGCGCCACCTGTCCGAGCGCTTTGGCAGGATTTGCGGCCTCTTCGTTCTGGACGTCTTGCAGAACGAGCGCTGGGCTAGGAATCTTCATTGCTCCCATCGATTTGGGGACGTTTTTTAGTCCTCTAAACATCTGATTACTAATGTTTGCATCACAGAGAAGTAGTTCATTTGAACATGAGAGCAGAGGCGGCACTGTCACACGGTTCTTCTACAAATCTGCAGAGGAAGCAGTAAACAAGATGCTCGTATTCTTTTTAGTTTGCTAACTGTAGAAGTTGTCAAAACGTGTTCGCTTCGCTCAAAGCTCTTTTGGCATATCTGTAGCAATGCAAGGGTAAAATTAAGATAGTAGTACTAATACCTGAGAAATAGAGTCAATTGTTCGGTGGGAATGGAACCACTGAACTTGTCAAAATATTATTATTTTTCCCAAAATGTTAAATTTATATTCAAGCTACACAAACTGCTTACTTCTCCGAATGATGAATCTTATTTCGCAGCAACGCGCGGGCATAAAGCTAGTCTGTAGTAATATTATTAGTAGAGATACGCGGCGGTCACAAGTATGCTTTCAATTCACCTAAAATATGCTTTCCTTCATATAACCTGAAACATTTTCTTTTTGGCGATCGCATCGGTCTATCCCAGTCTAGCCTCCAACTCTTTGACTCCCCCGTCCTTGCTTGTGGAGGCGGATGCCGAGGAGGAGACGCCGCCGAGAGGCCACAACAGTAGCCCAACGCGGCGGCGGTGGAGACTGGGAGGGGGCAGAGATTTCACCGGACTACAGGAAGCTAAAGGCAATCCTGGACGACTGCACAAGGCCAAAATCAACGCGACGGATTCGCGAGGTTGCTGGTGCCCTAGCCCCTACTACTATTTGGTCGGACGCATCACATAGCCGGCTCTAGTGACCTCGCTGTGGACTGTACAAACTAGGGGGTCTGGTTCGTGGAGGCCACTGCGAGCTACTCGCTCTGTGATGTTCTCTGATGTCCAATGCGTAGAGCGGGCGGTGGGAAGGCAGCAACTGTATTCCGGTGGACGCAAGGGAGCTAGGCCGTAGCGTTTATTCGCGCGAGCTGCCGTGCTCGAGGTGTCTCGCTGCAATGGTCGTCGAGCTCCGTCTCGCCATGACGACTGCCGAGCTCCGTCTCATGTGCTGAACCCTTCCCACTGTAGCCTCGCAACCACCGTCCCCTTCAACTCCTAGCCAACGTTAACGCGATCGGTCCCATCGATTCAGGGAATACCCGGCTGCGCTCGACTCTGCTATCCGATCTGTTAGGAGTTGGGACCTAAGCGAGCAAAATTCAGATCGCCGCTGGCTCGCCCCATCGGCCACTATGACAGGCTACAAGAGATTTGATGAATTTTGCATGCCTCTCGATGTTTGCTGAAGGAGATCGACGAGTGGACTAATTAGCTGATCCCAACGGGCAGTTCGGTGTAGCATCTGATCTGGATTTCTGACGAAAAAATCTTTTTTTTTGAAAAACAGGGATCACTCCCCGGTTCCATTACTGAGAACGAAACCAAAGTGTGCAAACAACACACCCAGGCCCAGCCTAACACAGTTCCAGGGCACACCACGGATGACACCACAAAACACCACGCTCCCGCCCTGAGATGTATCCATCGACGAAACCATCTCAGGGTTTTAACTCCTAGAGTCAAGTCTATTACAACTTAAAGGCATCACATTCACAAGTTTAAACGATAGCAACACTAATGTCAGGTAGATCACATTTTTCAAAGGCGAGCTTGGGCAGAGCTGTGTTCAGCCCATCACCACATGCACTTCTTCATCATCAGGGTGACTCTGTAGATAGGTCAGAGTAGCTCTCCCCCCGTGATGTGCTCCAGCAGCCGAAGTACCCCAAGAACTGATCCAGTCAAAGGACTTGCAGATCGGTCCGGCTTCAGTTCCATCGGCTGTTTGAGCTTTCTGATCAGCAACTCTGAGAATTGATCCACCATCGACCACACTTTGTCCTTGAAAGGCACCTTCCAGTTTCTTAGGTATGCCAGAGTCAGATGCCACACCTGTTTCATATTCAGCCAAGTTTTCCAGTTAAACACAATACTATTCCTATTGTTCCAAATAATCCACAGTATAGCAGATGAAACAACATTGAATTACAAAAATCTAGTGTTACAAAGCCATTTGGATGCAATGCTAAGAAAGTCACACACCCTAATTTGAAAGACTTCAAAGACATCATCCCACAAATTTTTTGAAACAGTGCATTCAAAGTATAGATGTTTAACAGTTTCTATTTCCTTACAAAGACTGCATTCAAGAGGTTTTGGAAGTCCTCTTCTCCTCAGGTTATCCCTTGTCATTACTTTGTTTTGAGAGAAAAGCCATAAGAACACCTGTACCCTGGGAGGAATTTTAAGCTTCCAAACAGCAGGAAGATGTATAGGCTTCACTCCTCTAAAGTTAACTAAAGAATACATCGATTGATAAGAATACACTCCACTAGACTCATATTTCCAGATAAGCTGGTCTTCAGACTCAGTCAAGGAAATAGTGTTGGTAATCAATATGATCTCCTGCCACTGGGTCATCATTGCATCTGTGAAAGTTCTCCTAAAAGTACACCTTAGTTGTGAACCATCCCAGATCTCAACAATGGTCTGAGTTTGTTGATTGACTACAAAATAAATCTCCCAGTATTGAGTAGCTAAAGGTGAATTTCCAAACCAGATATCTTCCTAGAATTTGATTTGTTTACCATCCCCCACACTCCATTTATAACCCGTTTTGAATGCTTGAGTAGCCCACATCACACCCTTCCGGAAATGGAAGGTTATATGTATTGACAGCACAAAATGTTGGGTTGTTTAGTATGATACTTAGCATCTACAATCATTTTCCACAAGCTCCCTTCCGCCCTAATGTATCTTTTGATCCAGGATTCTAATAGGCAAAGATTGAGGTCTTTCAAATTTGGAATCCCCAGACCTCCAAAGTCTTTTTTCATACAAATAGAAGGCCAGTTGGCTAGGTGGATTTTCATGTTCCCTTCCTCATCACTCCATAGGCAATTATCTAACTGAATATTAATCAGTTTCAAAGCCCACTTTGGAAATTTGAAGAAAGAAAGCATATAAATTGGTATACTAGCTAGGATTGTTTGGATTAGTAGCCTTCTGGCTTCTAGGGATAATAATTTCCCCCTCCACCCAGCCATTCTTTGAAGAAAATTGTCAATCAATGGCTGGAGATCCTCTCTTTTAAGTTTCTAAAAATGTAAAGGCAGACCTAAATATTTAATAGGGAAATGCCCTTTTACACACTGGAAAATTTCTAAGTAAGGTATAATTTCATTTTCTTCTAGATTAATGCCTATCAACTCACTCTTGTGGTAGTTGATCCTCGTGCCAGAGAGTTGCTCAAAGCAGGTGAGAATCCATTTGAAGTTTACAACTACCCTCTCTTCTTTCTCAAGGAAGGGGAGAGTATCATCTGCATACTGTAGGCTAATTACTCCTCCTGGAATTAGATTAGAACACAACCCTCTAATTAACCCCACATCGGCACCCTTGATCAACATCCTAGAGAAAACATCAACTACGGTGTTAAAAAGCAGAGGAGCAAGAGGGTCTCCTTGTCTCAAACCTTTACTAGTCAAGAAGAAATCCCCTTCCACCTCATTTACTTTAACCCCTACAGACCCATTTTGTGTAATTTGTTTAATCAGATGAATGAACTTATCACTAAAACCTCTCAGACTGAGTACCTCATATAGGAAATCTAGGTTTACTCTGTCATAGGCTTTTTCATAATCTATCTTGAACACTAGCCTTTTTTGTTTCTCACTATGAATCTCATGGATTACCTCATGAGCAGTCACCACACTCTCTAGTATGAATCTGCCTCTGATGAAAGCAGATTGGCACTGAGCTATCAATCTATCCATGACTTTAGCATATCTATTAGTAGTAGCCTTTGTAAAAAAAATTAAAACTGTAATTAATCAAACTAATGGGTCTAATTTGTTTCATACTTCTAGCATCATCCTCTTTAGGAATGAGGGTGATCATTGCAAAATTCAATCTAAAAATGTCAAGATTACCTTCAAACCAATCATTAAACATTTCTAACAAATCTACCCTAACTATGTCCCAAAACATTGATAGAACATGAAAGAAAGTCCATCAGGCCTAGGTGCACCATCTACATAGGAGCCAAACACAGCTTCTTTGATTTCCTCCTCAGTAAACCTACAATCTAATCTGTCATTCTCCTCTCTAGTAACTTTATACTCTTCTGAGAAAAAATTAGGATCTAGTCTTATATCTGGTATGGGTTCCCATTAGAAGAGATCTTTATAAAAAATAGTAGCTACAGAGAGCATATCTTTAACTTCTCTAACAGAACCAATAGGTCCATCTAACACATTAATTTGCTTCTTTCTCCTCCTCTGGTTAGCCACAACATGGAAGTATGTTGTGTTTCTATCTGCTTCAACAATATCCCTATATCTAGATCTCTGTTTTGCTTTAGTTTCTTCTATGATCGAGTAACTATTCAATTCCTTAAGAATCCTATTTAGTCTATCCCTTTCTATAGCTGTAAGGGAAAGATTTTCAGCTTTTATGTCAAGAATGTCATATTCCTGCATTAGCTCTTTTTTACTTCCTAATCTTAGCATCCAGGTTAGCACTCCACCCTTTTGCTAATCTCCTGAAATATCTAACTTTTTCTTGCCACCAATCTAGACTACTCATCTCTTACCTATCCAGAGACCATGCTTTAATGACAATGTCCTTAAAATCAGGTCTGGTTAACCACCACTTTTCAAACTTAAAGCTAGACTTCTTGGAAGGAGTATCAACCCTAGAATCCCAAATAATAGGGGTATGATCACTCCCTACTCTAGGTAGAGCTCTAGCATAAGCTATAGGGAACATAGCTTCAAAATCAGTTGAAACAAAAATTCTATCAATTCTACTCATAATCATATTCTCCTGATTATTACTCTAGGTGAAAGACCTACCAACTATTCCTATTTCAATCAAATACCATATTTCTACCCAAGCATTAAACCTATCTACCCATCTGAAGTCAACATTACCATTACTTTTATCACTTTGAGATCTAACTAAGTTAAAGTCTCCATCTATAATGATGGGTCCATTCCAATTAAGGAAAAGTTCATGTAATTCAGAAATAAAAGCTTGTTTTCCTTCCTCATAAGGGGATCCATACATAGTCACAATCCTAAAAATACTATTATTACTTCTATTTCTAACAACTACTCCTAATGAGAAGGTTTTGATTTCCCAGCTAGTTACATCTAGTATGTCAGCATCTACTCATGCTAGAATCCCTCACGCTGAACCAACAGAAAGAAAAAAGTTCCAGACAAAGTTCCTATTACCCATTACTTTTTAAAGGAAAGAATTACTAAAACTTTCCTTTTTTGTTTCTTGAAAACCTACCTAAACTGGCCTTAAAGGAAGGATTGTATCGTTGATACACTCCTGTCTACCTACTGTTGTAATGCCTCTACCATTCCAAAAAGCAATTAACATCTAAATACTTTCCTAGGGTGCTTGCCTTGTTTTCTACTATGTACCTTTGTCCAAGAGTCCTCATCTAGATCATAAATCTCCTGTGTTGTATTATACTACTCATGAGATTCTATTGCTTTAGAAATAACATCTTCTACCTCTATCCCTATTCTATCAACAGTATCATACTGATCATCAGAGTTAATAGAGTCAACTATAACAGAATCTACTATCTCATTATCCTTCAAATGAATCTCTAACTAGTTTCCCAATCTTAACTCCAACATCACTAGCCATAAAATCCAAGGTATTAAAATGCAGAATATTAAAAGATTTTCTTTCATTATACCTGACAGCTTCTTAGATGCAGGGATTTCCAGGTTGATCTTCTTTTTGAGCTCCTTAGCCTTGTCCATCACATTCTTGGAATGGTCAATCCTGGAGCTTTGTCATAAGGGCTGCACTAGACCCCAAACCTTTTGTTTCTTGTTCTTCTCGGCATCCTTGACAGCTACATGCTCATCTTGTGGCTTTTGTTCACTTGTTGGGAAAGTAATTGTATCTCCTGGCTCTCCGTCATGGCTTGTTGCATGCTCTGAACAAAAGTTTGCTCTTCTGCCTACCAGAAGGCAGCAGCCTCCTGCACTATCTCATCAGCACCCCACTGGTATTGACCATCCCAGCCAATGGCCCCTTTTTGTAGCAGCAGATAGAATATTTCATCTCCCCTCGAGACAATAGTTTCCTTCATCACTACTTCTAGGTTCTCTACATTACCATCTCTTTGTGTGTGTTGACCCCCAGGTTGTGTGTTCCCTGAGTTTGTTCCTTTTTCCACTACCATTGCCCTTGCCCTGATCAGGGTGCATATCCCCATTTGAGTCCTTGGGATTATTTCCATTGGTGTTACCATTGCCATCTCCATTTGCTTCCTTGTACTGTCCACTGCCTTCCTTAGAAGTAACATCACTAGCTGATACTACAGTGAATTGCAGTTGGAAGAGTCTTCCCTGGAAGTTAAACAACCTGCCAGAAGGAATTTTGGTGTGATCCCTGCAGGAGATCTTCACTCTCACAACTTCTGCACAATTCCTAAAGACACTTTGCCACTCTCTTTCTTTTAGCAAACCACACACTGACACTGCCTAATCAATGACATTCCCCTCCCACCAAGGTGGAAGCAGCCCTCTGATCTGCATCCAAATTTCCTGGAGATATTCCATTGGCTCAGGATCACCTTCCCATTTACTGACATTAACAGTGACTCCCTCTCTTGACAGACCAAATCTGGGATACCCTATCACCTGCTCAACAGGGATGTGAGGAGGGAATTTCACCAGAAAAGACCAGTCTTCTAATTCCCTAATTTGCCATGGCCAGTTTGTTTAGCAAATGTTTCCAAACTCTTGAGCCAGCTTTTCTCTAGTGATGAGTCCTTCTTCCACAGTGACAACACCACAATTCCTGGTAGTGCTCATTGGATTGCTTGTAACTTCAGGTATCTCAATGTGATAGAAGCTTAAACCACTTACAAAACTCCCCACATATCTGGCAACTTGATGAGGCCTCTTCAAAACAGGACATCCTTCCACCACATGGCTACTAGCTTTGCAGATGAAGCAAATCTGGGCCTTGATGCATAAAGGAAATATGCCCTAGAGTAAAATAATATTGGACTTATTTGCATATTTCATATAGTTCATAATAGGTTTAATACTATGCTAGAACCATGTCAATTGGAAACAATGATATAGGTGTAGTATTAAGTGATGGGTTCGTAGCATAGAAAACAAAAAATTTCCTATGCATGAACACATAAACTAGCCAAGAACATCTACGAGATGGTAGCAACGGAGACTAACCCTCGAAGACCGGTAGCGGGGATTATGTTCCCGCATAAAGGTTGCCGATGGAGAGTCAAGGAAGACGCACGCAGTCGACGTAGTCGTTCACTTGACGTAGTCGACGTAGTGGTTCACTTGACGATCATGAGATCGCGTACACGGTGCCACAACTGGCGGTGCCCCCATACTCGGTCACACGTATGGTTCGGTGACGACCTCCATGCCCTCGGTCCAGCGGGGCAGCGGAAGTAGGGATCCGTCGGTACTCCTCCTCCTCCACTTCTCCAAGTGTTGGTGGCTAACAATTTTGGCAGCGCTTCGCTTAAGCAACAGCCATGGTGTGGAGCAACAAGGTGGGGAATGGAAGCAACTAAGTGTAGGAAGAAGAGGAGTATGTCCAACATATATATAGGAGAGAGGGGGCAGCCACCCATGAGGGGTGCGTCCAGCCCCTCCCCTTTTCTCCTCTTCATGGTGGTGGTAACCCCCTCCTTCATGGAAAGGTAACCCCCCTCATCAAATGAGTAACCCCCATTTTAATTTTGCATGACATTCATGTTAATTAAAATCCACACTTATTGAATTAATAAAACATTTTTATTTCTTTAATATTTGTTAATTCAATCAATTAACAAACATTAACATTTACCCCCTCGAGTCATTTCGATATACCAAAACAGTTTTGGTGCTTTTCTGAAACAACCCCTGTGATGTCCAATAATTCAGCCAGAGTTCCAAATCCACTCAAAACGCGTCAGCGAACCTTAAGTGTGTCACCCTACGGTTCGTGAATAACGTGGACATGATCGAGACTCCTCTCCGATCAATAATCATCAGCGGGATCTGGAAATCCATGACGACTCCCACTTACTCAACGATGAATCTAGTGATCGTGTGAACCTTTAATGAACATAGTTAATTCCTTTTGTCTCGCGATATTATTACTTGTCCGAGATCCGATCATTTGGTATCAACCATACCTAGTTCGATCTCGTTCCCGACAAGTCTCTTTACTCGTTCTGTGATAATGCATTCCCGTGACCTAGTCACATGCTTGTAAGCGATTCCAATGCAATATCACTGAGAAGGGCCCAGAGAATATCTTCTCGTCATCGGGTTAGAAAAATTCCACTCTTGATCCATGAGCCTCAACTAATACTTTCAGAATACCCAAATCAACCTTTATAATCACCCTGTAATGGTGTGATGTTTGATATCATCAAAGCACTCTTCCGGTATCAGTGATTAACATGATCTCATGGTCTGAGGATTAGAACTATTTCGTATGAGTTTGATATAGCAATGAACTTGATGACTTGATCGTATTGCTAATCTTACTATGGGTGTGAGTGTTCATCACATCATTCTTCTAATGATATGATCCCGTTATTAACAACATCCAATGTTCATGATCAGGAAACCTTGATCATCAGTTAATCAACGAGTTAGTATGAAAGAGAGGCTTTACTAGGAACCTTTTTAGTTTATTAATCACACAAGTATTAATGTTTCTGATTAATACAATTCTAGCATGAGAAATAAACATTTATCATAAACATAAAATATGATAATAACCACTTTATTATTGCCTCTCGGGCATATTCCCTTCAGTCTCCCACTTGCACTAGAGTCAATAATCTAGTTGATACTTGCGTATATAACACTTATGGCTTTCACGTGTTATCTGTATGCATTGCATGTGGTTAATCTGATCTCCAGATCTGACACTTTTAGTTCTGTGTGTATTTGCATGTCTTTGCGTCTGCACGCATCACTCATTCTCAAATGAGATAGTTGGGTATAAATTTGGTCCTTAGGTGAGACCTTAGTTCCTTTTAGTTAAAATCATGTTGTCACTATTGTCGCCCAATAGATCTTCATAGTAATAGCCATCTTGGAACTACACCTAGTTTGATAACAAACTTCTTGACACAAATGCCCTCCTTTGCTACTTCTAAAGCAGCCATATACTCAACCTTTGTTGTAGAATCCATCACAATGTCTTAACTTTGGAACTCATCCAAATCCGCCATGGAACTTCCTTCCATTACATTGTGCCACCTAAACATATAGCTGAAATTGAGATAAACTTAATTTGTATCTTGTGACAAACTTAGTATCAATGTAACACTTTATAATAAACTATGTGTCACTTTGTCATACATAATATATATATCCTTAGTCCTTCCAAAGCACATAAGGATATCTTCACTATTGTCCAGTGATCATCTTATGACATTTATCACTCTGGTATATGCTCATAACATTTAGAGCATAGGACATATCTGGATATGTACATATCACGGTATACATGATTGATCAAATCATTCATGTGGCTTCACTCATCAAGTGTCAAAAACACCTGAATCTTGTTTCAACTTCTTCCATGCGACAAGAACTTTTCTCATCATTTCCATATTGAACTTTATTCAATATTTCATCTATGTACTTTGGCACAACCATATTGGCACCTCGATCTATCTACATAGACATCGAGACCCAATATTTTGGTTTTTCCTAAGTCTTTCATTGAAATCTAATTTTAATGAAATTCTTAACCAGTGTCAATAAAAGATATATCATTTCTAATTAACAATATGTCTTCTACATAATGTACTAAAAATATGTCTCAGCGCTCCCACTTAATTTCTTGCAAATGCAAGCATATTCATCGTATCTGATGAAACTAAACCTTTTAATTATTTCATCACGGTGAATATTCCAACTCCGCGATGCTTACTTCAACCATTGATGTTTGCATGCCTTTTAGCATCCTTTGAATTTATAAAACCCATTGGAGCATGTCATGTACATGTCCTAGGTAACCATTCTATTAGAAGAATGTTGTCTTGTTTGTTCAACTAACATATACCAAACTTGGCATATGTAGTGGTTGCTACAGTAATCCGTCCAGACAAAATATCGCTATGAAAGATCAAATCTTGTCACAGTCAACTCCTTGAACACAATTGTAAACTTTTTTAATGATGTGTTGACTATTTCATATATGTTAAACATCCATGTCTGTCTTTATAGATCCAAATATGTTCATTAGGCTTCATGCCTTTTGAGGGTCTTCCAAGTTCATAAACTTGGTTTCTCGTGTATGGAACTATCATGGATTTTATGGCTTCTAGCCATTTGACGGAGTCAGGGCCCATCATCGCTTCTTTGCATGTAGTTGGTTCATCATTGTCAAACAATAATGATCTATTCTCAAATCAAACTTATTTGATTGTTACCCGACTCAGGCCGACTTCTTTTGGGCTTGTGTTTCTCCATAAGCCGGCTTCTAGAAAACTGTGGGGAGAAACTGTGGTGGGGAGAAGCTCCTAGAAACCCCACCGGAGACTTCTTTTGGGCTTCTCAAAATATGGCTTGTTCAATGTGTTTAGTTGTGAAATGTCCGTAACGTCCCTAGTTTACATACATGTCCTAAATAAGTGATGGTATAGCATATACGGTATTTTATAGTGTGAAATGAGCAAGAAATAAATCAAGTCATGACAAGTTTAATGATAATAGAACCAAATGCCGTTACAATCCAGTACATGCCAAAAAATAAAATAAAATGACTTGGTAGTTCTAAAATTACAATAACAATAACATCTCAAGCAACCAAACTTTCTGCAATGGATTGCCGTAGTGCACCCATGAAGGCATCAGAAGAAGAGGAAGCGTGTCCAGTAGCGGTGAAAGATGCGCTCTCCTCATGGACATATGGGGCACGCTCAAACCTGTCGAAATGGTCATCAAATAGCTTACTATCACGAATCAACAAGATAGTATTTGACGTGTTTCGGCTTTTCCATCTAAATGCATAACAATATGAGTACACCGAGCTATAATATATGGACATAGAACATCATTTGGACAGCACATATATGGACATAACACAAAATTTGGACAGCACAAATTTTGTAGTCACAGCAAAATATTATTTGGACAACAATTACTATCACATATATGGTATACATCCTCAATCATCACTCACAGCAAAAGATTATTTGAAACAATATTACCCATGAATCAGATCTAGTAAAGAAACCATGATGTGCAAATAGAGATGAACCCGGATGTACACAAGCTTACCGTTGGCTGGGGCATCGGCTGGGGCATCGTCATCACTCCGGCGAGGCAGAGCACCTCCGGGCAGCGCCAGATGCAGGCGACCGGCGCGGGTGGCGGGAGAGGAGAGCCGGCGGAGGGAAAAGGCAGAGGGGGGAGATGCAGAGCCGGCAGCGGGGAAGGCAGGCGGTGCCGGCGGCGGGAGAGCAGAACCGGCGGCGGGGAAGGCAGGCGGCGGGGAACCCTAGCTGGGGGCGAGGCGCAGAGGGGCGAGAGGACGAGCGGGGGCGAGAAGAAGATAACGTTTTGTTTTTTCTTTTTTTCTTTTTCCAACGGGCAGGGTCGGGCCGGTAAGCGGAGGGGCAATTCATGTAATTTTGGAGTGATGTGAGGGCAGGACTGCGTACCGATTCGACTCCGACGGGAGAAGCTCGGGAAACGCTCGAGAATCACTTCTCGACCAGTTTCTGGAAATACACACAAAGTGGGCTTCTCGGTGGAAATAAGCCCGATAGAAGCCAGAGAGTTCTTTTGGGCTTGAGCTGTCCTGGACCTCGAAGCTGTCCTGGAAGCTCTAAAGAAGTCGTCCTAAAGGGCCTGTCCCTGAAGGCGCTCCGAGGCGCCCACGTGGAAGCCCTCTAGCCCCGGCTGGTAACCGGGCCGGGACTAAAGGTTCAGCCTTTAGTCCCGCCTCTGGAGTCCCGGTTTGCAAAACGGGACTATAGGCCTTTACGGGCCGGGACTGGAGGCCCTGTCCCCACTAGTGATTAGAGTTAATCCTCCTCGTCACTCTTTTCCCGCAACCGCTTAGCGTCTGGCTCATGATTTCTTCCACGAGCCGCGAAGCGATGTTCTGATCCACCGCGGAATGGGCGGGCTCGGGAGGGTTTGGCTCGGGGTTATTTCCGCGCAGGGTGTAATCTAACGTGCAGTTAAATATGGGCAGAGGGCCAATACTAATTCAGTGCTAATCATGCAATTTATTTACGGCCAGAGTAGATGCTGCCTTACTGCCACATGGGCCAAGCCCAGCCCAAAATCTCTGGAAGTAGATTACCCAACTGCATGCATGATCTAGATTACCTATACAACTAGTACCACGGCCGTTCGGCCTTTGACTAGGGGTGGCACCCGCCGGGTTCGGGGCCGGGTCTAGCCCCTCCATACCCATCCCATTTAACTTGGCGGGTCTCATTTTTTACTAGACTCGTGACCCCGTCGGGTTTGGGGCTCCAATGGGTACCCGCCTCGTCTCTATGTCCTGCATGTGCCGGCATGATGTAGCGGTGGCCTATAAGCCTGTGTTGTCTCTAGTACTCCAGATTCCATCGTGTGTATGTGTTGTGTGTGTAGCCACATATGTTGTGTGGTTTACAACTCGTGAACGTGTGTTTACTACTTAGATATATGATTATTAGGTATAGGATTAGGACTTAGAGCGGATTTACCATCTTTAGACTCGCCTATCTAGCAGGTCCAACTTTTTACCAAACCTTTCCCATTTAGCGATACTACGGCCGACTTCTTTTGGGCTTGTGCTTATGCATAAGCCTGCTTCTAGAAAATTGTGGGGAGAAACTGTAGTGGGGAGAAGCTCCTAGAAGCTCCACGGGACACTTCTTTTAAGCTTATAAAAATTTGGCTTATTCGATGTGTTAAATCGTGAAATGTCTGCAACGCCCCTAAGTTAAATATATGAGCTAAATAAGTGATGATACCATATATACAGTAGTTTTAAGTTCAAATAAGCTATAAATACATGAATAAAATTATGAATAGTTTGATGATAATAGAACAAAATCGTGCGGTAGTATATTTCAGTACATGTCAAAATAAAATGAAATGTCTTGCTGTTAAATTTTTATATCAAGTTTCTATCAAATATATTGTTAAACTGTGTACCAAATTGATGGACAGAATCACATACATGCCGCACATAATCTTCTTATATTTCTGTCCAAACCTTGCAAATATTCTATCAAATTTTGTAGCATTTTCTGGTAGAATAAAACACGTTGACCTGACCAGCAGAGCACACTCACATCCAAAAAACCTGCTCGTGTTCGTTCGTGACAGTGAAGGAGGACGTGGGGTCACGGTTCAAAAGGTCACGCACAGGGATCAAATCAAAGCGATTCATTTCAATGCATTAACCAGTGTAGTGGCATTCTCTGTAAATAGGAGTGAGAAGGGAGGCAAATAGATATACCGATTCGGGTCTCAGGCCATAAGCTCGGGAAGCTGGCCAAAAACTGCTCGCTCGCCGTTTCTCAGATCATGTGTATCGCTAGTTTCTGGCGGGCTTCTCGGTCAGAATAAGCAGGACACTTCTTTTAGGCTTCAGCTGTGGGGGACCTCGAAGCCCAGTTAGAAGCCCAAAAGAACTCGCCCTCACACGGTTCAATAGGAACTTAGATCTATGTGACCACAACCTTTAAGGTACGACAGTCATGCACATTGTGGCCACCTCCGAGACACTTCCCAGCGCTATGCTACTCAACACATATAGCTTAGGTTCAATAACCCAATCAAAGTTCTATTGTCCTCCCACTTAACTTTTCGCGAAAAATTCCTTCTCAAGAAACTTGACGTTTTCAGCGACAAACACTTTTGTCTTAGGTGTTCTGGAGGAATACCCAACATTAACTTTGGGATAACCTACAAAGACGTATTTATCCGACTTTGATTGTAAACATTTTATATATGCATAGCATACCAAAATTTTAGAAAAAGACAACTTGGGTTTTATCCCATGCCATATCTCATATGGTGTCATTTCAATGGATCATGATGGCGCTCTTTTCAGTGTAAAAAGCGGTAGTCTCTAAAGCTTTATCCTTAAAATATAATGGCAGTTTTATAGACGACACCTTTGATCCAACGATGTCAAACAAAGTTTGATTTTATTTCTCGAACACTCCATACTCCTATGGTGTTTCGGGAAATACAAGTCTATGGAACGATTCCTCAACCTTTAGGTGTCTTCTAAACTTGTAACTCAAATATCTTCCTTTATGATCAAATTATAAATTCTTTATTATCTTGTTACAATGATTTTTCACTTCATCTAGAAATACTTTGAACATTTTTAAAATATTTCATACTTCTTCCTTATTAAGTAAATATACACATATATCTACTCAAATCATCGGTTAAAGTAAATGAAGTTCAAGAATTCACCACACACGGCTACACATAATGGACTATATACATCAACATGTACAATATCCAATAAGTTAGTCGTCCGTTCTTCTTTGGCCTACAAACGAAGTTTTAATCATCTCTAGGAAATTTTCACAAGCGTTAATTGATTCAAAATCAAAAGACTCCAAAATCCCATCAACATGGAGTTTCTTCATGTTTACTTTTCAATATGATTTAAACGGTGGTATCACTCATAAGTGATCTTCTAATCATTTGTCTTGAGACATTTTTAGCATCAGTGTTATGGATGTTATTTCTCCAACAAGATAAACGTTCATTCATCTTTTATGAATGCGGTAATAATTTGAACAACCATTGTTCTCATAATACCAGAACAAAATAACAATTATTCAAACAAATCTTGAAGGCTAGGTTTAATTCCAATGAAACACAATAACACTTTATTTGTTTTCGATGAGAATCATCCCATATTCATTTGCTAGTTAATCAGGCCATTGCAGTTCTTGTATTGCGTTGTTCTGTATGACAGTTCATACCAACCAATTTAGAATCAAATACCCAAGAACCACATTGTTTTAACAAGCAATGAATACACCCATAACATGTATATCTTCTATATACCTGATCTAGACATTTCCAGTCTTTTCTTTTCCGCCAGAATAAATTTTGGATTCTCTTTTAGCAATTTTTTTCCTTCTAGAAGAATCTATCAACATCAATAGTGGTGCCATACACATGGCACATAGTTCAAGGGATGATTAGTCAAACACTAATACCCTTGGACTCACACTTTGAAGTAGATCACCATAATCAAATATTTGGCGTTCTTCCAAATTCCATTCTTTAGTAATCTTTTAATGTAGTAAACATTTTACCTATATTTTGTATTTATCCTATCATGACAACTTTCATGATCCAGCTACTATAGCCCATGAGGATGAATTGTGAGTATAATGTTAGTTCCTAAAACCTTTTTAGGAGATCTGGACGCCTAGCATCTCTAATCTTCACAAATTCTCATACAATATGAGAACATATGTCTTACTAAATTATACTCTACCACATTGCAACCAAACATTGTTTCGGATATCAAAATATCTTCCACACATGATAGTTTATGAAACAATCCTTTCAGCTCCTAGATAACCTTGATACTAAAAACAACTTTTGAATATCAAGGATCATGGAGGCAAGTGTGATACTTAGATACTAACACTGGAATTGTTACTCTTGATTTAATACTACTTATTAAATTTTATCGAGTAACCAAGGTTTCCTAAAAGTTTGCAATAGGACTTTAAACTTTAGATTGACATTCAAACAATACGATACCAATTCGTAAAGTTGACATCCAGAATTCTATAGTTCTATTATCTCAATTATAGCTAATCGCAAGGTAGTAAATGGATGTCAATGCCTACAACAAACTATGCAAATTCACTTTGATTTAGTTCATGATAAATTGAGTTCTATAATTCAAAATTACTAAGTGAACTCCCACTTAAAAACAACATCCCTCTTAGTTTTCTTAAGTGATTACACGAACCAAATTTACTATACCGCAACCGATCATCACGTGCAACGGCATAGTTTCAAAGGCGAACATCACCATGTTCATCATATCAACCATATGACTTATGCTTAACCTTTCGGTTCGTGTTCCGAGGACATGTCTGTACATGCTAGGCTCGCCAAGTAGAACCATATCACTTGCGTGTGTAAAGCTGTCTTACACCCGTCGTATGTGAACGTAGAGTCTGTCACACCCGATCATCACGTGGTGTCTGGAAACGACGAACTTTCTTGATGGTGCATGCTATGGAAGAACACATTTTATCTTGATATTTATGTGAGAGGGATCATCTTATAATGCTACCGCGTGATCAAATCTAAGCAGAATAAGATGCATAAAAGGATAAACATCATATGCATATATAATGTGATATGATATGGTCCTTCACGCATTCGATCTCCATCTTGTGCGTCATGGAATGATCTCCATCATTCCACCGGCGCAGCACCAAGGTCCATGGCGCGCCACCTTGATTGTCTTCCTCAATTACAATATATCGCTTGGATATATATATTCGGCACGTAGGCCATAAAAATGAAAAGACAACCATATGGCTCCTGCCGGTTGTTTATAACTTACAAAAAGGATCATTGCATATAATTTGTAACATAAACAATTTAATCATATCACATCACATGCCCTACAAAAACAAGTTAGACGTTTCTAATTTGTCTTGCATATTTTACGTAGTTTGGGGCTTTCTAGGAAGAACTATTCTTACCTACGAATATGTAACCACAACGGTGATAAAAATAATATTAATGACTCTTCGTAAAATAGATCGTAACTATAGTGGGAGAAACATGCACCCGCAAAGCCACATATGCCGAAGCATGTCAAGTGTGGGACAAGTCTCATGAACGCGGTCACGTAATGTTAGTCTCGGGCAGCTTCAATCCCACTATGCCACTATGATCCAAAATACAAAAAATAGCAATAACATGATCATCAACGCCCATATCCACATGTATTCTAACCATGCATACCAACTACGCATAGAGATGGCTCTGATACCACTGATGGGTTCGTAGCATAGAAAACAAAAAATTTCCTATGCATGAACACATAAACTAGCCAAGAACATCTACGAGATGGTAGCAACGGAGACTAACCCTAGAAGACCGGTAGCGGGGATTACGTTCCCGCACAAACATTGCCGATGGAGAGTCAAGGAAGACGCACGTAGTCGACGTAGTCGATCACTTGACGTAGTCGACGTAGTGGTTCACTTGACGATCACGAGATCGTGTACACGGCGCCACAACTGGCGGTGCCCCCGTACTCGGTCACACATATGGTTCGGTGACGACCTCCATGCCCTTGGTCCAGTGGGGCAGCGGAAGTAGGAATCCGCCGGTACTCCTCCTCCTCCACTTCTCCAAGTGTTGGTGGCTAACAATTTCGGCAGTGCTTCGCTTAAGCAACAGCCATGGTGTGGAGCAACAAGGTGGGGAATGGAAGCAACAAAGTGTAGGGAGAAGAGGAGTATGTCCAACATATATATAGGAGAGAGGGGGCAGCCACCCATGAGGGGTGCGGCCAGCCCCTCCCCTTTTCTCCTCTTCATGGTGGTGGTAACCCCCTCCTTCATGGAAAGGTAACCCCCCTCATCAAATGAGTAACCCCCATTTTAATTTTGCATGACATTCATGTTAATTAAAATCCACACTTATTGAATTAATAAAACATTTTTATTTCTTTAATATTTGTTAATTCAATCAATTAACAAACATTAACATTTACCCCCTTGAGTCATTTCGATATACCAAAACAGTTTCGGTGCTTTTCTGAAACAACCCCTGTGCTGTCCAATAATTCAGCCGGAGTTCCAAATCCACTCAAAACGCGTCAGCGAATCTTAAGTGTGTCACCCTACGGTTCGTGAATAACGTGGACATGATCGAGACTCCTCTCCGATCAATAATCATCAGCGGGATCTGGAAATCCATGACGACTCCCACTTACTCAACGATGAATCTAGTGATCGTGTGAACCTTTAACGAACATAGTTAATTCCTTTTGTCTCACGATATTATTACTTGTTTGAGATCCGATCATTTGGTATCAACCATACCTAGTTCGATCTCATTCCCGACAAGTCTCTTTACTCATTCTGTGATAATGCATTCCCGTGACCTAGTCACATGCTTGCAAGCGATTCCAATACAATATCACCGAGAAGGGCCCAGAGAATATCTTCCCGTCATCGGGTCGGACAAATTCCACTCTTGATCCATGAGCCTCAACTAATACTTTCAGAATACCCAAATCAACCTTTATAATCACCCTATAATGATGTGATGTTTGATATCATCAAAGCACTCTTCTGGTATCAGTGATTAACATGATCTCATGGTCTGAGGATTAGAACTATTTCGTATGAGTTTGATATAGCAATGAACTTGATGACTTGATCGTATTGCTAATCTTACTATGGGTGTGAGTGTTTATCACATCATTCTTCTAATGATATGACCCCGTTATTAACAACATCCAATGTTCATGATCAGGAAACCTTGATCATCAGTTAATCAATGAGCTAGTATGAAAGAGAGGCTTTACTAGGAACCTTTTTAGTTTATTAATCACACAAGTATTAATGTTTCCGATTAATACAATTCTAGCATGAGAAATAAACATTTATCATAAACATGGAATATGATAATAACCACTTTATTATTGCCTCTCGGGCATATTCCCTTCATTAAGTGATTAGGAGTCCCTAGCACTAGTGGAAAACGGGCCTTTAGCGCCGGTTCGTATGGATTTTTAGCATCGGTTGCGCAACCAGTGCTAACTATCCGGTGCTAAAGGCCACCTTTAGCACCGGTTGCTTTACGAACCGGTGCTAAAGGCGTACCACATGGCCGCTCACGGGCGCGTCTGGGTGGGGACCTTTAGTCCCGGTTTGTAACACCTACCGGGACTAAAGAGTCCCAGTCGGTTTTGTATTATTCATTTTTTTATTTCAAAGAAGTTTTCGCATATTGTACGGTACTACATAATGTAATAAGATAACTTGTGCATTCATGCATGCATATATTACATACTTTGTCTTACAAGCGAACAAATATATACAATCGAACCACTACCTACTGAGAGGTCCTCCAGAACGTACTTAGGGATCAACATGATAAACTAAAAGTAAAGAAATAACAAGTACCAAGGATTCTAATTTTTTTGGGTTTTTGATATAAAATGATGCAGGTAAAATAAATAAAGTAAAGCAAAACAATAACAAAGTAAAGGATGTGCGTGCGAAAACTCTCCTCGCAGAAGTCTTCTACTTCCTTCCCGGCAACGGCGCCAGAAAAACAGCTGATGATCCTAGTTGATGTAGGAGCTTTGTCCTTGTGCGTGGTGAATAACCAGCCCGTTGGGAACCCCAAGAGGAAGGTGTGATGAGTATAGCAGATGGTTTTCCCTCAGTTAAGAAACCAAGGTTTATCGTTCTTGGAGAGGAGAGACAAACGACTGAAGGTGATGCTTGCTGGCTTGCGACAGCTTCGGACAATTTATATATGGCGCCTCGTCCAAGCTTTGCTTGCTAGCTGCAACACGGAACCTGCACACAACACAACCAAGTACTTCGTTCCCAACTTGCGATGAGGTTGTCAATCTCACCGGTTTGCTTGAAACAAAGGTTATGAGCATATCGAGTGGAAAACAATAGAGTATGCGAGTAAAGTAAACATTGCGAGTAAAGTAAACAGGTGATAGCAATATGATGGAAATAGGACCGGGATCCACAGTTCACTAGTGGTGTCTCTCCAAAAGATAAATAACACATGCTGGGTAAACAAATTACAGTTGGCCAATTGATAGAATAAAGATAAACGTGATATGTCAAGAAGATCACTATGAGATTTACTCTGGGCATTACAACAAAATACATAGACCGCCATCCAACTGCATCTATGACTAATAATCCACTTGTGGTGAATCAATCCGAGAACTCCACAAGTATTAAGTTGCGAACAATAGATAATTGCATTAAGCAAAGTGTGTAATGTAAACAAAGCATATGCCCTTGAGCATATGAATGTTGTTTTATCCCTAGTAGGAACAGCACATCTACAACCTTAGAGGTTTCTGTCACTCCTCAGGTTAAATAGAGGCATGAACCCACTATCGAGTATAAATACCCCCTCTTGGAGTCACTAGCAACTACTCGGCCAAGATAGCTACTAACAACGGAGAGCATGCAAGATCATAAACAACATAGAGATAACAAAAGATAATATTCAGTACAGCAACTTAATCATAAACACCAATATTCATCGGATCCCAACAAACCAAACATGTAGAATTACATAACGGTGATCTCAATCATGTAGGGCAGCTCATGAGATCTAAACATGAAGCACATGGTGGAGAAGACAACCATCTAGCTACTGCTATGGACCCATAGTCCAAGGTAGACTACTCACTCATCGCTCCGGAGGCAAGCATGGCGATGAAGAAGACCTCCGGTGGTGATTCCCCTCTCCGACAGGGTGTCGGGAAGAGCTTCTGGACCCTCCCGATCTTCGGGTCGACGGCGCCGGCAGATCGCGATGTGTTCTGGAAAATTGATCGAGTACTTAGGTTTTTCCCATCGGGGGGTCTTTATAGGCGAAGGGGCGATGTCAGAGGAGGGGCCAGGCGCCCTCACACTATGGCGGCGCGGCCAGGCCCCTGGCCACGCCAGCCTGGCGTGT
Source organism: Dactylis glomerata (assembly GCA_007115705.1). NCBI lineage: Eukaryota > Viridiplantae > Streptophyta > Magnoliopsida > Poales > Poaceae > Dactylis > Dactylis glomerata. The sequence continues at coordinate 2,771,642 of QXEO01000923.1, read as the reverse complement.
GGGGCCCTGGTGGCCCCCCTCCTACTCTCCTTCGGATCTCTGGAAGCTTTCGGGTAAAATAAGACTTCAGGAACTTGTTTCGTCCAATTCCGAGAATATTTCCTGTGTATCACTTCTGAAACACAAAAATAGCAGAAAACAGGGAACTGGCACTGTGGCAACTTATTAATAGGTTAGTTCTGGAAAATGCATAAAAGTGCCACGAAGTGTAACGAAACAATAGACAAATGGTGTAAAAACAAGCATGGAGCATCAAAAATTATAGATACGTTGGAGACGTATCAAGCATCCCCAAGCTTAACTCCTGCTCGTCCTCGAGTAGGTAAGTGATAACAAAAGAATAATTTTTGAGGTGACATGCACCTACACAATCTTGATCACATATGTAAGCATTTGTGAGCTGGGATCATAAGAACTTAAAGCATGGGCATGAAAGATATAATCTTGACAATAAGAACTTAGCAACCATGTTGTAAACATGCAAATGAACACAAACAAAAGATCATGAAAATGAAACAATGAAAGTCAAACGTGTGTTCAAATCATAAGGAAAAACATACAAATGGTTTTCAGCTTGTCCTTTAAAGAGAGCAAAACATAAATGCATAGGACACCTTCAAGTTTAAGAGGGCGACTAGATACAAATAATTTGAGAACAAGTGAAACCAACAATATGAATCAATCAATGAACTTTGGGACAATGCATATCACACTAAGAATGACAAGTATGCTCTCTTAATGGTGCATAAAGAAAGAATGTGGTGACTCAACATAAAAGTAGAAGAAAGGCCCTTCGCAGAGGGAAGCAGTGATTGCAAGTTTTATAACCTTCAAAAATTATGGTACTTACCGGCTTTGAGCTCTCATTGCCCCCATCATAAGCATCTTGAATGGTTAAAGTTAATGCGAGAACAATTATGAAGCATATGCTTGACAAATCATAAGTTGAAAACCTCGTGCCCCATGAATACGAGTACCCAAACCTCATGCTACTTTACTTAGAGTGCCAAGCAAGGCTCTTGTCATTGTAAGTATATGCATATCATTGAGAACCGCCAATGGGGTACCTCCGTGCCCGATGACATGGAACAAGCCCACACCAAAATGATAGGACAAGCAGACAATAAACACCTCGACATCTCTTTTATTTGCCTTTTGTTTAGCCTTTTATTGTGAGATGTGTCGTCGAATGTTCACCATGGGTATGCTGCAAATTTCCACCATGAATTATGCATGGCTTAGATTAGCGGCCCGGCGTTTCCCTAACACATATACAAACTCCATGATCCCCACAAGATTCCCAATTCATTTCACACCGCGGACATCCATAAACAAAAGATCATGATATCAACTCAAATAAGAAGTGCAATGCTGAAAGCTTGCCCATGACTGCATGGCTGGGCTACTCTCCAACTTACAACTTGCAAGCATAACAACTCAACATAAGAGACCACAATGTCAAATTTTTAAGAACAGGAAAAAGTAAAGTGTGCCTTCCGGTTCGTGAGAGCTTTACTGACCGAATTTCGCATAACACTGGTAAGAGTTTAATTTGAAGAGAAAATAAAAGCAAGTCAAATTTACTTGGAATAGCAAATTGCTAGTAGGTATGTATGGTGGACACAATGGAAAACTTTGGCTTTTAGGAGTTGGATGCACGAGTAGAGCTCATACTCAGTACAAGGCGAGGGCTAGCAAAAGACTGGGAGCGACCAACTAAGAGAGCAATAATGGCCATAATCATGCAAAGCGACAAAGCGACATTAAAAGAAGCATAAGATGGCATCAAAAGTCAAAAACTAAATGATCATAGAGGCAATTGGCGACTTTGTAAGAGTTTAACATGTGTGAGCATGCGCCAAGTCAACCCAAATAAAGCATCAAGGAGAAAACCAAAATAATGCTTCCATACAATAAAAACAACGCATGATTTTTTCAAAGGCTCATTAAGCAATCTCTCTTATTTGAGACAAGTCATCCTACAGCAAAACCACTAAGCATACTATCAAAAAGACATCAAGCATGACATGAAAAAGCCTAAGCCGCAGTCTACACAAGCTCCTTCTTGTACCACTATTTTGCACAAAGCTTTTTCTCTTTTCCAACACCATTTGAAATTTTTAAAGACACCTCTTTTGATGAAAACCAATAAAGATCAGAGGCAAAAATACACCTTGATGAAAAGATATGGCAAGGTCTAAACGCAAATCAAGGCAAAAACGAAAACCAAAAGCAGTAAGAGAAAAAGAAGAACACTCGGTGAAATAAGAATGAAAAACTGAGTGTTCTTGGCAAATGAAAACGAGGCAACTTCTCTAAAATAAATTTGTTGGGGTCCAACCATTTATTGCAGCAAACAAACTAAACTAACTAAGAAAACTAAAACAACTGACGCTCCAAGAAAAACACATAGTGCATGAAGCAATAAAAATATAGTGTTTTGAAAGGTGACCTGATTTTTGCCAATGAAGAAGGGGTGCCTCGGGGGCATCACCAAGCTCTGACGCTTGTACTTCTTAGATATTTCTTGGGGTAATGCATGGGCATCCCCAATCTTGAGCTTTTGTCCATTCTTCAACTCATCTCATCATTCTCCAATCCCTACACTTGAAAACTTCCTTCATACAAAACTAAACACAATTCTATTAGCAACATTAGTGCAAGCATAACATATAATCAACCTCTTTTTGCTTCAGGATTCAACTCAAAACCACCACATATATAGCAAATACTACTGTAGCAACTTCTCTAAAAGTTCCGTGATCAAAAGAACTCAAAAGAAAGCGATAAAGTGGCAAACACAAATATTGGCAGAAATCTGTCAAAACTGAACAGCTGACAAAGGCCGAATTTTTGAGGGGTTTTCTGTTGCTCAAATCAAAAAGTGTTCAACTAACAAAAGTTTGGATATAACCTGGGGCATATGCACAAGAAATCGCAGGTCCAAAAGATATACAGAGAATTTATACAAATGTTTACGGTGCAGCACCGAAAACAGTTTCAGGACAGCAACATCCCCAAGTCTTTACCTCACTCGAATTAGAGGCTTCTCTTGGCACAAAAACGAAATAAACAAGATAAGGAGCGGTCATTACAGTAGTAATGACTTCCAAGACTCAAATAAAAGAAAAATTACTGAAAAGAAAACATTGGGTTATCTCCCAAGAGTGCTTTTCTTTAACGCCTTTGAGCTAGACGCAGAAAATTGCGAATCAAGTAACATCAAGTGATGAAGCATCAAGATCAACTGCAGAAGTCTTGTCAATAAGGCATTGTATTTCATCCACATAAGTTTTAGAAGACCCTTTGTGATCATGCTTTGGTACACTATTTTCATCAAAAAGATTTTCAGGACAGATCCAGTCAAAATTATTTTCGAAAGCTTCACACAATCCCAAGGGCTTGCAAGGTATAGGTACTTCGGCTCCTTCATTGTTAGTACCAATAACCTTTATAGGCGAACCGAGTTTATTAAAATGTTTAAGAACCTTTCTAGCTTCAATAACGACATCTTTAAATTCTAAGCGCAAAGCTTCCAAGATAAAAGCTTTCTTTTCGGGATCCTCAATTTCATGAAGCTTAAGAAACATGTATTGCATAAAAGGATTAAGACTAGCAAACCTAGTTTCCAACATGTGAATCAAATAAGCAGAAGCAACTTCAATACTAGGAGCTAGCTCAACCAAAGACTTTTCCTCACCTTCCTTATGCATACTAATGTGATTAAAGAACTCCTCAATGTTACTTTTGCTAATAATCGAACCACTACCTACTGAGAGGTCCTCCAGAACGTACTTAGGGATCAACATGATAAACTAAAAGTAAAGAAATAACAACTACCAAGGATTCTAATTTTTTTGGGTTTTTTATATAAAACGATGCAGGTAAAATAAATAAAGTAATGCAAAACAATAACAAAGTAAAGGATGTGCGTGCAAAAACTCCCCTCGCAGAAGTCTTCTACTTCCTCCCAGGCAACGGCGCCAGAAAAACAGCTGATGATCCTAGTTGATGTAGGAGCTTCGTCCTTGTGCGTGGTGAATAACCAGCCCGTTGGGAACCCCAAGAGGAAGGTGTGGTGAGTATAGCAGCTGGTTTTCCCTCAGTTAAGAAACCAAGGTTTATCGTTCTTGGAGAGGAGAGACAAACGACTGAAGGTGATGCTTGCTGGCTTGCGATAGCTTCGGACAATTTATATATGGCGCCTCGTCCAAGCTTTGCTTGCTAGCTGCAACGCGGAACCTGCACACAACACAACCAAGTACTTAATTCCCAACTTGCGATGAGGTTGTCAATCTCACCGGTTTGCTTGAAACAAAGGTTATGAGCGTATCGAGCGGAAAACAATAGAGTATGCGAGTAAACTAAACAGTGCGAGTAAAGTAAACAGGTGATAGCAATATGATGGAAATAGGACCGGGATCCACAGTTCACTAGTGGTATCTCTCCAAAAGATAAATAACACATGCTGGGTAAACAAATTACAGTTGGGCAATTGATAGAATAAAGATAAACGTGATATGTCAAGAAGATCACTATGAGATTTACTCTGGGCATTACAACAAAATACATAGACCGCCATCCAACTGCATCTATGACTAATAATCCACTTGTGGTGAATCAATCCGAGAACTCCACAAGTATTAAGTTGCGAACAACAGATAATTGCATTAAGCAAAGTGTGTAATGAAAATGCATAAAAGTGCCACGAAGTGTAACGAAACAATAGACAAATGGTGTAAAAACAAGCATGGAGCATCAAAAATTATAGATACGTTGGAGACGTATCAATCATGTCTGCCTGTTTACATGAAATCTTCCATGTTTTTCATCTATGACCTTTTTTAGCAAAAATCCTGCCAATTCCTCTTGAATTGCTAGTAGGCGTTGATGTGGTAGGAGCTTCTCCCGCATATGATCATTCTACAATAAAAGAGATCAATATAAATTTATTAATCATCATAACAAAAATTATGAATGAAACTCAACACAATTGATAGGAATAGAATAAATTTGTGAATAAATTGCTCACATCTAATGTCCTGCGCTCAGTGGTAAATCCGTGAATGAACTCGCAAACATAATATCCACATAAGTTTGTCCCCTGTGGCTGCATCGCACACTTTACAAGAATAGAATTCAATCAAATAATAATCAAGCATCATAATTGTATTGAAACTAGAAGTAAATAGATGTGCGGAACTAGCTCATACTACTTACGTCGACCCTAGTAAAAATCAGCCGATCACGCCATGGTCCCGTTACCACCCCTTTGAACCGTTCCCAAACACTGCCCGACAAAGAAAAATAAATAAATGAGTTATGAATTAAATGATATCTCAGCTTACAACGAAAGAGACCGATATAGTGCTAAAATGATTGAAAATTACTCTTGGAGCATATCCTGCATGTCGCGGAACTGTTCCATGTCTCTTCTTAATGGGTCTAGTACTTCAACTCTTCCATTGTCAACTTCAATATTCATCAGATTCTAGTGGAACCTGCACATGTTTATATATATGTCAGTAACTCATCAATTGCACTTAATATCGAGAGTAAGATTCTCACCCAAAGTTGTAAGGAAATAGTATGCTATTACAGAAATGTTGCTCCTTTAAAAAGTTTAGAATGTTACGCGTCGTTTCCTTAGGTTTCATCTTCAGCGTATGTATATGAACTTTATCAGGATCAATGAATCCAACATTGATTGCGGACGTCCTTATACATTCCAGCATCTTCATTCTACAAAACAGAATACAGAATGATATTATAAAGATTATTACAGATCAATGAACTGAAAGAATTGAACAACTTATAAACAATGAATTGAACAACTTACAGACAATAGCAACTCATGAGAGATTTGTCGAGTGTGTCTAGATTCATGAACTGAAAGAATTATGAAAACTCAATATGGATCAGTTCTTCACGGAAGTAATACTCCGGTCCAACTTTTCCCACGAGCATTGTTTGCTCACGCTTTGACGCCCTCAGGTACCAGTCATGGAATTTCCGTAGCATTATTGGCATTTCACGCAACTTCTCGTCGTCGACCAATGGGAGCCTTGGGTAATTTTGCTCCACCTAGCAATTCGGCCACAGTGATATTCATTTGGGCCGCTAGTCTCATGGCTTCGTCCATATCTAATCCCTGGGGAACTTCTGAAGACACCTAGAGGGGGGGATCGATTGTTTTGCCTGTTGTTCGAGCTGGGGAACGTCTCTTTTCTCATATTGCTTCTTGAGTGTGCGTGTATAGTTATCTGGCGCATTCAACATAGCTTGGGATGGCTGATTCAGCATGCTTTTGGCCCAATAGATGATCTCCGGAGGGTGTTGCTACTTTGGCTCGGGTTTTTTTGGGAGGGGCTCCTATCGGGTTCCTGATGATTGTGTACCTGAGGTGGTGGTACGCTTCCGCTTTTGGCCCTGAAGCTTAGTGGGCGCTAGCGGTGGCGACGATGGCTTAGTGGGCGCAAGCGGTGGCGACGATGGCTGACCCGATGGTAAAGATCGAGATGGACTCGCGTTGTGGTGGTCGTCGTAGTCACGGGGTGGACTCGGAGGTGATGGTGACCTGTGACGACTCGGTGGCAGTGGCGATGGTGCCAAGCCTGGAAACTTGATGTCTTTCTTCTTCCATAGAATGACACCACCCAAGATTTCTCCAAGTGTCGCCTCATCTTCAGGTCCAGCCATGTCAAGCTCTAGTGACTCATATCCACGTAGAACTTCATCCACCCCGACACGAGCATAGCCATCTGGAATCTGATGGGAATGCCAAGTAACTCCAGGTTCACAAGATAAAGCATAGCCAACTGCCACCTTCATGGAGATGTTCTTCATCGACTGATAGAGCTCACAATGTGTCTTGCCCTTGATTTCATCCACGGGGTAGCGACCCATCGGTGCCTCTTCAGCCCCAAGATCCGTGGAAGCCACACTGTTTCTCCGCTGAGATGGGTCGTCGTTACTTTCAAATGCAGGACCTTCCAGCTGCAGTTGATGACTTGGCCTAGCTTGAGTTTGGCGCAGTTTTTGGATCTGCTTCTGTATGGACAAGAACATTCCATCATACTTTTCTTCGAACTTCTTTATCCGCTCTTTCTCCTCCTCCTCCTTCCGCTTCTTTCCTCTCTCCTTTTTTCTATAAGAATCTACATCCTCGGCAAACCCGATGCTCCATGGATAATTAGGTCCCAGTCCTCGTGTTCGCCCAGTGTGTTCGGCATTCCCGAGGGCCTTTGTCAACACGTCCCTCTCTCTGTCAGGAATGAACTTGCCCTCTTGAACCTCTTGGAGTGCTTTCACAAGTTCATCCTTTGGTTTAACAATAGCAGGAGGTGCAATTAACTCCCCTGTTTGTTCGTCAACGTATCCGCCATGACCAAAAAACCAATTTCTTGCCCTCCCGGGCAATTGTTGTGTAGCTGGAATGATCCCTCGAGCAATCAAGTCGGCGTCCTTTTTATCCCACTCTGGCAGGGAAGTGTTGTATCCACCTGAACCCATGGTATGGTGATAAATCTTCTTGGCAGCATTTGCCTTCTTCTTTCGGGATCTTTCGAAAGCTAGTGTTGATTCCTTGTATTCCAGAAATGCAATCTTCTCCTCCACCATCTTCTCCTCCACCGGTTTCTGCTCCATCGGCGTCTGTACGGATAAAGCCGAACAGTTCCTCTTCACCCTCTCTTCTGGCACGGAAGGGATCCATTGCTTAACTAACACAAAAGATAGACAAAAACTATGTAAATACGAGCAATGTGCAAATAAAAAAGGGGGCGTTGGCCGGGCGCCAACACGGTGGGGGAAGAAACCCTCACCGTGTCGGCGCCCGGCAAACGCCCCCATATGTACTAATTTAACTCTAACTAACTAAAATCTGCTAACTAACAAGCTAACTAAAATGTGAAAAAAGGGGCGTTGGCCGGGCGCCGACGCGGTGGGGGAAGACCCCCCCCCCCCACCGCGTCGGCGCCCGGCCAACGCCCCCATAACTTTTTAACCCTAACCTAACATTTGACTACCTAAACAAACTAAACTAAAATTTGACTAACTAAACTAACTAAATTTGACTAACTAAACTAAACTAACTAAACTAAAATTCGACTAAACTAACTAAAAACTAACTAAAATTTGACCTAACTAACTAAAATTTGACCTAACTAACTAAAATTTGACATAATCTAACCCTAATCTGTGAGTTTATGTTTGTACCTCGCCTGCACGGAGGCAAGGGAGGCGGAGGCAGGGGCGGCGGGGCGGCACGACGCATTGGCAGCGGGGCGGAGGCATGGGTGGCGGGGCAGCACGACGCAGTGGCGGCGGGCTTGCGCGGAGGCTGCAGGGGCGGCGCGGCGTGGTGGGGCAGCCTGGCGGCGTCGCCTTCGTCGTCGGTTCGTAGCCTTCGCGTCTTCTCTCTGCGTGGAAATGGGGTCTGCGGGCGGTGGCTCGAGCCGGGGAAGAAGATGGCCTATTTATACCCCGACATGTTTAGTCCCGGCCGCTTCGTTTTGCGCCGAATCCAGACCTTTAGTCCCGGTTATATCTACCAACCAGGACTAATGGTCTTTTTCTGGCGCCAGTTAGAATTTTTTCAGATTTCTGAGACAATATGAATTTTAAATATTTTTGAATATGCATTTGAATAACTTTTGCATACTTTTGAATATGAAAAAACTTACAACATGAAAAGTGTTTGAATTTGAATAAATAATCCAATTTTTTTTCTATTTTCTAAAATAATTATTCTAACTATTCAAACTATTAACCATTTTGCCATTTTTATTTAAAAATGCATTGTCTAATTTTTTTGCATACTTTTGAATCTGAAAAAACTTACAACATGAAAAGTGTTTGAATTTGAATAACTAATCCAAAACTATTTTTTATTTTCTAAAATAATTATTCTAACTATTCAACCTATTAACCATTTTGCCATTTTTATTTAAAAATGTATTATCTAATTTTTTTGCATACTTTTGAATCTGAAAAAACTTACAACATGAAAAGTGTTTGAATTTGAATAACTAATCCAAAAATATTTTTTGTTTTCTAAAATAATTATTCTAACTATTCAACCTATTAACCATTTTGCCATTTTTATTTAAAAATGCATTATCTAATATTTTTTGCATACTTTTGAATCTAAAAAAACTTACAACATTAAAAGTGTTTGAATTTGAATAACTAATCTCGTGAAACTTTTATTGGAACTTGTAGCACTGACAAAAGATGCTCGAGTAAACTTTTATTGGAACTTGTAGTACTGATAAAAGATGCTCGTGCTATCTTTTACTGAAAGTTATAGCACTGACAAAAGATGCTCGTGTAAACTTTTATTGCAACTTATAGCACTGACACAAGGTGCATCGGGAACAATGTCTAAAGCAAATAATTCTCTATAAATAGCATGGAGTTGTTGATGTGCAATGCAGTGGTAGGGAAAATGGACAATCTCAACTGGAGTAACCAGAGAAGTAGGAGCATAGGAACAAGAAGAGCAAGAAGGGAAGATAAGAGTTCTGGTTCAAGGAGAACTACTGAAGGAAGTGAGCTACAGGTGTATCACAGAAGGAGTGTTCAAGAGAGGGAAATGGCTGCTGAAATAACAAGAGCAAGAATGGAAGAAGAAGCGCTTCAGGGACTGAATCAGCTTGGAGAAGGGGTAGTATATGCCACCATCATGGGACTCCCTGCACCAACAGCTCCTCCTAGACCAGGTATTCCTATCATGCATGAACTGTCTCGCAGAGTAAATGGTTTGCATCCTAGAATTGCTGCTAATCAAGCTATGCAAGAAGGCCGTTACACCCAAGCTACTGAGCCACTCCCTCAAATGGTGCCTCCACACATAGAGAAAGAAATTACTGCTTCAGTAATTCTATGCAGAATCAAGTGAGGCATTAAGCAATGGATCCATAGGGTTGTAAATGGGAAGGAGAAGAAGGCATACTAGTGTGAGTATGCTGAGTGTTATGTCAAGTGTGAGTATGCTGAGTTTTATGTCAAGTGTGAGTGAGCATCGTGTAAGTGTTTTGTCAACTAGTTAATGTTCTATACAATAAATATGACAATGCTCAAGTAAATGTGCAAGAATCGTTTCAGAATGGTCGGGAAGCATGCTACTGACATTAAGTTTCATAGATTACATAGATTATTACACATCACCAACATCATCATTTTCTCTGTTGGGGTTTTCTTCTGTGCCGTAACCATGGAGCATCTTCATTATTTAGCAGGATGCTTGGGTCAGTGTTCACTTTGAAAGGCGGAATTTCATGGAACTTATTTTAATCTTCTGACATGTCTATCTTGTCCTCCAATCCCATGATGTTTCTTTTCCCTGAAAGAACTATGTGGCGCTTTGGCTCATCATATGATGTATTCGTTTGCTTATCTTTTCTTTTTCTCGGTTTGGTAGACATGTCCTTCACATAGAAAACCTGAGCCACATCATTGGCTAGGACAAATGGTTTGTCTCTGTATGCAAGATTGTTGAGATCCACTGTTGTCATGCCGTACTTTTGGTCTACCTGTACCTCACCTCTAGCCAGCTTGATCCATTTGCACCGAAACAAAGGGATCTTAAAATTAGGCCCATAGTCAAGTTCCCATATCTCCTCAATGTACCCATAATATGTGTCCTTTTGCCCATTATCGTTTGTTGCATCAAAGCGGACACCACTGTTTTGGTTGGTGCTCTTTTTATCTTGGGCGATCATGTAAAATGTATTCCCATTTATCTCGTACCCTTGGAAAGTTGATATGATCAAAGATGGTGACTTTGCCAACAAGTATAGTTCTTTTTCAACAGTGATGTCATCATTTATGAGAAGTACTCGCAACCAACCACCGAAAGTCGTCTCATGTTCAAGTTTAATCCAGGAGTCAGGCTTCCCCGGGTTTTGGGAGCGTACAATATTCATGTGTTCCTCAATATACGGAGCCACCAAGGTTGAATTGTGTAGAACTGTGTAGTGTGCTTGAGTGAAAGAATGTTCGTCCATAGAATAGGTTGTTTTCTTTCCTAGCGTGCCTTTTCCACCTAGTCTCCCCTTATGCCGTGATTCAGGAACACCAATCGGCTTAAGGTCAGGAATAAAGTCAACACAAAACTCAATGACCTCCTCTGTTCCATAGCCCTTGGAGATGCTTCCTTCTGGCCTAGCAAGGTTATGAACATATTTCTTTAAAACTCCCATGAACCTGTCGAAGGGGAATATATTGTGTAGAAATACAGGACCGAGAATGGTAATCTCTTCAACTAGGTGAACTAGGAGGTGCGTCATAATATTGAAAAAGGACGGTGGGAACAACAACTCAAAGCTGACAAGCCACTGGACCACATCCTTCTGTAACCCTGGTAGACTTTCTGGATTGATTACCTTCTGAGAAATTGCGTTGAGGAATGCGCATACCTTCACAATGGGTAGTTGAACATTTTCCGGTAGAATTCCCCTCAATGCAATCAGAAGTAATTGCGTCATAAGCACGTGGCAGTCATGAGACTTTAGGTTTTGGAATTTTTTCTCTGCCATATTTATTATTCCCTTTATATTCGACGAGAAGCCAGACGGGACCTTGATACTGAAAAGGGCTTCAAAAAAGATTTCCTTTTCTTCTTTGGTAAGAGCGTAGCTGGCAGGACCTTGAAACCGCTCTGGATGCATGTCGTCTCATCCTTTCAAACGTTGCTGGTCCTCACGTGCTTCTGGTGTATCTTTTGTCTTTCCATACAAGCCCAAGAATCCTAGCAGATTCACACAAAGATTTTTCGTTAGGTGCATCACGTCGATCGTAGAGCGGACCTCCGGGACTTTGCAATACTCAAGCTCCCAAAATATTGATTAACGGGTTGTCTGCCAAGACTCTTTCCAAAGATTACTCTTAAATCCTTGACCATATCAAAGACATCATCACCGGTACGGCGGGTTGGCTTCGACCGGATCTCTGCCTCGCCATTGAAGTGCTTTCCTTTTTTCCGGCAGGGATGCCTGTTTGGAAGAAAATGACGATACCACGGGTACACATTCTTCCTACATTTGTCCAGATATATACTTTCTGTCTAATCCAAACAGTGCGTGCATGCATTGTATCCCTTGTTTGACTGTCCTGAAATGTTACTAAGAGCAGGCCAATCATTGATTGTTACGAAAAGCAATGCTCGTAGGTCAAATTCCTCTTGTTTGTGCTCATCCCACACACGTACACCTGGTTTGGCCCATAGTTGTAAAAGTTCATCAACTAATGGCCTTAGGTACGCATCAATGTCATTGCCGAGTTGCTTTGGACCTTGGATAAGCACTGGCATCATAATGAACTTCCGCTTCATGCACAACCAAGGAGGAAGGTTGTAGATACATAGAGTAACGGGCCAGGTGCTGTGACTGCAGCTCTGCTCCCCAAAAGGATTCATGCCATCTGTACTTAGACCAAACCATAAGTTTCTTGCATCACCTGCAAAGTCTGGGAACTCTCTCTCGATTTTTCTCCACTGCGACCCATCAGTGGGGTGTCTCAACATCTCGTCTTTCTTACGGTCCTCCATGTGCCATCGCATCAACTTGGCATGCTCTTCATTTCTGAACAAACATTTCAATCGTGGTATTATAGGAGCATACCAGAGCACCTTGGCAGGAACCCTCTTCTTGGGTGGTGCTACTCGGTGATGGCACCAGAAAAGAGCTGGTGGCGTGTAGTTGACGTGGAGCAGTAAGTCCTTGTGCGTGGTGAATGACCAGCCCGTTGGGAACCCCAAGAGGAAGGTATGATGAGTGTAGCGGCTAGTTTTCCCTCAGTTAAGATACCAAGGTATGTCGATCTTGGAGAGGAGAGACAATGACGACTAAAGGTGATGCAGACTGGCTTAATAACACTCCAACAAGGGCGCCGTTAACGATACTTGTTGACTCGTCTTCGGCCAGTAGCAACGCGGAACCTGCACACAACACAACCAAGTACTTTGTTCCCAACTTATGATGAGGTTGTCAATCTCACCGGTTTGCTTGAAACAAAGATTATGAGCGTATCGAGTGGAAAATAATATATTATGCGAGTAAAGTAAACAGTACGAGTAAAGTAAACAGGTGATAGCAATATGATGTAAATAGGACCGGGGTCCACAGTTCACTAGTGGTGTCTCTCCATAGATAAAACATGCTGGGTAAACAAATTATAGTTGGGCAATTGATAGAATAAAGATAATGTGATATGTCAAGAAGATCACTATGAGATTTACTCTAGGCATTACAACAAAATACATAGACCGCCATCCAACTGCATCTATGACTAATAATCCACTCCCGGGGATATCAATCTGAACACCCCAGTAGTATTAAGTTGCGAACAACAGATAATTGCATTAAGCAAAGTGTGTAATGTAAACAAAGCATATGCCCTTGAGCATATGAATGTTGTTTTCTCCCTAGTAGCAACAACACATCTACCACCTTAGAGGTTTCTGTCACTCCCCCAGGTGAAATAGAGGCATGAACCCACTATCGAGCATAAATACCCCCTCTTGGAGTCACTAGTAACTACTCGGCCAAGATAGCTACTAACAACGGAGAGCATGCAAGATCATAAACAACATAGAGATAACAAAAGATATAATTCAGTACAGCAACTTAATCATAAACACCAATATTCATCGGATCCCAACAAACCAACATCATAGAATTACATAACGGTGATCTCAATCATGTAGGGCAGCTCATGAGATCTAAACATGAAGCACATGGTGGAGAAGACAACCATCTAGCTACTGCTATGGACCCATAGTCCAAGGTAGACTACTCACTCATCGCTCCGGAGGCAAGCATGGCGATGAAGAAGACCTCTGGTGGCGATTCCCCTCTCCGGCAGGGTGCCGGGAAGAGCTTCTGGACCCTCCCGATCTTCGGGTCGACGGTGGCGGCGGATCGCGATGTGTTCTGGAAATCTGATCGGGTACTTAGGTTTTTTCCGTCGGAGGGTCTTTATAGGCGAAGGGACGTTGTCAGAGGAGGGGCCAGGTGCCCTCACGTGGGCCCGGCGCGGCCAGGGGGCTGGCCGCGCCACCCACGCGTGTGGGGCCCTGGTGGCCCCCCTCCGACACTTCTTCGGATCTCTGGAAGCTTCCGGGAAAAATAAGACTTCAGGAACTTGTTTCGTCCAATTCCGAGAATATTTCCTGTGTATCACTTCTGAAACACAAAAACAGCAGAAAACAGGAAACTGACACTGTGGCGCTTGTTAATAGGTTAGTTCCGGAAAATGGATAAAAGTGCCACTAAGTGTAACGAAACATTAGGCAAATGGTGTAAAAACAAGCATGGAGCATCAAAAATTATAGATACGTTTGAGACGTATCAAGCATCCCCAAGCTTAACTCCTGCTCGTCCTCGAGTAGGTAAGTGATAACAAAAGAATAATTTTTGAGGTGACATGCACCTACACAATCTTGATCATATATGTAAGCATTGTGAGCTGGGATCTTAAGAACTTAAAACATGGGCATGAAGATATAATCATGACAATAAGAAACTTAGCAACCATGTTGTAACCATGCAAATGAACACAAACAAAAGATCATGATAATGAAACAATGAAAGTCAAATGTGTGTTCAAATCATAAGGAAAAACATACAAATGGTTTTCAGCTTGTCCTTCAAAGAGAGCAAAACATAAATGCATAGGACACCTTCAAGTTTAAGAGGGCGACTAGATACAAATAATTTAAGAACAAGTGAAACCAATCATCATGAATCAATCAATGAACTTTGGGACAATGCATATCACACTAAGAATGACAACTATGCTCTCTTAATGGTGCATAAAGAAAGAAGGTGGTGACTCAACATAAAAGTAAAAGAAAGGCCCTTCGCAGAGGGAAGCAGTGATTGCAAGTTTTATAACCTTCAAAAATTATGGTACTTACCGGTTTTGAGCTCTCATTGCCCCCATCATAAGCATCTTGAATGGTTAAAGTTAATGCAAGAACAATTATGATGCATATGCTTGACAAATCATAAGTTGAAGACCTCGTGCCCCGTGAATACGAGTACCCAAACCTCATGCTACTTTACTTAGAGTGCCAAGCAAGGCTCTTGTCATTGTAAGTATATGCATATCATTGAGAACCGCCAATGGGGTACCTCCGTGCCCGATGACATGGAACAAGCCCACACCAAAATGACAGGACAAGCAGACAATGAACACCTCGACATCTCTTTTATTTGCCTTTTGTTTAGCTTTTTATTGTGAGATGCGTCGTCGAATGTTCACCATGGGTATGCTGCAAATTTCCACCATGAATTATGCATGGCTTAGATTGGCGGCCCGGCGTTTCCCTAACACATATACAAACTCCATGATCCCTACAAGATTTCCAATTCATTTCACACCGCGGGCATCCATAAACAAAAGATCACGATATCAACTCAAATAAGAAGTGCAATGTTGAAAGCTTGCCCCATGACAGCATGGATGGGCTAGAATCCAACTTACAACTTGCAAGCATAACAACTCAACATAAGAGACCACAATGTCAAATTTTTAAGAACAGGAAAAAGTAAAGTGTGCCTTCCGGTTCGTGAGAGCTTTACTGACCGAATTTCACATAACACTGGTAAGAGTTTAATTTGAAGAGAAAATAAAAGCAAGTCAAATTTACTTGGAATAGCAAATTGCTAGTAGGTATGTATGGTGGACACTTTGGAAAACTTTGGCTTTTAGGAGTTGGATGCACGAGTAGAGCTCATACTCAGTACAAGGCGAGGGCTAGCAAAAGACTGGGAGCGACAAACTAAGAGAGCAATAATGGCCACAATCATGCAAAGCGACAAAGCGACATTAAAAGAAGCATAAGATGGCATCAAAAGTCAAAAACTAAATGATCATGAAGGCTATTGGCGACTTTGTAAGAGTCTAACATGTGTGAGCATGCGCCAAGTCAACCCAAATAAAGCATCAAGGAGAAAACCAAAATAATGCTTCCATACAAGATTTTTTCAAAGGCTCATTAAGCAATCTCAGTTATTTGAGACAAGTCATGCTACAGCAAAACCACTAAGCATACTATCAAAAAGACATCAAGCATGACATGAAAAAGCCTAAGCCGCAGTCTACACAAGCTCCTTCTTGTACCACTATTTTGCACAAAGCTTTTTCTCTTTTCCAACACCATTTGAAATTTTTATAAACACCTCTTTTGATGAAAACCAATAAAGATCAGAGGCAAAAATACACCTTGATGAAAATATATGACAAGATCTGAACGCAAATCAAGGCGAAAATGAAAACCAAAAGCAGTAGCAGAAAAAGTAGAACGCATCGATGAACGATAAGAGTGAAAACTAGAGCGTTCTTTGCAAATGAAAACGAGTACATCTCCTCCAAAGGAATTTTGTTGGGGTCCAACCATTTATTGCAGCAAACAAACAAACTAAACCAACTAAGAAAACTAAAATGACTGACGCTCCAAGAAAAACACATAGTGCATGAAGCAATAAAAATATAGTGTTTTGAAAGGTGACCTGATTTTTGCCGATGAAGAAGGGGTGCCTCGGGGGCATCCCCAAGCTTTGACGCTTGCACTTCTTGGATATTTCTTGGGGTGATGCATGGGCATCCCCAAGCTTGAGCTTTTGCCCATTCTTCAACTCATCTCATCATTCTCCAATCCCTACACTTGAAAACTTCCTTCATACAAAACTAAACACAATTCTATTAGCAACATTAGTGTAAGCATAAAATATATTCAACCTCTTTTAGCTTCAGGTTTCAACTCAAAACCACCACATATAAAGTAAATACTACTGTAGCAACTCTCCAAAAAGTTCCATGATCAAAAGAACTCAAAAGAAAGCGATAAAGTGGCAAACACAAATATTGGCAGAAATCTGTCAAAACTGAACAGCTGACAAAGGTCGAATTTTTTAGGGATTTTATGTTGCTCAAATAAAAAAGTGTTCAACTAACAAAAGTTTGGATATAACCTGGGTCATAAGCACAAGAAATCGCAGGTCCAAAAGATAAACAGAGAATTTATACGAATTTTTATGGTGCAGCACCGAAAACAGTTTCAGGACAGCAATATCCCCAAATCTTTACCTCACTCAAATTAGAGGCTTCTCTTGGCACAAAAACGAAATAAACAAGATAAGGAGCGGTCATTACAGTAGTAATGATTTCCAAGACTCAAATAAAAGAAAAAGAATACTGAAAATAAAACATTGGGTTATCTCCCAAGAGTGCTTTTCTTTAACGCCTTTGAGCTAGGCTCAGTAATTTGAGAAGATGCTCACATAAGAAATATGAATGGAAGCCAAAAAGAGCATCAAGGAACAAATATAAAACACATTTAAGTCTAACCCACTTCCTATGCATAGGAATCTTGTAAGAAAATAAATCAAAGAAGCACGTAGTAACAATTATGGGTAGATAAAACAAGAGCAACTTTGGAACTTTCAATATAAAGAGAGGTGTTTTAGTAACATGAGAATTCCAACAACCATATTTTCCTCTCTCATAATAATTTTCAGTAGCATCATGAACAAACTCAACAATATAAATATCACACTCACCCTCTTTTGTTAAGCATGGAGGGCGATCAAATAAGGTATTAGTTAGAGAGTTACTCTTATTGGGAGGTAGACATGGGTTGCTCCATTCTTCCTCCTCTTGGTCATCACTCTCCTCCTCTTTTTCATCCAATGAGCTTCCAGTTTCAACAATTTCTTCTTCCATAGGCTCCTTCAAGGCATTAGTCTCTTCCGTTGGAGAGCATCTATTAAGATATTTAAGAATATAACCATTTTCTTCCTTGTAATTATCAATGCAAAATGTGAGTATATCATAAACCTCATATTTATAAGGTGCATCATCGGTATTTTAAAGCAAATAAGCAAGTTTGAATGCACCCTTCCAAGCAATAAATTCTTCAATTTGTTCCACATCATAAAATTCATAATTTCCATTAATATAAGAAGATATGGTAACATCATCATTGTACTCACATTGAAAAGGGAGGTGTTTATACCTCCTACAGCAACAAGATTCATCAAAGCAATAGGTAACATTATAAGTAGAGCACACATTTCTAGCAATGGTATATAATCTATTGATTTGTTCCCATAAGTGTTTCCCTTTTTGTGACAAGCGGTGTTCCTCATAATAATTTTGCTGCTCTTCCGTGAACCCACCTTGCCAAAAAGATTTAGTTTCTAAGAAACCAACCATTGATAGAAAGCATGATAAAGCAAGACAAGTAAAAACAACTACCAAGGATTCTAATTTTTTTGGGTTTTTAATAAAAAGCTATGCAAGTAAAATAAATAAAGTAAAGCAAAGCAATAACAAAGTAAAGGATGTGTGTGCGAAAAACTCCCCTCGCAGAAGTCTTCTCTTCCTCCCCGGCAACGGCGCCAGAAAAGAAGCCGCTACTCGGTGATGGCGCCAGAAAAGAGCTGGTGGCGTGTAGTTGACGTGGAGCAGTAAGTCCTTGTGCGTGGTGAATGACCAGCCCGTTGGGAACCCCAAGAGGAAGGTATGATGAGTGTAGCGGCTAGTTTTCCCTCAGTTAAGATACCAAGGTATGTCGATCTTGGAGAGGAGAGACAATGACGACTGAAGGTGATGCAGACTGGCTTAATAACACTCCAACAAGAGCGCCGTTAACGATACTTGTTGACTCGTCTTCGGCCAGTAGCAACGCGGAACCTGCACACAACACAACCAAGTACTTTGTTCCCAACTTACGATGAGGTTGTCAATCTCACCGGTTTGCTTGAAACAAAGATTATGAGCGTATCGAGTGGAAAATAATATATTATGCGAGTAAAGTAAACAGTACGAGTAAAGTAAATAGGTGATAGCAATATGATGTAAATAGGACCGGGGTCCACAGTTCACTAGTGGTGTCTCTCCATAGATAAAACATGCTGGGTAAACAAATTACAGTTGGGCAATTGATAGAATAAAGATAACGTGATATGTCAAGAAGATCACTATGAGATTTACTCTGGGCATTACAACAAAATACATAGACCGCCATCCAACTGCATCTATGACTAATAATCCACTCCCGGGGATATCAATCCGAACACCCCAGTAGTATTAAGTTGCGAACAACAGATAATTGCATTAAGCAAAGTGTGTAATGTAAACAAAGCATATGCCCTTGAGCATATGAATGTTGTTTTCTCCCTAGTAGCAACAGCACATCTACCACCTTAGAGGTTTTTGTCACTCCCCCAGGTGAAATAGAGGCATGAACCCACTATCGAGCATAAATACCCCCTCTTGGAGTCACTAGCAACTACTCGGCCAAGATAGCTACTAACAACGGAGAGCATGCAAGATAATAAACAACATAGAGATAACAAAAGATATAATTCAGTACAGCAACTTAATCATAAACACCAATATTCATCGGATCCCAACAAACCAACATCATAGAATTACATAACGGTGATCTCAATCATGTAGGGCAGCTCATGAGATCTAAACATGAAGCACATGGTGGAGAAGACAACCATCTAGCTACTGCTATGGACCCATAGTCCAAGGTAGACTACTCACTCATCGCTCCGGAGGCAAGCATGGCGATGAAGAAGACCTCCGGTGGCGATTCCCCTCTCCGGCAGGGTGCCGGGAAGAGCTTCTGGACCCTCCCGATCTTCGGATCGACGGTGGCGGCGGATCGCGATGTGTTCTGGAAATCTGATCGGGTACTTAGGTTTTTTCCGTCGGAGGGTCTTTATAGGCGAAGGGACATTGTCAGAGGAGGGGCCAGGTGCCCTCACGTGGGCCCGGCGCGGCCAGGGGGCTGGCCGCGCCACCCACGCGTGTGGGGCCCTGGTGGCCCCCCTCCGACACTTCTTCGGATCTCTGGAAGCTTCCGGGAAAAATAAGACTTCAGGAACTTGTTTCGTCCAATTCCGAGAATATTTCCTGTGTATCACTTCTGAAACACAAAAACAGCAGAAAACAGGAAACTGGCACTGTGGCGCTTGTTAATAGGTTAGTTTCGGAAAATGCATAAAAGTGCCACTAAGTGTAACGAAACATTAGGCAAATGGTGTAAAAACAAACATGGAGCATCAAAAATTATAGATACGTTTGAGACGTATCAGGTGGCTCGCCCTCAACATCTCCACGGTCATCCCGTCTGATCTTATACTGCAGTGCAGTGCATACCGGGCATGCATCCAAATTCTCGTACTCCTCGCCATGGTAGAGAATGCAGTTATTAGGGCAGGCATGTATCTTCTGCACGTCTAATCCTAGAGGGCAGACAAGCTTCTTTGCTTCATACGTACTGGCGGGCAATTCGTTATCCCTTGGAAGCAGCTTCTTCATCATTATCAACAACTTATTAAATCCTGAGTCAGTCAGACCGTTCTCTGCCTTCCATATCAGCAATTCCAATGTGCTACCCAGCTTCTTCTAGCCATCTTCACAATTTGGGTACAACAATTTTTTGTGGTCCTGTAACATCTGCTCGAACTGCAATCTCTCCTTTTCTGTTTCACAGTCTCGCTTCGCATCAGAAATGACCCGACTAAGATCATCAGCGGGCTCAACTGATGCCCGTTCGTCACCTCCTTCTTCTTCACTATCTTCCATTGCAGTATCACCGTATTCAGGGAACATTTGACGATAGTTGTCATCATTCTCTTCTTCTTCACCGTCTTCCATCATAACCCCTCTTTCTCCATTCTTGGTCCAACAATTATACCCGACCATGAAACCCCACTGAATCAGGTGGAAGTGAATGGTGCTTGAGCAAGAGTAATCCTTCTCATTTTGATAGGTACCGCAAGGACAACACATAAAACCATTCCGCTTGTTTGCCTCAGCCACTTTGAGAAAAGAAAGCACGCCTTCAATGAATTCAGCAGAGCGTTGGTCACCGTACATCTATGGATGGCTCATCTGCAAGTTATAAGTATATCAAACGCAATCGCGATGCTAAAATTAGTCCATGTCTAAAATTACTCAAGAGCTTATAGTTGCCAACCTCTCGCAACACTTGAATAGATAGGGCGGCGCAAAATCTTGACAAATAGTGGATAAACTAGAGCTCGGTGGTGAAGAATAGAGGAGAAGGAATCTAGCTGGCTCGGGGCAGGGAAGATCAAATTAGCTCGGTGTCTCCTCTCACCTCATATCATGTATGTTTTGTGTGCTATTATTCACTCACACATTTCATCAAACACCTCTTGTGCATAGAATGGAAAAAATTCTAACACCCACTCCCACTCTTCTAGGAGGAAAAAAACAGGGGAGAGGGAGAGGGCAGCCAGCGGCCGGTGGTCGCATTAAATCGGCCGGGACCATTAGTCCCGGTTGGAGACACCAACCGGGACTAAAAGGGTCTGGCAGCAGGCTAGATGGTCGCAGACCCCTTTAGTGCTGGTTGGTGTCTCCAACCGGGACTAGTTCCTGCCATACTGAAATAGCGAATCTGGCTGCCCTGGAGAGACCTTTAGCAACGGTTTAATACACAACCGGTGCTAGAGGTCCTGAACATAAGACCCTTTTTCCACTAGTGTAGTAAATCCTCTATTTACTAGTCCATTGGTCAACTGATGATCGAGGTTTCCCGATCATGGAGCATTACGCCATTTGACAATGAGATCATACCATTTGATAATGCCATGATGGACATTTCCCAAAGTTTCTATTGTAACACGATCATGTCATGATGTTCACATTGCAATATGAGGAAAGTGTTGTAGCTTAATCCTTAGACCGTGAGGTTAGACTTAATCACTATTTCTGGAGGAAGCTTTAATTGCATCAACCATCGCACCATAATAGGGTGACTGAAAAAGGTGTCTCTTGGGTTTCCAAAGGAGTGGGTTGAGGCGTATAGACCAATAGCGGGATTTGCTCATCCGCATGATGGATATGATACTCTGGGCCCACTCAGTGAGAATACATCAAAGCTACGCAGCATGTGACTAGGTCACGGAGATGGATTATCACGGACGAGTAAACAACATTAGCCGGTAATAAGATTGAACAACGTATTGGGAATACCGATAATCAGATCTTAGGTTATGCTAGTATCAACAGAGCAAAAGGAAAGCACATCGACTCTTACAGTTCAACGACTAAAATAAATTCGTAGAATGCACAAGGATCATCACAGATTTCTAGATCCGATTGAAGAACATTTATCAGAGAGAGTTCTCGGTAATGTTTGTCGCGTTATCGAACCTACGGTTAACACACTTAAGATATCTTGATGCTAGAGATGGCTTTGGTATTATTCAAAAACAATGTGTGATGGTTTTATGAGAGAGGGAAAAGTTCCAACTAAGTCCGAAATAGTTTCGACGGAGTCCAAAACAGTTTCGGTGAAATCTAGAATAGTTTCAGTGGAGGCCGAAATGGTTCCAACAGAGTCCGGAAGAGTTTCGGAATAGCGAGAAATTAATTATGAGTTAATTAATATTAACTAATGAATTAATATTGATTTAATAATTAATAAATGATAAAGTCTCCTAATGGGCCTTTTTACCGAAAGAAGCCCATAAGGGAGAAAGAAAAATGGGGGCGCCCTAGGCCCCTAGCCCAGGCTAGCTAGGGTTAGGGTTTTTGGGGCCGGCTGGGCCCCACCAGCCCTGGCTGCCGCCGCCTCTCCTCCTTGGCCACCGCCCTAGGGTTGCCTTGGGGAGGGGGCTAGGTGCACCCCCACCGCCCATATAAAGGGGGGCTTTGGGAGGAGAGGACACACCAATCCACGAGCCCCTCCTCCCATAGCCGCCGCCCTCCACCTCTTGGTGCACCGGCCACCCCTTGTCCGCCGCCCTCCACCTCTCTCACTCCCGCGTGGCCTCCCGAAGGGTTGCGTAGGAGAAGGGAATCACCACCGCTGCACATCGTCATGCTGTGGAGTTTCCAGATCCCTGTCCAAAGTCGTCTACTTCTGCATCTTGGCTGGAACGGGGATTCCAGGAGTCATTGTGATCACCGTATGTGTGCGAGTACGTGGAGGTG
The DNA here is from genome assembly GCA_007115705.1 of Dactylis glomerata. Lineage (NCBI taxonomy): Eukaryota > Viridiplantae > Streptophyta > Magnoliopsida > Poales > Poaceae > Dactylis > Dactylis glomerata. The sequence goes on along the minus strand of QXEO01000923.1, from coordinate 2,748,650 downwards.
CCGATCATGCAACACTGGAGTCGTTGCTCCAAGATCTCCATCGACCTTGAGGTCAGCTTCATCGTCAACGCTTATTCGGGAGCGTAATCCCCGCATTCGGTCTACGAGGGTACGTGTCCGAACTCCTACCGTTACAACATTACTAATAGATAGGTCCTTGGACAATTCGGGGTTGCTTAGCCAATAAATTTTTGTTATTTGCACCGAACCCCAACAATGCAGGCTGTCTTGATATGGCCAGGTTCACCACAACAAGTACAGATGGTGCTGCATAGTTTAACTGAGACAAAGGCACCATATTTGTATCAGGAGCAGCTACTTCTTTACCCTTTTTTCTTAGGAAAGGTTTTCCCAAGTTCTTCCCTTTAGAAGAATCCCCAAACTGGGTCTGCTGTCCACCTAGAGCAATCCACTGGTTTGGTTGCATAGCAAAACATGGAGGGTAAGGAGGAAAAGGCCCTCCGAATCCCCAAGGAGGCATATTTGGTGGCATATAGCCAAATGGAGGAGGAAAAGGAAATGGCCCCTGGTTCTGATTGAAATCAAACCCTTGCTGTTGAAACTGCATCTGATTTTGCTGTTGTGGTTGCACCCAAGAATCACCTCGACCAGCTCCTGTCCCTCCTCTACCTCTACCTCTTCCTCTATGTGCCATCACTTGCTCTTCAGAGAAATCTTCCTCTTCTAGACCTAGATGACACAAGCCCGGCCTCTTCGGAGGCAGTGGCAGCGGCTTGTTGTGGGAGACACGAACCCTAACTGGTTCCTTGCAATTGATCTGCCTCTTATAAACCTTTAGGGGGGTTGGTGGAATGTTGGGGAATATGCCATAGTTGCTAGAAAAAGGGCTCCACCTCCTTGACCCATCCCCAGCCAAACCCACCCTCACTTCCATCTGGGACCAAACTGTGAGCGACTTTTGTAAGCAACGGCTTCTCCAACGCTTGCTTTGAAACTCTGCAGCAAACTTCTCAACTGTCATCTCTAGCAACAAAGCATGGTGGCTTAGGACTAACAGAGCAGAAGCGGCCTTGTGGTCTCTCCTTGAATAACCATTGTCGCACGCGATTGGATCCCACATCTCCGGCATCTGTTTAGTTGCTCTCTGCAATGCCTCTGACAATGGAGACAGATTTCTCTAAGCTTTTCCATGCCATCTTGGTCTCGAGCTCCTTGTTGGCTTCAGACCAGAGCCTCTGGGAGCGCTCAATAGCGGAGACGCCTGTAACGCGAGCACTGCAAATTGTCTCAGAGCAGGTAGAGACAGAACCAGATGTTCCTTCAGAGGCAGTCTCGGATGGCTCAGGATCAATGGGTACTAGCCCAAAAGAGCCGATACAGGGCTCATAGATGCCAGGCCTGCAAGGCAACCTCGATTCATCGGCGATCTTACCTGTCTGGACCTCCGATTGCCCCATGCAAGGAACCCAAAATTTGCCCGCACAAACCAGACCAAATTCAGAACCCCCGCGCTCCCAGGTGTCCTTCGCCTGCCCGCTGTCCCTCCTCTGTATCTCATCCTTCTCCCCAACAGCAATCGTCGGGGTGAGATGCCGAGCCGCAGCAGATATGAGCTTGATGAACTTGCTAATGGGCGGAGAGAAGCAGAGTGGTCGCAGGAGTGTGGGAAACCGAGTTGGGAGGGGAATATGTGTTGTAGATGGCTCACCATGTTTGACGATCAAGGCGAGCCCATCCCGGACCGGCGTACGGGTCGCTACAGGGTTGGCTCGCTGAGCCTGAATAGTGCCACCATGATCTGGTGGCGATTCCCAGATCAGCGGCTCCTCCCCAGCGAATTTATTGCGCAGCAGTGATGTATACTTTCCTCTGTGCCGTCCCGGACCTGACCACGAGCTCAGAGATGAGGAATCACTGGCTCCACCCTCCGCCAATCTCGCTCGGAGAAAGCGAAGCTGCCGTCTGGGGTCAATCAGAGAAATCTTCGGCCGCCACCCAAGGGGCTCCGCCATCGTGATCTTCTCTTCCACCGACGTGAGCTGCATCTGGAGGAGGAGAATTTTGGATCTCAGTCGCCCTAAAGCCACTCCTCGATCTCCACCCTGTTTGCCTCGTCCCACTCCCAATTTCCACCAAAACATGGAGGGGGCCCATCCCGGTCCGTCATCACGAGCTCCGGGCGGTAGCAGGCCGCCGGGGGTGGAGGGGAGGCGGGCAGATGGTGGTGGTGGAGGTGGGAGGCGGTGGGGAGCGAGAGGGAGCGACACCATAGAGGTTATCTCCATCCTCTCGGGGTACCAAAATAACCCATCGGAAAAATCATTGCAACTGAGGAAAAAGAAGTTTGGATGTGTCGAGGAGTGCCAGGCTCGCGGGCTGGTATAGTAGCGAACAAGGATTACAGCTGGGAAACATCTTGCCCTTCCAAGACCAGCTCTACGCCTGAGGCCATGGTCGTCATGGTTTACCTGACCGCATCCAGACATAGAGACACTGCTTTGTTATAAAAGCGATAGGCAATAAGAAGAATGAAAAAGGAAATTGCAGTAGGGAACACAAAATGTTGACATGTAAAACCTTCTCCAACAAAGAGAGGTAAAAACCACGGGCGCTAGCCATCAAAACTTCACTATATCTGGAGTGTTTGCAAACGCCGTGGATAATCTTATGATGAGATTCAACCCTAGCAAGCTGTTTACAAGGAGTATAAATAGGCGGCATCAATGATCCACTCGGCCCAAGCCTCCGGCGACGGGCCTCGCTCCGCTCGTCAGAAGTTGGCCTTTACTTTATAGAATTTGAATCACATGTAACAGCCTTCATAGCCTATCATCTGGAGCCGTAGTGCTGCATCATCTTCTTTTTGTAGTCTGGTGGCAGTATGTTGTTCGTGTTGTGCGATTGTCAAGCACGCAACTTCCTAGGGAACCGAAGCAACCAATATGGTCAGGTTTTGGATTTTTGAATCCATTACCAGATTACGTAAGATGGTGTCAAATTCCAAGAAAAGCTTCTTTTACTTGGGGGTAATTTGTTAAGATTCACGCAAAGCTGTGCCGAAATCCCGATAGACCTTTTCAAGATTTTAATTAATGAGAAAAAACAAGATTGGACGTGATGAACTGCATAATGAAAAATGGCTGCAGGATTTGGCAAAGAACTGAATTTTGACCAGACAGCGCAATTAGCTAAATTAATCTCTACTAATAATATTGCTAGAGGTATGGTCCGTGGCTCGCAAGTACGCTTTCAATTCACCTAAATACGCTTTCTTCCAGTATAATTACCCACCACTGCCATCCATAAGTCAAAATAACGGTTCAAACAAAAAAAAACAGCTCGTGGCTGTTCTTTTTTATGCCGGCAAAAATTCCCCCACGCTGATCGGACTGGAGCTACAGAGGAAACTAATCCATGATAAGATCTGGCCGGCCCCTCGTCTCCGGCAGCCTCACGAACACGAAGACGCACGCCGTGGCGGCCAAGCCGGCGTACAGGAAGAAGCACCCGGGCATGGTGATCCAGGCAGAGAGCGATATGAAAGACATGCTCACCACTCCGCACGTCAGCCGGTTCACCGCCATGCCCAGGCTGGTGCCCTGTGCGCGCAGCCGCAGCGGCATAATCTCGGCGCTGTACGTGGACGGGAGCGACCCGAACCCCATCGAGAACGCCGCCACGGCGGTCAGCACGAACGTCACGCACGCTGCCGCGCTCGCGGGAGAAGTCTCGCCGACGCAGAGCGTGAGGGCCAGGGCTGCCAGGGACACGGCCACGCCGCCGCTGCTGGCCATTAGGAGCGGCCTCCGGCCGACTCGGTCCGAGAAGAACGAGATTACCAGGATGAAGCACGTCTTGACAACGCCGATGGCAATTGTGGTACTCAGGATGGCGTGGCTCGACGACATGCCGGCCTTCTTGAACACCAGCGGGCTGTAGAGCAGGATGGCGTCGATGCCCGCGGCTTGCTGGAGAGAGTTCAGCCCAACCGCACAGACCAGGATCCGCCGGACCATGGCCGACGACCAGAAGATCAGCTCCCTCCACACGCTGACTCCAGCTTCTTGCGGCGCCTGGACGACCCGCTTGATCTCCTCGAGGCGGAGTTCGGCCTCCGCGGCGGTGTCGGACCAGAACGCACGTACAATGCGCGAGGAGGACAAGCTCAAGCTCCGGGACGTCCTCTCGGTGCGCTCGCTCTACGAAACTCTATGACTCATTGTTATGCTCAAGTGTTCTCGATGATTGATTCATTCGTCCATGACTCTGCGGCGACTGACTAACCGCAGGATGCGAGGAGCAAGCTGCCGGCGGACAAGGGGGCGATGAGGAAGGACACGGAGAGACTCGTGTCGGCGGAAATACGGAACAAGCTGAACATGGCGACCACGCCGGGTGGTGTGGCAGACGCGGTGACCACGGCGGCGCGGCTCAACTAGGAGCACCCGTAGGTGTAGGCGCCTTACGTTACAGCGAGTCCACGTTACAGCAGAGCACGCAGCGGTCAGTACGTGCTCTGGGTCTGTACGAATAAAATGTTGTGTATGGTGTACTTATTCTATACTGGGGTAGGAGACTTTTGTAGAATACCGGAAAGAAATCATGAGTGTGGCACGAGTGTTTTAAACTGGTAAATAAACTCTGAACACGCTGGTTTGTCTTTCTGAGATTGATACAACGACAGACAGAGACATGCATTTGATTTGGTTTCTGAAAATTGGAACCTTGGATTCAGCAATAGGAGCTCCCACATTGATACTATATGCAGTTCACAAATATTACCAACAATGATATCGACGGAAGAAAACATTATTTAAGTCGATGTATATTCACCATACGATGTAACTTGAGCCTTCTTATCTCTACACAAGAACAGTGGCTCGTCGCAGCAATGTGCGAACTATGTTACAAAAAATAATCTGCTGAGCTCCCAACTACAAGGGGGAGGGAGAATGTCTATGATCGCTCACCATGCTTAGCTAAGAAAAAGATTCAGTTCCACACACTGAAGGGTTAAATTATGTTGGGTTTTAATTCAAGATACTCCACAAAGATTACGAGTAGGATACACAGAGAGGGATTCTGTTGTGAGAATTGGCTCTCAAAGTGCTTGCACTATGTATGAGGCTAAAGAGAATTCAGACTTCGCATGACCTGCTTCTTGGGTGATTCTTCTATATCACATGTTTGCTTGGGTGATTCAGAACTATATTAAATAAACCCATAAAAAACCATGTTGAATGAAGCTTGAAAAACAATCAAGAGTCATTTATCCGGCGCCATCTGGCATCAAAGTCTTGTTGTATCAATAGTTTCTCTCTGTATTTCTAAAATAGATAGATTGCTTTGGTTAATTATCAACTATAGCTCCTTTTTTCAATCTGCCTTTCTTTAGAATTGACACTAAGATAGGACCGATGCAATATTGTTGGAAGGGACTAAAAACCAATGTGTTTTAGACAGCGAAACTTGAGTTGGGCGAATATCAAAAATTGATGTTTGTGTTTTACATATAAGCTAGCAACAATTTATGGTGTTATGCAATAAATATTGAAACACGATAGGGAGTAGACCTTAATTAACGAGAGATGAATAGTTGGGCCATTGCTTTCTATGATGACATCTAATTCTATCTTATATCATAATACACTTTGACCAAAGTAGAGTTTTGTCATTTGTATATTATTATGTAGCTATTCTTTCTATACATATAATTTTTTCACAAAGGTTGTAAATAAAATTAATAGGCCACAGAAAGCAATTTGACAGACCATGGCAACATGGGTGTTTTCATTGATCATTTACATTCAGTAATAACAAAATCTAATTGTTTCCTAAATACATGGGCTGAACACTTTGTACTCGGGATAGATGTTTTCTATAAATATTCCGTCGTATTATTAAGTAGTCTACCCGTAGCAACGCACGGCTATCGTGCTAGTTAATATAATTACCAGACAATGTTCAGTTATCTGATGAACCGGACCAGACTAGCCGGTGTTTGGGAACTTTAATTTGTACTCTGCATTGTCCGCCTACTCACTCCAATTTGCTGGATCTATCCTTCCCTCTTGCGCCCGGGGATATCAGGAATTCAGGATAAGTGAGGGCGCTGCAACGTCAAGTAACATGTCATGCAGAGCGGATGACCTGCTCACTTAGCGGAGGCTCGTGCCGGCAGCTTTTTTCTCCCGTTACAAAGCACGGGTATTTTTGCTAGTTTCCTATAATCTTTTTAAAATGCTGGCCAAAGTCATAGGAGAATATAAAGTTTAGGTAAATCATCCAAGCAAGAGAAAGCAATGTAACACTGAAACCCTGCCCTGGTTGAATCGTCAGCTAATTATACAGTAGGCAGGTGCAAATCAACTCAACTTACAGGCGCTTCTTCCCAGCTCCCAAGACAGATGACACCTTATGGGATTCAACATTATTAGTAGAGCACTAAGCTGCTAAATAATGGGGTGGAAATTCAACAAACTAAAACATACATAATGGGAAATCAAGAAACATAAGCAGAAATCAATCGTCGAAATCTCAACGCCTGATACAGCACAGAAGATAATCAATTCATACATCAGCACACGCTAAAATGCAAGCAAGATCAAGTAACAAGCGAGCTCACTATACATGCTTGAAAACCACAAGGTAAATGCATGGGCCTTCATTCTTCATGCCAGTTGAGGAATGTCTACATAAATTAGAACATAGACAGGAGTAGGTAAAATTAAGCTATATCTTCTACAAATCCACTTCACAGCTGACTGCATGTTACATAGAGGGTCCCAGTCCAGAGACGATATCAAACGTACTCTTGCAAATTAATAAATTACACTTGAAACATAGGGCACAAGTGCATTAACAGCAGAAAATCCAAAGCTTTGTGTGGCCGCTTGACATATATAGCATGTAGCTTCGCCGCTGTCCCTGTCAAGCATATAAAATGAAATAACCCACACCCAAAAACTCATTTCTGCAACTCGGCCACCAGAATATTGTTAGATGTATATTTGTATAAGTGTATTTTCCCCACCTGTTAGGGTTTCCTGCATATTCTCACCTGTACATGTAACTATATGTTGTGGCCTTTGGCCCCAGGGAATATAGCTTGTCTATTCCTAACATGGTATCACAGCAATAGGTTTAGCTCCTCTTCTCGTCGCAGCCGCCACCTCGCCCCGGTCTCCGTCGCCGGTTCCCGAGCTGGTCGCTGTTCACCTCACGCCGGCCTCGTCACGTCGGCCTTGTTTTATCCCGCTGGATTCCCCGCCCGCCCCGTATCCCAACCTCCACCTTCGATCAGCTTCTTCTGCTTCGATCCGCCCGGATCGCTCCTCTTGATTCGATCCGCGCGTGGACCTCCCCCTGCCCGGATCGCTCCCTGCTGCTGCTGCTGCTCGGGAACCGTCCCGGATCGCTGCTGCTCTCGGGAGCCGACCGCCCGTCCGCCCTCCGCTCCTGGTTTCGATCCCGCTTGGCCGCCAGAAGGAGGATCGGGCCCCTGCAGCCGTCGGTTCCCGAGCCGCCCGCTCCACATCGTGTTCTTCTGGGCTGAAGAACATCTCCTGCCCGACCGCCCCTGGCCGCCGCTCGCCTCGAGGACGCTCCCGGTCTTCTACTGATCGAGCACAATCTGTCGGGAATTGGTTGCTTGGCTGCCGATCTACTCGATCAGGCCGCCGTTGCCCTCAATCAGCTGCTCCTTTGCCTTGAATTGGCCGGAGATCGATCTGCACTGTTCCTGTGTTGCAGTCAGTCAACTTGAGATTTGTCTTAAAAAAAAAAAAAAACGATGTTGTCTCCGTCTCCTGCTGCTGTTTCTTCCGATGCTCCCGTCGTGTGCTCGGGCCTTCCTTCGTTACTTGGCCCTTGCCCGTCGACTTCATCTTTGTCGGCGCGCCGCTCTACGTCGGTCCTCGCGGATTTTTCCTGTGGTTATCCGACCTCGTCTCCGCTGCCTTCTTGCTCTTCACCGACTCTGTCTATGTCGGCTCGCTGCTCTACATCGACTCTTGCGGCTTCTTCACGCGGTTCTGTCCGCGTTTCGCCGACTTCGTCTTTGTCGACCTGCCGCTCTACATCGACTCTTGCGGCCTCCTCACGTGGTTATGGTCGTGCTTCACCGATCTCGTCTACATCGGCTCGCCGCTCGACATCGACTTTTGCGGCCTCTTTAGGCGGTTGTGACCGTCTTTCGTCGACTCCGTCTTCATCGGCGTGTTGCTCTCCATCGCCACCTTTGGCGGCCTCTGTGTGTGTGGGTGCCAGCTCCTCGTCGGCACCTGATTGTACCTCGACCTCTCCAGTCGTGCCCCTTTCTGCGCATGAGATAGCGCAGCTTCGATGCCTGCTTGCTGCTTGGGATTCTTCACCGACAGGTTCTGCTGGTTCTGCGACTGAGTTTTCTGGCATTGAGCGACCACCTCCTCCTTCTCCAGGTACATCCCCATGGCTCCTTGATACTGGAGCTTCTTTTCATATGACTCCTGATTCTTCCTTGTTGCATTCTGTTCGACCTGTCGACCCTCCTGTTCGTGTTCTTACTGCCGATGGTACCCCTCACCCAGTCATTAGTCGAGGCATTCTTAGTACTTCCTCGTTTCATGTTCCTTCTGTTGCGCATGTTCCTCAACTTAACATGCAACTCTTTTCTGGTAGTTAGATCGTCGACTCCCGTTGTAGCATCACTCTCGACTTTGATTCCTGTTCTGTTCAGGATCGTCGCACTGGCACTATGCTTGGTGCTGGCCCCCGCCGCCATGATGGCCTCTGGGAGCTTCACTGGCTTCATCTTCCTTCTGATGCCACCGTCGCCAGTTCCTCGGCATCTGTAGCCGTTGCTACTAGCTCTTTTCAGCAGTGGCATCATCATCTTGGACATTTATGTGGTTCTCGACTCTCATCTTTAGTTCATCGAGGTGTTCTGGGGTCTGTCTCCGGAAACGCTTCTTTGGATTGTCAGGGCTGTCGCCTTGGTAAGCAGATTCAGCTACCGTATCCTCACAGTGAGTCTGTGTCCGAGCGTCCTTTTGATCTTGTTCACTCTGATGTTTGGGGTCCAGCTCCCTTCCCGTCGAAAGGAGGTCATCGCTACTATGTTCTCTTTATAGATGATTTTTCTCGTCACACTTGGATATATTTTATGCGCTCTCGCAGTGAGGTGCTTTCCATTTATCAGCGCTTTGCGGCCATGGTCCGCACTCAGTATTCCTCGCCCATTCGTATGTTCCGTGCTGATTCTGCTGGTGAGTATATCTCTCAGCACCTGCGTGGTGTTCTTGCTGAGCAGGGCACCCTTGCTCAGTTTTCTTGTCCCGGTGCGCATGCTCAAAATGGTGTCGCCGAGCGTAAGCATCGTCATATTCTTGAGACCACCCGTGCTATGATGATTGCTTCTTCTCTTCCGCCGCATTTCTGGGTTGAGGCTGTCGCTACATCGACTTACCTCATTAACATCCAGCCTTCTGCTGCCCTCCAGGGTGGCATCCCTCTCGAGCGTCTCTCTGGTGGTTCTCCAGACTACTCGACTCTTCGTTCGCTTGGTTGCGTTTGCTATGTTCTTCTCCCTCCTCGTGAACGCACCAAACTGACCGCTCAGTCTGTTGAGTGTGTCTTTCTCGGCTACAGTGATGAGCATAAGGGCTATCGCTGTTGGGACCCTGTTGGTCGTCGGATGCGCATCTCTCGTGACGTCACGTTTGATGAGACGCGTCCCTTCTACCCTCGCCCCACCTCTGGTATCTACCCGGTGGATGATATCTCCTTTCTTCTGTTTCCTGATACACCTCCTTCTGTCCCTATTGTCCCTCCTCCTGGACCTCGTTCTGATGCGCCCTCTTCGTCCCCGGCGCCATCCTCTTCGACTCCGTTGTCCTCCTCCCCACCTAGTTCTCCTCTTTCTTCTTCTGATCCTCCGCCCACCTCACCGTTGTCCCCTTTTTCCTTTCATTATTCTCGTCGCACTCATGTTCCAGATCCTCCTCCTGATGTCCCTTCTTCTTCTTCTTCTGATATGTCTTCTTCTTCTGACGAGCTTCCCTCTCCTCTTCCGGCGACTCATCCACGTCGTGCTCCAGACCGTTACTCTCCTAGTCAGTACGGTCTTTCTGTTGCCTCTGAGCCGACTTCTTATCGGGATGCTGAGCGTCATCTTGAATGGCAGCTTGCTATGGCTGAGGAGATTGCTGCGCTTGAGCGCACTGGCACCTGGGATCTTGTCTCTCCCCCTCCCGGTGTTCATCCTATTACGTGTAAGTGGGTCTATAAAATTAAGACCCGCTCTGATGGATCTCTTGAGCGCTACAAAGCGCGTCTTGTGGCTCGTGGCTTTCAGCAGGAGCACGGCCGTGACTATGAATTGACTTTTGCCCCTGTGGCTCATATGACCACTGTGCGTACTCTTCTTGCTGTCGCTTCTGTTCGACACTGGTCTGTGTCTCAGCTTGATGTTCAGAACGCTTTTCTTAATGGCGAGTTGAGTGAGGAGGTTTACATGCAGCCTCCTCCCGGGTATTCTGTCCCTGATGGGATGGTCTGTCGCCTTCGGCGTTCTCTTTATGGCCTGAAACAGGCCCCTCGTGCCTGGTTTGAGCGTTTTGCCTCTGTGGTGACTGCTGCTGGTTTCTCTCCCAGCGCTCATGATCCAGCGTTGTTCGTCCACACTTCTCCTCGTGGACGCACTCTTCTCCTTCTCTATGTTGATGATATGATCATTACTGGTGATGATCCTGAGTATATTGCCTTTGTTAAGGCTCGTCTTCGTGAGCAGTTTCTTATGACCGATCTTGGTCCTCTCCGCTATTTTCTTGGGATCGAGGTCTCTTCCACTTCTGATGGCTTTTCTATCTCTCAGGAAAAGTATATTCAGGATCTTCTTGCTCGTGCTGCTCTTGGGGATGAGCGCACCGTTGAGACTCCTATGGAGCTTAATGTTAAGCTTCGTCCTACTGATGGTGATCCTCTTCCTGATCCGACGCGTTATCGCCATCTTGTTGGGAGTCTTGTTTATCTTGCTGTCACTCGTCCTGATATATCTTATCCTGTTCATATTCTGAGTCAGTTTGTCTCAGCTCCTACCACTGTCCACTATAGTCATCTCCTCCGTGTTCTTCGTTATCTTCGTGGCACGATTACTCGTCGCCTTTTCTTTCCTCGTTCCAGCTCTCTCCAGCTCCAGTGCTACTCGGATGCTACTTGGGCGAGTGATCCTTTGGATCGTCGTTCACTTTCTGCTTACTGTGTGTTTCTTGGTGGTTCGCTTGTTGCTTGGAAGACGAAGAAACAGGTTGCAGTTTCCCGTTCGAGTGTAGAGGCTGAGTTGCGAGCTATGGCCTTGTTGATTGCTGAGGTGACATGGTTACGGTGGTTGCTTGCAGATTTTGGGGTCTCTGTTACGACACCCACTCCACTTTTGTCTGACAGTACAGGTGCTATCAGTATTGCACGTGATCCGGTCAAGCATGAGCTTACCAAGCATATTGGTGTTGATGCTTTTTATACACGTGCTCAGGTGCAGGCTCAGGTTGTTGCGCTTCAGTATGTGCCTTCAGATTTGCAGTTGGCGGACTTCTTTACAAAGGCACAAACTAGAGCGCAGCATGACTTCTTACTCTCCAAACTCAGTGTTGTGGATCCACCATGAGTTTGAGGGGGGGGGGTGTTAGATGTATATTTGTATATGTGTATTTTCCCCACCTGTTAGGGGGTTTCCTGCATATTCTCACATGTACATGTAACTATATGTTGTGGCCTTTGGCCCCCAGGGAATATAGCTTGTCTATTCCTAACAAATATGACTCTAGATACCTGTGGAGCAAGCGATACCATCAGTCAACCAAATATGTACTGTTCCTTCACCCCTTTGGGAAAAATCATGAGAGTAATTTTTATAATTGTTTTATGGCTCAAACAGTAAACATGAGAATGGGGATTGTGTCAAAATCTATAGAGTTATTAGACAAAACAAACATTTGAAACAGAGAATAGCAATGGGTAATTTGTAGTGTAGTGACACTCTTTCAACTTCTAATTTTAGCAGTTTTTGGCTACATCAGGTCTGACAAGAGCCTATAAGAACAATGTGCACGAGTGGCTCATGGATTAGGAAAGCAGAAACATTTGGTTTCTAGCTCACAGGCATCTCTTAAGAAATGTACGAGCTAGCTTGTCACTGAAAAATCAAATTTCATCAAATTCATGCCATAGAAGCCTTAAAGCAAAGGATCGTGCACCATCTTATCAATTGACGGTCCAAAATGATGGTCATTGTTTTTTATCCATTGCACAGCATCAAGCAATACTTTCACCACTACTTTAGGAGCTGTCTGGTTTATGCTAAGGATGGCAATGGGTAGGGTACGGGCAATACCATACCCATACCCGTATAGTCGATGGGTAAAAAATTCTACCCGTACCCATAGGTATGAAACTTTACCCATACCCGGCGGGTACCCGTACCCGTTGGGTACCCGGCAGGTACATCAAATATACATAAGTTATTCACTATTTTAAAATGAGCGGTAGCACAATGGAGCGGCTAGGACCTGAGATTATTCTAGCTAGGGCTTAATTACAGGAGTAGCTAGGGCGTGGGGCACCCATATCTCTTGACCACTATCAACCAACGCTACTAGACTACTCGAGGTCCACATGTAAGTATAAATGGGTAGGGTATAGGTATACCCACGGGTAGAAGGCTATACCCGTGCCCTACCAATAAATTTATGCCCACGCCCGCCCACCGAATCAGGGGCGCACTAGTATTTGGCAAAGGATTTACCCGCCCCTGCTTCGCCAGTGCATGGTCGCGGAATCTGACATAGCAACCAAAATTTTGGCTAGGCTCTGATAACTGGGCTTCAATACAAAGTACCAAACATAACCTGTGCCACTGGCCAATGGCAACTTTTGGTATAGTAACCACCGGCCACAATCTAAATAGGCCTTTAATGACAATATGCTAGTGAATATTATAATACATTATCAGTGATGGAACAAATATCAATGATGAATCAAGGTATGCCAATTTGATCATGTTAAACATCCATGCTGGCAAAAAATGAAGATATATGACTACACACAAAGCATAGCTACATATAGTCTGGACCAGCCAAATTGGATCAGTGGCTAATGGACAACAACTGCAAATTTTGCGGACAACAAGTGACATGGTGAGATTTTTTTTAACCAAACAGCATGTTGTCCATAAAATTACAATATCTGAAAGAAAAAATAAACAACAACGATCGATTGCGTAAGACCCGCGGTAGTAATAGAATGCAGAATTGATTTTAATGAAGGATGACACCAAATGGCACAATGACATTCCAAAGAAAAGCCAAACAGAAATGAGGAGGCATCAGCAAGATATTTAGATAAACAGATAAACTCACAGCTATACTTTAAGATAAACAGGTCAATTTTGAAATAACAGTACGAATAAATATCGAAAACACACCTACTGTCAGATTTACTGAATTTACCCAAAACAACCATGTACTCATTCACATCGTAAAAATGAAGAAACATGATCAGAAGGCAGAGGTGGTAGAGCTATTCTTAAGCTTGTTACACACCATTTTGAAAGTTAAAATACTAATGCTAATAAAACATGGCAACATAAGTGATCATGATTTAAATTATATGGATGAATTAAACCTGACAAGATAAAAACGAAATCCATTTTTTATTTCCTCTGCCACGTGGCAGTCCTGCAGTTCATAAAATGAACAATTTTTTGTAGATTTCGACCACATGTTCTTTAGGTACTATGGTTTTAAGATTATTAGCAATATTAGAGATGAGGATCCTGAATAAAAGAAATATAACTACAATTAATCTTCAGAATGTACCTATTGAGCTACCTATTTGACATCTTACTTGGTTTGACATAATTTTTCATGTTGTCAACTTCCAAATGAATGTTTTGTATCTCATCTTGAGAAAAAAAAGGGAACTGTGGCTATGCACTACAGAAAACGCAACCACACAAGCACCGGAACAGAACAACACCGTTGTATGTTGCAGAGGTCATCAAGCAGCAGAAGAAACAAGTGATGCGACACTACTTACAATTGGTAGCATAACACAAAATGATATGAGTGGCATTCCATAAATCAAATATAAAAAATAACTTGGCTCTAATACCCTCAAGTGTAAAGGGATAATTTATTTAGTTTGAGATTTGTAAAGTCATGCTTTTACCTGCAGCATAGACACTTTCAAATGGATGATTGCAAAAATCCAAGTTTCCTCTGGGAAGTTCCATGAACTGCAATGACTCGAGATGAATCATGAAGACGCCTTGAATTGTCCACAGGAACACCACATTGTTGTCCTCGGCAAACCCTATTGTCATTAAGTGCGCTATTTGCACCTAGGAATTTAGGGGAAGTAGCTTGTCCACTTCAATTGTTCTGTCCAGCTTCCAGAAAGCAACACCACCACAATGGGTCATCCTCTTCTATAACTGGACGATGTAGTCTGGCATAAAGAGGAACCCAAGCCCACCACACTCTGCCCGTACAACAGTGTATTTATGTGTGCCCTCTCTACTCACATCTACTGGCAGCTGTATCACAACCAAGGATTTGGTTACCGGTCGGAAAATCTGGTTACCGACCGGTAACCGGGTTTCTCGAGCACCCACGGTAATTGGAGTAACCGAGCAAAAAATCTCGAATTTATTTGAATTTGAACGCACAACACTATATAAATAGAGCATATCTCTTAATATTTTTGAAGTAATAACTTAGCTCAGTGGTAATGCTCCGCGGTCATGCTTTGCAAACCTGTGCGTCCCTGGTTCGACTCCCCAGTTTGGCTATTTATTTGCTTTTTTAGTTCAAACATTGGTCGGAATGTAAAATGACAGAATTTTTGCAAAAAAAAGATGCACTCCAGGTTCGAACAGGCGACCTGGTGGGTCTCCGGTGGGTTGATGTCCAAGTACCACTGCGTTACAGCATAAGTACTGCTAGGCTCCTGCTTACGGACTTATTCAAAGCTTCTGGCGAAATTTGAATTCGAAATTCAGTTTTTGAATTTGCTCGGTAAACCGTCGGGATTTCTCGGTTACCACGGTAACCGGGAATCCCGAGCCCCCTCGGGAATTTTTTTAATTCGGGAACCAAAATCTTGATCACAACTATATTCTTCCTCTCCAAATCGAACTCGACAATTCCATACAAATCTCCAGCAAGTATCCAGTAAAGGGAATTCTCAGCCAGCACAGCTGGCCTGGCCTGAGAAACCACGATGCCGGGGTAGCTCGTAGGAGCCTAGACAAGATCACCCCGTACGCCAGTCTCCGACGAATATACGCAGGCGAGCACTTGTCTATGTTGGTTGTCCTTGTCATCTGCCACTGCCAAGACCACCTGAAAGTGTTCCACGTCACCGGTAGCGCGAAGCACCGCTCCGTGGGAACTCCATCTTTTCAAACCTCACAGGAATGGTGATGTGGTGCTGGTCGGCGGTGATAGGGTCCCATACGAGAACCTGCTTCTGCGATGTCTCGGAGAGTAGTACGAGGCCATGGCGGCACCCGAGGACCTCGGAGTGTCTTTTGAACAGCGAGGAGGTGTCCCTAAGTGGGAGTGGGACACGATTTGGAGCCTCCATGGTAGGTTCGAAGGTAATAGGGAAGGGATAATTTCTGCCAAAGCAACCGAGGAGGGGAGGGTTATAGCGGTGGCGGAGGCGAAAGCGGCGGCTGAAGCCGGGGTCGGCGACGAGGCTGCGCCATCGCTTGCAGACGAGGGAGGCGCGCGGGAGGGATGAGGGCTGCGGTGGAAGGCGGAGGAGGATCTCGGAGAGCAGGTCGTCGACTTCTAGCGGCGCCGCCGCCGGCGATAAGGTGAGGAGGCGAGTGCTACTCATCTTGCCCTACAATGCGGGTTGTGGAGGAGCTCGTGGGCAGGGAAAAGAGGAACTATAGGAGGACGGGGTCGGCGCTGGGCGCCGGAGCTTGGCGATGGCGTTGGGGCGCTGCAGCCGGGACGGGAGAGGCGCGCGTCTGCTGGTGAGGGAGATCGAGTGAAGGGGTTGCCCACGATGGGATCTGGTAGGGTTAGGAGGGGATTCGATCGGGTCGAGGGTTTACTCACGATCGAGGGTGGCTAGGGTTAGCTTTTGGAAGGTGGGGAGTTCATCGGGGACGCGGCGGCAACGGGAGGGAGAACCAACGATGTCTTTTCCTCCAGTAATGCTACACCTACGGACGCGAAAGGCTACGGACGGACTTACGCGCTGACGCGTCTCCAGACGTATCAGCAAGATTAGAAAGTAGAAACCGCTGGGTGAGAGAAAAAATCGAGAAAGAAGAGGTGAAAAATGTGCGTGGTAAGAGCATCTCCAACACACTGTGACCGCGCTGCAAATGTATGCCGCGCGCGGCCGCCGCGGCGTTGGCTTTTCCTCCACCGGAGACGCCAAATTGCAGCGCGAGCGCCAGTCAAAAAATACTCCTCCACCAGACGCTGCATAATAGAGCGCTAAAACACCTTTTTGTATATATACACATCAAAAAAAGATCAAACAGGACCAAACAAATAGACTGAAAATCGAACACAAAATTTCTGATTAAGTATAAGCAGCTCCCATCCAAGCCCAAGCCCACCGCCCACGCCGACGAGGACGGCCAGCAGCTCCCGTCCGACTCCGCCGCGCCCGGTCCGAGGAGGAGATCGGGAGGCAAAAAGCGCGGATACAGTCTTTGGCGCCTGATCATGAGCGCTATTCAACATTTGTTCATACTCGCGTGCGAATGAATACCATCGCAGGAAGAAACACATGGGGGCGCGTAAAAGCTGCATGTGCGGGCTGCCCCGTGCAGCCAGTGGTAGTGCGCATTCATGGCGGTCTGATCTGATCGCCGGTGGATCGATCGGTGGCGGCCGGTGGGTGCGGTGCCAAAATGGGCCCCGACATCACGCCACGACAGGATCCAATGACCCTCTGTTGGAGGGCCGCCTTGAGCAGGGCTCCTCCGGGCGGCGGCGACGGGTGGCGGCTACGTCCGCACGGGTGAAATCTCAGGGCAGTTGGAGCTTCGCGCATTGATTGAAGTTTGCAGCGCTGGAGCTGACGTTTAAGATATGCCGCTTTGGATAGCGCAAAACACCCCGCGCTCAAAAAAAATTACAGCGCCGGTTGATTTAGAGCATCTGCTAGAGGAACAAATTTCGCCTCCAGCGCTTTAAACCGACTGTTTTTATAGCGCGAGGGCGATATAGCGCCTTGGAAATGCTCTAAAATTCCCAATCCTATCCCCCGGCGACGGAGGGAACGCTTCTTGTCGCCGGCGACGCCCGTAACTGTTGGTCGCAAGCGGCGTCGTGCGGATCTCTTTGCAATCACTGACTAGTACTAGTAGGCTTTTGGCTAAGATCAATTTATCTATCTGAGTTGACATTAATATTCACATATGCAGGACCTACGTATACTGAAGAAGCCAAACTGCTTTGCTAATTGCAGTCTTCAGAACTTCAGAAGAATTTGGGCATGTATAAGAAGATCAAAAGTCTGAAGAGAAAAGAGTATTCCATAGATTAGCAGTTTTGAGAGTAGTAGGAACAAATATGTTTGGTTTGGCTAGTATCCCAGGAATTAGCTGAACTGTTGTAACTGGCACACTGTAAACTTTGATCTTGTGAAGCAATTGATTAATATACAAGGTTGTTCTTGAAATTTTGAAAGAGTGTAAAGCTTGTTCTTCCAACTTGTATGTTGTGATCTAGAATCATGAATAAGAAACATGTTTGCTGGAAACTTCGTCTAGCAGTATCAAATTGAGAGATGCAAATGCTATGCTGCTGCTTAGTGCAACAGAGTCACGAAGAGCTAAAAATTCTGATTTAGCAACACAGTAGCACAGAAACAACATCCATTACAACGTTTAACTCCCAGCAGTACACAATCATTGCAATTCCACATGTGTAGAGAGAGAAAAGTTAAAACAAATCACAGTTGCCAAGTGCAAAAAAGGCTACATCCAACACCTTTAAATTACACCAAATCATGCCTAACTCTGGTCCATTGTATCGTTGAGCCTTGCACTTCCATTAAAGTGTAATTCCGTAGAATTGGACCGAGCAGCAGAGTTTTGTTGAACTTGAAACATCATGCTTGTATATGTTCCTAGAACAGGAGGCATAACCATTGCCGATGAACTTCCAGATGCTAATGATGCTGCCATGTTTGGATTTATGTTCCTAATGCCAAAGTCATATGATCCCTGTACCAACAAATTCATAAAATTACTTGAATGCCAAAGTACTTACTAGAAACAAAGAGAAGATGAAAAAAAAGGCATGCCTGGATTGTTCCATATGGTTTTGCAGCTGCCATGGTTGGAATTATGTTGCCAGAACTAACTCCCAAGTCAAAAGATTCCTGCTCCAAATAGAACTAATCATAAAATTACTTGGATGCTCTAGTATTAACTAAAAGAAGATGATGAGAAGCAAATATACTTCAATTCTCGATCCAAATAAACAGTTTGTTGAATCTGTTTCAGAAGACGTAACCATTAACTTGGAAATGTCATTCTCTAACAATTTTCTCTTTGTATTGGACCTTTTCTTTTTCATAGATTTCTGCTCTATTGGTATTTTTTGAGATCACAAAGAGACATTATAATATGAAGGATTTTACATGACCTACTCTTTTAGGGCCTATATCACCCTCTCTTCCCTGAAACAGTCTCTGGGATATGGTACTTGTCCGACATATACATGCTAGCTAGGAATAAGCATTAAGCATGCAATCATGTACATTGATATGAAATTTTCTGGTTTTCCAATTGCTTCAATATTCTGCAACCTCAGCTAGGATCTCTACTACATACATAAACCTCAGGCTGTAACAAATATCAAGAAGGATTATTGGGATGGTCTGAACGAAGGCATACCTGCGTTACTGCGTGAACTCTAGCAGCTCGGCCCTTCGTGAGTCCCGATACTTGTGCGCCGGTCCGTCGAAGGCGATCCAGTCGGCCGGCCGCGACGAGGTTTATCCGAACTCGAGCAGCTCGGCCGAGCGCCGGATACTTGTGCGCGTGTCCGCCGATCGGCCGGCAGCACGACAGCGAGATTTATCTGAGGTGGCTCTGTGAAGATGGCGAGCTACCGCGCGCGGCCTGGATGAGCTCACGGCGGCGCGATGGAGGGCTCGGCCTGGTGCTCTGGTCGATCTGCACGAACAGAATAATCTGCGTGCAGTTTCAGGTTTTGGTAGCATAATTACCGGATGGTTTAGCGGGATGCCTCGTTTTTTTCTATTGTATACAGCGGCCACGTCAGGTTCGGTTCGAGTCGGCGCATAGGATTTCCGTAAGTCTTCCGTAGGTGTAGCATTATTGCTTTTCCTCGGACCATCTCCCTCTCGTTGGACTCTTTCAAGCCGTAGAGAAGTTAACGTGCGCGAACCTCGGAAACAGTTGTTAGCAGCACATAACTAACAACGGATTAAACTAAGGAAAGGACGGAGCGTCTCTCAGGGTGTGTTTGGTAGCCCGGGTCAACAGAGAATAGCTATCTCCCTGCAGCCAAGCTCACCTTAGCTAAGCTAAGGTCAGATTTTTTGCTGTGTTTGGTAGATCGGCTCAACTGAGATATGTTGAGGGCATCCGTTGTTTGGTGGCTCGTATATGGTGAGATCAGCTGATGGAGTCTAAAACTTACATAAAGACCCCTGCATATAAAAATGAAACACAATCGGATCCGTATATAAAAATTTAAAAGCAATCAGATCCCTGTAAATAGAAAAAAAAGCAATCGGGTCCCTGTAGATAGAAAAAAAAGGCAATCGGGTCCTTGGGCGGAGCATCTCCGGCGAGGGAGCTCCGGCCTTGGTCGTGTGGCAGTCCGGCGCTGGCCGTCGGGCGCTCCCGCGCAGGCCATGGTGGCGCTGGCCTTGGGGCTTTGGCGCTGGCCGTGGTGGCGCTCCGGCGCTGGCCGTGGTGGCGTGACGCGCAGGCCATGGTGGCGTGACGCGCAGGCGGCGCTCCGACCCTGGCCGTGGTGGCGTGAGGCGCAGGCCGTGGGGCGCTGGCCGTCGGGCGGAGGAGCTCCGCGCAAGCCGTGAGCCGGAGGACGTCCTGCGAGGCCGGGGGCGCGATGCGATGCGAGGGCGCTGGCCATGGCGAGGAGCTCCGCGGGGACGAGCTTCGGGCGCTCCCGCGCTGGTCGAGGAGGCCGTGGTGGCGCTCCGGCATAGGCCGGCGTCGGCGGGGAAGGCGAAGGCCAGCATCGGCGGAGGAGGGGGAGGCCGGCGTCGGTGGAGGTGCAGGTTGAGGAGGGTGAGAGAGAGCAGAGAAGGGGAGAAGTGAGGGGGGGGGGGTCGGTTTGACCCCTGTGGGCGAGAGCACGCGCACGGACGCGCGGTGGGATTTTTCGGCCGAGTCCAGCCCTGCCCACCTGCGAAGCTCGATTTGAGCTTCTCTACCGGGCAGGGCTGAGGGGCCTTTTTCGGTCGAGTTGGCCAGTGCCCATTTGAGATAGCCGACCTACCAAACACCTAAATTCCTAAAATTCTCGGCTGAGATGAGAAATGGTGGGTCGGGCCGACCTACCAAACACGCCCTCAGAGGATCGCTCGGCCCGAGCGCTTTGGCCGCCACGTGTCCTTACAGCACCTGTAAAACCCGTATTTGCTTCATAGTTGTAAAAAAGGTTTATTGTAGAAAAAAAATTATATGAATGAAACAAAAATGATTCGCATCTAAATCCCGCAAATTGCTTCTATGGAGCAAAAAAAACCCGTTTTTGCTTCATTGTAGCAAAAAAAATTGACACAAAAAAGACTGCTCTGATATAGATATTGCCGGAGACCTCACCGAAGAGGTCGAAGCAAATTTTTTATACTATTGAAGCATCGTAGCTAATTTTTCCGACAAAGTGATTTTCCGACAAAGTGATTTTGCTGGAGATCTCACCGAAGACGTCGGAGCAAAACTTTTATACTAATGTAGCATCGGAGCAAAAGAAAAATGCAAAAAAATTATGCTAAGGTAGCAAAAATAACTTCATCAGAGACATCGCAGGAGACTCTCGCCGGAGCAAAACCACGGAAACAGCTGTAGCAAATAAATTGTGCAAAGGTAGCAAAATAAATAAGATTATCTAGCAAAAATAATATGCTAAAATAGCAAATGCTCCTGGCAATAACAGACAACACAATAGCAACACCGGCCAAAGGTAGCAAACACCGGAAGCTGTCATAGCAACACGCATGACTCCCCAGAGTAGCAACGTCTCATCTATGCACCATCTCCGGCGATTGTCGGGGTAGCAACGATGCCGGCCGAGGAGGGCAGTACGATAGGGTGTGCGCGGCGGCAGCAGCCCGCCGAGCAAGGCGGCGAGAGGAGGCGCGGGGAGAATGAATCGACGCTGGAGACAGCCCCCCTTGCAGCTTGCAATCACCCCTTCCAGGGATTGGGGGCAGGCTAGCCCGCGGTTAGACGAGGCCGGGGCTCTGCGAAGGCTGCTGGAAGATGGGTCAGCGTCGGCGTGTAGCTAGGGTGACGCCGGCGCAACGCTGGGCAGTGAGGAAATCGGGGGGTGCACGATGTGGAGGCGCGAGGCGGCAACGCGACGGCGACGGCGACGGGGGTGCGAGGCGGCAGCTCGACGGCGGCGGGGGTGCGAGGCAGCAGCGCTCCGTGGTGGACTGGTGCGGAGGTAGCGGCTCCATGGCTACGGCCGTGTGTGACTCGGTCTCAGCCAGCCATGTGCCATAAGAAGAAGATGATAAGATGATAAGGTGGGCCTAGCCGAGGACACGCGTCAGGCTGCGCGTGCGGAGGATGGGAGCAAGCGATCCTCTGGAGTATCCTAAGCGTTTTCCTTAAACTAACCACACGCATTTCCTCATAACGAGATCGGACATTCAGAAGATCCACGTCTATCGAATCGTACGATCTCGTCGTGAATCCGTGATCAACCATCGATCAGAGCAAACCAATCTGTTCTATTCTCTTAGGTTGCAACACCGATCGCATGGCTTTCTACAGAAGGCTCTTCGCTTTCCTGACTGTGGCGGCAGCCCTGCTCGCCGCGCCAGCGATGTCGACGGCAAGAACGACGGCCCTGGGACGCCCGTCAGCCCTTGCGCCGTCCGTGCCGCCTACTACGGGGTCCTCGACACGACATGGTTGTGTTTATGCCCATATGGATGTCGTGGTTAACTCCTGACGCGCAGCCATCTGACGCCGACGCTCCGTCTAGGCTGGGGTTTCGCCGGGCGGGACTGCGGCGGCGCTGTCAGTCGTGGTGGCTATGATGTTGTTCTAAGTGTTGGGTATCCTCCTTATGTGGGTTCTGAGGAGATAGCCTAAAGAAGCCTTTCAAGCGGCCCAAACAGGTGCAAGAGCCCACTAACCTTTAGGATTATGATCAAGGGTTATTTTGGATATTGCACATGAGGGGGAAAGAGGATGATAAGCCTCATTTCCAGTCACCATAGTGGCAAGGACGAAAATCAGGATAACCTCCATTGGAGAAGAAAACCAAGAGAGAAGGGAAGAGGAGAAGTTGAAAGAAGAAGCTGAATCAAGCGCCGAGCCTTGCCCACAAGGTTGTGAAGACATCAGATCTGCTACCTTGTCTCCTTCAAGCTGTTGTTTCACCAAGCTTGGTGAGATTGCTCCACTCTCTAGCTCTTGTGCCCCAAATCTTGTAGAAGCAGCCACAGATTCGTGTATATCTTGGTGCTTGAGATCCTCTAGTGCTCTCTAGAGAAGAACTTGTTGTAACCCCATTTGATAATAGTGAAAGAAGATTTGGGTGGCTTCGGCCCGTGGTTTTTCCTCTCAAGTT
This sequence comes from Dactylis glomerata, assembly GCA_007115705.1. Taxonomy (NCBI): domain Eukaryota; kingdom Viridiplantae; phylum Streptophyta; class Magnoliopsida; order Poales; family Poaceae; genus Dactylis; species Dactylis glomerata. The sequence goes on along the minus strand of QXEO01000923.1, from coordinate 2,725,869 downwards.
GAGAGGTTTTCCACGTAAAAAGGATTGGTGTCCTCTATGTATTGATTTACTACTGCTGCTGCTGTTGTGAGACCTCTCTCTCCCTAGGACAGTGATTGTCTTAGGTGAGGAGAGAGCTTCTCTCCTAAGGGGAGAGACTGTCTTAGGTCAGGAGAGAGCCAAGGGCTGTTCCTATTTCCTCCATATATGTTGATGCATATGTTTCCTTCCGGCACGAGCAAAGATCCTTGAGTTACAGCACAAGTAGCTGAAGTTTACTTTGATTCCGCTGCGTATTTTCAGTCAACGCTAATATTATGTTAATCTCTAAATTAAGGGGTTAACCGGTGTGCCCAGTTTTCCCAACAGAGTGGTATCAGAGCACAGGTTGCTCAAAGTCTGCTCAGAGTTGCTCAGAGGTTGCTTGCTGCTCGCAATGGCTTTGGAAGAAGGCATCACTCACTAGTAGAAAACAGGGCTAATATCCTGGGGCATTAGTCCCGGTTGCTCTTTGAACCGGGACTGATGCCCAGGGCCCCACCGCTTTTTCGGCCGCTGGAATGGAGATTTCATCAGTCCCGGTTCGTTTTGAACCTCTAGTCCCGGTTCGTATTACGAACCGGGACTAAATGCTCTGGGTCGCAATCCGGCCGTTGCCAGGATCATTAGTCCCGGCTGGTAACACCAACCGGGACTAAAGACCGGACCTTTAGTCCCGGTTGGTAATACCAACCGGGACTAATGACTTCCCTATATAAAACAGTCCCTTCTTCCTCCCCGAGCCAGCCACTCCCCCTCTCCACTCTCAAGTGTTCTTCATACAACAAACCTACCTCGAGTTTATCCTCTTTGACCACCATTTTCTATCACAAATTGATGTCCCCACTTGAATCTAAGTCGACTAAAAGGTGAGAAACTTTGTGCTTTTTTGTTTCATTGGTAATTTAGCTCATTTAATGCTCTAAAAGTAGAGAGATTTGTGATTTTTTTCATGTTAGATTTTATTCATGTTAGATTTTATAGATTTTATTCATGTTAGATTTTATTCATATTAGATTTTATTCATGTTAGATTTTATTAGAAATAAAAATGCTATTAGAAATAGAAATGTTAGAATTAAAAATAAAAATAGAAGTAGACATAGCTAACATAGAAATAGAAATAGAGATAGAGATAGAAAAATAGAAATACCGATAGAAATAGAGATAGAAATACCGATAGAGGTAAAAATAGAAATGCTATATAGATTTTATTCATGTTAGATTTTATTAGAAATAGAAATGCTATTAGAAATAGAAATGTTAGAATTAAAAATAAAAATAGAAGTAGACATAGCTAACATAGAAATAGAAATAGAGATAGAGATAGAAAAATAGAAATACCGATAGAAATAGAGATAGAAATACCGATAGAGGTAAAAATAGAAATGCTATATAGATTTTATTCATGTTAGATTTTATTAGAAATAGAAATGCTATTAGAAATAGAAATGTTAGAATTAAAAATAAAAATAGAAGTAGACATAGCTAACATAGAAATATAAATAGAGATAGAGATAGAAAAATAGAAATACCGATAGAAATAGAGATAGAAATACCGATAGAGGTAAAAATAGAAATGCTATATAGATTTTATTTATGTTAGATTTTATTAGAAATAGAAATGCTAAAGTTTTGTTAACTTATTCTTACTTATCAAACTAAAATTAGAGATAGAAATAGAAATTGTATATTTGATTTGCGTTTGATATGTACTTATATAATGCAGATGAGCCGAGCATGGATGTACGCCGATCGACGCTCTGGAGATTTCATTAAAGGCGTGCATTCTTTTCTCAAGGTGGCTGAGGCAACCAAGCGGAATGGTTTTATGTGTTGTCCATGCGGTGGTTGTCGAAATGAGAAGGATTACCCCTCCACAAAGACCCTTCACATCCACCTGTTCCGGTTCGGTTTCATGTCCGGCTATAATTGTTGGACCAAGCATGGGGAGAGAGGGGTTATGATGGAAGACAACGATGAAGAAGAGAATGATGACAACTATCCTGAGTTCCCTGAAACCACCGATACCGCAATGGAAGATAATGAAGAAGAAGAAGGTGAAGAACGGGCATCAGATATGCCCGCTGATGATCTTGGTCAGGTCATTGTTGATGCACAGATTGACTGTGAAAGTGAAAAGGAGAGGGAGAAGTTGGAACGCATGTTAGATGATCACAAAAAGGATTTGTACCCAAATTGCGAAGATGGCCAGAAAAAGCTAGGAAGCACGCTGGAATTGCTGCAATGGAAAGCAGAGAGTGGTTTATCTGACAAGGGATTTGAGAAGTTGCTGAAAATTATGAAGAAGATGCTTCCAAAGGATAACGAATTGCCCGCCAGTACGTATGAAGCAAAGAAGATTGTCTGCCCTCTAGGATTGGAGGTGCAGAAGATACATGCATGCATTAATGACTGTATTCTCTACCGCGGTGAGTATGAGAATTTGAATGCATGCCCGGTGTGCAGTGCATTTCGGTATAAGATCAGGCGAGATGACCCTGGTGATGTTGAGGGCGAGCGCCCCAGGAAGAGGGTTCCTGCCAAGGTGATGTGGTATGCACCTATAATACCACGGTTGAAACGTTTGTTCAGAAACAAAGAGCATGCCAAGTTGTTGAGGTGGCACAAAGAAGACCGTAAGAGTGACGAGATGTTGAGACACCCCGCTGATGGGTCGCAGTGGAGAAAAATCGACAGAGATTTTCCGGAGTTTACGGAAGACGCACGCAACCTGAGGTTTGGTCTAAGTACAGATGGCATGAATCCTTTTGGGGAGCAGAGCTGCAGTCATAGCACCTGGCCCGTGACTCTATGTATATATAACCTTCCTCCTTGGTTATGCATGAAGCGAAAGTTTATTATGATGCCAGTGCTTATCCAAGGCCCGAAGCAACCCGGCAATGACATTGATGTGTATCTAAGGCCATTAGTTGATGAACTTTTACAGCTGTGGCAGACTGAAGGTGTTCGTGTGTGGGATGAGTACAAACAAGAGGAATTTGATCTACGAGCGTTGCTGTTCGTGACCATCAATGATTGGCCCGCTCTTAGTAACCTTTCAGGACAGACAAACAAGGGATACAATGCATGCACGCACTGTTTAGGTGAGATCGATAGTATATATTTGGATAAAAGTAAGAAGGTGGTGTATCTCGGGCATCGTCGATTTCTTTCGCCCAAACATCAATTGAAGAAAAAAGGCAAGCATTTCCAGGGCGAGGCAGAAGTCCGAGGCAAGCCTAAACGCCATACTGGTGATGATATATTTGATATGGTCAAAGATTTAGAAGTAATCTTTGGAAAGGGTCCTGGCAGTCTGTCTGTTCCGAATGACGCTAGCGGACATGCACCCATGTGGAAGAAGAAATCTATATTTTGGGAGCTTGAGTATTGGAAATTCCTAGAGGTCCGCTCTGCAATCGACGTGATGCACGTGACGAAGAATGTTTGCGTGAACCTACTAGGATTCTTGGGCTTGTATGGGAAGACAAAAGATACACCAGAAGCACGGGAGGACCAGCACCGTATGAAAAGAAGAGACGGCATGCATCCGGAGGATTCTAAGGGTCCTGCGAGCTACGCTCTTACCAAAGAAGAGAAGGAAATCTTTTTTGAATGCCTGAGCAGTATCAAGGTCCCATCTGGATTCTCGTCAAATATAAAGGGAATAATAAATATAGCCGAGAAAAAATTCCAAAACCTAAAGTCTCATGACTGCCACGTGCTTATGACGCAATTGCTTCCGGTTGCACTGAGGGGGATTCTACCGGAAAATGTTCGAGTACCGATTGTGAAGCTATGTGCATTCCTCAATGCAATTTCGCAGAAGGTAATCAATCCAGAAGATCTACAACGGTTACAGAATGATGTGGCTCAATGTCTTGTCAGCTTCGAGTTGGTGTTCCCACCGTCCTTCTTCAATATTATGACGCATCTCTTAGTTCACCTAGTCGAAGAGATTACCATTCTCGGTCCAGTATTTCTGCACAATATGTTCCCCTTTGAGAGGTTCATGGGAGTCTTAAAGAAATACGTGCATAACCGTGCTAGGCCAGAAGGAAGCATCTCCAAGGGCTATCTAACAGAGGAGGTCATTGAGTTTTGTGTTGACTTTGTTCCTGACCTGAACCCGATTGGTCTTCCTCAATCGCGGCATGAGGGGAGACTAAGTGGAAAAGGCACGCTAGGAATGAAATCAGCATACTGTATGGATGGACATTCTTTGAGTGAAGCACACTACACAGTTTTACGAAATTCCACGTTGGTGGAGCCGTATATGGAGCGACACAAGAATATTGTACGCTCGGAAAACCCTGGGCAGTCAAACTCCTGGATTACAAAGTTGCACATGGCGACTTTTGGTGGTTGGTTGCAAACACTTCTCATAAATAACGCCACTGTTGGATATGAGCTCTCCATGTTGGCCAAGAAACCATCTTCAACTATATTGACTTTCCAGGGTTACGAGATAAATGGGAATACATTTTACACGGTCGCCCAAGATAAAAAGAGCACCAATCAAAACAGTGGTGTCCGCTTTGATGCATTACACGACAATGGGACAAAGGACACATATTATGGTTACATTGAAGAGATATGGGAACTTGACTATGGACCGTCTTTTAAGGTCCCTTTGTTTCGGTGCAAATGGGTCAAGCTGACAGGAGGCGGGGTAGTTGTAGACCAAAAGTACGGCATGACAACAGTGGATCTCAACAATCTTGCATACATGGATGAACCATTCGTCCTAGCCAACGATGTCGCTCAGGTTTTCTATGTGAAGGACATGTCTACAAAACCGAGAAAGAGAAAAGATAAGAAAACGAATACATCACACGATGAGCCAAAGCGACACATTGTTCTCTCAGGGAAAAGAATCATCGTGGGAGTGGAGGACAAGACAGATATGTCAGAAGATTATAACAAGTTTGATGAAATTCCGCCCTTCAGAGTGAACACTGACCCAACCCTCCTCTTAAACAAAGAAGATACTCCATGGTTACGGTGCAGAAGGAAACCCCAACACTAGATGGGGATGTTGGTGATGTGTAATAATGTATTAAACTTTGATGTAAATATATGATTTTGGGTTAGTTATTCAAATTCGAACACTTTTTATATTCAAAGTTTTATCAAATTCTAAAATATGCAAAAAGAATTTTAATCAATATTGTTTTAATTGAAAATGGCAAAATAGTTAATTGTTTAAATAGTTTGAATAATTGATTTTGAAAATAGAAACTATTTTTGAATTAGTTATTCAATTTCAAACACCTTTCATATTCAAAGTATTATCAAATTCTAAAATATGCAAAAAGAATTTTAATCAATATTGTTTTAATTGAAAATGGAAAAATAGTTAATTGTTTAAATAGTTAGAATAATTGATTTTGAAAATAGAAAATATTTTTGAATTAGTTATTCAATTTCAATCACTTTTCATATTCAAAGTATTATCAAATTCTAAAATATGCAAAAAGAATTTTAATCAATATTGTTTTAATTGAAAATGGCAAAATAGTTAATTGTTTAAATAGTTAGAATAATTGATTTTGAAAATAGAAAATATTTTTGAATTAGTTATTCAATTTCAATCACTTTTCATATTCAAAGTATTATCAAATTCTAAAATATGCAAAAAGAATTTTAATCAATATTGTTTTAATTGAAAATGGCAAAATAGTTAATTGTTTAAATAGTTAGAATAATTGATTTTGAAAATAGAAAATATTTTTGAATTAGTTATTCAATTTCAATCACTTTTCATATTCAAAGTTTTATCAAATTCTAAAATATATAGAAGTTATTCAAATTGAATTTCAAAATTCATATTCAAATGAAATCTGGAAAAACATGCAGCATTGGCGCGCATTTATGACACCTTTAGTCCCGGTTGGTAATACCAACCGGGACTAAAGGTCTGTGGCTCGGCGCGAACTGGTAACTGCCGGCCAAAAGTCTTTAGTCCCGGTTGAAGCCACCAACCGGGACTAAAGACCCTTTAGTCCCGGTTGGTGGCTTCAACCGGGACTAAAGACCCCCCTTTAGTCCCGGTTGAAGCCACGAACCGGGACTAAAGGGGGGGTATATAAAGCGCCGCCGCCCCCTTCTTCTTCCCAACACTTAGCAGTTTTCGCGCAGAGGAGTCGCCGCCGCCGATCGTTGCGGTCCGACGAAATCTCGAGCAGCCGCCGCCGCCGCCCCGCCGCCCTAGCCGCCGCACCGCCCTAGCGCGCCGCCGCGCCGCCCGAGGCCGCCCCCGCGCGCGCGCCCGAGACCGCCGCGCGCGCCCCCGACGCTCCCGCGCGCCGCCCGGCCTCGCCGCCGCGCCGCCGTACCGCCGCCGACGCGCCGCCGCCGCCACCGCACCGCCGCCCGACACCGCCCCCGTGGGCGCAGGTAAGCCGCCCCGTACCTGCACCGCCAGCGCCGGCCCTGCAAAAAAAAGATTTTTTTTTTTGGAAAACTAGTTAGATTTTATGTTAGAATAATAAGTTAGAGAAATGTAGTTAGTAAAATATAGTTAGTAATATTATAGTTAGTAAAATATAGTTAGTAAAATATATAGTTAGTAAAAATATTATGTTAGTAAAATGTAGTTATTAAATTTTATGCTATTCATATTAGTAATAGTAATCGAAATAGAAATGCTATTCATATTAGTAATAGTAATATAAATACTATTACTATTAGTAATAGTAATAAAAATAGATTAGTTTGTAAGTTTTTTTAGTTAGATTAGATTCAGTTTTTTTAGAATAGTTAATAGTTAGATTAGTTTCTTAGTTAATTGTTAGTTTAGCTTCTTAGTAATAGTAATAAAATTAGTAATAGTAATAAAAATTTCTATTAGTAAAATTTAGTTAGAATATTTAGTTAATTATTAATTAGAATATTTAGTTAATTGTTAATTAGAATATTTAGTTAATTACTATTAGTAAAATTTCTAGCTAGTTAGTAATAGTAATAAAAATGGTATTACTATTAGTAATAGTAATAAAATTAAGTTTCTTAGTTAGATTAGTTTCTTAGTTATTCTTAGTTAGTTTCTTATAGTTAGATTAGTTTCTTAGTTATTTTTATTACTGTTACTATTAGTAAAATTTCTAGCTACTTAGTAATAGTAATAAAAATGCTATTACTATTAGTAATAGTAATAAAATTAAGTTTCTTAGTTAGATTAGTTTGTTAGTTAGATTAGTTTCTTAGTTATTCTTAGTTAGTTTCTTATAGTTAGATTAGTTTCTTAGTTATTTTTATTACTGTTACTATTAGTAAAATTTCTAGTTAGTAATAGTAATAAAAATGCTATTACTATTAGTAATAGTAATAAAAATGAATAGAAAGTGAATAGATCGAAATGTTGTTGATCTATATGTTATATGGATTTCAGATATGGATTTCAGCGCCGGAAGAGAAGGTGAAGAAGAGATATTGAAGATTATAGGAGAGGGTACCACCCGTGCACAAGAAGAGGGTACCACCCGTGCAGAAGGAGACGGCTCGGAATTTTTGAACGAGTCGGGTGACGGAATGGAGGAGGAGCAGCCGCATGAATCGGAAAATGATGATTGCGAGGACGGCTCACAAGAGACTGGTCGTGACTTAATAAAACGGTCCGGCGAGGTATATATATATGTGAAGACTGGCTCTATTCATGAATCAGTAGATAACGATGCATTATGTGGTATATATATTAACGAGTGTTTTCTTATTTTAGAGCTCTGGATCTTCTAGAAAGAAGCGAGGCCCGGCCAAACGGCTGGCATCGAATCAGCATTACACGATTGGGCGTCTCTCAAGTGAAGGCGAACCGTTGGAACCCAAGAGTGTCGCAAATGCGTTCACACATCAATGTGGATGTCTTGTCAGGGACATGGTGCCGATAAGCATTCATTATTGGTATAAGCCCAAGGCGGCAAAGGGAGAGCCAGCACAGCCAGAGCCAGAAGAGGGTGCAGCGGTGAATTATGTCACCAAGGTCTTGAAAGATAGACTTTGGGATTCCCTCATTCCACATTTCAATCTGCCGGTCACCGAGTCCCTGGAAGAAGCAGAGCAACAGAAGGACAAAGTCAGGGAGTGGGCTCTCAAGAAGATGGCTGCACAGTTCAATAACCACAAGAAGAGGTTATGGAACGCCTATGTCAACGCCGATCGACAAGCTCCAGAATTTACTGGCCCCAATGAGTTCCTGCGGGATCACTGGGATGCTTTTGTGGAGTACAAGGAGTCAGAGCTGGGTAAGCTAAGGAGTCAGAAAAATCAGGCAAATGCTGCAAAAAAGAAATATCACCATAAGTTGGGTCCAGGTGGCTACAAAAGGGCCGAGCCTAAGTGGGATATGCAAGAGGCCGCCCTACGAGAAAAAGGCATCGAACCAGAAACAGAACAATGGCCCAGAAGGTCAAGAAATTGGGCACTTGCCCATGGAGCTGTCTATGATGAGAGAACAGGGAAATTAGTTGAAGAGAAGAAACAAATTGCTGAACCCCTGGGAGCACTTGTCAAGACAATCGCCGAGGTTCAAGAGGGGACGTTCAAGCCGGACAGAGAGAACGACGAGCTGACAAAGGCCCTCGGGAACAAAGAACACACAGGACGAACACGGGGTCTGGGTTCTGCTATTCCGTGGAGGTCTGGGTTCTCCGAAGAGAGCCAGACTTATAGAAGCCGAGAGAGAGCGAAGAAGCGGAAGGCGCAGGAGGAGGCCTCACGGATAGAGAGCATAGAAAGGCAACAGGCTGAGCTGAGAGAGTTGTATTTGCTGCAGCAGAAGGCACTGGAGGAATTAAAGTCGCAAGGGGCAACTCAGCATCAGCAACACCTAGAACATGCATCAAGCGACCGATCTCAGCGGAGAAGCAGAGTGGCTTCCACGGAGGTACCGATGGTTCACTACCCCGTGGATGATATCACCAAGAAGACAGACTGTCAGCTGCATTATCCCATGAAGAACATATCGATGAAGGTGGCGGTTGGCTATGTCTTGCCATCTGGACCTGGACAAACCTGGCATGGCCGTGAGATTCGACCTGGCTATGCTAAGGTCGGGGTGGATGCAATTGAAAGGGGGTATGAGTCCCTCCTTCTTGACGTCGCTGGACCTGAAGAGGAGGAAAAACTGGGAGAAGTATTGGGTGGTATAATTCTTTGGGATAAGAAACACATCGTGTTTCCAGGCTCGGCGCCAAGGCGGCCACCCTCTCCTCCTAGTCCTCGCAATTCACCACCTCCCGACGACGACAGGGACGACTACCACCATACCCCGAGTCCACATCGATCTCCACCTCAATGTCAGCCGCCTCCGCCACCTCCGCCGCCTCAGCCCACTCGTAAGTCCCAGAGTTGTGGCAAGTCCGTTGCTATGTCCACTAGCAATGTCTCTCCGAAGAAACGGGCCAAGATAGCTAAGGCGGTGCCGCCTCCTCCTATCGAGAAGACTGCTGAAGAAATTGAGGCGGAGGACAGAGCCAAAGTGAAAAGGAAGCTCGCAGCCCTACGCCCGACCCCTACACCGAAGCAGGTATATACTCTAGAACAGAAGGAGTGGGCCTTTGATATGCTTACCCAACCTTCGCAATATGAATTGCGTAAGCCAGATGACCAGAAGCGTTGTTTGGATAAGCAGGTAGATGCAAAAAAAGAAGCTAATAAGACAAGCGTAACTGCAAGAGGGAAAAGAGACATTGCCCAGCTTGGAGCACAGACCAAAAAATCAATCTCCCCGCTAAAAGTCTTTGCTAGTGATGCTGGTGGGAGTGTTGCTCAACCCAATCCCGCCGACTTTGCTAAAGAAGCTGGTTTGACTCTTTCTCAATTGCTAGATGAAGGTATCACCCCAAAGGCGCCTATAGCACGGCAATATGAAAAGGGGAAGAGTCTGGTCCCACCTGAGATTGAAATGAATCTACCAACGCAAATGCGAAAATTGCATAAGTGGTACCTGCAAGCCGCAAAGGGCACGCAAGATTTTCTCCTTATGAATATCACAAAGGACCATTTCTTAGGTCAAGACTTGGTGCATATTGAGTTTGATGAATTCTTTCAGCTATTCAATCAAGACGCGCTCGACAAATCTCTCGTCAGTGCCTATGTTCTGTAAGTGATTCATTATTTCTATAAGTCTCTAGCTCAACTCGTTCTTTGCATGTAATTTTCCTCACTACGCTGTTTATTATGCAGAATGAAGAGTATGGAATGTAAGAAAAGGAATGACCTCCAACTTGGATTCATTGATCCAAATCGGGTTAACGGAGCGATGATACAGAGGAATCGCAAGGAGACGGAGGATAACTTGCTAGAGTTCCTACTTATGCAGGAATACCGAGCTAGAATACTCTTTCCGTACAACATCAGGTGAGTGTTACTATCTTATACACAGTTACTTTTCCTTACTCGATGTTATAAGTGTAATTGATGAGTTTATTAACTTACATAATTAAACTTGCACGTAGTTACCACTGGATTTTGCTAAAGATTAAACCTGACTATGGAAGGGTTCAAATCTTTGACTCGATGAATAAACCACTTAATGAATACAAAAGCATCATTGATGTGATGGATAGGTAATTTCAATCATTACGGCATTATATCGGTCTCTTTCGTTCATCTATAACTCATCTATTCATTTTGTTTGCTCGGCAGTGTTTGGAAACGGTTTATACGCACAGTTAAAGGTGAATGGAAAACTGAGCTGATTTACCGTCAGATCGAGGTAAGTCGTACGAGCTAGGTCCACACATCCCTTTAATTCTAGTTTCAAATACCATTAAGTATATCAATCTTGATATGTCACTGACTAAAATCTATTCTCGTAAAGTGTGCGAGGCAGCCTTCGGGGACTAATCTATGTGCATACTACACTTGCGAGAACCTTCGTGCGCAGGTCACTGAAGGAATTGATTTTCAAACAGTAAGTAAACAATATACTGACAAATTCATTTTATTGGCATCAATTTTGTTATGATGATTCATATTCATATTGTTCTTCTTCTTCGTAGTTCGAAGCAAAGCGGAAACTGCTCTCACCGACTGAACGCGTAGTAGGAATTCAAGAGGAATTAGCCGGATTTCTGCTTGAACATGTCATTAACCCAAAGGGTGAATTTCATGCCGGTTTCGATTAGACAATGTTTATAATTAAACACAAGTCGTGATCTTATGTGTGTGAACAAGTTGTATATATACTTGTATGCATGTATATGCTCGGTGAACCAAATATATTATATATATATATATCGTTTTATATATTATGTTGTAATGCTGTATGAATAAGTATATAAGAAAACTTATTTGAAATGAATCAAACAATTGAATGGAGCAAAATACAAATATACCCTAAACCCTAAACCCCTAAATAACAATTGAAATCCAGAAAAATAAAGATGCAGCAGATGCTGCCACGTGTGGACACTTTAGTCCCGGTTCTTAACACGAACCGGGACTAAAGACCTACGCCCACGAGCACCCAGCCCCTGCCACGTGCTCTCTCTTTAGTCCCGGTTCGTATAGCAACCGGGACTAAAGATTGGGCTCCAGTCCCGGTTGGTTAGTCCCGGTTGCGCAACCGGGACTGAAGCCCCAAACGAACCGGGACTGAAGCCCTGTTTTCCACTAGTGACTACAAGTGGCATGATAAAACTTGATTCTTCCAATTACTCATTATGGAAGCCCATGATGGAAGACATCCTTTATTGTAAGGATTTGTATGAGCCAATTGTGAAAGAGAAGATACCGACCGGTGTCACAGAAGAAGAATGGAGAGTGCTGAACTGAAAAGCAGTAGGTACGATTCGATTGTATATCAACCACAATATTTTCCACCATGTTGCAAATGACACAAATGCATATGAGATGTGGCAGAAGTTGGAGTCAATGTATGAGAGGAAGACAGCTATGAACAAGGCCTCGGTGATCAAAAGGCTAGCAAAGCTTGAGTACCGGGATGGTAGCAGTGTGATTGAACACTTGAACGTCTTCCAATGTCATATAAATCAACTTTCAGCCATGAAGATCAACTTCGAGGATGAGGTGCATGATGTCCCACAAGTATAGAGGGTGTATTGTAGTACTTTCGATAAATAAGAGTGTCGAAGACAACGAGGAGCAGAAGGTGTTGACAAGTGGTTTTGATCAAGGATTCACTGTAAATACTAGCAAACGGGTTTTCAGGGGTATTTGGTAATGCAAATAAATAAAGTACAAGTAAATAAAAGGCAGTAATAATAATTGCTGCAAGTGGCCCAATCCTTTCTAGAGCAAAGGATAAGCCGGTTGTGTAACTTATGATGACCAAACGTTCTCGAGGACACACGGGAGTTTCTGTCAAGAGCTTTCGCTTCATGCCGCTAAATAATATTTATTGGTTTGATAAGTGTTATGGGGGTGAACCTGTGCCAGCGCACTACCCTTACTAGGATAAATACACACTTGTGATTATACCCCTTGCAAGCATCCGCAAATACAAGAAAGTAATTAAGATAAATCTAACCACAGCCTTAAACTCTATGTTCCTACGCTCCCTGGTGCAATGGTTTCCCAACGGAGGTTTAGGTTTCTGTCACTCTAGCAACCCCACAATTGGTAGCTGATTGCTATAGATGGCGCGGTGGTGATGAAGTAAATGACCGGCCAGTTGGGAAACCCCAAGAGGAAGGTATGATGAATATAGCAGTAAGTTTTTCCCTCAGTAAGAAACCAAGGTTATCAATCCAGTAGGAAAAAGCCAAACTCAAGAAGGTGATGCTTGCTAGCTTCGCGACAGCTCCGGATAATTTATAGGGCGCCTCGTCCAAGCTTTGCTTTGCGAGCGGCAACGTGGAACCTGCACACAACACAACCAAATACTTTGTTCCCAACTTACGATGAGGTTGTCAATCTCACCGGTTTGCTTGAAACAAAGGGTATGAGCGTATCAAGTGGAAAGTAATAGTAGTTTGTGAGTAAAGTAAATAGTGCGAGTAAAGTAAACAGGTGATAGCAATATAATGGAAATAGGACTGGGGTCCATAGTTCACTAGTGGTGTCTCTCCATAAGATAAAATAACACATGCTGGGTAAACAAATTACAGTTGGGCAATTGATAGAATAAAGATAACGTGCATATGTCGAGAGGATCACTATGAGATTTACTCTGGGCATTACAACAAGATACATAGACCGCCATCCAACTGCATTTATGACTAATAATCCACTTGTGGCGAATCAATCCGAGAACTCCACAAGTATTAAGTTGCGAACAACAGATACCTGCATTAAGCAAAGTGTGTAATGTAAACAAAGCATATGCCCTTGAGCATATGAATGTTATTTTCTCCCTAGTGGCAACAGCACATCTACAACCTTAGAGGTTTCTGTCACTCCCCCAGATTAAATAGAGGCATGAACCCAACTATCGAGCATAAATACCCCCTCTTGGAGTCACTAGTATCTACTCGGCCAAGATAGCTACTAACAACGGAGAGCATGCAAGATCATAAACAACATAGAGATAACATAAGATAATATTCAGCACATCAACTCAATCATAACACCAATATTCATCGGATCCCAACAAACACAATATTTAGAATTACATAACGGTAATCTCGATCATGTAAGGCAGCTCATGAGATCTAAATATGAAGCACATGGTGGAGAAGACAACCAACTAGCTACTGCTATGGACCCATAGTCCAAGGTAGACTACTCACTCATCGCGCCGGAGGCAAGCATGGCGATGAAGAAGACCTCCAGTGGCGATTCCCCTCTCCGGCAGGGTGCCGGGAAGAGCTTCTGGACCCTCCCGATCTTGGGTCGACGGCGGCGGCGGATCGCGATGTATTCTGGAAAAGTGATCGGGTATTTAGGTTTTTCCCGTCGGGGGGTCTTTACAGGCGAAGGGGACGTCGTCAAAAGTGGACCGAGGCGGCCACACACATAGGGGGCGCAGCCTAGCCCTAGGCCGTGCCACCCTGTTTTGTGGGCCCCTCGTGGCCCCACTCTGTTTCCTCTTCGGTTCTCTGGAAGCTTCGGTGAATTTCTGGAAGTTTAGCTTTTGTTTCGTCCAATTCTAAGAATATTTCCCGTGTAACTTTTCTGAAACACAAAAACAGCAGAAAACAGGGAACTGGCACTGTGGCATCTCGTTAATAGGTTAGTTCCGGAAAATGCATAAAAACACCACGAAGTGTAACGAAACACTAAGCAAATGGTGTAAAAACAAGCATGAAGCATTAAAAAATATAGATACATTAGAGACGTATCAGCATCCCCAGGCTTAACTCATGCTCGTCCTCGAGTAGGTAAGTGATAACAAAAGAAATAATTTTTGAGGTGACATGCACCTACACAATCTTGATCATCTATGTAAGCGTTGTGCGCTGGGATCAAAAGAACTTAAAACATTTGCATGAAAGACATAATCTTGATAGAAGAAATTTAGCAACCATGTTATAACATAAAAAATAACATAAACAAAAGATCATGAAAATAAAACAATGAAAGTCAAACGTGTGTTCAAATCATATGAAAAACATACAAATGGTTTTCAGCTTGTCCTTCAAGAGAGAGTGATGTCTACGCACTTCTATTCTTGTAGACACTTGTTGGGCCTCCAAGTGCAGAGGTTTGTAGAACAGCAGCAAGTTTCCCTTAAGTGGATCACCCAAGGTTTATCGAACTCAGGGAGGTTAGAGGTCAAAGCTATCCCTCTCAAGCAACCCTGCAATTACGATACAGAAAGTCTCTTGTGTCCCCAACACACCCAATACACTTGTCAGATGTATATGTGCACTAGTTCGGCGAAGAGATAGTGAAATACAAGTAGTAGTGATGATTATAAGTAGCAAATGTGATTTGAAATAAATATCGCTGCGAGCAAACAAGTAACAAAATAGCAAGTAAACGGTGTGCAATGCTTGGAAACAAGGCCTAGGGATCATACTTTCACTAGTGGACACACTCCCAACAATATAACATGAATGAACAAATAAATAACTTCTCTCCACTATGGTACTCTGAATTACTCTCCTATTGAATAACACTAATCATTGTGTAGTGGCTACAGAAGCACCCCTTAAAGTTCATCAAGTACTTGACAAACACCACTCATAGAGACATCCAAATCAGATCACAACTCAAGATAGATACTATTGCAACTTAGACCAAGTACTAACACGGTGCACACACTGTCAACATTACACCATGAAAGGAGGAAAAGATCACTTTAATACTATCATAGTAATAATTATTCTCATAATCCACAAGAGATCACAATCGTAGCCTAAACCAAGTACCACCATGATGCACGCACTGTCACCGTTACACCATGGTAGGAGGAATATATTACTTTAATAATACCACTAGAGTACACTATAACAATTAAGCATAGGAGTAGCATAATATCTGAATAATAACATCTACTTGTTCAACATGATACAAAGCTCACGATCACATAAAGATCACATCATGGGAGAGAGAGGTGAACCACATAGCTACCGGTAGAGCCCTTAGCCCCGGGGATGAACTACTCCCTCCTCATCATAGGAGACAGCAAGGTTGATGGAGATGGTGGTGAGGTCGATGGAGACGGCGAAGACGGCGATGGAGATCGATGGAGATGGCTCCGGGGGCACTTCCCCGTCCCGGCAGGGTGCCGGAACAGAGACTTATGTCCCCCGAAATTCGTCGGTGGCGGCGGCGGAACTCTTTCTGGAAATTTGCCGACTCCTTTAGGGTTTTCTGTCCCGAGGCTTTATATAGGCGAAGGGGCGTTGTCAGAGGGCTGCCAGGGCCTCCTCACACAGGGGCGGCGCGGCCAGGGCCTGGGCCGCGCCAGCCCTGTGTGAGGGAGGCCTGTGGCCCCTCTCCTTCCTTTCTTCGGATGTCTGGATGCTCCCGGGAAAAATAAGACTTCTGGCTTTTGTTTCGTCCAATTCCGAGAATATTTCCTGTGTATCACTCTGAAACACAAAAACAGCAGAAAACAGGGAACTGGCACTGTGGCAACTTGTCAATAGGTTAGTTCCGGAAAATGCATAAAAGTGCCACGAAGTGTAACGAAACAGTAGGCAAATGGTGTAAAAACAAGCATGGAGCATCAAAAATTATAGATACGTTGGAGACGTATCAGCATCCCCAAGCTTAACTCATGCTCGTCCTCGAGTAGGTAAGTGATAACAAAAGAAATAATTTTTGAGGTGACATGCACCATCATAATCTTGATCATATATGTTAGCATTGTGAGCTGGGATCATAAGAACTTAAAACATGGGCATGAAAGATATAATCTTGACAATAGAAACTTAGCAACCATGTTATAACATAAAAATGAACACAAACAAAAGATCATGAAAATAAAACAATGAAAGTCAAACGTGTGTTCAAATCATAAGGAAAAACATACAAATGGTTTTCAGCTTGTCCTTCATGGAGAGCAAAACATAAATGCATAGGACACCTTCAAGTTTAAGAGGGCGACTAGATACAAATAATTTAAGAACAAGTGAAACCATGATCATGAATCAATCAATGAAAACTTTGGGACAATGCACATTATACTCAGAATGACAACTATGCTCTCTTAATGGTGCATAAAGGTAGAAGGTGGTGACTCAACATAAAAGTAAAAGAAAGGCCCTTCGCAGAGGGAAGCAGGGATTAAACATGTGCTAGAGCTTTTCATTTGTAAAACAGAGAGATAAAATTTGGTTTTGAGAGGTGGTTGTCTTTGTCAACGACTGGCAATGGGGTTCTTACTATCTTCCATACAAAAATGAAGCAAGTTTTTGAGAGAGAGATTGGCACTTTTGTGCTCTTTTATAAAGCTTGGCACTCCTCCCCACCTTTTTTCCTTTCTCAAACCATGGCTAACCGATTCCATCGGGTGCCCACCAACATTCACATTCCATGGAGGAGTGCCTTTTTTCTTTCTTTTTTTCTTTTTTTTTCTTTTTGGAATAAGCAATATGGAAGATAGCAAATCCGACCACTACGTCCCCATGAGCTGAAAACAGTGTCACAAAACGAGAAGTATTTTGAAGGTTTTTTGAAAGGTAGCACATGAAAATTTACTTGGAATGGCTTACAAATACCATGCATAGGAGTTTATAGTGGACACAATGGCAAACTTGGTTTTTAGGAGTTGGATGCACGAGTAAAGCTCATACAAAGTACAAAATGAGGGCTAGCAAAAGACTGGGAGCTACCAAATAAGAGAGCAATAACGGCCATAATCATGCAAAGCGACAAAGCGACATTAAAAGAAGCATAAGATGGCATCAAAAGTCAAAAACTAAATGATCATAGAGGCTATAGGTGACTTATTTTGTAGTCAACATGGTGTAAGCATGTGCCAAGTCAACCCAAATAAAGCATCAAAGGAGAAAACCAAATAAATGCTTCCATATAATAAAAACAACGCATGATTTTTTTCAAAGGCTCATTAAGCAATCTCAGTTATTTCAGACAAGTCATGCTACAACAAAACCACTAAGCATACTATCAAAAAGACATCAAGCACGACATGCAAAAGCCTAAGCCGCAGTCTACACAAGCTCCTTCTTGTACCACTATTTTGCACAAAGCTTTTTCTCTTTTCCAACACTATTCAAAAAATTTATAAACACCTCTTTTGATGAAAACCAATAAAGATCAGAGGCAAAAATACACCTTGATGAAAAGATATAACAAGATCTGAACACAAATCAAGGCGAAAAATGCAAGCTAAACGCAGTAGCAGAAAAAGAGAACACTCATTGAACGATAAGAGTGAAAACTAGAGTGTTCTTGGCAAATGAAAAGCGAGTTCATCTCCTCCAAAAAAAACATGATGTGATCAACCATTTTTTGCAGCAAACAAAACAAACTAACTAAGAAAACTAAAATAACTGACGCTCCAAGAAAAACGCATAGTGCATGAAGCAATAAAAATATAGTGTTTTGAAAGGTGACCTGATTTTTGCCGATGAAGATGGAGTGCCTCGGGGGCATCCCCAAGCTTTGACGCTTGTACTTCTTGAATATTTCTTGGGGTGATGCATGGGCATCCCCAAGCTTGAGCTTTTGTCCATTCTTCAACTCATCTCATCATTCTCCAATCCCTACACTTGAAAACTTCCTTCATACAAAACTAAACACAAATCTATTAGCAACATTAGTGCAAGCATAACATATAATCAACCTCTTTTGCTTCAGGTTTCAACCTAAAACCACCACATATTAAGTGTATACTACTAGCAACCTCCCCAAAAAAGCAAGTATGGAACACATTTAAATCTAAACCACTTCCTATGAAAAATAGTCTTGTAAAGAGACAAGTCATAAAAGCGCAAAGCAAAAAGCATAGGAAGACAAAACAAGTACAACTTCAAAATTTGCAACATAGAGAGGGGAAAATCAATATTGTTGAGATCCTTCAAACCATGTTTCCCTCTCTCATAATAACTTTCAGTAGCATCATGAATAGAACTAACAATATAACTATCACATAAAACATCCCTATCATGAGCCACATGCATAAAAGAATTAATACTCACCACAGGAACAATAGTAGTAGGAGCAAATTCAACAGAATAATTATTCTCATCACCATAATCATCAAAGACAGGAGGCATATTGTAATCATAACTAATTTTATCCTCAATAGTAGGTGAACTGAAAATATTATACTCATCATCATAGCCATCATAAACTAGAGGTTTAGTATCATCACAAGCTAGAGAGCAACTATTTCGCAAAGCATATTCTTCAAACATATCATCATAAGAAGGAACATCACATATGGGAGATAAAATATTATCAGAACAAACTTTCTCCACTAAAGCTGGGGAACTAAAAATATCATGCTTAATAAAACCAGCTTCCCCAAGCTTAGACTTTTCTATAGCATTATCAACAACGGTGTTCAAAGCATTCATACTAACAACACTATTAGCATGCAAATTGTAACAACCCAAATTTTTGGGAAATAGAAATAAATGGATTTATTAAAATACCAAATTTTGGAGACAACAAAAACCCTTATTTTAATTACAAGATTAATTTCTTGTCTTTTCAAACTTGTGAATTTGAGCATTTGCTCCCATGCTTCAAATAAAAAGAGTATGAGAAGGGTTTTAAAACAAATCCTTTGATCCCAATATTTTTTAAATAAAGATTTTTTGTTAAAATGAAATAGTTTTCTAACTAATAAATTTTGTGCATGGTTACATGCTAAACCCATTTGGGTCAATTGCCAAACCCATATTAAGCAATATTTGAATCATACCATCATGCATCTCTCCACCACAACTAAGAACAAGTTACAAAGAATCAAATACAATAACGTTTGAAACAAAAATCAACTTGGAACTCTTGTTGTTGAACCACATTTTCCAAATACCATCTGTAGGTATTGATCTTAGTCCATGTGAGCTTGTAGGAAGTATTTGGAAAATTAAATACTACATAGTAGTAATTAAAAACTCAAACTTGCACACCAATCTCAAAATATGGAAATGATATGAAACCAATTCGAATCAACCACATTTCTAAATATTGATCTATAACCTTTGATCCCATTCAACTAGGATCTATAGACTCTACTTGTAAGATTCAAACTTGATCACTAAATAGTTGCAAACTAGAAATGGCTTCAATAAAAGAAAAATACTCCACATCCTATGAAGCCTCTTTGGTTGAACCATGATCTTGAGTATCTACATTGTCCATGACCTTGGTCAAAAAGGACTTGCAGGAGATATTTTCATAATCCAAAATGAATAAACCCTACTTAGATACAACAACTCAATCATCTCATCCATCGGAACTCAATTATCGTCGAAACCACTCTCCATAGACTTCCTAGATCACTTCCCTTACCCAAGTATGTGTATTTGAGTAAATAGGTGTTGTTTGTGAATTGTGTGGTGATTGTATGCTTATTTGCTTTCCAACGATTAGACGACAACGAGAGTAAGGAGAATGGATCCCGAAGTCCACCAAGATATGGAGATGGAGATCAATCAATCAAAGATGAAGATGAAGACTATTTTGACTTTGCCAAGCCAGGCAAGCCATCTTTTGATTCATACTCCCACTACCTAGTTTTACTATTGCATTCTACTTATTTTAAGTAAATTGCATGATTGAATTGCTAGAGTAGAATGATAGAAGTGTATTGATGTCTTGATTATCAAGGGCATCAAGCTGAGTTTATCCAACCCTAGTTAGTAGTACTCTCACTCAATGTAGTTGCTTAGTCGCTAATAAAAGTTGAGGCTATCTCTGGAGGAACCCCATTTGAAAGGTGGTGACTTGAACTTGAAACTTGAAATGGGAGATTGCTCCTACACGATGGCTTTATGAAAGAAAATAATCTTGACTAAGAACTATGAAATGTATTTCTCAATTGACAACGAGTGATGTACATGGGTGCCAATTATAACGTACAACCACGTTACCCCTATATGGGAAGGGGCTTAATCCGTAGCTTGTTTATCTTAGTATGGGAGGTCTTGCATCAAATCTTCATGGAAGGACTCCACGGGCGGATACTTCTTGACCAAGTGGTTTCCACTAACCCGGTACCCGGGATGGGCAGAACTAGAGGCGCCGGAGCGGGAATTCCGTATCCCGGGCTCTAGGGAAGGATCCTATACTAGGATGAGCAAGTGAAAGGTTTTGTTTGATTATCTGAAACCCGCATACCTTTGTGTATGGCGAACCGTGGATTTCTCCCGGCAGATGTATCGAATCTTGTGGGTAAAGTGTACCCCTCTGCAGAGGTTTCAAACTATTCGAATAGCCGAGTCCTCGGTCATGGACGGTTGGCAAACTCTACCTGGCTTTTGTCAAGACTAAAAATAACAAGGGTAAACTTGGTGAATGACATGAATTTGAATTGACATGACTTGACCATGATATTGACACACTTGAAGTTCCTCTTTAGATTGAACTTAGAGAACTAAACTTCTTTTCTACCAATGAACATTCTTGGGAAATAAAACTAGCATTTCTGCAAATAAACTTAGTGCTTAGTCCACCATACCAACCTTGCATATCTCTCTCATCACTTTGTTTATAAGATGGTTTGCGAGTGCATCCAATGTACTCACGGCTGTGTCCCTGGCTATTAACTTGGCCAGACTTGAAGGAGAAAGATCATGAAGGAAGGACATTCAGACGACTTTGCGAATTAGGCTCGTTTCCTACTGTCTGCTTTGCCTGTGCGGTTGAAGCTTGACAATATGGACCCAAAGTGTTATTCCGCTGCATGTTGATGTAATGTAAGGTTTGGTCTGTGCGACCACCTATGTAATCCCCTTTATTTACTATTAATGTCTATGACTGTGATATCAACTACGTTATGTAAGTGACAACAATGATTCTGGGATTGTGACGGATTACATAACGGGCACTTCGAATTTGCTATAAATTCGGGGGCGTCACAAGTTGGTATCAGAGCCTAGGCTGACTCTAGGAAACCCTAGTTAGCATGGTCGTTAGAAAATGATATCTCTGATATCACAAGTTTGGTATCAGGACTATCATGACCTTAGGAGACCTTAGTTAGTATAGTCGTTAGCTAAGAAAGTGGTATTTTGTCAAACACTTATTTCTACAAAAGAAACTTATTTGCTTTGATATCCAAAGCCAATCTTATACTCCCATCTTATTCCCTTCAAATATCTTACACTCTCAACTTATACTCTCAAGAGATTTTGACAAAGAATTTATTGACCTCTTTAATTGCAAAGTCTTTTCAAAGATTTGTTTTACTCTATTCCTCATCTACTTCAAATATATATAATATGGACGATATACCTATGACCGAAGGACTTTTGGATCAAAAGATTAGGAACTCAATATTTTTCAAGACTTCACCCTTGGATGTCAACTACGACTGCTACCATCGAAAGTGAGTCTCTTCACCTGATCCAGAAATCTTCCAACAAGAGTCAACCCTGTGAGACAAAGACTTCAAGAGCAAAGAAAGATTGATCAAAAATGATGAAGACCCAGCAAACCTTTTGACCCATAGGATTTGTAGGAAATGCTCAGTTGATTTCATTGAGATGCCCTTACCTCACGATTATTAAGTGTGCTTAGTGCCTTGTGTGTTTGAATGATTGATTTGTTTTGGGATGTGTTGCTCATATGCCATCCGGCAACAGGTAGCAACCACTCTGAAAACTTGTTTGCTCAAAAATATTTTTGGTCTTTCTGGCCCAACATAAACTCTGAAAAATACCAACCCCATGTGAGAAACATTTCAAAAACTTTCCCTGTCATCTACGACCCGTAATCGAAAACCCAGTACTATTGAAGATAACCTCAACATCTGCATGAGAAGGAAGAAACCTTTCCGGAATACCCCGAAGCAACTCTTACAACCTGAAGGCACGAAGAGAAGGAAATCAACCATCACGAACCAGCAGTATACCCCCGAAGTTGCTCCCAGTTACAAAGTAGTATGAACAAGTTGGATCAAGATTTTGGAACACAAGTCATCAAGAAGCCGGAGCCACCTTAGTTTCATACTAGTAGTCTTGTTTTATCTCTTTGTGAAACCAGACCTATAATCCACAAGACCTTGTTTTATGAAGTTCTATGGTTTAAACCTAAAACATTTTGTTTTTGAAAAGTGTGATTGTTTGTTGAAAATGCTATGTGATT
Source organism: Dactylis glomerata (assembly GCA_007115705.1). NCBI lineage: Eukaryota > Viridiplantae > Streptophyta > Magnoliopsida > Poales > Poaceae > Dactylis > Dactylis glomerata. Next base: position 2,703,211 of record QXEO01000923.1, on the reverse strand, counting down.
GATGAATATGTGTTTTGGTCCATCTGGCCTTATCACATTTTGGGTGTACCCAATCTTTCCATCTCTATAGGAATCAATATACACTCTATCTCTTATCTGGTAATCTCATTTCTTAATCTATCTCAATCTTAACTTGTGAATCTCGGGACGAGATTCTTTTTAAGGGGGGAAGATTGTAACAACCCAAATTTTTGGGAAATAGAAATAAATGGATTTATTAAAATACCAAATTTTGGAGACAACAAAAACCCTTATTTTAATTACAAGATTAATTTCTTGTCTTTTAAAACTTGTGAATTTGAGCATTTGCTCCCATGCTTCAAATAAAAAGAGTATGAGAAGGGTTTTAAAACAAATCCTTTGATCCCAATATTTTTTAAATAAAGATTTTTTGTTAAAATGAAATAGTTTTCTAACTAATAAATTTTGTGCATGGTTACATGCTAAACCCATTTGGGTCAATTGCCAAACCCATATTAAGCAATATTTGAATCATACCATCATGCATCTCTCCACCACAACTAAGAACAAGTTACAAAGAATCAAATACAATAATGTTTGAAACAAAAATCAACTTGGAACTCTTGTTGTTGAACCACATTTTCCAAATACCATCTGTAGGTATTGATCTTAGTCCATGTGAGCTTGTAGGAAGTATTTGGAAAATTAAATACTACATAGTAGTAATTAAAAACTCAAACTTGCACACCAATCTCAAAATATGGAAATGATATGAAACCAATTCGAATCAACCACATTTCTAAATATTGATCTATAACCTTTGATCCCATTCAACTAGGATCTATAGACTCTACTTGTAAGATTCAAACTTGATCACTAAATAGTTGCAAACTAGAAATGGCTTCAATAAAAGAAAAATACTCCACATCCTATGAAGCCTCTTTGGTTGAACCATGATCTTGAGTATCTACATTGTCCATGACCTTGGTCAAAAAGGACTTGCAGGAGATATTTTCATAATCCAAAATGAATAAACCCTACTTAGATACAACAACTCAATCATCTCATCCATCGGAACTCAATTATCGTCGAAACCACTCTCCATAGACTTCCTAGATCACTTCCCTTACCCAAGTATGTGTATTTGAGTAAATAGGTGTTGTTTGTGAATTGTGTGGTGATTGTATGCTTATTTGCTTTCCAACGATTAGACGACAACGAGAGTAAGGAGAATGGATCCCGAAGTCCACCAAGATATGGAGATGGAGATCAATCAATCAAAGATGAAGATGAAGACTATTTTGACTTTGCCAAGCCAGGCAAGCCATCTTTTGATTCATACTCCCACTACCTAGTTTTACTATTGCATTCTACTTATTTTAAGTAAATTGCATGATTGAATTGCTAGAGTAGAATGATAGAAGTGTATTGATGTCTTGATTATCAAGGGCATCAAGCTGAGTTTATCCAACCCTAGTTAGTAGTACTCTCACTCAATGTAGTTGCTTAGTCGCTAATAAAAGTTGAGGCTATCTCTGGAGGAACCCCATTTGAAAGGTGGTGACTTGAACTTGAAACTTGAAATGGGAGATTGCTCCTACACGATGGCTTTATGAAAGAAAATAATCTTGACTAAGAACTATGAAATGTATTTCTCAATTGACAACGAGTGATGTACATGGGTGCCAATTATAACGTACAACCACGTTACCCCTATATGGGAAGGGGCTTAATCCGTAGCTTGTTTATCTTAGTATGGGAGGTCTTGCATCAAATCTTCATGGAAGGACTCCACGGGCGGATACTTCTTGACCAAGTGGTTTCCACTAACCCGGTACCCGGGATGGGCAGAACTAGAGGCGCCGGAGCGGGAATTCCGTATCCCGGGCTCTAGGGAAGGATCCTATACTAGGATGAGCAAGTGAAAGGTTTTGTTTGATTATCTGAAACCCGCATACCTTTGTGTATGGCGAACCGTGGATTTCTCCCGGCAGATGTATCGAATCTTGTGGGTAAAGTGTACCCCTCTGCAGAGGTTTCAAACTATTCGAATAGCCGAGTCCTCGGTCATGGACGGTTGGCAAACTCTACCTGGCTTTTGTCAAGACTAAAAATAACAAGGGTAAACTTGGTGAATGACATGAATTTGAATTGACATGACTTGACCATGATATTGACACACTTGAAGTTCCTCTTTAGATTGAACTTAGAGAACTAAACTTCTTTTCTACCAATGAACATTCTTGGGAAATAAAACTAGCATTTCTGCAAATAAACTTAGTGCTTAGTCCACCATACCAACCTTGCATATCTCTCTCATCACTTTGTTTATAAGATGGTTTGCGAGTGCATCCAATGTACTCACGGCTGTGTCCCTGGCTATTAACTTGGCCAGACTTGAAGGAGAAAGATCATGAAGGAAGGACATTCAGACGACTTTGCGAATTAGGCTCGTTTCCTACTGTCTGCTTTGCCTGTGCGGTTGAAGCTTGACAATATGGACCCAAAGTGTTATTCCGCTGCATGTTGATGTAATGTAAGGTTTGGTCTGTGCGACCACCTATGTAATCCCCTTTATTTACTATTAATGTCTATGACTGTGATATCAACTACGTTATGTAAGTGACAACAATGATTCTGGGATTGTGACGGATTACATAACGGGCACTTCGAATTTGCTATAAATTCGGGGGCGTCACACAAATTAAGCTCCAAAGGTTTTTCAATTTTCTCTTCAAACACTTCATATCTAAACTCAGGAAAAAGACTACAGAACTCTTTGTTTTCCATTAAGCCTAACTAGTGAAAATAAAAACAAGAAACAAAAAGATGTAATTGCAGAATCTAAAGGAAATAACTTCGAGCACTCACACAGGAGGATGCCAGTACCTTTTACCTTACCTCCCCGGCAACGGCGCCAGAAAAGAGCTTGATGTCTACACACTTCTATTCTTGTAGACACTTGTTGGGCCTCCAAGTGCAGAGGTTTGTAGAACAGCAGCAAGTTTCCCTTAAGTGGATCACCCAAGGTTTATCGAACTCAGGGAGGTTAGAGGTCAAAGCTATCCCTCTCAAGCAACCCTGCAATTACGATACAGAAAGTCTCTTGTGTCCCCAACACACCCAATACACTTGTCAGATGTATAGGTGCACTAGTTCGGCGAAGAGATAGTGAAATACAAGTAGTAGTGATGATTATAAGTAGCAAATGTGATTTGAAATAAATATCGCTGCGAGCAAACAAGTAACAAAATAGCAAGTAAACGGTGTGCAATGCTTGGAAACAAGGCCTAGGGATCATACTTTCACTAGTGGACACACTCCCAATAATATAACATGAATGAACAAATAAATAACTTCTCTCCACTATGGTACTCTGAATTACTCTCCTATTGAATAACACTAATCATTGTGTAGTGGCTACAAAAGCACCCCTTAAAGTTCATCAAGTACTTGACAAACACCACTCATAGAGACATCCAAATCAGATCACAACTCAAGATAGATACTATTGCAACTTAGACCAAGTACTAACACGGTGCACACACTGTCAACATTACACCATGAAAGGAGGAAAAGATCACTTTAATACTATCATAGTAATAATTATTCTCATAATCCACAAGAGATCACAATCGTAGCCTAAACCAAGTACCACCATGATGCACGCACTGTCACCATTACACCATGGCAGGAGGAATAGATTATTTTAATAATACCACTAGAGTACACTATAACAATTAAGCATAGGAGTAGCATAATATCTGAATAATAATATCTACTTGTTCAACATGATACAAAGCTCACGATCACATAAAGATCACATCATGGGAGAGATAGGTGAACCACATAGCTACCGGTAGAGCCCTTAGCCCCGGGGATGAACTACTCCCTCCTCATCATAGGAGACAGCAAGGTTGATGGAGATGGCGGTGAGGTCGATGGAGACGGCGAAGACGGCGATGGAGATCGATGGAGATGGCTCCGGGGGCACTTCCCCGTCCCGGCAGGGTGCCGGAACAGAGACTTCTGTCCCCCGAAATTCGTCGGTGGCGGCAGCGGAACTGCGGAACTCTTTCTGGAAATTTGCCGACTCCTTTAGGGTTTTCTGTCCCGAGGCTTTATATAGGCGAAGGGGCGTTGTCAGAGGGCTGCCAGGGCCTCCTCACACAGGGGCGGCGCGGCCAGGGCCTGGGCCGCACCAGCCCTGTGTGAGGGAGGCCTGTGGCCCCTCTCCTTCCTCTCTTCGGATGTCTGGATGCTCCCGGGAAAAATAAGACTTCTGGCTTTTGTTTCGTCCAATTCCGAGAATATTTCCTGTGTATCACTCTGAAACACAAAAATAGCAGAAAATAGGGAACTGGCACTGTGGCAACTTGTCAATAGGTTAGTTCCGGAAAATGCATAAAAGTGCCACGAAGTGTAACGAAACAGTTGGCAAATAGTGTAAAAACAAGCATGGAGCATCAAAAATTATAGATACGTTGGAGACGTATCAGAGAGCAAAACATAAATGCATAGGACACCTTCAAGTTTAAGAGGGCGACTAGATACAAGTAATTTAAGAACAAGTGAAACCAACATCATGAATCAATCATTGAAAACTTTGGGATGATGCACATTATACTCAGAATGACAACTATGCTCTCTTAGACTGTGCATAAAGATAGAAGGTGGTGACTCAACAAAAAAAGTAAAAGAAAGGCCCTTCGTGGAGGGAAGCAGTGATTGCAAGTTTTATAAACCTTCAAAAATTATGGTACTTACTAGCTTTAAGCTCTCATTGCCCCCATCATAGGCATCTTGAATGGTTAAAGTTAATGCGAATACACTTATGCTGCATATGCTTGACAAATCATAAGTTGAAAACCTCGTGTCCCGTGAAGTACGAATACCCAAACCTCATGCTACTCGACTTAGAGTCCCAAGCAAGCTCTTGTCATTGTAAATATATGTGTATCATCGAGAACTGCCAACGGGGTACCTCCTGCCCGATGACATGGAACAATCCCACATCAAAATGAAAAGACAAACAGACAATGAACATCTCGGCATCTCTTTTATTTACCATTGGTATAGCTTTTTATTGTGAGATGCGTCGTTGAATGTTCACTATGGGCATGCTGTAAATTTCCACCATGAATGATGCATGACTTAGATTAGCGGCCCAGGCATTTCCCTAACACATATAAAAACTCCATGATCCCGCAAGATTCCCAACTTATTTCACATCGCGAGTATCCATAAACAAAAGATCACGATATCAACTCAAATGAAAGAAAGTGCAATGTTGAAAGCTTGCCCCATGACGGCATGGTTGGGCTAATTTCCAACTTACAACTTGCAAGCATAACAACTCAACATAAGAGAGCCACAGTGTCAAAATTTTAAGAACGAGAAAAGTAAAGTGTGCCATCAGGTTCGTGAGAGCTTTACTGACCAATTTTCGCATAACACCAAAAAGAGTTTAATTTGAAGGATAGATAAAAGCAAGTCAAATGTACTTGGAATAGCAAATTGCTAATAGGTATGTATGGTGGACACATTGGAACAACTTGGTTTTAGGAGTTGGATGCACGAGTAGAGCTCATACTCAGTACAAAATAAGGGCTAGCAAAAGACTGGGAGCGACCAACTAAGAGAGCAATAACGGCCATAATCATGCAGAGCGACAAAGCGACATTAAAAGAAGCATAAGATGGCATCAAAAGTCAAAAACTAAATGATCATAGAGGCAATGGCGACTTTGTATGAGTCAAACATGTGTGAGCATGCGCCAAGTCAACCCAATTAAAACATCAAAGGAGAAAACCAAAATAATGCTTCCAAATAATTAAAACAATGCATGATTTTTTCAAAGGCTCATTAAGCAATCTCAGTCATTTGAGACAAGTCATTCTACAACAAAACCACTAAGCATACTATCAAAAAGACAACAAGCACGATATGCAAAAGCCTAGGCCGCAGTCTACACAAGCTCCTTTTTGTACCACTTTTTTGCATAAAACTTTTTCTCTTTTCCAACACCATTAAAACCTTTTTGAATCAACTCTTTTGATAAAAACCAACATGGAATAGAGGTCAAAATACACCTTGATAAAAAGATATAACAAGATCTGAACACAAATCAATTAGCAACATTAGTTTAAGCATAACAATGAATCAACCCCTTTTGCTTCAGGTTTCAACTCAAAACCACCACATATAAAGCATATAATACTGTAGCAACTTCCCCAAAAGTTCCGTGATCAAAAGAACTCAAAAAGAAAGCGATAAAGCGGCAAACACAAATATTGGCAGAAATCTGTCAAAACAGAACAGCTGACAAAGGTCGAATTTTTAGAGGGTTTTCTGTTGCTCAAATCAAAAAGTGTATAACTAATGAAAGTTTGGATATAACCTAGGGCATATGCACAAGAAATCGCAGGTCCAAAAAATATTCTGAGAATTGTCACGAATTTTTACGGTGCAGCACCGAAAACAGTTTCAGGACAGCAACATCCCCAAAACTTACCTCACTCAAATTAGAGGCTTCTCTTGGCACAAAAACGAAATAAAAATGATAAGGAGAGGTTATTATAGTAGTAATAACTTCCAAGACTCAAATAAAAGAAAAAGTACTGAAATTAAAAATATTGGGTTATCTCCCAAGAGTGCTTTTCTTTAACGCCTTTGAGCTAGGCGCAGAAAGTGCGAATCAAGTAATATCAAAAGAGGCATTAAGATCAATTGTAGGAGTCTTTTCAACAATGAATTGAATTGTATCCAAATGAGTTTTTGAGGATCCTTTATAATCACGCTTTGGTGCACTACTTTCATCAAAAAGCTTTTCAGGACAAATCCAACTAAAATTCTTTTCCAAAGCATCATGAATTCCTACAAGTTTACAAGGTATTGGTACTCTAAAATCTTCATTAGGTGTACCAACAACCTCTACAGGCGAGCCAAGCTTATTAAATTTCTTAAAAACTTTCCTAGCTTCAATGGCCACATCTCTAAATTTTATGCGCAAAGTTTCCAAGATAAAGGCTTTCTTTTCGGTGTCCTCAATATCATGAAGCTTAAGAAACATGTGTTGCATAAAAGGATTAACGCTAGCAAACCTAGCTTCTAACATGTGAATTAAATAAGCAGAAGCAACTTCATAACTAGGAGCAAGCTCAGCCAAAGATTTTTCCTCAACATCTTTATGCATACTAATATGATTAAAGAACTCCTTGATGTTACTTTTCCCAATAATAGAACCACTACCAACTGAGAGGTCCTCCAAAATGTACTTAGGGAACAACATAATGAACTAAAAGTAAAGAAATAACAACTATAAAGGAAACTATTTTTTTGTATTTTTGATAAAATGATGCAAGTAAAATAAAGTAAAAGCAAAACTAAAACAAAGTAAAGGATGTGCGTGCGAAACTCGCCTTACAGAAGTCTTCTTTTTCCCCGGCAACAGCGCCAGAAAAAGTCTTGATTGCTATAGATGGCGTGGTGGTGATGAAGTAAATGACTGGCCAGTTGGGAAACCCGAAGAGGAAGGTATGATGAATATAGCAGCAAGTTTTTCTCTCAGTAAGAAACCAAGGTTATCAATCCAGTAGGAAAAAGCCAAACTCAAGATGGTGATGCTTGCTAGCTTCACGACAGCTTCGGACAATTTATAGGGCGCCTCGTCCAAGCTTTGCTTTGCGAGCGGCAACGTGGAACCTGCACACAACACAACCAAATACTTTGTTCCCAACTTACGATGAGGTTGTCAATCTCACCGGTTTGCTTGAAACAAAGGGTATGAGCGTATCGAGTAGAAAGTAATAGTAGTTTGCGAGTAAAGTAAACAGTGCGAGTAAAGTAAACAGGTGATAGCAATATAATGAAAATAGGACCGGGGTCCATAGTTCACTAGTGGTGTCTCTCCATAAGATAAAATAACACATGCTGGGTAAATAAATTACAGTTGGGCAATTGATAGAATAAAGATAACGTGCATATGTCGAGAGGATCACTATGATATTTACTCTGGGCATTACAACAAGATACATAGACCGCCATCCAACTGCATCTATGACTAATAATCCACTTGTGGCGAATCAATTCGAGAACTCCACAAGTATTAAGTTGCGAACAACAGATAACTGCATTAAGCAAAGTGTGTAATGTAAACAAAGCATATGCCCTTGAGCATATGAATGTTATTTTCTCCCTAGTGGCAACAGCACATCTACAACCTTAGAGGTTTCTGTCACTCCCCCAGATTAAATAGAGGCATGAACCCAACTATCGAGCATAAATACCCCCTCTTGGAGTCACTAGTATCTACTCGGCCAAGATAGCTACTAACAACGGAGAGCATGCAAGATCATAAACAACATAGAGATAGCATAAGATAATATTCAGCACATCAACTCAATCATAACACCAATATTCATCGGATCCCAACAAACACAACATGTAGAATTACATAACGGTGATCTCGATCATGTAAGGCAGCTCACGAGATCTAAACATGAAGCACATGGTGGAGAAGACAACCAACTAGCTACTGCTATGGACCCATAGTCCAAGGTAGACTACTCACTCATCGCGTCGGAGGCAAGCATGGCGATGAAGAAGACCTCCGGTGGTGATTCCCCTCTCCGGCAGGGTGCCAGGAAGAGCTTCTGGACCCTCCCAATCTTGGGTCAACGGCGGCGGTGGATCGCGATGTATTCTAGAAAAGTGATCGGGTATTAAGGTTTTTCCCGTCGGGGGGTCTTTATAGGCGAAGGGGCATCGTCAGAAGTGGACCGAGGCGGACACACACATAGGGGGCATGGCCTAACCCTGGGCCACGCTGCCCTGTTGTGTGGGCCCCTCGTGGCCCCACTCAGTCTCCTCTTCGGTTCTTTGGAAGCTTCGGTGAATTTCTGGATGTTTGGCTTTTGTTTTGTCCAATTCTGAGAATATTTCCTGTGTAACTTTTCTGAAACACAAAAACAGCAGAAAACAGGGAACTGGCACTGTGGCATCTCGTTAATAGGTTAGTTCCGGAAAATGCATAAAAATGCCACGAAGTGTAACAAAACACTAAGCAAATAGTGTGAAAACAAGCATGGAGCATCAAAAAATATAGATACGTTACAGACGTATCAGTAGCCAAATACACAATGCATCTCACTAGGCCCATAAATGGTGAAGTATCATGTAGTCGACATTTACATGACACCACTAGTGAAATAGCACCACAACAAATAAATATCAAACCATTAAATATTACTTAACATAATTCCACTATTAACAACTTGACTTCTCCCATGTCCTCAAGAACTAAACAAACTACTCACAAGACATCATGTGGATCATGACCAGAGGTGAAATAATGGTAAATAACAATCTGAACATAAACCTTAATTCAACGGTTCCACTCAATAGCATCAACCACAAGAGTAATCAACACCGGGAAAGTTTCCCCTAAGAATTTAACAAGATTCAACTCAAGATGTTATAGCGGGATGGCGTGGTGATGGTGGAGATGAAGGTGCTGGTGATGGAGATGATGATGATGATGATCCCGATGAAGTCCGATGCGATGTTGATGACGGTGGCAATGATCTCCCCTCTCCGGGAAGGAATTTCCCCGGCAGATTCCTGCCTGTCGGAGAGCTTTTCTCTCTCTGGTGTTTTCCGCCCGCAGAGGCGGCGGTGTCTATCTCTGAGCCCTCCCCTTGACTTAGGTTTTTGGGGACGATGAAATACACAAAGGGGTGATGGCAGAAGTGGGCCAGGGCGGCCACACAATAGGCCAGCGCGGCCAGGGGTCAGGCCGTGCCCCCTGTGTGTGAGCCTGCCCTGTGGCTCCTCTCGACTCCGCCTTCTGGCTTCTTCAGTCTTCTGGTAAAATATAATTTTCTGGTATTTTTCTAGTATTTCCTGATCTTCCGAAATATGGTGTCTTGATAGTCCTTTTTCCAGCAGAATCCTGACTCCGGCAGCAAATCCCCCAATGATCATCAAACATGTAAAAACAGAGGAAACAACATAAGTATCATCTCTAAATGTGAAATATATCAATGAATAACAGTAAATTATGATACAAAATACTGATGCAAAATGGACGTATCAACCCCCCCAAGCTTAGACCTCGCTTGTCCCCAAGCGAAAACTAAACTCAGTAAACATGACCACAGGTTTATGGAGTTAAGTGTCGATAATTAAAATACGGACAAGAAGCATCACATTTACCAAGGCACAAATTATAATAGACAACAACTTCCCTTTTATATGATGTAGACTTGCACTAAGTAATAGGGAATCACAAATAAAGATGCACAAGGTAAACTATAAAGTGTGATGGCAAACCTTAGTTCTTGGTCAGAGAACAATGAACAAACTATACTTGCTTTTGAACGGAGCCTTTTCAAATAGAGCTAATATAGCAAAAACCATATGCTCAACAAAACAAACTTTTTGCAATCATAGAAAGCTTTCAAAGATATATTCCTTCAGATAAAAGCATTGTACTAAACAAAAGAAGTTAGTAAACATGATTGAACGGATCAACATATGGATGAGTGAAACATAACAACTCAAATGCTTGCTTGAGATAGAAGGGAATAGGTTGACTCAACATAAAAGTAAAAGACAGGCCCTTCGTAGAGGGAAGCAGGGATTAAACATGTGCTAGAGCTTTTTGCTACCGGTTGATGACGCCAGAAAAAGAGCTGTGGCGTTTAGTTGACGTGGGAGCAGTAAGTCCTTGTGCGTGGTGAATGACCAGCCCGTTGGGAACCCCAAGAGGAAGGTATGATGAGTGTAGCGGCTAGTTTTCCCTCAGTTAAGAAACCAAGGTTTATCGAACAGGAGAGGAGAGACGGTGACGACTGAAGGTGTTGTGGAACCTGCACACACACAAACAAATACTTTGTTCCCAACTTGCGATGAGGTTGTCAATCTCACCGGTTTGCTTGAAACAAAGGTAATGAGCGTATCGAGTGGAAAACAGTAGAGTATGCGAGTAAAGTAAACAGTGCGGGAAAAGTAAACAGGTGATTGCAATATGATTAAAATAGGACCGGGGTCCACAGTTCACTAGTGGTGTCTCTCCATAGATAAAATAACATGCTGGGTAAACAAATTACAGTTGGGCAATTGATAGAATAAAGATAATGTGATATGTCAAGAAGATCACTATGAGATTTACTCTGGGCATTACAACAAAATACATAGACCACCATCCAACTGCATCTATGACTAATAATCCACTCCCGGGGATATCAATCCGAACACCCTAGAAGTATTAAGTTGCGAACAACAGATAATTGCATTAAGCAAAGTGTGTAATGTAAACAAAGCATATGCCCTTGAGCATATGAATAATTTACCATCATGTTGTCGAGTAGCTTTGATGCGGCGCCCAAAGTAAGGGACATAAAAGTGCCTCCAGCAGCTGAATCGAGTAGGTTCCTTGAAGAAAAATTCAGTCCTGCATAAAAAGTTTGGATAATCATCCAAGTAGTCAGTCCATGAGTGGGGCAATTCTTTACCATAGATTTCATTCTTTCCCAAGCTTGAGCAACATGTTCATTATCAAACTGAGTAAACTTCATAATATTGCTGCGCAAAGCTATAATCTTAGCAGGAGGATAATATCTACCAATAAAAGCATCCTTACACTTAGCCCATGAATCAATACTATTCTTAGTCAAAGACAGCAACCAATCTTTAGCCTTTCCTCTCAAAGAAAAAGGAAACAACTTGAGCTTAATAATATCACTATCAACATCCTTATATTTCTGCATCTCACATAGCTCAACAAAATTGTTGAGATGAGCCGCAGCATCTTCAGTACTAGCACCAGAAAATTGCTCTTTCATAACAAGGTTCAATAAAGCAGGCTTGATCTCATAAAAAGTGGTAGCAGGAACAGTTGGTGCAATAGGAGTGCAGATAAAATCACTATTGTTCGTGCTAGCAAAGTCACACAACTTGGTGTTTTCAGGAGTACCCATTTCAGCAAAACGAAAGTAAACAAGTAAAAACAGCTACCAAGGATTCTAATTTTTTTTGGGTTTTTGATATAAAAAGCAATGCAGGTAAAATAAAGTAAAGTTAAGCAAAACAAATAACAAAGTAAAGTATGTGTGTGCGAAGAACTCCCCTCGCAGAAGTCTTCTCTCTTCCCCGGCAACGGCGCCAGAAAATTAGCTTGATGCGTGGTGAATGACCAGCCCGTTGGGAACCCCAAGAGGAAGGTGTGATGAGTATAGCAGCTAGTTTTCCCTCAGTAAGAAACCAAGGTTTAATATCGTTCTTGAAGAAGAGAGACGGTGACGACTGAAGGTGATGCGGACTAGTTTGCGACAGCAGCGGACAATTTATATATGGCGCCTCGTCCAAGCTTTGCTTGCTAGCTGCAACGTGGAACCTGCACACACACAAACAAATACTTTGCTCCCAACTTGCGATGAGGTTGTCAATCTCACCGGTTTGCTTGAAACAAAGGTTATGAGTGTATCGAGTGGAAAACAGTAGTAATATGCGAGTAAAGTAAACAGTGCGGGAAAAGTAAACAGGTGATTGCAATATGATTAAAATAGGACCGGGGTCCACAGTTCACTAGTGGTGTCTCTCCATAGATAAATAACATGCTGGGTAAACAAATTACAGTTGGGCAATTGATAGAATAAAGATAACGTGATATGTCAAGAAGATCACTATGAGATTTACTCTGGGCATTACAACAAAATACATAGACCGCCATCCAACTGCATCTATGACTAATAATCCACCCTCGGGGATATCATCCGAACTCCCCAAAAGTATTAAGTTGCGAACAACAAATAATTGCATTAAGCAAAGTGTGTAATGTAAACAAAGCATATGCCCTTGAGCATATGAATGTTGTTTTCTCCCTAGTAGCAACAGCACATCTACCACCTTAGAGGTTTCTGTCACTCCCCCAGGTGAAATAGAGGCATGAACCCACTATCGAGCATAAATACCCCCTCTTGGAGTCACTAGCAACTACTCGGCCAAGATAGCTACTAACAACGGAGAGCATGCAAGATCATAAACAACATAGAGATAACAAAAGATATAATTCCGTACAGCAACTTAATCATAAACACCAATATTCATCGGATCCCAACAAACCAACATCATAGTATTACATAACGGTGATCTCAATCATGTAGGGCAGCTCATGAGATCTAAACATGAAGCACATGGTGGAGAAGACAACCATCTAGCTACTGCTATGGACCCATAGTCCAAGGTAGACTACTCACTCATCGCTCCGGAGGCAAGCATGGCGATGAAGAAGACCTCCGGTGGCGATTCCCCTCTCCGGCAGGGTGCCGGGAAGAGCTTCTGGACCCTCCCGATCTTCGGGTCGACGGCGGCGGCGGATCGCGATGTATTCTGGAAAACTGATCGGGCCCTTAGGTTTTTCTCGTCAGGGGGTATATGTAGGCGAAGGGGGGCTGTCAGAGGTGGAGCCACGCGGCCTCACAAGGGGGTGGCGCGGCCAGGGGCTAGGCCGCGCCGCCCCTGTGTGTGGGGGCCACGTGGCCCCCCTCCGTCAGGTCTTCGGATGTTTGGGAGCTTCCCGGTGAAATATGACTTCAGGAACTTGTTTCGTCCAATTCCGAGAATATTTCCTGTGTATCACTTCTGAAACACAAAAACAGCATAAAACAGGAAACTGGCACTGTGGCACTTCGTTAAAAGGTTAGTTCCGGAAAATGTATAAAAAGTACCACTAAGTGTAACGAAACAATAGGCAAATGGTGTAAAAACAAGCATGGAGCATCAAAAATTATAGATACGTTTGAGACGTATCAAGGGGTGGCGCGACCAGGGGCCAGGCCGCGCCGCCCCCTTGTGTGGGGCCCTAGTGGCCCCTCTCCGTCTCTCCTTCGGATGTCTGGAAGCTTCCGGGAAAAATAAGACTTCAGGAACTTGTTTCGTCCAATTCCGAGAATATTTCCTGTGTATCACTTCTGAAACACAAAAACAGCAGAAAACAGGAAACTGGCACTGTGGCGCTTCGTTAATAGGTTAGTTCCGGAAAATGCATAAAAGTGCCACTAAGTGTAACGAAACAATAGGCAAATGGTGTAAAAACAAGCATGGAGCATCAAAAATTATAGATACGTTTGAGACGTATCAAGCATCCCCAAGCTTAACTCCTGCTCGTCCTCGAGTAGGTAAGTGATAACAAAAGAATAATTTTTGAGGTGACATGCACCTACACAATCTTGATCATATATGTAAGCATTGGTGAGCTGGGATCAATAGAACTTAAAACATGGGCATGAAGATATAATCATGACAATAAGAACTTAGCAACCATGTTGTAAACATGCAAATGAACACAAACAAAAGATCATGAAAATGAAACAATGAAAGTCAAACGTGTGTTCAAATCATAAGGAAAAACATACAAAAGGTTTTCAGCTTGTCCTTCAAAGAGAGCAAAACATAAATGCATAGGACACCTCAAAGTTTAAGAGGGCGACTAGATACAAATAATTTAAGAACAAGTGAAACCAATCATCATGAATCAATCAATGAACTTTGGGACAATGCATATCACACTAAGAATGACAACTATGCTCTCTTGATGGTGCATAAAGAAAGAAGGTGGTGACTCAACATAAAAGTAAAAGAAAGGCCCTTCGCAGAGGGAAGCAGTGATTGCTCATGTGCTAGAGCTTTTCATTTGTAAAACAAAGAGATAAAAATTGGTTTTGAGAGGTGGTTGTCTTTGTCAACGACTGGCAATGGGGTTCTTACTATCTTCCATACAAAAATGAAGCAAGTTTTTGAGAGAGAGATTGGCACTTTTGTGCTCTTTTTATAAAACTTGGCACTCCTCCCCACCTTTTTCCTTTCACATACCATGGCTAACCGATTCCATCGGGTGCCCACCAACATTCACATTCTTTGGAGGAGTGCCTTTTTTCTCTTTTTTCCTTTTTTTCTTTTTGGAATAAACAATATGGAAGATAGCAAATCCGACCACTACGTCCCCATGAGCTGAAAACAGTGTCACAAAACAAGAAGTATTTTGAAGGTTTTGAAAGGTAGCACATGGAAATTTTACTTTGGAATGGCTTACAAATACCATGCATAGGAGTTTATAGTGGACACTTTGAAAAACTTTGGCTTTTAGGAGTTGGATGCTCGAGTAGAGCTCATACTCAGTACAAGGTGAGGGCTAGCAAAAGACTGGGAGCGACCAACTAAGAGAGCAATAATGGACATAATCATGCAAAGCGACAAAGCGACATTAAAAGAAGCATAAGATGGCATCAAAAGTCAAAAACTAAATGATCATGAAGGCTATTGGCGACTTTGTAAGAGTCTAACATGTGTGAGCATGCGCCAAGTCAACCCAAATAAAGCATCAAGGAGAAAACCAAAATAATGCTTCCATACAATAAAAACAACGCATGATTTTTTCAAAGGCTCATTAAGCAATCTCAGTTATTTGAGACAAGTCATGCTACAGCAAAACCACTAAGCATACTATCAAAAAGACATCAAGCACGACATGAAAAAGCCTAAGCCGCAGTCTACACAAGCTCCTTCTTGTACCACTATTTTGCACAAAGCTTTTTCTCTTTTCCAACACCATTTGAAATTTTTTATAAACACCTCTTTTGATGAAAACCAATGAAGATCAGAGGCAAAAATACACCTTGATGAAAAGATATAACAAGATCTGAACGCAAATCAAGGTGAAAACGAAAACCAAAAGCAGTAGCAGAAAAAGTAGAACACTCGATTTTTAATAAGAGTGAAAACTAGAGCGTTCTTTGCAAATGAAAACGAGTAACTTCTCCAAAAGAAAATTTGTTGGGGTCCAACCATTTATTGCAGCAAACAAACAAACTAAACAACCTAAGAAAACTAAAACAACTGACGCTCCAAGAAAAACACATAGTGCATGAAGCAATAAAAATATAGTGTTTTGAAAGGTGACCTGATTTTTGCCGATGAAGAAGGGGTGCCTCGGGGGCATCCCCAAGCTTTGACGCTTGTACTTCTTGGATATTTCTTGGGGTGATGCATGGGCATCCCCAAGCTTGAGCTTTTGTCCATTCTTCAACTCATCTCATCATTCTCCAATCCCTACACTTGAAAACTTCCTTCATACAAAACTAAACACAATTCTATTAGCAACATTAGTGTAAGCATAAAATATAATCAACCCCTTTTAGCTTCAGGTTTCAACTCAAAACCACCACATATATAGCATATACTACTTTAGCAACTCCCCAAAAAGTTCCATGATCAAAAGAACTCAAAAGAAAGCGATAAAGTGGCAAACACAAATATTGGCAGAAATCTGTCAAAACTGAACAGCTGACAAAGGTCGAATTTTTTAGGGATTTTCTGTTGCTCAACTCAAAAAGTGTTCAACTAAGAAAAGTTTGGATATAACCTGGGGCATATGCACAAGAAATCGCAGGTCCAAAAGATAAACAGAGAATTTTCACGAATTATTGCGGTGCAGCAACGAAAACAGTTTCAGGACAGCAACATCCCCAAATCTTTACCTCACTCAAATTAGAGGCTTCTCTTGGCACAAAAACGAAATAAACAAGATAAGGAGCGGTCATTACAGTAGTAATGACTTCCAAGACTCAAATAAAAGAAAAAGTACTGAAAATAAAACATTGGGTTATCTCCCAAAAGTGCTTTTCTTTAACGCCTTTGAGCTAGGCGCAGAAAATTGCGAATCAAGTACCTTCAGAAGAAGCATTAAGATCAACTGCAGAGGTCTTATCAATAAGGCATTGTATTTCATCCACATAAGTTTTAGAAGACCCTTTGTGATCATGCTTTGGTACACTATTTTCATCAAAAAGATTTTCAGGACAGATCCAGGCAAAATTATTTTCGAAAGCTTCACACAATCCCAAAAGCTTGCAAGGTATAGGTATCTCGGCCTCCTCATCATGAGTATCAATAACCTTTATAGGCGAACCGAGTTTATTAAAACGTTTAAGAACTTTCCTAGCTTCAAAAACGACATCCTTAAATTCTAGGCGCAAAGTTTCCAAGATAAAAGCCTTCTTTTCGGGATCCTCAATTTCATGAAGCTTAAGGAACATATATTGCATAAAAGGATTAAGACTAGCAAACCTAGTTTCCAACATGTCAATTAAATAAATAGAAGCAACTTCAATACTAGGATCAAGCTCAACCCAAGACTTTTCCTCAACTTCCTCATGCATACTAATGTGATTAAAGAACTCCTCAATGTTACTTTTGCCAATAATCGAACCACTACCTACTGAGAGGTCCTCCAGAACGAACTTAGGGAACAGCATGATAAACTAAAGTAAAGTAATAACAACTTCCAAGGATTCTAATTTTTTTTGGGTTTTTGATATAAAAACGATGCAGATAAAATAAATAAAGTAAAGCAAAACAAATAACAAAGTAAAGAATGTGTGTGCGAAGAACTCCCCTCGCAGAAGTCTTCTCTTCCTCCCCGGCAACGGCGCCAGAAAAGAGGCTGGCGCCTAGTTGGCGAGGGAGGTTATTCTTCTTCGTTCCCCGGCAACGGCGCCAGAAAAGAAGCTGCTACCGGTTGATGACGCCAGAAAAAGAGCTGTGGCATTTAGTTGACGTGGGAGCAGTAAGTCCTTGTGCGTGGTGAATGACCAGCCCGTTGGGAACCCCAAGAGGAAGGTATGATGAGTGTAGCGGCTAGTTTTCCCTC
The DNA here is from genome assembly GCA_007115705.1 of Dactylis glomerata. Taxonomy (NCBI): domain Eukaryota; kingdom Viridiplantae; phylum Streptophyta; class Magnoliopsida; order Poales; family Poaceae; genus Dactylis; species Dactylis glomerata. The sequence goes on along the minus strand of QXEO01000923.1, from coordinate 2,685,540 downwards.
AGTTAAGAAACCAAGGTTTATCGAATAGGAGAGGAGAGACGGTGACGACTGAAGGTGTTGTGGAACCTGCACACACACAAACAAATACTTTGTTCCCAACTTGCGATGAGGTTGTCAATCTCACCGGTTTGCTTGAAACAAAGGTTATGAGCGTATCGAGTGGAAAACAGTAGAGTATGCGAGTAAAGTAAACAGTGCGGGAAAAGTAAACAGGTGATTGCAATATGATTAAAATAGGACCGGGGTCCACAGTTCACTAGTGGTGTCTCTCCATAGATAAAATAACATGCTGGGTAAACAAATTACAGTTGGGCAATTGATAGAATAAAGATAACGTGATATGTCAAGAAGATCACTATGAGATTTACTCTGGGCATTACAACAAAATACATAGACCGCCATCCAACTGCATCTATGACTAATAATCCACTCCCGGGGATATCAATCCGAACACCCTAGAAGTATTAAGTTGCGAACAACAGATAATTGCATTAAGCAAAGTGTGTAATGTAAACAAAGCATATGCCCTTGAGCATATGAATGTTGTTTTCTCCCTAGTAGCAACAGCACATCTACCACCTTAGAGGTTTCTGTCACTCCCCCAGGTGAAATAGAGACATGAACCCACTATCGAGCATAAATACCCCCTCTTGGAGTCACTAGCAACTACTCGGCCAAGATAGCTACTAACAATGGAGAGCATGCAAGATCATAAACAACATAGAGATGACAAAATATATAATTTAGTACAACAACTTAATCATAAACACCAATATTCATCGGATCCCAACAAACCAACATCATAGAATTACATAACGGTGATCTCAATCATGTATGGCAGCTCATGAGATCTAAACATGAAGCACATGGTGGAGAAGACAACCATCTAGCTACTGCTATGGACCCATAGTCCAAGGTAGACTACTCACTCATCGCTTCGGAGGCAAGCATGGCGATGAAGAAGACCTCCGGTGGCGATTCCCCTCTCCGGCAGGGTGCCGGGAAGAGCTTCTGGACCCTCCCGATCTTCGGGTCGACGGCGGCGGCGTATCGCGATGTGTTCTGGAAATCTGATCGGGCCCTTAGGTTTCTCATCGGGGGGTACTTATAGGCGAAGGGGCGTCGTCAGAGGTGGAGCCAGGCTCCCTCACACAGGGGTGGCGCGGCCAGGGGCCAGGCCGCGCCGCCCCCTTGTGTGGGGCCCTGGTGGCCCCTCTCCGTCTCTCCTTCGGATGTCTGGAAGCTTCCGGGAAAAATAAGACTTTAGGAACTTGTTTCGTCCAATTCTGAGAATATTTCCTGTGTATCACTTCTGAAACACAAAAACAGCAGAAAACAGGAAACTGGCACTGTGGCGCTTCGTTAATAGGTTAGTTCCAGAAAATGCATAAAAGTGCCACTAAGTGTAACGAAACAATAGGCAAATGGTGTAAAAACAAGCATGGAGCATCAAAAATTATAGATACGTTTGAGACGTATCACTTTTCATTTGTAAAACGGAGATAAAAGTTGTTTTGAGAGGTGGTTGCTTTTGTCAACGACTAGCAACGGAGTTCTTGATATCTTCCATACTAAACAAGTGAGAGCGGTTCTGAGATGTTGATTAATTAGCACATTGGTGCTCTTTTATAACTTTGCACTCCTCCCCACCTTTTCCTTTCTCAAACCATGGCTAACCGATTCCATCGGGTGCCAACCAACTTTCACATACCATGGAGGAGTGCCTTTTTTCTTTTCTTTCTTTTAGAGATTACAATGGTCTGACCAGCTCTCTTGAAAAATTAATGACGAGCGGATGAAGCTGCCTAGTCGAGGGGTACTTAATTTAGTATGGAAGATAACATACCCATCCACTACGTCCTCATGAGCTAAAAACAGTGGCACAAAATGAGAAGTATTTGAAGGTTTTTGAAAGGTAGCACATGAAAATTTACTTGGAATTGCTTGAAATACCATGCATAGGAATTTATAGTGGACTCTTTGGAAGTAACTTGGTTTTTGGGAGTTGGATGCACGAGAAGTATTCCCTCTCAGTACAGGTTTTTGGCTAGCAAGGCTGGGTAGCAAGCATAAGAGTTGCATGAAACAAACAAACATACATATAATAGGAACAATCATGCAAACTTCCTTGAAGGTACAATGATTTTAACTTTGAGAAAAATATTGCTTATAAGCCAATCATGAAGGAAAACTGAAGTGATGTAACTACAAGCAATTCTTCCTTCTTTTCTACTCAAACCTCAAGGTAATGTTGCTACTGACCAAGCTAAGTTTGCCAAAACCAACTAAATTTACTCATGCTCCCAAAGTGATACCAATACTAATCAACAAGACTAATCATATAAGAAACATTGCAAACTAAAATAAAGTGTGCAGAAAGTAAACGATAAAACTTCTCATTAATATTTCATTACCGCAACTCACACCAAGGGATACATAGATAACCAACTAAGGAAGATACTTCCACACTGCAAACTATTCTATAAGATAACTTCTCTATTCATGATATGACTCTACTTGAAAAGTAAATGAGTAAAAGATAATGATGTGATACCGCGGCACTCCCCCAAACTTGCAACAAGCCAAGGGGATGCCTATACCAATGACAAATTACTCCTTCTGCGGTGGTGGGTAGTCTTTAATAAGCTTCTCAATCAAATCTTTCAAGATAAAGTTTTCAGAGTTGGGCTTCTCTACTAGAGCATGGCGTCTCCTCCCACCCTCCTCCCACCTAAACCCTAGCAACCTTCACCACCGGCGATCACCCTCATCCCTGGTCTCCTCCACCTTTCTCTCCACCCTTTCTCTCCGGCGTTGGATCCTCTCTCTGGTGACCTAAGATTTTCCACTTCTGCCTCATGGAGATCCCTGATGGTCGATGGAAGATCACCTACACCACTGTGAAGGATTTGGATCGTGGACGTGTCAAAGCATATGATGGATCACTAAATCTCTGGGTTTCAAACAATTGGCTAGTACTCCTTAATGCTAAGGGTACTCCTATTATCGGGCGTTATTTGGAAAATGGGGAGGTCCTCTCATCTGGATCTATTGTGGTGTTCCCCTGCCACCGTGTGAAAATTTGTTCATGCTTGATCTTGCCACCTGAGGTATGTGAACCAGATCCTCTCTCTCTTGATGCATCTATGTCGGTGCATGCTGCTCTGGCATTGGGTTTGGATTTCTCTTGGGGCTCTGATTTTTAGAGGAAAGTAAAGCAGCGATACCAATCTACTGTTCATCCTCTGGGAAAGTCTGATTATTTCCTAATGGCAGTTTCTTTTGGCCGTGCTAAATTCAAACTTGACTGTGATTCGGTCAGTATGGCCCTAGAATCTTGTATTGGTGGCCTTTGTGATGATTTATCTGTCATTCAACTTGGTGAAAGAGTGTTCAAATTCTCTGTTAATTCTAGGGCAGTGGGTTTCATGGTCTACGACCTCAAATCTTTTGCTTGTGATTCTTTTAAGTGTTACTTTCATCTGTGGGGTAATGGCGGTCCATCTTGAAAGCGTGAGTTTGCTTCTTGGCAAAAGGAATGCATGGAAGAATGGACTATTGTTTGCCCTAACAAAAAGAGATCACAGTCTACTCTCAGAGCCCTTTGCAAACAGCCTTCCAAGCCTGCCCTCAAGCCAAAGAATTTGAGCAAGGTGTCCAAAAGTTTAAACTTTGCAACCTTTCTTTCATATCCAGCTTGCCATGGCTATGAATATCAAGCATCTCAAGGTGAAGTGGAAGACTTGCTGCAAGCCGGCTATTCTTGTCCGCAACTAATTCGCCGTGCAAATTTAGTGAGTCTGCCTGATTCCCTTTCTACAGTTGTTACTGATATGAATATACAGTTTGGTTCAGTCACTGATACACCCAGAGCGGCAACTGAAAATTCAAAATGTGCGGAGTTAACGGGCCAAGATCCACCTTCTCCGCCGGCTCCTAATTGCATGGCCCAAATTTCAGATTTTGAGCGAATGATCGAAGAAACGGCTGATAGGTTTTGGCACTGTGATCGCTGCCTCAGTATGTACCATGCAACGCGTGATTGCACTGGAAATATTCGTTGCAAGGGATTCTACCGGTATGGTCACGTCAAGAAAGACTGTTGGAGGGTAAAGAGGTCTTTTCGCTAGGTTGTCAAAACATCACCTTGCCCCGACAATCTCGGTCTTTGTGCGGCAAGTAGCAGCGCTATCAATTGCGCGGATCCTCTTCCTCCTACTTCTACCCTAATGAGGAGACCAGATCTCTCCTCTGTTCCTCCTCCGCAGCCGCCCTGCTCCACCACAATCGCCAACTTCCCTATTGATCCACATCGTTTCGTCCCAGCGGGCTTTGACGTGCTTGAGCCATGGGGTGCGGATGCTCGTCCAGCCAGACTCTACATCACTGCTTCTGTTGCTCCCCCTCGCCGGCACGAATCTTGGGCGATTACCCAAGTCCTCCCAAGGCCTGAAGGAGATGAGATCGACCACATCCTCAATCAGGTACATGACCACATAGAGCAAGATCTGCACTGGGACGTTGCTAGTTTTGCTGAAAGTCCTATTGGGATTGGGCTATTCCGAATGAATGACAGCATCACTAGGGATTTTCTTGTTGCCCAGCCTGCTCGCAATATCGGTCAAGGTCGCATGCTCACTTTTGCTAGACATGATGAGGGTCTGAATTTTCGTTCCACTGTTTACACTCGCCTTACCTAGATCATGTTGCTGGATCTGAACTTGGATTATAGGAATGAGCAATTCCTACGTGAAGCTTTTGCAAAATTTGGCAAGATGAGAGGATGGATTCGTGATGATCCAGAGACTGCTCGAACTTTGGTTTGATGTGCCTATGAAAGTATTGCTGATATCCCTCGCTCACTTGTCATCAGAGAGCCGCAGCGTTATGGTGGTACTATTGTTTCCTGGACAGTCCCAGTTCATGTTTTGTCAAGTGAACCTGCTGATCTGATCCCAGGTGATGAATCTCCCCCTCCAGCAAATGGAAACCCTCACCCATTGCACTTTGTGGGCCCCATTCCTCCTGTTGGAAATTGGGTCCCACCAGCTGAAAATGCCCGGAATGACTGGAATGAAGAAGATGCTACTGATAATGCTCCTGATCCAGCCTGGGAGCAGCCTCCAGCCCATGTGTTTCAGCAGCATCAACCAGCTCAGATATAGTCCACTATCTCCTTTCAGCTGTCAGACTTCTCAAACTCCTCTGTCCAGTTTGTCCCTGGTCCAGGCCCAGTGCAGGAGATCCTTGTTTAGCAGCAGTTCTTGCAGGCCCAGGAGGTGGTGCTGGTTGAGGACATTGATGAAAATGATGAAGATTTTGTTATGCCTCCCCAGCAGAATGTAGCTGTTGTCTCTGAGCAAGAAGGTTTCAACCCTTTGGCTATTGTCCCATATGTGCCTCCTTTTCAGCCTTTTGCTGCTCTGCTTGCTCATGATCCCCCTGCACCTGTTGTGCTGGCTGATGCTGCTAAGGAATAGTCCACAATGAGAAGGCTTTTGTTTGATGAGGGGGAACAGAATGTTCCTTTCCTAGAAATGTCTGTCTCAGCTGCTACTGCTCCTAAAAAGAAAGCTATTTCTAGGGAGACACCTGAAATAGAGGCCTCTATCAGGAGAAGCACCAGACAATCAGCCAAAAGAGATGGTTTCAAGCTTGAGCCCATGAGAGACAAGGTCACCCCCCTAGGAAGAAGCCCAAGTCTGCTAAACCAAGAGTCCCAAAGCCAGCTGATAAAGGCGGGGCCTCTCCTCATACTCCTGTGTCTACCCTCAGAAAGGTTGGCCTTCAGCTGGAGATTCCAGAGGAAGAGATGACTGTGGAGAAGCTTATGGCTGCTCCAGTGGAAGGAAAGGGCAAGATGGTTATCAATGATTAATTGTCTCTCTCCAATTTATTTTGGCCCTATGGGTGCTTGTTCTCCTATATATGGGGAGACTCTGCTATGCAAGTCCTTTTATGTATTAATTATGGACCTTATGCTCATGTCTGAAATGGTTATGTGTATCAGACTTTATATTGGCATTATATTTTGCCTATATTTTATGATGTGCCTCTCCTTTTGGGTGATTATGTCTTTACATTGTCCCCTCCCATGTTCCACTTTATGTTTCCATGGATAGCACACCTACTTGGTTAATGGACTGGAAGGTTCTGGATTGGAATGTGAGGGGTTTGAATGACAAAGATAAGAGGCTTGCTATTTTTAATAAGATTGAAGAGAGTAACTGTGCCATAATTTGCCTTCAAGAAACAAAATGTGAATCTTTTGATCACTCTTTCATTAGAAGTTTCTGTCCTAAAAGATTTGACAGATTTGCTTTCTCTCCTTCCATTGGTGCTTCTGGTGGGATCATTGTGCTATGGAATAGTGCAATTTTTCATGGAACAGTGCTTGAGATCCATAGGTCAGCAATTAGGGTGCATTTCTCCTCCACTTCCAACAACCAGCCTTGGCAACTGGTCACTGTTTATGGTCCTTTTAATGGTTTGGAAAGAGATACATTTGTTCAATGGCTACATGATCTTGATATTCCAATGCATGAAAATTGGCTGCTGCTTGGAGATTTCAATTTTATTAGGTCTGTGGACAATAGAAATAAACCAGGGGCAGACATGAATGATATATTTCTTTTTAACAACATTATCAATCATCTTGGTCTTATTGAATTGCCCCTCAAGGGAAGATCTTTCACCTGGTCCAATATGCAAGATTCCCCCCTCCTGCAGCAGATTGATTGGTTTTTTACTAGCTGTCAATGAAGTCTGTCATTTCCCAACACTGAAGTTAATCCTCTAGCAAAATCCACCTCCGACCATGTTCCATGTGTGTTCAAAATTGCAACATGCATTCCCAAGGCAAAAATATTCAGATTTGAAAATCACTGGATTCAGCAGCCTGGTTTCTTTGAGCTAGTGGAAAAAACCTGGAATTTGCTTGTTAAAGCAAAGTACTCTTCCAGCATCATCACTGCCAAATTCAAAAATCTTAGATATGCTCTCAAGAGATGGGGGAAGAATTTATCACATCTAAAAGATTTGATTGCAAAGTGTAACTATGTTATTCTTCTGTTGGATCAGCTTGAGGATGAGAGAGACTTAAGTGGGCCTGAATTTAATTTCAGAAATATTGTCAAAACCCACTTAAAGAGACTGCTTCAACTCCAGTTTGATTACTGGAAAAGTAGATGCACTGTGAGATGGTTCAAGCTTGGAGGTGAAAATACCAAATTTTTCCATTCAAAAGCCACAGAGAGATACAGGCACAACAAAATTGCTGAAATAAAAGATGATGATGGGATTACCCTGACAGATCATCAGGACAAAGCCAATGCTTTCTGGCTAAGTTATAAAGGCAGGAAGGGTGTTTCTTTTCCCACTGCATCTCCTTTTGATATCTCTGCAATTTTAAATCACTGTGAGGGTCTTTCCTCTCTGTCTGATCCTTTTTCTGATGAGGAAATTGCTGACACTGTCAAATATATGAAGCCTGATAGAGTGCTGGCGCTAAGTTGACGCGGGAGGTTTTCTTCAATCTTTGGAAGTATTCTTCTTTAGTCCCCGGCAACAGCGGCAGAAAAGAGCTTGATGCGACCGAGTTGATAAAGTAAATATCCGGCCCGTTGGGAACCCCAAGAGGAAGGTGTGATGAATATAGCAGCAAGATTTTCCCTCAGTTAAGAAACCAAGGTTTATCGTTAAGGAGAAGAGCAGACAATGCGACTGAAGGTGATGCTTGCTAGCTTGCGACGGCTTTGGACAATTTATATATGGCACCTCGTCCAAGCTTTGCTTGCTAACTGCAACGCGGAACCTGCACACAACACAACCAAATACTTTGCTCCCAACTTGCGATGAGGTTGTCAATCTCACCGGTTTGCTTCAAACAAAGGTTATGAGCATATCGAGTGGAAAACAGTAGAAGTATGCGAGTAAAGTAAACAGCGCGAGTAAAGTAAACAGGTGATAGCAATATGATGGAAATAGGACCGGGGTCCACAGTTCACTAGTGGTGTCTCTCCATAAGATAAATAACACATGCTGGGTAAGCAAATTATAGTTGGGCAATTGATAGAATAAAGATAAACGTGATATGTCAAGAAGATCACTATGCGATTTACTCTGGGCATTACAATAAAATACATAGACCGCCATCCAACTGCATCTATGACTAGTAATCCACTTGTGGCGAATCAATCCGAGAACTCCACAAGTATTAAGTTGCGAACAACAGATAATTGCATTAAGCAAAGTGTGTAATATAAACAAAGCATATGCCCTTGAGCATATGAATGTTGTTTTCTCCCTGGTAGCAACAGCACATCTACAACCTTAGAGGTTTCTGTCACTCCCCCAGATTAAATAGAGGCATGAACCCACTATCGAGCATAAATACCCCCTCTTGGAGTCACTAGCAACTACTCGGCCAAGATAGCTACTAACAACGGAGAGCATGCAAGATCATAAACAACATAGAGATAACAAAAGATATATTTCAGTATAGCAACTCAATCATAACACCAATATTCATCGCATCCCAACAAACCAAACATGTAGAATTACATAACGGTGATCTCAATCATGTAGGGCAGCTCATGAGATCTAAACATGAAGCACATGGTGGAGGAGACAACCATCTAGCTACTACTATGGACCCATAGTCCAAGGTAGACTACTCACTCATCGCTCCGGAGGAAAGCATGGCGATGAAGAAGACCTCCGGTGGCGATTCCCCTCTCTGGCAGGGTGCTGGGAAGAGCTTCTGGACCCTCCCGATCTTCGGGTCGACGGCGGCGGCGGATCGCGATGTGTTCTGGAAAATTGATTGGGTACTTAGGTTTTTTCCGTCGGGGGGTCTTTATAGGTGAAGGGGCATCGTCAGAAGTGGACCGAGGCGGTCTCACATGTAGGGGGCGCGGCCAGGGCCTGGGCCACGTCGCCCTAGTGTGTGGCCACCTCGTGGCCCCACTCCGTCTCGTCTTCGGATCTCTGGAAGCTTCCGGGAAAAATAAGACTTCAGAAACTTGTTTCGTCCAATTCCGAGAATATTTCTTGTGTATCACTTCTGAAAGACAAAAATAGCAGAAAACAGGGAACTGGCACTGTGGCGACTTGTTAATAGGTTAGTTCCGGAAAATGCATAAAAGTGCCACGAAGTGTAACGAAACAGTAGGCAAATGGTGTAAAAACAAGCATGGAGCATCAAAAATTATAGATACGTTGGCGACGTATCAAGCATCCCCAAGCTTAACTCCTGCTCGTCCTCGAGTAGGTAAGTGATAACAAAAAATAATTTTTGAGGTGACATGCACCTACACAATCTTGATCACATATGTAAGCATTGTGAGCTGGGATCATAAGAACTTGAAACATGGGCATGAAGATATAATCTTGACAATAAAGAACTTAGCAACCATGTTGTAAACATGAAAATGAACACAAACAAAAGATCATGAAAATGAAACAATGAAAGTCAAACGTGTGTTCAAATCATAAGGAAAAACATACAAATGGTTTTCAGCTTGTCCTTCATGGAGAGCAAAACATAAATGCATAGGACACCTTCAAGTTTAAAAGGGCGACTAGATACAAATAATTTGAGAACAAGTGAAACCAACAATATGAATCAATCAATGAAAACTTTGGGACAATGCACATTATACTAAGAATGACAACTTTGCTCTCTTATGGTGCATAAAGAAAGAAGGTGGTGACTCAACATAAAAGTAGAAGAAAGGCCCTTCGCAGAGGGAAGCAGTGATTGCAAGTTTTATAGACCTTCAAAAATTATGTTACTTACCGCCTTTGAGCTCTCATTGCACCCATCATAAGCATCTTGAGTGATTAGAGTTAATGCGAGAACAATTATGATGCATATGCTTGACAAATCATAAGTCAAAAACCTCGTGTCCCGTGAATACGAGTACCCAAACCTCATGCTACTCAACTTAGAGTTCCAAGCAAGGCTCTTGTCATTGTAAGTATATATGTATCATCGAAAACTGCCAACGGGGTACCTCCGTGCCCGATGACATGGAACAAGCCCACATCAAAATGACAGGACAAGCAGACAATGAACACCTCGACATCTCTTTTATTTGCCATTTGTTTAGCTTTTTATTGTGAGATGCGTCATCGAATGTCCACCATGGGTATGCTGCAAATTTCCACCATGAATTATGCATGGCTTAGATTGGTGGCCTAGGCGTTTCCCTAACACATATACAAACTCCATGATCCCCACAAGATTCCCAATTCATTTCACACCGCGGGCATCCATAAACAAAAGATCACGATATCAACTCAAATAAGAAGTGCAATGTTGAAAGCTTGCCCCATGACCGCATGGTTGGGCTAGTATCCAACTTACAACTTGCAAGCATAATAACTCAACATAAGAGACCACAATGTCAAATTTTTAAGAACAGAAAAAAGTAAAGTGTGCCTTCCGGTTCGTGAGAGCTTTACTGACCAATTTTCGTATAACACTGGTAAGAGTTTAATTTGAAGAGAAGATAAAAGTTAGTCAAATTTACTTGGAATAGAAAATTGCTAGTAGGTATGTATGGTGGACACTTTGGCAAACTTGGTTTTTAGGAGTTGGATGCACGAGTAGAGCTCATACTCAGTACAAGGCGAGGGCTAGCAAAAGACTGGGAGCGACCAACTAAGAGAGCAATAATGGCCATAATCATGCAAAGAGACAAAGCGACATTTAAAGAAGCATAAGATGGCATCAAAAGTCAAAAACTAAATGATCATAGAGGCTATTGGCGACTTTGTAAGAGTCTAACATGTGTGAGCATGCGCCAAGTCAACCCAAATAAAGCATCAAGGAGAAAACTAAAATAATGCTTCCATATAATAAAAACAACGCATGATTTTTTTCAGAGGCTCATTAAGCAATCTCAGTTATTTGAGACAAATCATGCTACAGCAAAACCACTAAGCATACTATCAAAAAGATATCAAGCATGACATGAAAAAGCCTAAGCCGCAGTCTACACAAGCTCCTTCTTGTACCACTATTTGGCACAAAGCTTTTTCTCTTTGCCAACACCATTTGAAATTTTTAAGACACCTCTTTTGATGAAAACCAATAAAGATCAGAGGCAAAAATACACCTTGATGAAAATATATGACAAGGTCTGAACGCAAATCAAGGCGAAAATGAAAACCAAAAGCAGTAGCAGAAAAAGAAGAACACTCGTTGAAATTGTAAGAATGAAAAACAGAGTGTTCTTGGCAAATGAAAACGAGTACATCTCCTCCATAGGAAATTTGTTGGGGTCCAACCATTTATTACAGAAAACAAAACTGAACTAACTAAGAAAACTAAAACAACTGACGCTCCAAGAAAAACACATAGTGCATGAAGCAATAAAAATATAGTGTTTTGAAAGGTGACCTGATTTTTGCCGATGAAGAAGGGGTGCCTCGGGGGCATACCCAAGCTTTGACGCTTGTACTTCTTGGATATTTCTTGGGGTGATGCATGGGAATCACCAAGCTTGAGCTTTTATCCATTCTTCAACTCATCTCATCATTCTCCAATCCCTACACTTGAAAACTTACTTCATACAAAACTAAACACAATTCTATTAGCAACATTAGTGCAAGCATAACATATAATCAACCTCTTTTTGCTTCAGGTTTCAACCCAAAACCACCACATATAAAGTATATACTACTGTAGCAACTTGCCCAAAAGTTCCGTGATCAAAAGAACTCAAAAAGAAAGCGATAAAGCGGCAAACACAAATATTGGCAGAAATCTGTCAAAACAGAACAGCTGACAAAGACCGAATTTTTGAGGGGTTTTCTGTTGCTCAAATCAAAAAGTGTTCAACTAACGAAAGTTTGGATATAACCTAGGGCATATGCACAAGAAATCGCAGGTCCAAAACATATACAAAGAATTTATACGAATTTTTACGGTGCAGCACCGAAAACAGTTTCAGGACAGCAACATCCCCAAATCTTTACCTCACTCGAATTAGAGGCTTCTCTTGGCACAATAATGAAGTAAACAAGATAAGGAGTGGTCATTACAGTAGTAATGACTTCCAAGACTCAAATAAAAGAAAAAGTACTGAAAATAAAACATTGGGTTATCTCCCAAGAGTGCTTTTCTTTAACGCCTTTGAGCTAGGCTCATTAATTTGAGAAGATGCTCACATAAGAAATATGAATGGAAGCCAAAAAAGAGCATCAAGGAGAAAATATAAAAAACATTTAAGTCTAACCCACTTCCTATGCATAGGAATCTTGTAAGAAAATAAATCAAAGAAGCACATAGTCACAAGTATGGGTAGATAAAACAAGAGCAACTTCGGAACTTTCAATATTAAGAGAGGTATTTTAGTAACATGAGAATTCCAACAACCATAGTTTCCTCTCTCATAATAATTTTTAGTAGCATCATGAACAAACTCAACAATATAAATATCATACTCATCCTCCTTTGTTAAGCATGGAGGGCTATCAAATAAGGTATTAGTTAAAGAGTTACTCTTATTGGGAGGTAGACATGGGTAGCTCCATTCTTCCTCCTCTTTTTCATCCAATGAGCTTCCAGTTTTGGCAATTTCTTCTTCCATAGGCTCCTTCAAGGCATTAGTCTCTTCCGTTGGAGAGCATCTATTAAGATATTTAAGAATATAGCCATTTTCTTCCTTGTAATTATCAAAGCAAAATGTAAGTATATCATAAACCTCATATTTATAAGGTGCATCATCAGTATTTTCAAGCAAATAAGCAAGTTCGAATGCACCCTTCCAAGCAATAAATTCTTCAATTTGTTCCACATTATAAAAGTCATAATTTCCATTAATATAAGAAGATATGGTAACATCATCATTATACTCACATTGAAAAGGGAGGTGTTTATACCTCCTACAGTGTGACGCCCCACCTTTGGATTAAGGCGGAACACCTGTGTTATGTGCTATTCCCTGGATCAATGATAGCACCACAGAACAAAATATAGTATTCATCACATAGTATCGAGATTACACGCAGATCCAGATACTTAGGTCTCACGATTATTACAAGTCTTTGGTCTCATGGACCGACAAGGGAAAACAGAGTTCAACTTAAGCACAACGGAATTATAATAGTAGCGAGCCTCCATCTTCAGCATGCGCCACAGGCAATCATGTTGGTATGTAGACTCGAGATCCTAACGCTTCACTCCTCATCAGAAGAACCTGCACATTTGATTATGCAGCCCCAAGTATGGGGGTCAGTACAATGATGTACTGGCAAATGACACATATTTGGTGGCGGTTGTGAAAGATCTAGTTACATGCTATTTGGCTGGTGGATCTCTGGGCTAGATTTTGCATAAAGCCAATTTTGTCCTATATTAAGTCAAGATTTTATTTCAAAGCTTTTATTTTCGAAGGGTTGAGATAACCCCCAAATACTACATAGTTGCAAGTTATGTAGCACTGGGCGCAATTCAACAAAGTTGGAATCTCAGGCACCACCACCCCTCGGAGTGTATGGTCCTTAGTTCCTGCCTAGGGGTTTCTAGACAGATTTTAGTCATTCAAAATCGGTGATGAGATTATTCCGTACATTCCATGTCTAGAGACTCAATTGTCCATAACCGAGGACACGGCTAATCGATTAGTTGTATACACCTTGCAAGGGTTGTGCACTTTCACCTTACGATTCATTTTATGCCCATACATAAAATGAAACGAGACCTTTTAGAGGAGAGGGCAACTAACTGGCAAGATCCGCTCCCAACCTATAATTCATCTACCACCATCTTCTTGCACACAAGTTGCACTCCCACATCTAATCAGTCAAGACAGAGCCCATAATGTCATAAGGCTGCACTGGAAGTACACTAAGCATGGAAGACATAGCCATCTCTTTGTTCCTGGGTGGCCATCCCGAGCGGTATTCTGTTCCCACATCCTCTTACAAGGCATGCGTCCCAGAACCCACCTACCTCGCCTCATCTTATCAAACCAATCCACCCAGGTGTTTCGTTTTAGTTGAAGTTCTTAACTTGTTCACAAAACACTTTTCAAGTGATCTTAGCATGGCATCAATATTAACAAATTATTTAGCATCCTATCAGGTGGGGTTTGAGTGATAGCTACACACTACTAGGATCTAAGCATTTGATAAAACAGTTGAGTAAAACACCTATCATGCATACTACAAGAGGTGAATATACTAATGCATAAATAAAATAGGTAAGGGATATGTGTGTCACTTGCCTTGGTAACAGCTTGCACACTCACAACAGTTACAATAGTAGCCTTGCTCCTCTTCACAATCTATTCAATCCAAACAATCAAGCAATCAATAACCTAGTTCTAATGACAATCATAGACATGTATGCATGTGTGCATGTATGCAAATGACATTTTAATTTCACACACTATGTGAGTGTGTGAAAAGGTTGTAAAGATGGAACAAGAGGCTTTTGAAAACAAGTGTGGTGTTAGAAAGGATTTTAATAAATAAATAACAAGGTATTGACAAAAGGGTATTTGATGCAATAAGATAGCACTTTGAAAAGAAATAGGTTCTGGTTGGTACTGTCCTGCAAAAATAAGTTTGAGCTACCACTGGTTAGGTGACAGTAACTTGAAGCTACTGCAAGTGGTTTTAATCAAAAATAGTTTTTAGAAAACAATTGGTAAAGAAAATAGTGATTTGAACATATTTAACAGTAGCAAGTTTGTGCACGTATTAACTTTGAAAACTTTTGTTTCTGGAGTGTTCTAAATGTTCCAAGGATTCCATAGACTACAAATTTGTAGCATTTGGACTCACAGAACAAAAGTTATGAATTTATTATGAGTCCAAGGGTTTGATTCAGATCTGACAATGGATTCAAAATGAACCCATAAAATAACAAGTTTTATTGCAATATTGGATTCTACACATCCTAAGGATTCCAACGAGGTAACATTTGTAATTTTTGGATAAGTATTTTATTTTCTATCGATTTTACAAGATCTGCAACAAAACAGGGATTTGAATTCGAATTTGAAATCGATTTTGACTGGATTGACTGGGGGCTGACTGGCCTGGGGCGACGTGGCGCAGTCCCATTGGTCGATACCGATTTGGGATTTCAGATCTAATCGTGGCCGTGCGATGCAGATCCGATGGCTGGAGATGGAGAGGAACAGTGGAGAGGCTCACCGGCGAGACAAGGTCCGGCGAGGTCGTCCAGGTGGCCGACGGCGAGCTTGCTCCGGTGACGGATGTCGGCGATGGAGTAGCGGACGAGGTTCAGCAGACGACGGCGATCTCGAATCCTTGATCGCTGATGACTGGAGCTTCCCGAGGCGACGGTGATGCGCGGCTGGAGTCGACGGCGGCCTCGGTGATCGTCGGAGAGCTCGAAATACTGCGAGAAAAAGTGGGGCAAGGGTGTTACTCGACGCGCCCGAGAGAGGGGGAAAGGTTAGGAGGTTCGAGAGGGAAGGGGGAAACTGGACCGCGTCGGAATCGGCGATGACTGGCGGCAGCACCTGCGAGCTCCGGCGATGAATTCCAGCAGCCTGGCGGCTTCTTCTGCAGAGAGAAAAGGGAGGGGCGAGGGAGGAGAGCCGGGGCTTTATAGGGGTGGGCTTGATGGCCAGTTAAGGCATGAGTAACGCCGGGGAGTAATCGCCGGCGAGCGTTACTGGGAGTGAAGTGAAGGGAGTGATTGACGGGGGTAATGACAGGTGGGACCCGGCTGTCGGAGAGAGAGAGAGGGGAAGTTGGGTTGGGTCGGCTCGGGGCAGGTTGGGCCGACTGGCTTCCCGGGTGCGGCCCAGTTGGGCTCCTGGCCTCTTCTTCTATTTTTTTCTTCTTCTGCTTTCCTTTTTCTTTTATACTGATTTCTGTTTTGAGTTTTGAAGAGTTCTTCTATTCAAATTTAAACAAATCAAAGCTGACCACTTCTGGTCTTTAAAAAGTGTGTTCAGAATCTATAAACCAAAGGTTTTGTAATAAGATGGAAGAAAAAATAATTTGTGAGAACTTTGAATATAGAGTCTAAATAAATAGGAGGTTAAGATTAATATCTTCCCACTATTTGGTTTTCAAAAGAAATTTATTAGAGGAAAAATAGAATAGCTCCATAATAATGGAACTTATTTTAAAATACTTTCTTTCTGAAACCTTTTTGTTTCTAAAATTTGGGGTAAGAGGCATTTGAAACAATATCCTTGAAGGATATGATTCAAAACTTTGGAAAAGATCTTGAAATGCAATATGCCATGAATGCATGATGAAAATTTTAATTTTGATAAATCTGGGATGTTACATACAGCAACAAGATCTATCAAAGCAATAAGTAACATTATAAGTAGAGCACACGTTTCTAGCAATGATATACAATCTATTGATTTGTTCCCATAAGTGTTTCCCTTTTTGTGACAAGCGGTGTTCCTCATAATAATTTTGCTACTCTTTCGTGAACCCACCATGCCAAAAAGATTTAGTTTCAAAGAAACCAGCCATTGATAGAAAGCATGATAAAGCAAGACAATAACATACCAACAAAAATAACAACTATAGTAGGAACTAAATTTTTTTGGGTTTTTGATATAAAACGATGCAAGTAAAAATAAAGTAAAGCAAAACAATAAAACAAAGTAAAGGATGTGCGTGCGAAAAACTCCCCTTGCAGAGGTCTTCCACTCTTCCCCGGCAACGGCGCCAGAAAAGACTTGCTGGCGCTAAGTTGACGCGGGAGGTTTTCTTCAATCTTTGGAAGTACTCTTCTTTAGTCCCCGGCAACGGCGCCAGAAAAGAGCTTGATGCGACCGAGTTAATGAAGTAAATAACCAGCCCGTTGGGAACCCCAAGAGGGAGGTGTGATGAATATAGCAGCAAGATTTTCCCACAGTTAAGAAACTAAGGTTTATCGTTCAGGAGAAGAGCAGACAATGCGACTGAAGGTGATGCTTGCTAGCTTGCGACGGCTTCGGACAATTTATATATGGCGCCTCGTCCAAGCTTTGCTTGCTAACTGCAACGCGGAACCTGCACACAACACAACCAAATACTTTACTCCCAACTTGCGATGAGGTTGTCAATCTCACCGGTTTGCTTGAAACAAAGGTTATGAGCGTATCGAGTGGAAAACAGTAGAAGTATGCGAGTAAAGTAAACAACGCGAGTAAAGTAAACAGGTGATAGCAATATGATGGAAATAGGACCGGGGTCCACAGTTCACTAGTGGTGTCTCTCCATAAGATAAATAACACATGCTGGGTAAACAAATTATAGTTGGGCAATTGATAGAATAAAGATAAACGTGATATGTCAAGAAGATCACTATGCGATTTACTCTGGGCATTACAACAAATTACATAGACCGCCATCCAACTGCATCTATGACTAATAATCCACTTGTGGCGAATCAATCCGAGAACTCCACAAGTATTAAGTTGCGAACAACAGATAATTGCATTAAGCAAATTGTGTAATGTAAACAAAGCATATGCCCTTGAGCATATGAATGTTGTTTTCTCCCTAGTAGCAACAGCACATCTACAACCTTAGAGGTTTCTGTCACTCCCCCAGATTAAATAGAGGCATGAACCCACTATCCAGCATAAATACCCCCTCTTGGAGTCACTAGAAACTACTCAGCCAAGATAGCTACTAACAACGGAGAGCATGCAAGATCATAAACAACATAGAGATAACAAAAGATATATTTCAGTATAGCAACTCAATCATAACACCAATATTCATCGGATCCCAACAAACCAAACATGTACAATTACATAACGGTGATTGATGCGTGGTGAATGACCAGCCCGTTGGGAACCCCAAGAGGAAGGTGTGATGAGTATAGCAGCTAGTTTTCCCTCAGTTAAGAAACCAAGGTTTAATATCGTTCTTGAAGAAGAGGGACGGTGACGACTGAAGGTGATGCGGACTAGTTTGCGACAGCAGCGGACAATTTATATATGGCGCCTCGTCCAAGCTTTGCTTGCTAGCTGCAACGTGGAACCTGCACACACACAAACAAATACTTTGCTCCCAACTTGCGATGAGGTTGTCAATCTCACCGGTTTGCTTGAAACAAAGGTTATGAGTGTATCGAGTGGAAAACAGTAGTAATATGCGAGTAAAGTAAACAGTGCGGGAAAAGTAAACAGGTGATTGCAATATGATTAAAATAGGACCGGGGTCCACAGTTCACTAGTGGTGTCTCTCCATAGATAAATAACATGCTGGGTAAACAAATTACAGTTGGGCAATTGATAGAATAAAGATAACGTGATATGTCAAGAAGATCACTATGAGATTTACTCTGGGCATTACAACAAAATACATAGACCGCCATCCAACTGCATCTATGACTAATAATCCACCCTCGGGGATATCATCCGAACACCCCAAAAGTATTAAGTTGCGAACAACAGATAATTGCATTAAGCAAAGTGTGTAATGTAAACAAAGCATATGCCCTTGAGCATATGAATGTTGTTTTCTCCCTAGTAGCAACAGCACATCTACCACCTTAGAGGTTTCTGTCACTCCCCCAGGTGAAATAGAGGCATGAACCCACTATCGAGCATAAATACCCCCTCTTGGAGTCACTAGCAACTACTCGGCCAAGATAGCTACTAACAACGGAGAGCATGCAAGATCATAAACAACATAGAGATAACAAAAGATATAATTCAGTACAGCAACTTAATCATAAACACCAATATTCATCGGATCCCAACAAACCAACATCATAGTATTACATAACGGTGATCTCAATCATGTAGGGCAGCTCATGAGATCTAAACATGAAGCACATGGTGGAGAAGACAACCATCTAGCTACTGCTATGGACCCATAGTCCAAGGTAGACTACTCACTCATCGCTCCGGAGGCAAGCATGGCGATGAAGAAGACCTCCGGTGGCGATTCCCCTCTCCGGCAGGGTGCCGGGAAGAGCTTCTGGACCCTCCCGATCTTCGGGTCGACGGCGGCGGCGGATCGCGATGTATTCTCGAAAACTGATCGGGTGCTTAGGATTTTCTCGTCAGGGGGTATATGTAGGCGAAGGGGGGCTGTCAGAGGTGGAGCCACGCGGCCTCACAAGGGGGTGGCGCGGCCAGGGGCCAGGCCTTGCCGCCCCTGTGTGTGGGGGCCACGTGGCCCCCCTCCGTCAGGTCTTCGGATGTTTGGGATCTCTCCGGTGAAATATGACTTCAGGAACTTGTTTCGTCCAATTCCGAGAATATTTCCTGTGTATCACTTCTGAAACACAAAAACAGCAGAAAACAGGAAACTGGCACTGTGGCACTTCGTTAATAGGTTAGTCCCGGAAAATGTATAAAAGTACCACTAAGTGTAACGAAACAATAGGCAAATGGTGTAAAAACAAGCATGGAGCATCAAAAATTATAGATACGTTTGAGACGTATCAACCATCCCCAAGCTTAACTCCTGCTCGTCCTCGAGTAGGTAAGTGATAACAAAGAATAATTTTTGAGGTGACATGCACCTACACAATCTTGATCATATATGTAAGCATTGATGAGCTGGGATCAATAGAACTTAAAACATGGGCATGAAAGATATAATCATGACAATAAGAACTTAGCAACCATGTTGTAAACATGCAAATGAACACAAACAAAAGATCATGATAATGAAACAATGAAAGTCAAACGTGTGTTCAAATCATAAGGAAAAACATACACTTGGTTTTCAGCTTGTCCTTCAAAGAGAGCAAAACATAAATGCATAGGACACCTCAAAGTTTAAGAGGGCGACTAGATACAAATAATTTAAGAACAAGTGAAACCAACAATATGAGTCAATCAGTGAACCTTGGGACAATGCATATCACACTAAGAATGACAACTATGCTCTCTTAATGGTGCATAAAGAAAGAAGGTGGTGACTCAACATAAAAGTAAAAGAAAGGCCCTTCGCAGAGGGAAGCAGTGATTGCAGGTTTTATAACCTTCAAAAATTATGGTACTTACCGGCTTTGAGCTCTCATTGCCCCTATCATAAGCATCTTGAATGGTTAAAGTTAATGCGAGAACAATTATGATGCATATGCTTGACAAATCATAAGTTGAAAACCTCGTGTCCCGTGAATACAAGTACCCAAACCATGCTAGTTTACTTAGAGTCCCAAGCAAGGCTCTTGTCATTGTAAGTATATGCATATCATTGAGAACCGCCAATGGGGTACCTCCGTGCCCGATGACATGGAACAAGCCCACACCAAAATGACAGGACAAGCAGACAATGAACACCTCGACATCTCTTTTATTTGCTATATTGTTTAGCTTTTTATTGTGAGATGCGTCGTCGAATGTTCACCATGGGTATGCTGCAAATTTCCACCATGAATTATGCATGGCTTAGATTGGCGGCCCGGCGTTTCCCTAACACATATAAAAACTCCATGATCCTCACAAGATTCCCAATTCATTTCACACAGCGGGCATCCATAAACAAAAGATCACGATATCAACTAAAAAAGAAATGCAATGTTGAAAGCTTGCCCCATGACAGCATGGCTGGGCTAGAATCCAACTTACAACTTGCAAGCATAACAACTCAGCATAAAAGACCACAATGTCAAAATTTTAAGAACAGGAAAAAGTAAAGTGTGCCTTCCGGTTCGTGAGAGCTTTACTGACCGAATTTCACATAACACTGGTAAGAGTTTAATTTGAAGAGAATATAAAAGCAAGTCAAATTTACTTGGAATAGCAAATTGCTAGTAGGTATGTATGGTGGACACAATGGAAAACTTGGCTTTAGGAGTTGGATGCACGAGTAGAGCTCATACTCAGTACAAGGTGAGGGCTAGCAAAAGACTGGGAGCGACCAACTAAGAGAGCAATAATGGCCATAATCATGCAAAGCGACAAAGCGACATTAAAAGAAGCATACGATGGCATCAAAAGTCAAAAACTAAATGATCATGAAGGCTAATGGCGACTTTGGAAGAGTCTAACATGTGTGAGCATGCGCCAAGTCAACCCAAATAAAGCATCAAGGAGAAAACCAAAATAATGCTTCCATACAATAAAAACAACGCATGATTTTTTCAAAGGCTCATTAAGCAATCTCAGTTATTTGAGACAAGTCATGCTACAGCAAAACCACTAAGCATACTATCAAAAAGGCATCAAGCATGACATGAAAAAGCCTAAGCCGCAGTCTACACAAGCTCCTTCTTGTACCACTATTTTGCACAAAGCTTTTTCTCTTTTCCAACACCATTTGAAATTTTTATAAACACCTCTTTTGATGAAAACCAATAAAGTTCAGAGGAAAAAATACACCTTGATGAAAAGATATGACAAGATCTGAACGCATATCAAGGCGAAAACGAAAACCAAAAGCAGTAGCGGAAAAAGTAGAATGCTCGATTAATAAGAGTGAAAACTAGAGCATTCTTTGCAAATGAAAATGAGTACATCTCCTCCAAAGGAAATTTGTTGGGGTCTAACCATTTATTGCAGCAAACAAACAAACTAAGAAAACTAAAACAACTGACGCTCCAAGAAAAACACATGGTGCATGAAGCAATAAAAATATAGTGTTTTGAAAGGTGACCTGATTTTTGCCGATGAAGAAGGGGTGCCTCGGGGGCATCCCCAAGCTTTGACGCTTGTACTTCTTGGATATTTCTTGGGGTGATGCATGGACATCCCCAAGCTTGAGCTTTTGTCCATTCTTCAACTCATCTCATCATTCTCCAATCCCTACACTTGAAAACTTCCTTCATACAAAACTAAACACAATTCTATTAGCAACATTAGTGTAAGCATAAAATATATTCAACCTCTTTTAGCTTCAGGTTTCAACCCAAAACTACCACATATAAAGTATATACTACTGTAGCAACTTCCACAAGAGTTCCATGATAAAAAAGAACTCAAAAGAAAGCGATTAAGTGGCAAAAACAAATATTGGCAGAAATCTGTCAAAACTGGACAGCTGATAATGGACGAATTTTTGAGGGATTTTCCGTTGCTCAAATCAAAAAGTGTTCAACTAAGAAAAGTTTGGATATAACCTGGGGCATATGCACAAGAAATCGCAGGTCCAAAAGATAAACAGAGAATTTTCACTAATTTTTACGGTGCAGCACCGAAAACAGTTTCAGGACAGCAATAACCCCAAATCTTTACCTCACTCAAATTAGAGGCTTCTATTGGCACAAAAACGAAATAAACAAGATAAGGAGCGGTCATTACAGTAGTAATGACTTCCAAGACTCAAATAAAAGAAAAAGTACTGAAAAGTAAACAATGGGTTATCTCCCAAGAGTGCTTTTCTTTAACGCCTTTGAGCTAGGCGCAGAAAATTGCGAATCAAGTATTTTCAGAAGAAGCATTAAGATCAACAGCAGAGGTCTTATCAATAAGACATTGTATTTCATCCACATAAGTTTTAGAAGACTCTTTGTGATCATTCTTTGGCACACTATTCTCATCAAAAAGATTTTCAGGACAAATCCAGTCAAAATTATTTTCAAAAGCTTCACTCAATCCCAAAAGCTTGCAAGGAATAGGTATTTCGGGCTCTTTATCATCTGTACTAATAACATTTATAGGAGAACCGAGTTTATTAAAACGTTTAAGAACCTTCCTAGCTTCAACAACGACATCCTTAAATTCTAGGCGCATAGTTTCCAAGATAAAAGCTTTCTTTTCGGGATCCTCAATTTCATGAAGCTTGAGGAACATGTATTGCATATAGGGATTAAGACTAGCAAACCTAGTTTCCAACATATCAATTAAACAAACAGAAGCAACTTCAATACTAGGAGCAAGCTCAATCCAAGACTTTTCCTCAACTTCCTCATGCATACTAATGTGATTAAAGAACTCCTCAATGTTACTTTTGCCAATAATCGAACCACTCCCTACAGAGAGGTCCTCCAGAACGAACTTAGGAAACAACATGATAAACTAAAGTAAAGAAATAACAACTACCAAGGATTCTAATTTTTTTGGGTTTTTGATATAAAAAGCAATGCAGGTAAAATAAAATAAAGTAAAGCAAAACAATAACAAAGTAAAGTATGTGTGTGCGAAGAACTCCCCTCGCAGAAGTCTTCTCTCTTCCCCGGCAATGGCGCCAGAAAATTAGCTTGATGCGTGGTGAATGACCAGCCCGTTGGGAACCCCAAGAGGAAGGTGTGATGAGTATAGCAGCTAGTTTTCCCTCAGTTAAGAAACCAAGGTTTAATATCGTTCTTGAAGAAGAGGGACGGTGACGACTGAAGGTGATGCGGACTAGTTTGCGACAGCAGCGGACAATTTATATATGGCGCCTCGTCCAAGCTTTGCTTGCTAGCTGCAACGTGGAACCTGCACACACACAAACAAATACTTTGCTCCCAACTTGCGATGAGGTTGTCAATCTCACCGGTTTGCTTGAAACAAAGGTTATGAGTGTATCGAGTGGAAAACAGTAGTAATATGCGAGTAAAGTAAACAGTGCGGGAAATGTAAACAGGTGATTGCAATATGATTAAAATAGGACCGGGGTCCACAGTTCACTAGTGGTGTCTCTCCATAGATAAATAACATGCTGGGTAAACAAATTACAGTTGGGCAATTGATAGAATAAAGATAACGTGATATGTCAAGAAGATCACTATGAGATTTACTCTGGGCATTACAACAAAATACATAGACCGCCATCCAACTGCATCTATGACTAATAATCCACCCTCGGGGATATCATCCGAACACCCCAAAAGTATTAAGTTGCGAACAACAGATAATTGCATTAAGCAAAGTGTGTAATGTAAACAAAGCATATGCCCTTGAGCATATGAATGTTGTTTTCTCCCTAGTAGCAATAGCACATCTACCACCTTAGAGGTTTCTGTCACTCCCCCAGGTGAAATAGAGGCATGAACCCACTATCGAGCATAAATACCCCCTCTTGGAGTCACTAGCAACTACTCGGCCAAGATAGCTACTAACAACGGAGAGCATGCAAGATCATAAACAACATAGAGATAACAAAAGATATAATTCAGTACAGCAACTTAATCATAAACACCAATATTCATCGGATCCCAACAAACCAACATCATAGTATTACATAACGGTGATCTCAATCATGTAGGGCAGCTCATGAGATCTAAACATGAAGCACATGGTGGAGAAGACAACCATCTAGCTACTGCTATGGACCCATAGTCCAAGGTAGACTACTCACTCATCGCTCCGGAGGCAAGCATGGCGATGAAGAAGACCTCCGGTGGCGATTCCCCTCTCCGGCAGGGTGCCGGGAAGAACTTCTGGACCCTCCCGATCTTCGGGTCGACGGCGGCGGCGGATCGCGATGTATTCTCGAAAACTGATCGGGTGCTTAGGTTTTTCTCATCAGGGGGTATATGTAGGCGAAGGGGGGCTGTCAGAGGTGGAGCCACGCGGCCTCACAAGGGGGTGGCGCGGCCAGGGGCCAGGCCGCGCCGCCCCTGTGTGTGGGGGCCACGTGGCCCCCCTCCGTCAGGTCTTCGGATGTTTGGGAGCTCCCCGGTGAAATATGACTTTAGGAACTTGTTTCGTCCAATTCCGAGAATATTTCCTGTGTATCACTTCTGAAACACAAAAACAGCAGAAAACAGGAAACTGGCACTGTGGCACTTCGTTAATACGTTAGTCCCGGAAAATGTATAAAAGTACCACTAAGTGTAACGAAACAATAGGCAAATGGTGTAAAAACAAGCATGGAGCATCAAAAATTATAGATACGTTTGAGACGTATCAGTGATCTCAATCATGTAGGGCAGCTCATGAGATCTAAACATGAAGCACATGGTGGAGGAGACAACCATCTAGCTACTGCTATGGACCCATAGTCGAAGGTAGACTACTCACTCATCGCTCCGGAGGCAAGCATGGCGATGAAGAAGACCTCCGGTGGTGATTCTCCTCTCCGGTAGGGTGCCGGGAAGAGCTTCTGGACCCTCCCGATCTTCGGGTCGACGGCGGCGGCGGATCGCGATGTGTTCTGGAAAATTGATTGGGTAATTAGGTTTTTTCCGTCGGGGGGTCTTTATAGGTGAAGGGGCATCGTCAGAAGTGGACCGAGGCGGTCTCACACGTAGGGGGCGCGGCCAGGGCCTGGGCCGCGCCACCCTGGTGTGTGGCCACCTCGTGGCCCCACTCCATCTCCTCTTCGGATCTCTGGAAGCTTTCGGGAAAAATAAGACTTCAGGAACTTGTTTCGTCCAATTCCGAGAATATTTCATGTGTATCACTTCTGAAACACAAAAACAGCAGAAAACAGGGAACTGGCACTGTGGCGACTTGTTAATAGGTTAGTTCCGGAAAATGCATAAAAGTGCCACGAAGTGTAACGAAACAGTAGGCAAATGGTGTAAAAACAAGCATGGAGCATCAAAAATTATAGATACGTTGGAGACGTATCATAGAGCTCCTCATCCTGATGGTTTTAATGGCCTGTTCCTTAAGAAGTGCTGGCATATTGTTAAAAAGGACTTCATTCAATTATGTCATGATTTTCATGCTGGCAAAGGAAATCTTCAGAGCATCCATGGGTCATTTATCACTCTTGTCCCCAAGAAAAATTCTCCAGAATCTGTCAATGATTTCAGACCCATTTCCCTGACTAATACTAGTTTAAAAAATTTAACCAAGCTGGCTGCCAACAGAATGCAGAAAGTAATTACAAAGACTGTTCATGCCAACCAGTATGGGTTTATTCAGGGAAGAACTATCCAGGACTGCTTGGCTTGGTCTTTTGAGTATCTCCACCAATGTCAGCAGTCCAAAAGGAAAATTATGGTTAGTAAAATTGATTTTGAGAAGGCCTTTCATACTCTTGACCATGATGCTATTCTCAAGGTGATGAGAGCAAAAGGGTACCTTGATTTATTCCTTCAGTGGGTAAAAGAAGTCCTTTCCTCTGGTTCTTCTTCTATTCTACTAAATGGTATCCCTGGTAAATCCTTCCTTTGCAAAATGGGTGTTAGGCAGGGTGATCCTCTATCACCATTGCTTTTTGTTCAAGGAGCTGATCTGTTGCAGGATTTGGTTAATCTTGCTTATCAGAATGGACTCCTTTCTCTACCAATTCCTGCTAGCAGTGATTTCCCAATAATACAATATGCTGATGACACAATTATTGTTCTCCCTGCTGATCCTGTGCAGCTCACTGTCTTCAAAGATATCCTTGATCAATATGCTGCTTTCACTAGTCTGAAGGTTAATTTTGAGAAATCTTCTATGATTCCAATAAATATTTCTCAAGAGGAGGCTAATGATTTAGCTCAAATTTTTAACTGCCAACTGGTAGCAATTCCTTTCACTTATTTGGGTTTGCCAATGGGAACTACCAAACCTTCCATCAGGGATTTATCTCCTCCGACTGACAGAGTGGAAAGAAGATTGTCTGCTGTCACTTCTTTCCTATCTTATGGAGATAGGCTGGTTCTAGTCAACTCTGTTCTCTCATCTCTCCCAACTTATTTCATGCTCTCATTAAGGTTGCCTCCAGGAATTATTGAGGTGATTGACAGAGAAAGAAGACACTGTCTTTGGAAGAGAAAGGATAAAGATAAAGTCAATTCTCTAGCTGCTTGGGATATGGTCTGTCGACCAAAAGATAAAGGAGGCCTTGGCATTATAAACTTGAAAATCCAGAACAAAGCACTCCTGCTCAAACATCTGCATAAATTCTACAACAATGAGGACATCCCTTGGGTTCACTTGGTTAGAGATGCTTACTACCACCAAGCTGTTCCTCATGCAACTGTCCTGGCTGGGTCTTTTTGGTGGAAAAACATCATCTCCTTATCTGATGAGTACAGAGAACTAACCAAATGTGTAGTGGGTAATGGCAACTCAGTCCTCTTCTGGTCTGATCAGTGGACAGATGATCTTCTTGACTCTGCTTTTCCATGGCTTTTCTCTTATGCTAAAGACAAGCTGCAGTCATTTCAAGACTTCTTTGGTAGGGAGTTGATTGAAAGTTTCACCTACCTCTCTCTGTTCAGGCCTATGATGAGCTGTTAAGTCTACTAGAAATTATTCATAACACATCACTTTCTGCTGAAACTTAACTTCAGACTCATGGATCCTCAAATGTGGCAATGGGATTTTCAAACCTAGCAAAATATACAAACAAGCTTTCAGCCATATTGTCCCTGATCCTGCCTCAAAATGGTTATGGAAGAGCAAATGCACTTCAAAGCATAAGTTTTTTGCTTGGCTAATCCTTCATGATAGAATCAATACTAAAGACATGCTCTTGCATCGACAATGGCACGTGACAGATAATCACAATTGTGTTCTCTGTCATGAGGGAGTGCTAGAAGACTGGAGGCACTTATTCTTTAACTGCAATTTCAGTACAAGAATTTGGAATTATCTTCAAATTCCTTGGATTCCTAGGAGTACTGTTGCTGCACTGTCCAATGCCAAGAAATCTTTCTTGGGCCCATGTTTCTCTGAAGTAATCACTATTGCTTGCTGGTGTATCTGGAAACAGAGAAATGGGTGGATCTTCAAATTCATCAAACCAACTTTCAGAAGATGGAGATCTAGTTTTGTTCATGAAGTCACCATGCTTAAACCTAGAGTGAAGGCTGATAAAGTTGACATTTTGTTATCATGGATTGAGAACCTACCTTGATACTTTTTTCCTCTTTTTTCTGTACATAAACTGTAAATATTTATTCTTTCATTAATATAAAATTTTGGGGCTGTGGGGGTTTCCCCCACAGTAGAGGCTTCAAAAAAAATCAAATCTTTCAAATCATCAATCTTGTGACTGAGGTTACGAATCATCTCTGAATTGTGCTCAATACGGCTCATGAACCTGTCAGCCAGAGAGTCCCAGCTCTTGGAATTATTTCCCCATCCTTCTTCACACTTGGAACTTTCTCTCCCTGTACTGTTAGAATGATCTATATCCCAACCAGAGGGCAATCGTGATCTAGGCACCTTTTGAATCTGAAGTTCATGTATTAGAGTATGGAAAGGGTTGTTGCCTGACAGAGATGTCCGTGGAGCTAAGATGTGGCGCGGCACAGCCCCTCCGGTTCTTATACGTGCACTCTTCTTGAACTTGTCATGACTTGTCACCACCCCAATGCTTGCGATCATGGTGCTCGGGCGTGAACTTTGATCTTCTTCCATCTCTTCTTCCTCGGCCTCACTTTCAACTTCTTCCTTTAGCTGAAGGTCTTGGTGGTCATCTTCCGGACGCGTCTTCTCCTTGTCGTCGCTTGAAGGAGCCATGATCCTCCCAAAACTAAGATCAACTCCTGACAGAAGCAGCTCGAAATGAAAACTCGATGAGAAAACGATATACAGACCTCGGGGTACTCCAGGGGGTTATATAGGCAAAAATTAAACATTGAGGCAAAATCACAGGAGGAAACCGGGACGGAAATGAGCTCCAGGGTGCTCTCACACCAGGGCGGCGCAGCCATGGGTGGGCATGCGCCCTTTGTGTGTGAGGGCACTCAGGACTCCGTCTCCTTCCCGTTTTCATCTCGTGATTTTTCATATTTAACAAAAACAATAAAAAATAGAACTAAAAAAGTTTAACACGAAACTTTTCTGACTAGAACTGTTACCTATTCGAAAACGAACTCTGCAGGTTCCTGCATATTATCCTGGATGAACTCTTCCGGAGAAACCATTTGAATAACATCAACATCTTCATTATAAGAATCTCCAGCAATATAATGTTTGAGTCTTTGCCCATTCACCACTTGTGCAGTGTCATATTTTAATGAGGCAATCTTTATTGCACCTGAGCGGTACACTTCCACAATAACATCGGGTCCTTCCCATTTTGAGAGTAATTTTCCTGCAAAAAATCTGAGACGAGACCTATACAATAGAACTTTCTCACCAACATGAAACTCTCTCTTAAGAATTCTCTTATCATGCTATTGCTTGACTTTCTCTTTAAAAAGTCTGGCATTCTCGTAAGCTTCGTTTCTCCACTCATCTAAAGAACTCAAATCTAACAACCTTTTCTTACTGGCAAGTTTAAAATCCCTATTAAGCTCTTTCACTGTCCAAAAAGCTTTGTGTTCTAATTCTAAGGGCAAGTGACACGCTTTTCCGTAAATCATTTTGTAAGGAGACATGCCCATGGGGTTCTTATAAGCAGTTCTATAAGCCCATAAAGCACCGTTTAACTTGCTAGCCCAATTTTTCCTAGATCTATTGACAGTCTTCTGCAAGATAGACTTGATCTCTCTATTTGAAAGCTCTACCTGTCCACTAGTTTGGGGATGATAAGCAGAAGCAATTCTATGATTAACGTCATATCTAGAAAGAGTTTTTCTAAAACCGCCATGAATAAAATGAGAACCTCCGTTAGTCATAAGATATCTAGGCACACCAAACCTAGGAAAAATAACATCCTTAAGTATTTTTAACGAGGTCTCACCATCGGCACTCTTTGTAGGTATGGCTTCTACCCACTTGGTAACATAATCAACAGCAACAAGTATGTGAGTATAACCTTTTGAAGGAGGAAAAGGACCCATAAAATCAAATCCCCAACAATCAAATGGTTCAATAACAAGAGTGTAACTCATAGGCATTTCATTACGTCTAGAAATATTACCAACTCTTTGACATTGATCACAAGATAAAACATACCTTCTAGCATCTTTAAAAAGGGCTAGCCAATAAAAACCTGATTGTAGAACCTTTTGTGCAGTTCTATCTCCAGCATGATGTCCTCCATAAGCACTTCCATGGCATTTTCTCAATATTTCTTGTTGTTCATATTCCGGAACACATCTTCGCATAATACCATCAACTCCTTCTTTATATAAGTGTGGGTCATCCCAAAAGTAATGCCTCAAATCATAAAAGAATTTTCTTCTTTTCTGAGCTGTAAAGGTTGGAGGCAAATACTTGGAAACAATAAAGTTAGCATAATCAGCATACCAAGGAAGGTCTCGCGAAGTTACATTTATCGAAGCCAAATATTCATTTGGAAAACTATCATTAATAGGAATAGGATCAAAAGAAATGTTTTCCAATCTAGATAAATTGTCAGCAACAGGATTTTCAGCACCTTTCCTATCTACAATATGCAAATCAAACTCTTGTAAAAGTAACACCCATCTAATAAGCCTAGGCTTAGCATCCTTCTTAGACATAAGATATCTAATAGCAGTGTGATCAGTATGAATTGTAACTTTAGAATCAACAATGTAAGGTCTAAACTTATCACATGCAAAAACAACAGCAAGAAACTCTTTCTCAGTAGTAGCATAATTCTTCTGAGCAGCATCAAGAGTCTTACTAGCATAATGAATAACATTCAACTTATTATCTACGCGCTGTCCAAGAACAGCACCAATAGCAAAATCACTAGCATCGCACATAATTTCAAAGGGTAAATTCCAATCAGGTGGTTGAACAATAGGAGCAGTAGTTAAAGCCTTCTTAAGAGTTTCAAAAGCTTCCTTACAATCCTCATAAAAACAAATGGTACATCTTTTTGAAGCAGATTAGTAAGAGGCTTTGAAATCTTAGAGAAATCTTTAATAAACCTCCTATAGAAACCAGCATGACCAAGAATACTACGAATACCTTTAACATCTCTGGGACAAGGCATTTTCTCAATTGCTTCAACTTTCGCTCTGTCAACTTCGATACCTCCTTCAGAGATTTTATGTCCAAGGACAATTCCTTCATTCACCATAAAGTGGCATTTCTCCCAATTTAGAACAAGATTAGTTTCTTCACACCGCTGCAAAACTTTATCAAGATTGTGCAAACAATTATCAAAAGAAGTTCCATAGATAGAGAAATCGTCCATGAAAACCTCCACAATTTCTTCACAAAAACCATGAAAAATAGCAGACATGCATCTTTGAAAAGTAGCAGGAGCATTGCACAAACCAAACGGCATACGTCTATAAGCATAAGTTCCATAAGGACAAGTAAAAGTAATTTTCTCTTGATCTTCCTTTCTAACAGCAATCTGAGAGAAACCGGAATAACCATCAAGAAAACAAAAGTGAGTCTTCTTAGATAACCTCTCTAGCATTTGATCTATAAACGGTAAAGGATAGTGATCTTTCTTAGTAACTTTGTTTACCTTTCTAAAATCAATGGACATCCTATAACCAACTACTACCCTTTGAGGAATAAGCTCGTTATTCTCATTAGGCACAACAGTAATACCTCCTTTCTTAGGAACACAATGAACAGGACTAACCCATCTACTATCAGCAATAGGATAAATAATACCAGCATCAAGGAGCTTCAATACCTCATTTCTTACCACTTCCTTCATCTTGGGAATTAAGCGGCATTGATGTTCAACAACTGGCTTTGCGTCTTCCTCCATGTTAATAGCATGCTGACATAAAGTGGGAGAAATCCCTTTTAAATCATTAAGTGTATATCCCATAGCTCCTCGATGTTTCCTCAATATCTCCAATAACATTTCTTCTTCCTTTCCTGAAAGCTTAGAACTGATAATAACAGGATATATTTTCTTATCATCTATATAAGCGTACTTAAGATCATCAGGTAAAGGTTTTAATTCAAAAACAAGATCTTCCTTAGGTGGCAAAGTGGTACCAAGATCCCCCACAGGTAAATTGTGCTTAATCAACGGTGGTTGATGAAGAAGAATATCGTCAATCTCTTCTCTTTCCTTCCTGAAAATATCACTTTCATGGTCCTCCATAAATTACTGCAAAGCATTATTAGGAGCAAGAGCAATAGAAGCAAGCTGTTCAATTTGAAAATTTTCATTAGGCATTTCATTTTCATAAGAAATCTTAGCAAACTTAGAAAAATTAAACTCATAAGAATCTCCATTAAACTTAGTAAAAAAATTCTCCTTCTTACAGTCTATCACATCACCACAAGTATTCAAAAAGGGTCTACCAAAAATAATAGGACAAGTTTTACTAGCTTCCTTACCAAGTACTAGAAAATCAGTAGGATATTTGGTCTTACCGCATAAAACTTCCACATCTCGAACAATACCAAGTGGCCAGACAGTCTCTCTGTTAGCAAGCTGAATAACCACATCAATCTCCTCTAGTTCACAAGGGCCAATCTCATGCATAATTTCTCTATAAAGCACTAGAGGAATAGCACTTAAACTTGCACCAATGTCACATAAACCATAATAGCAATGATCGCCAATCCTGACAGAAATAACAGAAACACTTGTTTTCCTACGCCTATTTGGATGTGAAATAATGTTAGTAGCATCTTCACAAAAGATAATATGTTCATCCCCTACATCTTTAGTAACAAGGTCCTTCAATATAGCTACAGGAGACTTAATAATAATTTGCTCATTAGGTTCTGCAGCTTTCTTAGTACTTTTATTAACCACACTTACCAAAGTAGAATGCTCTTTTACCTTAGCAGGGAAAGGCATCTTCTCGAAATAAAGTTCAGGCAAAATGCTATCAACAGTACAAACTTCAGTAGTTGTAGCAAGAATATGACTAATGGAATCTTTATAAGGCGCATGATATTTGTTCCAATCTTTCTTTGGAACATCAAGATAAGAGGCAAAGGCCTTAAAACAGTTAGCAAGTATTTGAGAATCAAGACCATAAGCAGTGCTAACATTATAAAAGTCATCGGTTCCCATAAAAGCTTTAATGCATTCATAATCATAATTTATACCTGACTTCCTACCTTTGTCATTTTCCTATCCTTCAGCATTTTCTTAAATACAGTCGAGAAGATTCCACTTAGCATCTTCTTTCATATGGGTAAATGATCCAAAATAGGAAGCATCCAAAAATTCCTTTTCATGAAGAGTAAGCCTCGCATAAAAGTTATCAATAACAATATTACGGGGGAGCTCATGAATGGGACATTTGAGCATTAGTAACTTCAATCTCCCCCACACTTGGGCAATACTTTCTCCATCATGAGGCCAAAAATTATATATTCGATTACGATATTTATGAATTTCACTTGGAGGATAAAACTTGGAATAAAAGAGAGGTACAATTTCCTCCCAAGCAATAGATTGACCATCTTTCAGCAGCCGATACCACTCCTCGGCTCTGCCTTTCAGTGATAAAGAGAATAGCTTCCTCTTGACCTGGCTCGGTGAAATACCTGCACACTTGAACAACTCACATAATTCATGTATAAAGAGTAAGTGATCACCCGGATGGACAGTTCCATCTCCTGAATAGCAGTTATCCATAACACGTTCAACAATTTTCATAGGTATTTTAAAAGGATCTAATTGAGCAGGTGGTGGTGGTGGTTCATCCACATGTGCAGCAGTGGTAGTAGTGTTCCCAAATAGGAACCCAAATGGAGAACTCTCCATAGCAAAATAAACTAAAACTAAAAGACAAAAATAAAAACAATACTCACAGTGACGGTTACCTTTACCAATTCCACTCTTCAATAGCGCTTCACTCCCTGGCAACGGCGCTAGAAAATAATCTTGATGTCCCACAAGTATAGGGGGTGTATCGTAGTACTTTCGATAAATAAGAGTGTCGAACCCAACGAGGAGCAGAAGGTGTTGACAAGTGGTTTTGATCAAGGATTCACTGTAAATACTAGCAAACGGGTTTTCAGGGGTATTTGGTAATGCAAACAAATAAAGTACAAGTAAATAAAAGATAGTAATAATAATTGCTGCAAGTGGCCCAATCCTTTCTAGAGAAAAGTACAAGCCGGTTGTGTAACTTATGATGACCAAACATTCTCGAGGACACACGGCAGTTTCTGTCATGAGCTTTCGCTTCATGCCGCTAAATAATCTTTATTGGTTTGATAAGTGTTATGGGGGTGAACCTGTGCTAGCGCACTACCCTTACTAGGATAAATACACACGTGTGATTATACCCCTTGCAAGCATCCACAAATACAAGAAAGTAATTAAGATAAATCTAACCACAGCCTTAAACTCTAAGATCCTATGCTCCCTGGTGCAATGGTTTACCAACGGAGGTTTAGGTTTCTATCACTCCAGTAACCCCACAATTGGTAGCCAAATACATAATGCATCTCACTAGGCCCATAAATGGTGAAGTATCATGTAGTCGACGTTTACATGACACCACTAGTGAAATAGCACCACAACAAATAAATATCAAACCATTAAATATTACTTAACATAATTCCACTACTAACAACTTGACTTCTCCCATGTCCTCAAGAACTAAACGAACTACTCACAAGACATCATATGGATCATGACCAGAGGTGAAATAATGGTAAATAACAATCTAAACATAAACCTTAATTCAACGGTTCCACTCAATAGCATCAACCACAAGAGTAATCAATACCAGAAAAGTTTCCCCTAAGAATTTAACAAGATTCAACTCAAGATGTTACAGCGGGATGGCGTGGTGATGGTGGAGATTAAGGTGCTGGTGATGGAGATGATGATCCCGATGAAGTCCGATGCGATGTCGATGACGATGGCGACGATCTCCCCTCTCCGGGAGGAATTTCCCTGGCAGATTCCTGCCTGCCGGAGAGCTTTTCTCTTTCTGGTGTTTTCCGCCCCGCAGAGGCGGCGGTGTCTATCTCTGAGCCCCCCCTTGACTTAGGTTTTTAGGGACGATGAAATACACGAAGGGGCGATGGTAGAAGTGGGCCAGGGCGGCCACACAACAGGCCGGCGCGGCCAGGGGTCAGGCCGCGCCCCCTGTGTGTGAGCCTGCCCTATGGGTCCTCTCGACTCCCTCCTTCTGGCTTCTTCAGTCTTCTGGTAAAATATAATTTTCTAATATTTTTCTGGAATTTCCTGATCTTCCGAAATATGGTGTCTTGACAGTCCTTTTTCCAGCAGAATCCTGACTCCGGCAGCAAATCCCCCAATGATCATCAAACATGTAAAAACAGAGGAAACAACATAAGTATCATCTCTGAATGTGAAATATGTCAATGAATAACAGTAAATTATGATACAAAATAGTGATGCAAAATGGACGTATCAGTGCAAGCATTATTGCTGCTGAGTTCCATGCCTGATAGTTGGAATACGCTTGTTTTGTCAGTTAGCAATTTAGCTTCGGATGAGAAGCTGACGTTGGAGATGGTGAAGAATAGCATGCTGAATGAAAAAGCCAGAAAGAAGGAAAAAGGCGATGCCTCCTCATCTGATGCTTATGTGGTTGAATCCCACGGCAAGAAAGAATACCGTGGACGTGGCCAAGCAAGATTTCAGCATAGTAAAGACCAAAAATCCAGGGGGAGATCAAAGTCAAGAAAGAGACAAGAAATCACTTGCTTTTATTGTGGCAAGCCAAATCACAAGAAGGTTGATTGCAGGATATACAAGAGAGATCTTGCAGAGGGTAAAGTTGCAAAAAAGAACGAGCAAAAAGGCGAGAATGGTGCCGCCATGACTGCAGAATGTGAACAAGGTGAAGATTACCTTATCATTGAAGATGAAGAATGCAATAGTACTGTTCGTGATGATGCCATGAGTTGGGTTGTGGATTCAGGTGCATCCTTCCACATTACATCACACAAGGAGTATTTCACTTCCTATACCGGCGGTGTTACCGGCCAGGTGAGGATGGGAAATAGTGGTTCGTCAGCTATTGTTGGCAAGGGCACTATATGCATTGAGACAAACATAGGCTGCAGGTTGGTGCTCGATGATGTGAGCCATGTACCCGATATACGGCTAAATTTGTTGTCAGTTGGCAAGCTTGATGACATTCGCCATGGAAGTTACTTTGGTGATGCAAAATGGAAACTCACCAAAGGCTCTTTGATTGTGGCTCGACGAAGCAAGGAAGGCTGTCTCTATGTGACTAAAACCAAGCTATGTAATGATGTGCTGACCATCGCCGAGAATGACACTACGGCAGAATTATGGCACAAGAGGCTTGGGCATATGAGTGAGAAGGGCATGCAAGCTCTTGCTCGGATGGAGTTCCTCCCTGAGTTGAAAGGTATAACCTTGAAACCTTGTGAACATTGTTTTGCTGGCAAACAACATAGGGTTGCATTTCGTACATGCCCGCCGTATCGTGAGGAGAATGTTCTTGACATAGTGCATACTGATGTTTGCTCCATGACCGAAAAATCTCTCGGTGGAGCATTATACTTTGTGACATTCATTGATGACCACTCAAGAAAGATATTTCTCTATGTGTTGAGAAACAAGTGGCAGGTGCTCGACGTCTTCAAGGAATTCCATGCCAAGGTTGAAAGAGAAACTGGTAGAAAATTGAAGTACGTAAGATCAGACAATGGTGGTGAATACCGAGGTCTCTTTGAGAGGTATTGCAGAAAGTTTGGTATCAGACTTGAGAAGACTCCACCAAAGACACCCCAGCTCAATGGCCTTGCTGAGTGAATGAATAGGACACTCACCGAGAGGGTCACAGCTATGCTCTCTTATGCAAAGTTACCTAATTCTTTTTGGGCTGAAGCATTGAATCATGCTATGTGTGTACTAAACCTGTCCCCTTCAGTTCCTCTTGCAGGTGATATTCCTTAGAGAGTTTGGTCAGGTAAAGATGTGTCATACAAGCAATTGAAGGTCTTTGGTTGCAAGGCATTTGTGCACATCCCGAGGGATGAGAGATCCAAGCTTGATAGCTAAGACAAAGTAGTGCATCTATCTCAGCAGTCCAAGTGATGAATTTGGATACAGATTGTGGGATCCAATCAAGAAGAAGACCGTGAGAAGCCGAGATCTGGTTTTTATTGAAGATGAAACAATACAAGATATTGGGAAACCGGAGAAGCCGAAGACCACCACACCTCAGGTTGACTTGGATCCAGTTAATCCTCCTCTCGTGCATGATGATCATGGGGGAGATGATGAAGATGCTGAAGATAGTGATGATGCAACTAAACAAGGCAGTACAAGTCAGGGACATGACCAACCATCAAGTGATAATGATGAAGAAGGTGAAGATGATCCCACCACCAGTGCAACAACCGAGAAGAAGTGGGAGAGATCCAGTTCCTTCCACCAAATATCCTCCACATCAATATGTGTTGATGACTGATGCAGGTGAGCCCTCGTGCTATGAGGAAGCAGTGTCTGATGAGCACAAGAATGAATGGTCAGAAGCCATGCAGGATGAGATCAAATCCCTGTATGAGAATAACACCTTTGCTTTGGTGTCTTTGAAAAAGGGCAAGAAAGCACTCAAGAACAAGTGGGTGTACAGAGTGAAGACTGAAGAACATAGCTCACATCCAAGGTACAAGGCCAGATTGGTTGTGAAAGGTTTTAGTCAGAAAAAAGGGCGTAGACTTCGATGAGATATTCTCTCCGGTAGTCAAGATGTCTTTGATCCGAGTTGTGCTTGGCATTGCTGCCACCATGGACTTGGAAATTGAACAACTTGATGTGAAGACAACATTTCTACACGGTGACCTAGAGGAGGAGATATACATGGAGCAGCCGGAAGGATTCATTGTTGAAGGCAAGGAGCACCAAGTGTGCAGATTGAAGAAGAGCTTGTATGGCTTGAAGCAAGCTCCTCGGCAGTGGTACAAGAAGTTTGAGTCATTCATGACCAAGCTTGGTTACCGTAAAGCACAACCTGATCATTGTGTGTTTACGAAGAGGTACGCCGAGGGTGACTTCATTATTCTCTTGCTATATGTTGATGACATGCTGATTGTTGGAAATGGCATAAAGAGGATTGCTCTCCTCAAGAAGGCATTGAGTAAATCATTTGTCATAAAGGATTTAGGACCAGCTAAACAAATCCTTGGCATGAAGATCTCCCATGATAGATCAAAGAAGTTGCTTTGGCTCTCACAGGAAAGATACATTGAGAAGGTACTTGAAAGGTTCAATATGCAAGGCGCAAATTCTGTTGCCTCTCCACTTGCAGGCCATCACAAACTAAGTAAAGAACAATGTCCTAGCAGCAAGGTGGAGAAAGAAGCAATGAGCAAAGTACCATACCAATCTGCTATGGGCAGTTTGATGTATGCCATGGTGTGCACTAGGCCTGATATTGCCTATGCAGTTGGAGTTGTTAGCCGGTTCATGAAAAATCTAGGAGAAGCTCACTGGAATGCAATGAAGTGGATTCTCAGGTATCTCAAAGGTACTTCTAGATCGTGCTTACGCTTTGGAAGCGGTGAACCTGTGTTGCAAGGCTACACAGATGCAGATTATGCTGGTTGTGCAGATTCTAGGAAGTCTACCTCCGGATACATGATGACTTATGCAGGGGGAGCAGTGTCATGGCAATCAAGGTTGCAGAAATGCGTTTCATTGTCAACCACAGATGCTGAGTACATAGCAGCGGTTGATGCATGCAAGGAAGTACTCTGGATGAAGAACTTCTTACAAGAGCTCAACATGAAGCAAGAGAAGTATACTCTATATTGTGATAGCCAGAGCATTATCTATCTTGCCAAGAATCCAAGTTTCCACGCTCGAACCAAGCACATAGAAGTGAGGTATCATTGGATTCGACAGGTGGTGAGTTCCAAGTTGGTGCAACTTGAGAAGATTCATACCGACAAGAATGGGTCGGATATGATGACCAAGATATTGCCAAAGGAGAAGCTGCTTGTGTGTTGCAAGGCAGCGGGCATGGCGATGCCCCCCACATGAGTCAGATGGGGGAGAATGTTGGGTATCCTCCTCATGTGGGCTATGAGGAGATGGCCTAAAGAAGCCTTTCAGGCGGCCCAAACAGGTGCAAGAGCCCACTAACCTTTAGGGTTATGACCAAGGGTCATTTTGGACATTGCACATGAGGGAAAAGGGGATGATAAGCCTCCTTTCCAGCCACCACAGTGGCAAGGACGAAAATCAGGATAGCCTCCATTGGAGAAGAAAACCAAGAGAGAAGGGAAGAGGAGAAGTTGAAGGAAGAAGCTGAATCAAGCGCCGAGCCTTGCCCACAAGGTTGTGAAGACATCAGATCTGCTACCTTGTCTCCTTCAAGCTGTTGTTCCACCAAGCTTGGTGAGATTGCTCCACTCTCTAGCTCTTGTGCCCCAAATCTTGTAGAAGCAGCCACAGATTCGTGTGTATCTTGGTGCTTGAGATCCTCTAGTGCTCTCTAGAGAAGAACTTGTTGTATCCCCATTTGATAATAATGGAAGAAGATTTGGGTGACTTCGGCCCATGGTTTTTCCTCTCAAGTTGAGAGGTTTTCCATGTAAAAAGGATTGGTGTCCTCTGTGCGTTGATTTACTACTACTGCAGCTGTTGTGAGACCTTTCTCCCTAGGACAGTGATTGTCTTAGGTGAGGAGAGAGCTTCTCTCCTAAGGGGAGAGACTGTCTTAGGTCAGGAGAGAGTCAAGGGCTGCTCCTATTTCCTCCATATATGTTGATGCATATGTTTCCTTCCGGCACGAGCAAAGATCCTTGAGTCAGAGCACAAGTGGCTGAAGTTTACTTTGATTCCGCTGCGTATTTTCAGTCAACGCTAATATTGTGCTAATCTCTAAATTAAGGGGTTAACCGGTGTGCCCAGTTTTCCCAACACTAAGTTCATTGATCAGTTTGACATCTTAGTTACAATTCTTTTGTGTAGTGTAGGCAACTAGGCAAGTTGTTACACACAATCAGTATGTTCAGTGCTGTCAGCAGTTTAGCACATCACCAGAAAAAATGTCAGCAGCTCTATGTCGCTAAATTACAATACTAGTATAGTAGTATAATGCAAGGACGGATGACAAAGCACTGTAGTCCTGCAAAGATTTTGCAGTATATTGGATTTTCTTTGCGGTGTGGTGCTTGTCCGTCTGTTAGCGGTTGTAGTAGGTGGAGAGTGTCTGTAAGTTTAGGGGTTGCATGCTTTAGGTGTTGTTATCTTGTAATTTTCGTTGTAACGGTTTCGTTTGGTTTTTTATTAATTAACTGATAATTCTTTTCTTTTTAATTAATAGATTGGAGTAAATCTTTTAGTCCTGTTTTAAAAATACATTAGATCTTAACAAATAGTCGTTGTTTGGTAGTCACGAGGTTCTAACTCGGCAATGCCCATGTTTAAGGGCTTTTGATCTAGGGAGCGTATTGGGGCGCTTGGCGGATTCGACGGCTTTAGACAGAGACAGGGGGTGCACACGAATTTACCCAGGTTCGGCCCCCCGGAGGGTAAAGACCTACATCCTGCTTGTCTGATCTTGTATTGCTGGTATATGTGGAGCTGTTACAGTGGCGCGCAGATGCAATCTGGCGGAGGTGGAAGGAGATGGCGTGGTTAGCCTATGCGAGATTGTGTTGTAGGCTATGCGAATCCCCCCCTCTAGGGGGGCGCCCTTGGTGGCTTTATAGATGCAGCCAGTTAGGGTTTACAAGTATTTCTTGCCTTCTACTCCAAGTCGAAGTGCTGGGCCTTGCGGGCTTCGGATATCCTTTGAGCGGGCTTCTTCCTTGGCAGGAACCAGGTAGGCAAATATCGAGGACCGAGGGGTCATACCCTCGTCAGGTAGCTTCTTTCTAAACAAGAATATTATCAATCCAGACACACCCTGAAACAATAATTGAAGTAAATGGCTCAGTAATAGCCATTGCCATTGCCGTATGACTACAAATTTCCTTTTCTTTGTAGTTGCAACACTCTGATGTGATAACACCATAAGATATACAGGCTTCCAAACTCGGCCAATTAACCTAATATTACTTAGCTACACTCCACACAAGAGAAAAGAGGATTGGATGATGTGGGAGAGCGAGCGATAGCGAGTTAGGGCTTGGGCGCCCCCTCCACGCCGTCGGCAACCACCCTAGCTCCGGCACCCATCTCCCGCGCTGACGGCCACCCTGGCCTAGCCGTGAGTTCGATGTCGTCTCATATGTCCGAATGGCGGCCATTCCCACCTCAATCGTCGGCTTCGGTTCCTTCCGATCGACGGCTGATGGGTTATCTAAGCTATATGCTGTTATGTCATTGCGGAGGCCCCTCTGCACCAGCGCAGTATGCTCTCGCCATCTTATCCCAAGTGGCTTCGTCCCCGGTGATGTCTCGGTTGACTGCGCTATCGTGCTTCAACAAGGTGGAGAAGGAGTAGGACTCGGTTGCGTTTTACAAATTTCTTCTAGGATCCTTTGTGCAAGAAAGTTATACTTGGTTGTAATTTTCCATTTTCTCGTAGTCCTTGCTATAATTTGTACTATACCGCTGATGAAGTGAAGTTTCAAGATCCCTTCGGAATCGACTCATGTAAAAAAACTTCATTAAAACATAATTATTTTGAGCTTAAACATCTCACAGATCACATAAAGTCGCCAATCAACCACGAGAAAAGTGTAAACATGAAGCCTTTATCCCGCCAATCAACCAAAGAGAAATGAAACATGAGTCATTTACTGAACCTCTAACAGCCCGGTTGAAGATGTCATGTTGTATCATCTTGCGGTTGCACTCATATTCCATATGCCCCGCTGGTCTATCGACCGCAGAAAGAACCACACACAGATTGAGTGTGTTGCCATATAAATAACATGCATAAGATGAACAACTTTTAGCTTTGTTAAAAATAATATTACTGACTGTACTCCAAGTTCAACGTAAAACACATGCTCCAATTCAAATTTGAGCTTTAGTACTCTTATGAATCCCTCGAAACTAGTTACCGAACATATCTTAGGTACTAGCAGGGGCCGTTTATTTAAATTAATTGTAGACAACAAGTCAAACAAAAAAGGTGACAGGAATCAAAAGGTGTCGAATCATCTCTTCTGAGTCAAAAAAAAAATTGAGCTCACATGTAGTCTGCAGAATACCTAAAGCTCCCCCTCAAGGCAGCGGTGGCGGTGTAGTCCCCCTTCGCCAGTACTGTCTCCAATCTCTTTGGGCGCAGTTGGAATAAAACCCGACATCTACGAGTCCGCGTGCGTGCGTGCCTGTGTCTCCGAGCTGCAAACGAGTAGATCACGGAATTCTAGTCGTTGGCCGTGTTTATATGCTTGTATACGGTGGTACTCTGTAAACCACAACCGTGTTCCAAGTCTTTGGCAATCCAATTTCGTGTCGTGTGATCTCGCCGTGAACGATTGTTTGGCTCGCTGCTTCCTCTTCTCGACGGAAAGGACTCGGCTCTCGGGCTTCCTACAGAAGGTGCAGCATCTCATCTCATGGCTTCCTGCAGAAGGCTCTGCGTTTTCCTGGCTCTCGTGGCAGCCCTGCTCGCCGCGCCGGCGATGTCCATGGCCAGAACAACGCCCCTGGGACACTCAGCTCCTGCCCCGGCGCCGTCCATGCCGCCTACCTCGGCGTCCTCGGAGCTCTGGATATCCGGCGGTGGCTCGACACAGGGTGGGGCGACCGCACAAAAGGATTTGGGCTCGTTCCCCTTCCCCTTATATTTGTTTGATACTACCCCGCCGTCTCACGGATACTATGTGCCCAGCGCCACGGCCGTCGAATCGCCCCCCGGAACAGCTGCGGCATTGTTGGTCTCTGGCGTCATGGCCATGATGCTGTTATAAGTTCATTGATGCTGTTATAAGTTCATTGGTCAGCTCGATATCCTAGTTTAGTTACAGATCTACCATCTGGGCATCACTACGTAGTTAAGTTTTTGTTTATTTTTTGGACAGGTTAAGTTTTTGTATATATTACTACTCTAATCGAACTCTCTATCCAAAAGTTCATGTAATCTAGCAGTTCTTGCATCGTTACTGAATTCAATGAGTGTTATATAATCAATCAAGTGTTGTCCGCCCATCATCAGATAAACTCGTCTGCTACTGCATTGCTGAGTTACAATACTAGTACTCCCTCCGATCCATAATTCTTGTCCTGGTTATAGTTCAAATATGAACCCCATCACGATAAGAATTATGGAACGCAAGGAGTAGTATATAATGCAAGGATGACAAAACAGTCTGCGTCCTCCATGATCATAAGTCAAAACTAACTGGCATAAACCCAAAGATTCCGCAGTTCGTACAAGGCACATCAGATCTGAATGAACAGTCTTCTTGTGGATCTGCTTCTTTCTGAAGAAAGAATATTATCGTCAATCTAGAAACACCGCAAAACAATGATTGAAGTAAACGGGTCAGTAACAACCACTGCTATCACTTCAAATTTCATTTTCCTTGTAGTTGCACACTTTGGAGTGATAACACCATAAGATATACACCTTCACAATCACCCAATAAACCCAAAAATTACATAGCTGCACTCCACACAAGAGAAAAAGAGGGTTAGCATTCATATTTTACGTGGCACATAAAGATTTGCCGGATCTGAAGCTTAAGGGGACTTTACAAGTAGGTGCTCATATAGTTTTGTGGGGTTGTTGTGAATTATTGAAGGGTTTGCGTCTTCCAGACGCTCTGCAAGCGATCTGAGCATAGAGACCAGGTGCCGAGTGTTCTTCGTACATCTGCATACCAGGTCTAGATACTGCATCGCCTCCTGAGGCATGAGGCCAGTCATGAAGAAAGGGAAGAGCTTTGAATGTGTCATCTCCATTGTATCCATCGCCTCTGATGCCCATCCGGAATTAGACTTGTCAGCAACGCTCCCCTCCTCACGCTGCATCCGCCGTACTGATTCCAATCGTGGGAGCATATCCTTCTCTTCCTCCTTGAAGTGCTCTTTGGTGTGATCCTGCCAGTGTTTGATTAAGTTTCAGATCCACAGCATGAAAACATATATAACATATATATACCCTTTTTCGACAAAGGGAATATATATGCCACTATAGGTATAGATTTGTAAAGCCTTATGTAATCATACAATGCTTTTTTCAAAAACAAACTTGTGCCAGTGTGTGATCAGCCCCGTGGGGTGTGAATCGATATATAAAACAATCTGCACAAGTTAGTAGATAAGGATGTGCATAATAAAGAAGATACTACCTATATATGATCCTATCATCTTTCGCATTATTCTGGCAGGTATGTACATCATTTTACTGTAATGTCTCGATAGCTATCGAATACTATATTTCAAGATTAACCAGCCCTATTTCAAGAGTAACCAGCCCTTCCTAGCTGGTTTTCAGGAAATTACCATTGTCTGCATACCACCTTTTTTTTTGCGGGAGTCTGCATACCACCTTGATGCCAAGACAATATGCAGTGAGTGCAGTCCAATAGATTATACCCACTATATCAAATAAGCAAGGAAGATGTGTGACTGGTCTCACAATCAAAGTGCTGAAGCATTTATGGAAGTGCTCATGATGATTATAACATGTACGATCTTAGTAGCTTGCTGACCTACATCATCTCCTTTCATCAGTTTGGTAGGCACATGTGGATAGACCTAGCTGTAGTGAGAATAAACAGCTACAAATCCAATGTCTTCCAAAGCAAATTTCTTAATTGCTTGGCCAGGCCACACCCTAGCTTG
Source organism: Dactylis glomerata (assembly GCA_007115705.1). NCBI lineage: Eukaryota > Viridiplantae > Streptophyta > Magnoliopsida > Poales > Poaceae > Dactylis > Dactylis glomerata. The sequence goes on along the minus strand of QXEO01000923.1, from coordinate 2,641,287 downwards.
GACCAGGCTGCACCCTACTTTTCCCCAACTTTTCACGCATCAAATTTTAGTGTAGTGGTAGAGCTGTATGCAGTAGCAATGGTGGAGGATCTATACCCAATTCTGAGAAAATGAAGACACTAAATTAACCCTATTGTGCTGCTGAAATCCTCAAAAGCAAATCTTGCAAGGTAAACAGGTCAGCCCAGGCTGCATCCTACTTTCTCCTCAACTTTCTACACACACACACAACACTAATGTAGTGAGCTAGGAGAGCTGTACGCAACTGCCATGGTTGCGGATCTGTATCCAACTTGTAAAACTAACCCTACAATGTGCTGTTGAAACTATGAAGTTTTATAGAGCAAACAGGTTGGTAGTGGCCCTTATCCAGGGCCACATGATCTTCCTTGTTCTTGAAAGTGCAAGGAGACAGTAGTGCAACATAACCAACTTTTTCATGGAGGAAGAAAGGAATCTTTTTTTCTCTCTCGTGGAACTAGGTGAACTCTCATCATTGTAGATCACTTTCGGTTACTACCTTTCTGAGAATCTCTCATGTCAGGTTAGTATTAGCTAAAGGCGTACTGATTATGAGAGGATAACATCCACACCAACAAATAACTGGTGTCACTTTTGCCTGAAGGCGGTAGAGAAGCCTTGAAAGTCACAAAAGGTGAAGTTTGCATATCAACCTCCGTGAAATGGCTTTTCATATGGCACACTTCCAAAGCTACCTGCACTAGTATGTCACATATAACTTCCGGCACGACATTCAAACCTTCTACTAGTAGTAGTAGGTTTCAAATACAAACTTGCAATATTTCACAAGTAATGTAGAGTACATAACAGCAAAGCTCTAAGCATGAAAACAACCACCAAATGCATAAAAAAGAGCATGTACCTGCAACGCTTTGAGGCGAACCGCTAGGTTGACCAGCACTTCATGGAAGAGGGGGCTGCCCAGCTCCAACGTGAGAAGTGTTTTTATATCTTCCTTGATTCCGTTCATCATGGGCAGGTGCTTCCCGTGCTGCTCCTGAACCTTATCGCACACCCCTGCACATAGAATATTCAGGATCAGATTAGACGGCAGTTACTCAATCATATCAGCGTGACTAAACAACTTTTCAAGTAAGCTCTCGGATCGAGAAGATCAGAGACGGGCGTTTGGTCTAGTGGTATGATTCCCGCTTCGGGTGCGGGAGGTCGTGAGTTCGATTCTCGCAACGCCCCTAGTTTTGTCTGTTTTTTCACTTGGAACATGACGAATGGGTTTGCTAATTCCTATCGGTAGCTTTCGGCTCTACTACACGACATTGCTATCTTTTGTTAGCTTCTTCGTTTACCAACCGGGGAAAGCATTATCTCAAAAAAAAAAAAACCGGGGAAAGCATGTACAGCTACAAAGGTGAGGGAACCAGAAGCCTTTTGATCAAGGAACACATAGTAGAAAAAGGAAAAGAACGCTAACATCTCTATCCCTTGTCATAACAGGAGATTCTGCAAATCCATCGAAATTCACCAGCACGGAGCAATTATAGTAGGGAATCGGAGCAGTTGCCCGTAGACAGTGAATGCACCTAAAATAACCAGTAAATACGAACAGGAAACGTCGATGAAGACATTGACAATGCCCACCCCACCCAATTGCAAATGCACCTTGCAGGTCAAACGCTCCTCGTAAATAAATCCCATAAAAGATGTACTACTAAGAGCAAAACAGCAATGCACATACAAAATCCTCACGAACATGAAAATGTAGCTATGAACTATGATGAAGAGCGAAAATAGATACTGAAGCGAGTGGGAGAATGAGGATGGAGCTGAAATTATCGACCTGGAAAGGAAGCCCTCTGGATATCGGGGAAGAGCACCCTCTCCTCCATCCTGGCGTGCTCGAGCATCACCTCCATGGCGTCCCCGTACCACTTCCCAAGCCTCCTGACCTCCGCGCCCTCCGCCGCCACGGTCCTCCCCTTCCCGGCCTTCTTCCCCCCCTTCTTCACCATCTCCGCCAGCTTGGCCGCGACGCCCTCCAGGTGCCGCTCCGCGCTGCGGTGCTGCAGCCGCACCATCTCGGCGACCTCCTCGGCCGCCGCGGCGGCCAGCGAGGCGCGGGTGGCCGGCCGCTGCTTGGGCGGCGGCGCGACGGCGGGCTTGCCCTCGAAGCGCGCGTCGACGTGGCGGAGCAGCTCGTCGGCCGTCCCGCAGAGCTCCGGGTCGGCGGCGGAGAGGCGGAGGACCGGGCGGCCGAGCGGGGCCGCCTCGGAGGGCGTGAAGTGGAGGGGAGCGGCCGCCTTGTAGAGCAGCGCCACGCGGAGGCGCCACGCCACCGGGCAGCCGTCGGAGCCGTAGACGCGGACCACGGAGGACTCGTCGTCGTCGGGGTCGACGGAGACGGAGACGGAGGGGGATCTGGCGAGCGCGTACGGGGAGACGGTGGTGGCGGTGTTGGCGCCACCGCTCGCCGCGGCGGAGCCCGAGGCGGCGCGGTGGGGAGGCGGCGGGGAGCTGGTCGGGTCCGGGCGGTCGCGGCGAGGGGAAGGGGAGCAGTTGCCCATCGGGAGCCGGAGCGGCGGCGGTGGTGGGGAGAGGAGCCGGAGGTGGCGAAGCGAAGGGGCCTAGCTAGTGCTGTGTTGCTGCTTGGGGGCGTTGGGGTGCGGGCGACGTTGGCGGAGCGGAAGGTGGGGCCGGGTTCGGGGGACGGCCGTTTTGGTGTCGTGTCTGGGTTTGGGTTTGAGGGATCAGATCATCGGAGGATGCTCTTTTCTTGTCGCTGTCAAGAAGAAGATGGAGGATTTGCTTCGGAACAAAGTGTTTTGGTGATTTAGGTGTTACTGCTGCTAGTTGTACACTGTCTTTGGATTACTCTGTGAGATACTGTCAGATTTAAGCAAACATGTGCTGGGAGCAGATTGCCCTTGTTGGACCATGGCGGCTTTTCTTCGATTCAGACACTAAATGACATAATATATCTTTTCAGGGGCCATAGGGTTATGTTTCTTGGCACCTTACCTGGATGGAATCCTCTCTTATCCGTATGATGAGTGATGATGCAGTAGAGGTAAACTGTAAAATCAATGGCTTGGTCTAGAGATGAAAATTGAGCGGAAACTTTCCGACTTTTTTTATGAAAGAATAGAAGCGGAGTGAAAATATGAAAACAGAAATAGAACTTTATGGAATAGAAATTGAAATGGATTTTTTTTTTGCGGAAGCGGAAACGAAAATGGAATAGCGAATTCTGGTGAAACAGGCGCGGAAACAGAAATTACGTTTCCGACTAATGTGAAATTTCCGTTTTATGTTGGTTTTGTATGGTCAATCTAGTAGACACAATACCTGATCTTATCAAACGAAACCGCCTAAACAACCCCTGTTCTACTATCCATCGCAGTAAACAATCGTGATAAGGTTGGGGAGCAAGTTTGTCAGTTTACTTGAGTTGATCGGATTTCTCCACACAATTCAAATGGTTTTTTTGGTTCTGGTAATCATTCGCTTTTCGTCCGCGTCCGTGTCGTATTCGGTCCGTGTATGTGTTTCTGGAGTTTTGTATCTGTTTTTGTTTCCGTAAAAAATATGAAAACAAATGTAGCACTATTCAGTTCCGTCTGTTTTCGCTCCGTTTTTATCCCTTGGTCTATGTGGATATGTTTCTCTACAAGGGGGGCTTTTTATTCAAATGGGTTTTATAGGTTTCGAAGAGTTGAAATCTTTAGGGTGTTTTGCGTTGATGGTCGTTTGACCCATAGGATTGAGTCATAATGATTGTTCCTAAAGATTTTTTTTGCACTATATTTCTATACAGAAAATTATTTGCCCTACCTTTTGGACGATCTTGTTATCTTCAATGTGGCGATGCCAACTTGACCCTACCGGAAAGAGGTGCCAAGATCATGCATTATTCATGTTGCGTGCAATTCTAGAATTATGCAACATAGATGGGAACATCCTTTGCTCATCTCATCATGTGTGCACATAAACAACATTCAAATCGTCACCAAAGCAACATGTGAATTTGCTACAACTCGTATTGTCTTGGTCTATAACACAATTTTGTATTGTAATTGTTTCTGAGTGTTTGATGGTTGGCGGCTTATTTATTCACTAGTACGCCTTGTACAACAAATTTTAAATGTATGCCTACTAAATACTAAACAATTTGAGTCTTTTATGAGCTTTAGAATTTTAATAGCACAATGAATAAACAACAAATATGGATGTCTAAAAGATTGTTTGGATAAAAAATACTTGTGAAAAATAATATTGTCGCACTGCTGAAAATGATAATAAAAAATAACTTGATAGGGTTTTCGGGGGAATAAGTGAACGCGAAGTTAAGGGCAACCTTAGCCTATCAGGCTATCATGATAGTGCAGGAGGACGAGGGCATCATCATGCTTTAAAGTTTGTCATTGTAATCTTTACCTAGTAGATAGTACACTGCTAATCCAAATGGTGATAAAAATCAGTATAGGAGTAGTACGAAAAGAGACAGGAGCAAATCACTCCGGTAGTGATTACTGCAATTAACGAGCTAATCAAGTGCCGTACTGGTAGGCTATCTACAAATCCCCACTTTAAAGTCCTTTGACAAATTCCCAACAAATCATCGGTAGCACGACAGTACTCCATGCAGGATTTGCGGGTGGAATCATTTGTCTTTGCTGAGAAAAGCAGTACGAACACAGGCCACGTAATCCTATCCGATAAACAACGGAATTTGAAATAATTCTTGCTCGAGGACTTTGTGCTTGTTGTCTTCTTTTGCGAGATACTCAATTGTCGTTGGGATCGGATCATCGGAAGGTTGCGGAATCGGCATCTAGAATCGTTGTCCGGTAATACAGACCTCCGCTCAGTGGAACGAACTGCAGGTTGATCAACGTCTGTGTTTGAATTGCCTCCCGATGAAGCCAAGGCAGCATATTCCAAAGCAAGCTACAAGTAGAACGGACTTTTCGGTTGGCTTAATTAGCAGTGAAGCACCGTAGCATGCTTCAAAGTTTAGCTATCAATAGTACAGATGTATAAGATTCTCTCAGAGGAATGTATTTGTGTATTTTCCTGGAAGATTATGTGGTTTGGTAGCCACATTTTAATATTTTTAGTACCAAGGAAACAATTAAATCCCTTGTCATTTGTACATTTGAATACAAGAATACCACATACTAATTACAACTACATTAAAAAATCTCAAAAAAATCAAATAGAAAAATTCAGAAAACCACATGAGGACGTAGCAAAACTGGATATTGATTTTTTTATTCCACATAATATATATTAAAGCAGGTAATACATTTTTGTGGGAAGTGAACACAAGGATGATATGTAAAAAGTACTCCTTCCGATGCATATTAATTGTTGTAGATTTTTCCAAATGAGCGAAATATACAATGAAACGTGTCTAGACACATGCCTATCTTGTACAATCCTAACCAAATTGTGACACTTAATTTGGATGTGAGTGAGTACAACTTTTCACAAAAAAAAAGTTGCTTGATCAAGTGTCCTATCGGTGTGTCAATAAAATACTTCATCGAAAAAGCATTAAGAAAGGTTAAGACCAACCCCATCAGGCGCCCTCCTACCCTATCGACGATACGTTTGTGTCGCCCAAGGTTGGGCGGTGGCAGGGCGGGCCCATGTGTATTCATGGGTATGCAGGTGAATATTCAAAAATATTGTAAATCTTTTTGAATTATGTGATACTGCCACAAATTCTGATCTACATTGTATAGATGCCAACCCAAGTATTGACACAATCATCCGACTGTGTCGTTGGCTAGAGCGAATTAACATGCTTTGAAAGATCCTGGATTCAAACATTGGTTTTGTCAGTACTTTTTATTGTTTTCTTTGCACTTTTTTAATTTTGAATACCCATTGATAAAGTCATGGGCGGTGGCCTTATTGTTTATGTGCTTTTCATTGGTCCAAACGTCGAGGTAATTAGTCGAGGAGGAAAACATGTCCCGGCCATGCTTCTCTTTCGCATAAGTCGACGAATAAAACACGTTTATGGGTCTGTTTGATTGGTGCCCAAATTTTCCTTACCAATTTTTTGGCAGCCTACAATATTTTGGTACTTATGGTTGGTTGCCAAATTTTTGGTTACCTATGGAATCTTGCCAACTCTTCTCACATTTCCTTCATAAAAAATTTCCAACTTTTTGACCAACATGGGGTCAAAGAAATCTCTAACCAAAATTTTGGATAGCTAATGGTTGCCAATGTTTTGGTAAGGCGGAATCAAATAGGCCCTATATCTCTCGCCACTCTCTCGGTTTCTCCCTCCTAAACCCTAATTTCACCTGTGACACTCTTATTGGCGCACGACGGCGGCTACCGGGAGTAGCGGCGCAAGTGTTCAACCGGTGGCGGGGAACCACGAGGGGTGGCTAGTGCATTCTCTCCCCGGATCAGTAGCATCACCCCAATAATTACATGACAATAATATACACATGACTCACAAGAACGGTATAGTGAAATCGCCCTTTGGTCAAGATCAAGATAAGTACTCCCTCCGACCCATATTATTGTTCGCTAATATGGATGTATCTACCACTAAAACGGGTCTAGATACGTTCATATTAGCGAAGAGTAATATGGGTCGGAGGGAGTACATCTTTTAAGGGTCAAACATAACTAAGTTTTGGAGTGCCAATAACCTATAGCCTATTTACTCTCCTCGTTTCATATTAATCCGCACATTAGATTTGGTCAAAATCAAGCTCTTTAAATTTTAACTAGGTATATAGAATAAAATATTAGCAGATATAGTACAAAATATGTATATAAGTATACTTTATTATAATTTTAACTATATAAATTTTATATTTTAGATATTAATATTTTATCTACATAATTAGTCAAAATTTGTAATGATTGATTTTGACCAAACCATGTGTGCGGAGTAATATGAAATGGAGGGAGTAGATATAAATGCATTTCAAATAACTTAGGAGCAAAAAAATCATGTCCATAGAAGCCATGGATGGTTCAACAACATCCTAGGGCATAACTTAAGCTGCAGTTGGTAGTATATACAGATATGAACCCACGAATCTTTTTAGTTGGATTCAAGAGCAATCATCTTCTTGGCTTCTTGTTAGCTTCGCCTAGGTTGAATTGCTCGAGAAGCTCCTCAAAGTCAGCGTAGGCCTCATCATCCGAGTCTACGTATTGGATGTACTTTAAGCTCTCTTGGTGCTTCCTCCACTCATCCCAGTCCTCCTTGTGCACATCCTTCACATTGTCAAGGCCCGAAACGAAATCGTGGTCGATCTCCACGTAGCCCTTCTCGTCCCACTCCTTGCGAACCATCGCCTGGAATGGCTCAAAGTCGTCATTGATCCTCTTGAAAAGGAAGGCCTCTTCCTCGTACTTCCGCCTCGCTTCCTCGGGCGAGCAGAGCAGGTAGGGGTGTTGGATAATTAGGCACAATTTCCATGATTAATTCCAGAATATTAAACATGACAACGCTAGCTACTACCACATGTAACTCGAACATACTAGATGTACTAAACAACAAGATGAACGGAAACAAGTAGCAGCGAAACATGTACTCGCAGAACATGATGAACAGGGAAACAACAGTACACCGCACGTACCGTTCGCTTGCAGATGTAGTCGTAGCAGTAACGTTGTTGATGACAACGTTGGAGTAGACCGGTCGATGCAGACGGCGATGAAGACGGCGGTAGGCTGCACCGCCCGACTTGGATGGAAGACGACCCGTGATGAAGAGCTTGAGCAGTCGCGTAGAGCGCTTCCCAAAAACCTAATTTGCCCTCTCCCGTACAGGATCCCAAAGGCGAGTGGTTCCGCCCGTTCGCCGGTGCACGTCGGCGCTCGGGATGGAGTAGACTACGGAGGCGGCGCAAGCAGCGAGAGGTGGCAAAACCCTAGATTGGTTTCAGGATGTGTACGGCGTGTAGCCGGGCAAGAGTTTATATAGGCGCGGGTGCACAGCGGAGAAACCCTAGGCAACGTGGGCCACGCCCATGTCGCACGTCCGAGTCGGTTACAGCAGCCCACGATCCGGGAGCGACCCGAACCGGCTAGCTGTGACGCGTCCGTCAAGGACTCGGTCAAACGCTCGGTTTTCCTGTGCAGCAAAAAGATAAGCTCGGCTCCGAGGCTCAATTCCGCAAACCGCGGCGCGCGCGCGCGTCGAGTCGAGACGAGCGAGCGAGGAGGAGGAGGAGGAGCACGCGTGTGGCACTTCTCTTCTCACTCACTTACCAAGTGGTGCAACACCCCACCTTATATGTTGGTCTACATCTCTCCCAACTTTCCATGTGGGACTAAACTTAGCTCCCACCCCTTGCCTTTGTGCAGCCAAAAACTTGGGCTGCATTCCAAATGGGCTCACACACATGGGCTTTGAGATTTCTAGGAATTTCTGAAATCTACTATGGGCTTATATGAAAAGGCCCAATATTTCAACAATCCCCCACCAGATCTCAAATGCCCATTTAGAGATTTGCCAAACCTCACTACTTGTTTATATACCAGTGTTTCAGCAGAGACTGTTAAGTTGAACTTCCGCCTAGAACCTTAAGCTACGTCTATCAGCAACTTGAACAATGGACTACGCCTTAAATTGCAAGTTTTGTGCGTCAAGATTTCACTCAAAGTCATAACCAGTACATGGCTGCCAGTAGCCTACCGCACGGGTTGGAGCATATGCGTCGTACTCCATGGTCTCTTCATGAGTTTACTAGAGATCACCCAAATCTCATAGACTGCGACGTTTAACAATCGGACTCATATAGGTGTGTTTTTTCAAGAATGCTCTGTAGGACAGCATCTTTGCTAATCATAGCCAACAGAAACACATTAAGGCATGTTGCCAACCTGCCTTACAGACTTTGAGAGTTTTGCATCTTCACATAGAGAGGGTTACAGAATACTCTCCTCAGTTAAACCACTAGCTTGTTTTCCCAGGTCCTAATTCATGGGATCTCCGATCACAAAGGTTGGGTTACCGCTATGGCATAACATCTGTGGGTCTCAAACCCATCTCCCTCGATGCACTATCTATCACATTGCGTGATAGCCCCTTAGTAAAGGGATCTGCCAGGTTTTTGTCTGTTTGAATATACGTAATAGTTATTACTCCGGAGTTTCGCAATTTCCTGACAGACTTCAAACGTCTTTTAACGTGTCTTGATGACTTCGCGTTATCCTTAGAATTGTTCACTTTGACAATAACTGTTTGATTGTCACAATTCAAGAGGATGGCCGGCACAGGTTTTTCAACAACCGGCAAGTCCATCAAGAGCTCACGCAGCCATTCTGACTCTACAGTGGCTATGTCTAAAGCAGTAAGTTCTGTTTCCATAGTTGACCTCGTCAATATGGTTTGTCTACATGATCTCCATGATACGGCGCCACCTCCAAAGGTAAATACATACCCACTAGTGGCTTTGATATCATGTATATCAGAGATCCAATTTGCGTCACTATATCCTTCAAGCACAGCAGGGTGCCCTGAATAGTGAATCCCGTAACTCATTGTACGACATAGATAGCGCATGACCCTTTCAAGTGCATGCCAATGATCAATACCCGGGTTTGACATGAACCTACTCAACTTGCTCACAGCAAAAGAGATGTCAGGTCTTGTCGCGCTCGCTAAGTGCATGAGTGAACCAACGATCTGAGAATATCTCAGTTGATCTGTTGGTTCGTTCTTGTTCTTACGTAATATCACACTGGGATCATAAGGTGTTGGAGAAGACTTGCCATCAATAAAGCCAAACCGGCTCAAGATCTTCTCAACATAGTGGGATTGCGATAAAGTAATCCCACTCTCGTTCTTATTCAGCTTGATGTTCAGGATCACATCAGCTTCTCCCAGATCTTTCATATCAAAGCACTTTGACAAGAAAGACTTGACCTCATGTATTACTTTCATGTTTGTACCAAAGATGAGAATATCATCAACGTACAAACACAATATAACACCTTCGCCCCCACCATGGTGATAGTAGACGCACTTGTCAGCCTCATTAACGACAAAGCCAACAGAAGTTAAAGTTCTGTCAAACTTCTTATGCCATTGCTTAGGTGCTAGTTTCAGGCCATATAAAGATTTTAGCAACTTGCACACCTTTGTCTCTTCACCTTTTACCACAAATCCATCAGGCTGATCCATATAGATTTCCTCTTCCAACTCTCCATTAAGGAAAGCTGTCTTTACGTCCATTTGATGAACGATAAGACCATAAGAGGCAGCCATGGAAAGTAGTACTCGAATGGTGGTTAGTCTAGCGACTGGTGAATAGGTGTCGAAGTAATCTTCGCCTTCTTTCTGTGTGTAGCCTTTCGCTACAAGTCTCGCCTTGTACTTCTCAATAGTACCATCAGGCCTTAGCTTCTTCTTGAACACCCACTTGCAGCCCATAGGCTTACAGCCATGGGGGCGCTCTGATAATTCCCATGTTCTATTAGAAAGAATCGAGTCCATCTCATTCTGGACAGCTTCTTTCCAATCATCTGCATCTGGTGATGCATATGCCTCAGCAATGGACTTGGGAGTATCATCCACAAGGTACACAATGAAATCATCACCAAAGGACTTTGCAGTCCTCCGTCTCTTGCTCCTTGTAGGAGCTTCATTGTCAACCTTCTCATGAACGTTCTGAAAAACGTTCTCATGTGGTTGCTCAAAATAATCATCAGATGCACTAGATTCAGGAATTATCTCAGAAGAAAATCTAGCAGTGCTATGCATATCTTTCATAGGAAACATATTCTCAAAAAATGTTGCATCACGAGATTCCATTATAGTGTCAACATGCATATCAGGTACCTCGGATTTAACTACTAAAAATCTATAGCCAATGCTCCGCTGAGCATAACCTAGAAAGATGCAATCCACAGTCTTTGGTCCGAGTTTGCGTTTCTTTGGGATGGGAATGTTGACCTTCGCCAAGCATCCCCAAGTGCGCAAATACGAAAGTGATGGCTTTCTCCCAACCCACTCCTCATAAGGGGTTTTATCTTTATTCTTGTTAGGAACTCTATTCAGGACATGACATGCAGTCAACAAAGCCTCCCCCCACCATGCCTTTGATAAACCAGCAGTGTCGAGCATGGAATTCACCAAGTCAGACAGAGTGCGGTTTTTCCTCTCGGCCACCCCATTAGATTGGGGCGAGTAGGGAGGCGTCCTCTCATGAATAATACCGTGTTCCTCACAGAATTCGTCAAAGATTTTAGGAAAATACTCTCCACCACGATCCGACCTCAGACGCTTGATCTTTCTCTCTAGTTGATTTTCAACTTTGGCCTTATAAATTTTAAAGTAGTCTAAAGCTTCATCTTTAGTTCGCAACAAGTAAACATAGCAAAATCTAGTCGCATCATCAATCAATGTCATGAAATATCTCTTTTCACCTTTTGTCAACACACCATTCATCTCACACAGATCAGAATGTATGAGTTCTAGAGGTGCCAAGTTTCTCTCCTCGGCCGCCGTATGAGGCTTACGAGGTTGCTTCGATTGCACACAACTATGGCACTTAGAACCTTTGGCAATAGTGAATTTCGGAATTAAACTCATGCTGGATAACCGAGACATCAAACCAAAATTAATGTGACATAAACGAGAATGCCAAACACTGGTATCATCATTAACACCGCCACAAATATGGTTCACGGATTTATTACAGAAATCTGAAAGTGAAAAGCGGAACAAGCCTCCGCACTCATAGCCTTTTCCAATAAATTGTCCATGCTTGGAAATGACTACCTTATTCGACTCTAAAACAACCTTAAACCCATCTCTGCAGAGAAGGGAACCGCTAACAAGATTCTTGTTCATAGAAGGGACATGCTGCACGTTCCTCAGCTGCACGATCTTCCCCGAAGTGAACTTCAGATCTACCGTGCCAACACCACGAACAGAGGCATGTGACCCATTGCCCATTAGGACGGAGGAATCCCGTGCGGCCTGGTAAGAAGTGAACATAGAGATGTCAGCACACACATGAACGTTAGCACCCGTATCAATCCACCAAGAGGGAGATTGAAATACCGAAAGAACGGTAAATAGATTACCATACCCATCAGTATTGCTAGCAGTCACGACGTTGACATTCTTGGCCCTTTTCCCTCTGCGGTCTGCGCGTTCTGGGCAGTCCTTGGAAAAGTGGCCGGGCTCTCCACAAGTGAAACAAGTTAGATCACTTCTGTCCATGTTCGGCTTCTTCTTCTTGAAGGTTGTAGTCTTTACAGGCTTGTTGAAAGAGGGCTTGAAGTTCCCTTTATTCTTGCCTGAGGATTTGCCTTTCTGCTGGACAAAGTTAGCAGTAGCATGACCCTCTCCTTTCTCAGTAGTGTCCTTAGCACGAGCCTTCTCCTCAACATCAAGGGACGCTATCAGATTTTCAACTGATATCTCCTGTCTCTTGTGTTTGAGGGCTGTGGCGAAGTTCCTCCATGAAGGGGGCAACTTAGCAATAATGCAACCCGCCACAAACTTGTCGGGTAAGGCACACTTAAGGAGTTCGAGCTCTTTGGCAATGCACTGTATCTCATGAGCTTGTTGAACCACAGGAAGGTCCTTAGTCATCTTAAAATCATGAAAGCTCTCCATGATGTACAGTTCACTGCCAGCATCTGCAGCACCAAACTTGGCGTCCAGTGCGTCCCAGAGCTCCTTCCCGTCTTTTATGTGCTTAAACACATCACACAGACGGTCAGCAAGAATGCTCAGAATGCATCCCACAAAGATAGTATTGGCTTCCTCGAACTTTTTCTGATCATCCTCAGACATAGTTCCTTCAGGTTTGCCTTTACTAATCTGGAACACTTTCATCGTGGTCAGCCAAAGCTCAGCTTTGTACTGCCACCTCTTGAAGTGCACACCGGTAAATTTATCCGGCCTCAGTGCATCGGTAAAACTAGCCATTGATAATTCAGGAAATTGCCTACATTTAGTTTTTGGATTGTTGGATAATTAGGCACAATTTCCATGATTAATTCTAGAATATTAAACATGACAACGCTAGCTACTACCACATGTAACTCGAACATACTAGATGTACTGAACAACAAGATGAACGGAAACAAGTAGCAGCGAAACATGTACTCGCAGAACATGATGAACAGGGAAACAGCAGTACACCGCACATACCGTTCACTTGCAGATGTAGTCGTAGCAGTAACGTTGTTGATGACAACGTTGGAGTAGACCGGTCGATGCAGACGGCGATGAAGACGGCGGTAGGCTGCACCGCCCGACTTGGATGGAAGACGACCCGTGATGAAGAGCTTGAGCAGTCGCGCAGAGCGCTTCCCAAAAACCTAATTCGCCCTCTCCCGTACAGGATCCCAAAGGCGAGTGGTTCCGCCCGTTCTCCGGTGCACGCCGGCGCTCGGGATGGAGTAGACTACGGAGGCGGCGAAAGCAGCGAGAGGTGGCAAAACCCTAGATTGGTTTCAGGATGTGTACGGCGTGTAGCCGGGCAAGAGTTTATATAGGCGCGGGCGCACAGCGGAGAAACCCTAGGCAACGTGGGCCACGCCCACGTCGCATGTCCGAGTCGGTTACAGCAGCCCACGATGAGGTGGCAAAACCCTAGATTGGTTTCAGGATGTGTATGGCGTGTAGCCGGGCAAGAGTTTATATAGGCGTGGGCGCACAGCGGAGAAATCCTAGGCAATGTGGGCCACGCCCACGTCGCACGTCCGAGTCGGTTACAGCAGCCCACGCTCCGGGAGCGACCCGAACTGGCTAGCTGTGACGCGTCCGTCAAGGACTCGGTCAAACGCTCGGTTTTCCTGTGCAGCAAAAAGATAAGCTTGGCTCCGAGGCTCAATTTCGCAAACCGCGGCGTGCGCGCGCGCGTCGAGTCGAGTCGAGACGAGCGAGCGAGGAGGAGGAGGAGGAGCGCACGTGTGGCACTTCTCTTCTCACTCACTTACCAAGTGGTGCAACACCCCACCTTATATGTTGGTCTACATCTCTCCCAACTTTCCATGTGGGACTAAACTTAGCTCCCACCCCTTGCCTTTGTGCAGCCAAAAACTTGGGCTGCATTCCAAATGGGCTCACACACATGGACTTTGAGATTTCTAGGAATTTCTAAAATCTACTATGGGCTTATATGAAAAGGCCCAATATTTCAACAAGGGGTCGTACTCCTCGGGGCATATGGGCTCCTCCCTCTCCATGGCCAGGATGAACCCGACGTAGTCATCGGGGATGCGATGCTTGCCGACAGGCGGATCAGACTAAGCGCCGATCTTCTCCGTATGGATCATGTCGCCGATCACCGTCACTGCATTCCCTGTCTCCGTCGGGGCCTTGTCCATCTGGAGATTGACGATCGCCGCCGCTGCCTTCCCTGTCCAGACCGCCGCCTTTTCCAACTCCAGCTTATGGATCTCCTTGATGATGGCCGCCAGCGTCGAGAGAGTACGGCGGCGGCTCGATCTCTATCTTCTTTATATAGTAGAAACCGAACCGGGGATACATACGTACACTCGTACAGTATGTTTTTAGAAACAACCCAAGGTACATACGGCTTCCAGGCAGACTTGGACCCAACTGTCTCACGGACCTGGACCGGACTGGACACCATCTGGGCCTCCAAATAGGTCCACCTATCGCATCTCTATGCTTTTTCTATCTATAACAAACACATGCATACACTCGCATTGAAGAGATTTTTTTAATGGAACATGAATGATTCAGCAAAAAATTATACTAAGTCACCCATAGGTTTTTCTTAGTCAAAGGGAGTACATTTTTCTACTCCGTATGTCTTTTGGGACATGTTTGGTTCAAGCATGAGGAAGACAGTGAGATACGCAGCGTTGAGTGACATTGAGTTCATGGGTTCCCATGTAAAAAAAGAGTTTATGGGTTCCGAGCAGAGAAAAGATAATATTTAACTCAGGGAGTTCAAAATGGGAAAATGAGGATATAGATGTCCATTTTCACCAAATCATGGGCTAGAGCTAGAGTATCTACATTCGACGGAAGTACGGGATTACAAGTTTTTCATAACCCCACATACACCAAGGTTTATGAAAAAAATGGTGAGAGTTCTTTTTGATCAATTCATTAATACTATTTTCCTTTCCATTGCTATATCAAGCTCCATCCTTCAAGAGAGATGTGCTCATAAATGGGTTATGAAACCCAAAACACAATGGTCACGTGATGGGATATGTACCTTCCCAGGGTGAAAAAAAGGTCGTGATTGGACTTTGGAAGCTAAGCACAAACACAACGAGATATAACAAAGAGCTAGGAGAAAAACCTTGTGTCAAACTCTTAAAGCTTCAAGACGAGTTATGATGATGATGATGATGATGACATGGTGGCGCATTTGGTATGCCCGCAATGAGGTGGTACATCACAAGCCAGCACCACCCATCGAAGCTTCTCACCGTTTCTTATGCAGTTACCTTGAGTCCCTGCTGAGCTTAAAACAAGCACCATTTGTTGATCCTGCGAAGGAGAAAACAGCGATCACGAATGATCAAATGTTACTGAGGACAAGGAAGCCGATGCTCAAGCCTAAAAAGCAGAAGGATCGGAATAACTGGACCAAGCCTACCAGGGGATGGCTGGATCTTAATGTAGATGGATCCTGGTGCGAGGGAGAAAACACAGGTGGTATTGGTATGGTTCTACGGAACGACGAGGGGGAAATTATCTTCTCAGCCTGTCGTTATTTGGTAACCTGTTATAGTCCTTTGGAAGCTAAGCTAAGTGCGTGTGTCGAAGGCCTGTCCTTGGCCATGTAATGGTCTGCTGGCCCGATTGTGCTGGAAAGTGACTGCCTGGTAGCCACAGAGATGATCAGTGATGCGAACTTCAATAGATCGCATTTAGCTGCTCTCGTCAATGAAGCAAAGGAGTTTTGCCATGGAAGTAGAGAATGCAAAGTAACACACATCAGTAGGGAGTGTGAGCCATTCTTTAGCAAAGTTGAAAGGACATGTTCCTTGCTTTCAGTTTTTGGGTGTTTGATCACAATACAAGGAATTTAACCTTGTGCTGAGCTTTGCAGGAATTCTACAGGTATTGCACAAGACTGATGGTGAAGAAGTGTGGGAATGGGGACTACTGTAGAAAGGCTTGAAATCACCCAAAGGAGAGAAAATTCTAGGGCCGGAAATTCTGTTTCAGGGCCGGAATTTCCGCCCCTGGACAAAATTTCCGGGGGCCGGAAATTTCATAATTTCTGGCCCTTCGAAATTCGGCTAAGTCCTTTACGAAACGTTGTGGTGCAACGTGCAGTAAGGGGGCCGGAAATTTCATAATTTCCGGCCCCCGAAAATTCGGCTAAGTCCTTTGCTAAAGGCTGTGGTGCAACTTTCAGTGAAGGGGCCGGAAATTCTGTTAACGCAGAATTTCCGGGGGCCGGAAATTCTAGAATTTCTGGCCCCCGCGATTTTTCGCTAAGTCCCTTAACTCAAGCTGTGGTGCGACCTTCAGGAAAGGGCCAGAATTTCTGGCCGGAAATTCCATTTTGGAATTTCCGGGGGGCCGGAATTTCCACCCCCAGGCCGGAATTTCCGCCCTTAGTGGATGGCGGAATTTCCGGGGAAAGTTTTCTCCAACGGCCACATTTCGAGCCAGCCTATAAATAGTCGTCCCCTACCTCAGATCTGGTCACCTCGTCCACACTCTCTTTCCTCCATTGGTGCCTAGCTTCAACTCCGTAGATCTCCTTCCCTAGCCAACCAAATCCTCCAAGACTTGGTAGATTGGGAGAGGACCCATAGATCTACAATCCCACCAAAGTAATTAGTGTTTGCTTCACTCCTCCTCCGTGGACCTTGCCTTAGGCAAGAGAGGTCACCTCAAAGCTTCCTCCGTGTAAAAGCTTTGTGGTTGTTCTTGTTGGGAGCCTCCAATTGAGTTGTGGAGTTGTGCCCCAACCTCCGTGTAAGGGTTTCGGTCGGTACCCCCAATACCACCGCTTAGTGGAAACGAGCTAGCCTCCGTGGCTTGCTCACCGGAGAACAAGGTGAGCCTCCGTGGCGTTGGTGGACTCCGTGTCGCCACACCTCTCCAACGTAGACATACTTCCCCTCAAAAGGAAGGAACTACGGGAATACATCCTTGTGTCTTTGGCTTCCGCTTTACGGTCTTTTCTTACCCTTACTTGCTTTGTGTTTACTCCTTTCACTCTTGTTCACTTGCTTGCTTGTCACATAGGAAATTCACCTAGTTGCACATCTAGAGAATTTCGTTTTGTGTCAAGCCTTAAATTTGAAAAAGGTAAAATTTTGTGTAGCGCCTATTCACCCCCCCTCTAGTCGCCCGTGAGATCCTTTTCAATTGGTATCAGAGCCTAGTGCTCTTTGATTGGGCTTAACCGCCTAAGAGATCATGGGCGATGAGGAACCTGCCACTAAGGGGGATCTTAATAACATAATGACTCGCATGGATGCTATGATGGCAGCCATGGAAAGCCAAAAATCTCAACTTGATGCTCTCACTAGTGGAACATCAAGTACCACTCCACCAACTCCGGTTGCACCTCGGGTAAGGATAAACCATCCTTAAGCGAGGAAGTGATGTCTACGCACTTCTATTCTTGTAGACACTTGTTGGGCCTCCAAGTGCAGAGGTTTGTAGAACAGCAGCAAGTTTCCCTTAAGTGGATCACCCAAGGTTTATCGAACTCAGGGAGGTTAGAGGTCAAAGCTATCCCTCTCAAGCAACCCTGCAATTACGATACAGAAAGTCTCTTGTGTCCCCAACACACCCAATACACTTGTCAGATGTATAGGTGCACTAGTTCGGCGAAGAGATAGTAAAATACAAGCGGTATAGATGATTATAAGTAGCAAACGTGATGTGAAATAAATATCGCTGCGAGCAAACAAGTAACAAAATAGCAAGTAAACGGTATGCAAAGCTTGGAAACAAGGCCTAGGGATCATACTTTCACTAGTGGACACACTCCCAACAATATAACATGACTGAACAAATAACTTCTCTTTGCTAAGGCACTCTGAATTACTCTCCTATTGAATAACACTAATCATTGTGTAGTGGCTACAGAAGCACCCCTTAAAGTTCATCAAGTACTTGACAAACACCACTCATAGAGATACCCAAATCAGATCACAACTCAAGATAGAAATCATTGCAACTTAGACCAAGTACTAACACGGTGCACACACTGTCAACATTACACCATGAAAGGAGGAATAGATCACTCAAACTATCATAGCAATAATTATTCTCATAATCCACAAGAGATCACAATCATAGCCTAAACCAAGTACCACCATGATGCACGCACTGTCACCGTTACACCAAGGCAGGAGGAATAGATTACTTTAATAACATCACTAGAGTACACAAAATATCTGAATAATAACATGTACTTGTTCAACATGATACAAAGCTCACGATCACATAAAGATCACATCATGGGAGAGAGAGGTGAACCACATAGCTACCGGTAGAGCCCTCAGCCCCGGGGATGAACTACTCCCTCCTCATCATAGGAGACAGCAAGGTTGATGGAGATGGCGGTGAGGTCGATGGAGACGGCAGAGACGGCGATGGAGACCGATGGAGATGGCTCCGGGGGCACTTCCCCGTCCCGGCAGGGTGCCGGAACAGAGACTTCTGTCCCCCGAAATTCATCGGTGGCGGCGGCGGAGCTACGGAACTCTTTCTGGAAAATTGATCGGGCCTCTAGGGTTTTCCGTCCCGAGGCTTCTTATAGGCGAAGGGGCAATGTCAGGAGTGGGACCAGGCGCCCTCACACATGGCTGGCGCGGCCAGGGGCCTGGCCGCGCCACCATGGTGTGTGGGGCCCCTGTGGCCCACCTCCTACTCCTCTTCGGATCTCTGGAAGCTTCCGGGTAAAATAAGACTTCAGGATGTTGTTTCGTCCAATTCCGAGAATATTTCCTGTGTATCACTTCTGAAACACAAAAACAGCAGAAAACAGGGAACTGGCACTGTGGCAACTTGTTAATAGGTTAGTTCCGGAAAATGCATAAAAGTGCCACTAAGTGTAACGAAACAATAGGCAAATGGTGTAAAAACAAGCATGGAGCATCAAAAATTATAGATACGTTGGAGACGTATCAAGCATCCCCAAGCTTAACTCCTGCTCGTCCTCGAGTAGGTAAGTGATAACAAAAGAATAATTTTTGAGGTGACATGCACCTACACAATCTTGATCATATATGTAAGCATTGTGAGCTGGGATCATAAGAAATTAAAACATGGGCATGAAAGATATAATCATGACAATAAGAACTTAGCAACCATGTTGTAAACATGCAAATGAACACAAACAAAAGATCATGAAAATGAAACAATGAAAGTCAAACGTGTGTTCAAATTATAAGGAAAAACATACAAAAGGTTTTCAGCTTGTCCTTCAAAGAGAGCAAAACATAAATGCATAGGACACCTCAAAGTTTAAGAGGGCGACTAGATACAAATAATTTAAGAACAAGTGAAACCAACAATATGAATCAATCAATGAAAACTTTGGGACAATGCACATTATACTCAGAATGACAACTATGCTCTCTTAATGGTGCATAAAGGTAGAAGGTGGAGACTCAACATAAAAGTAAAAGAAAGGCCCTTCGCAGAGGGAAGCAGTGATTAAACATGTGCTAGAGCTTTTCATTTGTAAAACAGAGAGATAAAAATTGGTTTTGAGAGGTGGTTGTCTTTGTCAACGACTGGTAATGGGGTTCTTACTATCTTCCATACAAAAATGTAGCAAGTTTTTGAGAGAGAGATTGGCACTTTTGTGCTCTTTTATAAAGCTTGGCACTCCTCCCCACCTTTTTTCCTTTCACAAACCATGGCTAACCGATTCCATCGGGTGCCCACCAACATTCACATTCCATGGAGGAGTGCCTTTTTTCTTTTCTTTTTTTCCTTTTTTTCTTTTTTGGAATAAGCAATATGGAAGATAGCAAATCCGACCACTACGTCCCCATGAGCTGAAAACAGTGTCACAAAACGAGAAGTGTTTTGAAGGTTTTTGAAAGGTAGCACATGAAAATTTACTTGGAATGGCTTACAAATACCATGCATAGGAATTTATAGTGGACACAATGGCAAACTTGGTTTTTAGGAGTTGGATGCACGAGTAGAGCTCATACTCAGTACAAAATGAGGGCTAGCAAAAGACTGGGAGCGACCAACTAAGAGAGCAATAATGGCCATAATCATGCATAGCGACAAAGCAATATTAAAAGAAGCATAAGATGGCATCAAAAGTCAAAAACTAAATGATCATAGAGGCTATAGGCGACTTTGTAAGAGTCTAACATGTGTGAGCATGCGCCAAGTCAACCCAAACAAAGCATCAAGGAGAAAACCAAAATAATGCTTCCAAATAATTACAACGCATGATTTTTTCAAAGGCTCATTAAGCAATCTCAGTTATTTGAGACAAATCATGCTACAGCAAAAACCACTAAGCATACTATCAAAAAGACATCAAGCACGACATGCAAAAGCCTAGGCCGCAGTCTACACAAGCTCCTTCTTGTACCACTTTTTTGCATAAAGCTTTTTCTCTTTTCCAACACCATTTGAAATTTTTATAAACACCTCTTTTGATGAAAACCAATAAAGATCAGAGGCAAAAATACACCTTGATGAAAAGATATGGCAAGATCTGAACGCATATCAAGGCAAAAATGAAAACCAAAAGCAGTAGCAGAAAAAGTAGAACGCACGATTTTTAATAAGAGTGAAAACTAGAGCGTTCTTTGCAAATGAAAACGAGTACATCTCCTCCAAAGGAAATTTGATGTGATCAAACCATTTATTGCAGCAAACAAAACAGAACTAATAATGAAAACCAAAACAACTGACGCTCCAAGAAAAACACATAGTGCATGAAGCAATAAAAATATAGTGTCTTGAAAGGTGACCTAATTTTTGCCGATGAAGAAGGGGTGCCTCGGGGGCGTCCCCAAGCTTTTACGCTTGTACTTCTTGGATATTTCTTGGGGTAATGCATGGGCATCCCCAAGCTTGAGCTTTTGTCCATTCTTCAACTCATCTCATCATTCTCCAATCCCTACACTTGAAAACTTCCTTCATACAAAACTAAACACAATTCTATTAGCAACATTAGTGTAAGCATAACATATATTCAACCTCTTTTTGCTTCAGGTTTGAACTCAAAACCACCACATATATAGTAGATACTACTGTATCAACTTCCCCAAAAGTTCCATAATCAAAAGAACTCAAAAGAAAGCGATAAAGTGGCAAACACAAATATTGGCAGAAATCTGTCAAAACTGAACAGCTGACAAAGGTCGAATTTTTGAGGGATTTTCTGTTGCTCAAATCAAAAAGTGTTCAACTAACAAAAGTTTTGATATAACCTGGGGCATATGCACAAGAAATCGCAGGTCCAAAAGATAAACAGAGAATTTTCACGAATTTTTACGGTGCAGCACCAAAAACTGTTTCAGGACAGCAACATCCCCAAATCTTACCTCACTCAAATTAGAGGTTTCTCTTGGCACAAAAACAAAATAAACAAGATAAGGAGCGGTTATTACAGTAGTAATAACTTCCAAGACTCAAATAAAAGAAAAAGTACTGAAAGTAAAACAATGGGTTATCTCCCAAGAGTGCTTTTCTTTAACGCCTTTGAGCTAGGCGCAGTAATTTGCAAAGATGCTCATGTGGGCGCCATATAAAAGCTTGAGGCAAAGGCGCCATATAAGAACTTGAAGCAATAGAGAGCATCAAAAAGCATGTATGAAACACATTTAAATCTAAACCACTTCCTATGAAAAATAGTCTTGTAAAGAGACAAGTCATGAAAGCGCAAAGCAAAAAGCATAGGAAGGCAAAACAAGTACAACTTCAAGAATTGCAATATAAAGAGGGGAAACTCAATATTGTTGAGATTCATCAAACCATGTTTCCCTCTCTCATAATAACTTTCAGTAGCATCATGAATAGAACTAACAATATAACTATCACATAAAGCATCCCTATCATGAGCCACATGCATAAAAGGATTAATACTCCCTACATGAACAATAGTAGTAGGAGCAGATTCCACAGAATAATTATTCTCATCACCATAATCATCAAAAATAGGAGGCATATTGTAATCATAACTAATTTTCTCCTCAAAAGTAGGTGAACTGAAAATATTATACCCATCATCACAAGCTAGAGAACTACTATGTCGCAAAGCAGACTCATCAAACATATCATCATAAGAAGGAACATGGATAGCACTAATGGTACAACAATTATTAACCTTAGAATTGGTACCAAAAAGATTTTCAATATCAAAAGTAGAGTGCTTTTCCCAATCATGATCACTAACATAAGTAATAGGCATAGGAACATCATCCCAATCAGAATTATCATAATCTATAGCAGGATCATAACGCTTAGGGGAAGATACCGTGTCCTCTCGCCTTTTACTCCTCCTCTTCTTCTTCTTCTTCTTCTTCTTACTCTCTCCTTTAGAAGGGAGAGACTTGAAGGGCATCTTCTCCACATATTCTCTAGGAGGGAAAGGCATCTTCTCCACATAATCTGGTTTGCTGACAGAAACAACAGAAGAAACTTTGGAGGATTCCTCCTCTCTATTAATAAGATCGAAACATCTATTAGTCCTATCATAGCTTGGCAAATCATTATGTTTAATAAGATCTTGTAAGTAAGTATTTGCGAGGCAATCTTTAGCACAATAGAGATGACAACCAAGAAGGGTGCTATTAATATCAACATCATTCATGTCAACCAAAGAAAGCTTTCTAGATATCTCTTCACAATTCAAAAACAAAGTAAGCTCATCATGCTGATTGAGAGTAATCTTATCATCACAATACAAATCTGCGGTACTCGTTCGATTAATTGGGCATTGAAAATTGAAGTGACCTTTTTCACCACAAAATTCACAAAGAAAAGGATAAAGCTCACAAACCCATTCACCAAGCACATCTAGATCCTTGAGCCACATGCTGGTTTCTTCATTTGCGTGGGTGATGCAATAATCTTCCTTGTTGTAACTCTGTTCACAAGGTCTATGTATTCCACAAAAATTAACATGCTTATAGGAAATAGTACTTTGAGAAGTTTGAGCATGTTTATTGCAATCATCAACAACAATATCACTTTCTATGCAAGTGTCCTTAAAAGGTTCATGATACACGTCCCCATTTCCTTTAGGAACATTCATATGGGAAGCAAAGGCTTTAAAGCAATCAACCATAATTTGAGGATCAAGACCATATTTAGCACTAAGCTCTTGAAAATTAGCAGTTTCAGCGAAAGACTTAATGCAATCAAACTCGTAATTCATACCTGGTCCTTTACCTTTGTCGCTATCCCAACCTTCAATATTGTTTTGAATTGTTTCAAGCAGATCCCACTTGATGTCAACATCCTTGCTTGTGAAAGACCCATCAAAGCATGCATCTAGATAGTCCTTGTAATATCCTGAAAGCCTTGCATAAAAATTATTAATAACAATATTACGGGGAAGATCATGAATAGGACATTTATGCATTAGTAACTCCAATCTTCCCCACGCTTGGGCAATGCTTTCTCCCTCATGAGGCCAAAAATTATATATCTGATTACGATCTTTATGAATCTCACTTGGAGGATAGAATTTAGAATAAAAGAGAGGCACAATTTCCTCCCATGCAATAGATGGACCATCTTCAAGCAGCCGATACCATTCCTCAGCTCTGCCTTTCAGTGACAAAGAGAATAGCTTCTTCTTAACTTGGTTCATTGAAATACCTGCACACTGGAACAACTCGCATAATTCATGTATAAAGAGCAAATGATCACCAGGATGGACAGTTCCATCTCCTAAATAGCAGTTATCCCTAACACGTTCAAAAATCTTTGTAGGTATTTTAAAAGGATGGGGAGCACAAGCATCACTAGAAACATCACATATGGGAGATAAAATATTATCAGAACAAACCTTCTCCACTAAAGCTGGGGGACTAAAAATATCATACTCAACAAAACCAGCTTCCCCAAGCTTAGACTTTTCTATAGCATTAGCATTAACAGTATTCAAAGCATTCGTACTAATAACATTGCTATGCGAAATAAGCTCCAAAGGATTTTCAATTTTCTCTTCAAATCTAAAATCAGGAAAAAGACTAAAGAACTCTTTATTTTCCATTAAGCCTAACTAGTGAAAATAAAAACAAGAAACAAAAAAATATAATTGCAGAATCTAAAGGAAATAACTCCGAGCACTCACACAGGAGGATGCGAGTACCTTTTACCTTACCTCCCCGGCAGCGGCGCCAGAAAAGAGCTTGATGTCTACGCACTTCTATTCTTGTAGACACTTGTTGGGCCTCCAAGTACAGAGGTTTGTAGAACAGCAGCAAGTTTCCCTTAAGTGGATCACCCAAGGTTTATCGAACTCAGGGAGGTTAGAGGTCAAAGCTATCCCTCTCAAGCAACCCTGCAATTACGATACAGAAAGTCTCTTGTGTCCCCAACACACCCAATACACTTGTCAGATGTATAGGTGCACTAGTTCGGCGAAGAGATAGTAAAATACAAGCGGTATAGATGATTATAAGTAGCAAACGTGATGTGAAATAAATATCGCTGCGAGCAAACAAGTAACAAAATAGCAAGTAAACGGTATGCAAAGCTTGGAAACAAGGCCTAGGGATCATACTTTCACTAGTGGACACACTCCCAACAATATAACATGACTGAACAAATAACTTCTCTTTGCTAAGGCACTCTGAATTACTCTCCTATTGAATAACACTAATCATTGTGTAGTGGCTACAGAAGCACCCCTTAAAGTTCATCAAGTACTTGACAAACACCACTCATAGAGATACCCAAATCAGATCACAACTCAAGATAGAAATCATTGCAACTTAGACCAAGTACTAACACGGTGCACACACTGTCAACATTACACCATGAAAGGAGGAATAGATCACTCAAACTATCATAGCAATAATTATTCTCATAATCCACAAGAGATCACAATCATAGCCTAAACCAAGTACCACCATGATGCACGCACTGTCACCGTTACACCAAGGCAGGAGGAATAGATTACTTTAATAACATCACTAGAGTACACAAAATATCTGAATAATAACATGTACTTGTTCAACATGATACAAAGCTCACGATCACATAAAGATCACATCATGGGAGAGAGAGGTGAACCACATAGCTACCGGTAGAGCCCTCAGCCCCGGGGATGAACTACTCCCTCCTCATCATAGGAGACAGCAAGGTTGATGGAGATGGCGGTGAGGTCGATGGAGACGGCAGAGACGGCGATGGAGACCGATGTAGATGGCTCCGGGGGCACTTCCCCGTCCCGGCAGGGTGCCGGAACAAAGACTTCTGTCCCCCGAAATTCGTCGGTGGCGGCGGCGGAGCTACGGAACTCTTTCTGGAAAATTGATCGGGCCTCTAGGGTTTTCCGTCCCGAGGCTTCTTATAGGCGAAGGGGCAATGTCAGGAGTGGGACCAGGCGCCCTCACACATGGCTGGCGCGGCCAGGGGCCTGGCCGCGCCACCATGGTGTGTGGGGCCCCTGTGGCCCACCTCCTACTCCTCTTCGGATCTCTGGAAGCTTCCGGGTAAAATAAGACTTCAGGATGTTGTTTCGTCCAATTCCGAGAATATTTCCTGTGTATCACTTCTGAAACACAAAAACAGCAGAAAATAGGGAACTGGCACTATGGCAACTTGTTAATAGGTTAGTTCCGGAAAATGCATAAAAGTGCCACTAAGTGTAACGAAACAATAGGCAAATGGTGTAAAAACAAGCATGGAGCATCAAAAATTATAGATACATTGGAGACGTATCAGGAAGATCCGGAGAAGGATGGGAATGAGAACAACGAGGATCCCCCCAAGAAAGATGACACCTCTCGGGGACATAGCACGGAGGTTCCACATCCTATGAGCTATGTCTCCGGAAGGCACCTTCAAATGCCACACCTTGCCTCATGCAGCCCACCGCCACCACTTGATGCTTCTAGCTTTGCCAATTGGCAAGATAACATGCGCTATCACATAAACTTCGTGTCTATTGAGCTTTGGAGGATCATTGAGCAGGGTTTTCATCCAACTTCCAAGGACTTGACCAACTTGCTACCTTGGGAGCAAATCGACAAGCAGCTCAATGCCTCCGCCTTGCATCTCATTCACATGTCTCTCACCGAGAAGGACAAGGCGTTCGTCTGCAACATCTCCTCCGCCAAGGAAGCTTGGGATGCTCTCACCCACCTCTTCATCGGCAATGAGAGCATTCAAGAGTCCAAGTTTGATGAGGCGTCTAATGAAGTGGACAACTTCGCTATGCTTGATGGTGAATCTCCCGAAGAACTTCATCGGCGTCTCTCGGCACTCCAAGTGAAGCTAGTCGACCTCGGCTCTACTCAATGTGATGGGAGATGGATGAAGAGGAAATTTGTCCAAGCCCTCTTGCCCTTCTTCAAAGATACGATGAACTCAATCAAGGGAGATGCCAACTTTAGGAAGATGACCGCTCATGACATCTTGCAAGAGATTGTGGCAAGGAAGATCTCCGAGAAGAATGCGGATGATGCTCTAGCTCGTGCACGTGGTGTGCGTGCACCCAACCTTGCTTTGAAGGCCAAAGTCTCTCTTCATGAAGAAGCAAGTTTGTTGGAAGAGGAAGAGTCAATGAGTGGAAGTCCCGAAGACATGAAGTATGCTCATGCCGAACACATGGCTCTTGCTCAACGGGCTTTCATGAAGAAGTGGAAGTCATCAAGTCCCTCCAAACCTAAGGCCACAAGTAGAGTGAGAACATGCTACAATTGTGGTAATCAACACCATTTCATCGCGGACTGTCCCTATGAAAGAGTGGAAGATCACAATGGAAGACTCATCCGCAAGGAGATGAAGGCCAAGTCTTACCCACCAAGGAACTTTGACAAGAAGAAAGCCGTTCCAATACATGCCTTGACGACTCAAGAAGAATACCCATCCGGTGATGATGCAAGTGATGATGAAGAAGTAGGAAGGGCAGCCATCGCCATCGTCAAGCCTATCTCTTCACCATCCCTCTTCGCTTCCGCAAATGAGTCCAAGCGCTCCAATTCCAAGGGAACATGTCTAATGGCTCACGCTATAAAGGTATCACCCACTTTCACACCCATCATTCCTAGAAGCTTATCCTTGATGGATTGTGTTGATACTAGTAGTGATAAGGATGAGCCTAATGAATTTGACACCTTCATGTCAACCTTGCATGGGGAGACCAAATCTCAATTTGAGATTCTCCTCAATCAATATAATGAGTCTCTCCAACTAAATGATAAAAATGAGGAACGCATCTTTGAGCTAGAAGGGCATGCTCGTGAGTATGCCGATGAAATTGCAACACTCAATCAATCCCTTGAGGTTGAGCAAGATCTAAGGATGGCACTCGAGGCATCCAAGTTAGGTCTTGAAGAGTCTTACAACTTAGACATTACTAGGCTTAAAAATGATCATGATATTGCTCAATCAGTTGCTAATGAACTTAGGTTGCAAAATGAGAAACTAAATCTTATTATTGCTAAAGAAGCAACCAAGTTACCTACTACCACCTTTGTTGCAAGTTCTTGTTACACTAACCCTCTTTATGAGAAAGATTCCCTCAAAGGTGACACAAGGCTTGATGAGCTTTTGAGTGCTCAAAAGCAACATGGTGACAAGACCGGGCTTGGTTTCACTTCCAAGTCTAAAAAGAAGAGGAACAAGAAAAAGAACAAGAAGAAGAACAACAAGAAGACGCAATTTCTTGTGCCCACTCCTCCTCCTAAGAAGCACATCCCAAATGACATATGCTTTGACGAGGATGGCAATGTTTATGAGGAGGAGGGGGAGCTCGTGAGGGAGGTGGTTGGGAATGCCAAGAGGGCAATTCCCAATCACAACGACTTTGTGGGAAAATATAACCCCTCTTATGTTCTTCGCCGTGCTTATGATGGACATGTTTATGCTAAATTTGTTGGCTCACCTAATGAACGCATTGCTTGGTCTATTTGGGTTCCTAAGACCCTTGTCACTAACAAAAGAGGACCCATTAAAAAATGGGGACCTAAAAACAAAGCTTGACTTTTTGTAGGGCTTTGCTTCCGGTGCGGGATAATGGATAATTGATAGCGGTGCTACCAATCATATGTCCGGAAGCAAAGAGTTGGTGAAGGAGCTTCGCACCGGTTCATCTAGTGCGGGCTACGTCACCTATGGAGATTCCTCAAGGTCAAAGGTATTGGGTCTTGGTAAAGTTGTTATATCTCAAGATGTTACCGTGGAGAATGTCATGCTTGTTAAGTCTCTCTCTTACAATTTACTTTCCGTAGCTCAACTTGCCGATATGGGCTTTGCAACTTTCTTTGATGTTGGGATTGTGGTTCTTTTGTGGAGAAAGTCTCTTAAAGTAGCCTTTGTTGGGCATGTTGAAAACGGCTTATATGTGATTGACTTCTTGGAGAAGGTCACTAAAGCCGCGACTTGCCTAATGGCTAAAGTTGACGTGGGATGGCTTTGGCATCGCCGGCTAGGCCACGTCAATATGAGAACTTTGCAAAGACTCCACAAAGGTAATCACATCCTAGGACTAACCGATCTAACCTTTGCCAAAGATCGTGTGTGTAGAGCTTGCATTGAAGGAAAGATGCATGAACTTCCTCATCCTAGCAAGACGATCATTTCTTCTAAGAGGGTCTTGGAGCTCCTTCACATGGACCTCTTTGGCCCTCCATCTCATGCAAGTCTAGGAGGGAAGAAGTATTGCTTGGTGATTGTTGATGACTACTCAAGATATACTTGGGTCTACTTCTTCAAGCACAAATACGAGACCCAACAAACCGTCATGGACTTCATCAAGGAAGTGGAACGTCAATATGGCCAAGATATCTTGATGATTCGGAGTGATAATGGGACGGAGTTCAAGAACTACACCGTCAACGAATTCTTGAGTGATGAGGGAATTCAACATCAATACTCCTCTCCCTACACTCCACAACAAAATGGTGTAGCCGAGCGGAAGAACCGAACCTTGATGGACATGGCAAGGACAATGTTAGCGGAGTTTAAGTCTCTGTATAACTTTTGGGCCGAAGCTATCAATACCGCTTGTCATGCTTCTAACCGGCTATATCTTCGCAAGGGCTTGAACAAGACTCCTTATGAGATCCTCACCGGAAACAAGCCTAACATCAAATACTTTCGAGTATTCAGTTGTAAGTGCTTCTATCTTAGAAAGGGTGTTCATTTGTCCAAGTTTGATTCTAAAGCTCTTGAGGGTATCTTTGTTGGTTATGCCGCCGAATCTCATGTTTTTAGAATCTTTGACAAAGAGTCCGCTCGTGTTGTTGAAGTTTCTAACGTGAGATTCGACGAGAATGACGGCTCCTGTGTGGAGCAAAGTGGTGTTTGTGATGTAGGTGACGAAATACCTCCTCAAGCCATAAGAAGAATGGGTGTGGGTCATCTCATACCCATTGAGGGACACCTTTTGGCGGAAGGAGAAGGACTATGCTCTACTCAAGTGGAGCCTTCACCTTCACAAGCTCCACAAGCTCCTCAAGGACCGATCGATGCTAACCAAAGACAAGCATTAGACCTTCATTCAAGCGAGCAAGGCCAAGATCAAGACCAAGATCAAGACCAAGAGGACGGTGGTGACTCCTCACCAATGGTAGATCAAGGCCAAGCTCAAGATGTTGAGCATGTTCATGATGTTGATCAAGCTCAAGTTGAAGGTCAAGGCGAGGACCAAAATAGTGGTGATGACCAAGTGGCTTCTCAAGAGTCTTTTGAAGAAGCTCAAGCTCGCCGTGCAAGGAAAGTGGAAGAGGCCCTTTGCAAAGGGAGTCATACCTTGGATAGTGTGATTGGAAGTGTGAGAAAGGGGTTTCCACAAGGCGACAATTAGCCAACTTTAGCATCCATCATGCCTTCGTCTCTTGTGTGGAACCTCAAAAGGTGTTTGAGGCACTTGAAGACCCGGATTGGGTGGAAGCCATGCACAAAGAACTCAACAACTTCAAGCGCAATGAAGTTTGGACTTTGGTGGAGAAGCCCAAGGAGTGCCGCAATGTCATTGGAACCAAGTGGGTGTTCAAGAACAAACAAGACGCCAATGGGATTGTTGTGAGGAACAAGGCACGCTTGGTTGCTCAAGGGTACTCTCAAGTGGAAGGAATCGACTATGGGGAGACCTACGCTCCCGTGGCTCGTCTCGAGTCAATCCGTATCCTTCTTGCTTATGCTTCTCACTTCAACTTTAAGTTATATCAAATGGATGTGAAGAGTGCCTTTCTCAACGGTCCTCTACATGAATTGGTCTATGTGAAGCAACCCCCGGGGTTTGAAGATCCTCATTTCCCGACCCATGTCTACAAACTCGATAAGGCGCTTTATGGCCTTAAACAAGCCCCACGCGCATGGTACAAGCACCTTAAAGAGTTGTTGTTAGACCGTGGGTTTGAAATTGGGCTCATCGACCCAACTCTTTTTACTAAGAAAGTCAACGGGGAGCTTTTCATATGCCAAATTTATGTAGATGATATTGTTTTTGGCTCTTCTAACAAGCTCTTCAATGATGAATTTGCAAAGTTAATGACAGACAAATTCGAGATGTCCATGATGGGAGAGTTGAAATTCTTTCTTGGCTTTGAGATTCGGCAATTGCGAGGAGGGACATTCATCAATCAAGCCAAGTACATCCAAGACATGCTCAAGAAATTCAACATGGATTCCGGAGTTAAAGGAGCCAAAACCCCCATGCCGACAAAGGTTACTCTTGATCTCGATCCTAGTGGTAAGGAAGTGGATCAAAAGCTTTACCGTTCGATGATTGGCTCGCTTCTTTATCTTTGCGCATCTAGACCCGATATCATGCTTAGTGTGGGAATTTGTCCACGTTATCAAGCCGCCCCAAAGGAAAGCCATTTAATGGCCGTGAAAAGAATCTTCCGATATTTGATTCATACTCCAACTTTCGGCCTTTGGTACCCGAAGGGATCAAGCTTCGAGCTTGTTGGGTACACGGACTCGGATTGGGCGGGAGACAAAGTGGATAGGAAGTCAACTTCCGGGACTTGCCAACTCCTTGGTAGGTCCTTGGTTAGTTGGTCTTCTAAGAAGCAAAATTGTGTGTCTCTCTCCACTGCCGAAGCCGAGTATGTGTCCGTGGCAAGTGGTTGTGCTCAACTCCTCTGGATGCGGCAAACGTTGAAGGACTATGGAGTTCATTGCGACAAGGTTCCACTCTTGTGTGACAATGAGAGTGCCATCAAGATTGCTCATAATCCGGTTCAACACAACAAGACGAAGCACATTGAGATCCGGCATCACTTCATCCGGGACCATGTCAATCGAGGTGATATTAACCTGTCTTATGTAGGTACAAATGATCAACTCGCCGACATCTTCACGAAGCCCCTTGATGAAGCAAGATTCCGAGAGTTGAGGCATGAATTGAATATCATCGATTCTTGCAATGTGGCTTGTTAGTGTGCACTCATTCCCATACGTTAGCACGTGTTCTACTCTAGATGTGGGCATGGACATAGGGGGAGTGCGGCCTTAATTCATTGGGCTATCCCTCCCCCCATTATGCCGAAAGTAATGCAATCATTCTCTTCATATCATTTTGTGATATATGAGCTTAAATGATGAGTATTGGTTATGGACCCAAGATATATCTTCGCGGTTCAATGCCAAGACACTCATATATGGTGGCTTCGGCCACCAACCTCTTCTTTTGAAGAGTTTATTCCTTGAAAATCTTTTGAAGTCTTTCTTGTTTTTTGTCTTTCTCTTGATATGGGAAGGGACTTGAGGTTGGTCTTTCGACGATTTCTTGCCTCTTGCAACCTCAAGTGCCGAGAACCACTCCGTGTTTGTTTTTCTAGCCTATGCCCTTTCTGTCTCTAAAACCTTCCGTCTAACACACAAGTCAACCTCTTGTTTTATCTTGGTTCTTGATGAGATGGCCGGATTTTCCGTGTTTAAATGATAGAATTTTCCCAATTGGTGGAAACCCTTATTTCCTTAGCAAATTTTCATGCCCTCATGTACTCCTCCGAAGTGGTGCACTTTGCAGTACATGGGCCGGAAATTTGCACCGGAAATTTGGGCGGAAACGTTAAATTTCCGCCCCCCGGAAATTCCACAACTTAACCCGGAAATTCCGGGGGCTGGAAATTCCGCCCCTAGGGCCAGAATTTCCGCCCCTGCGGTTAGTCTATATAAAGGGGGGCCGGGGTGGAGATACCCCTTGGTACCTCTTTCCACCCTCGACCCTCCTGCTCTAAACCGCCGCCGCCGCCTCACCAAGGACGTCTCCGGTGACTCCCTAGCCGTCGGATTCCTTGGATTTCACCGGTCCTCGCTCCTCTCGGCGTGGGGGTTCCTTTCCTCCACGCGGTTTTCGCCATGGACAGCGGTATTGCCCCAAATCTCTCTCCCTAGGTGCTTATGCCCTAGTTCTAGATTCGTTTGGGTTGATCCGTTTTTCATTGAAAGGAGCATGTTTAGAGGTAGTTTTCGGTCTAGTGAACCTAGCATTGAACTTAGTTGGTGCCGATCCAATTTCTAGAGATTTTTGTATCTCTTTTGTAGTGTTCTCACCAGGGCCAGAATTTCCGCCCCTGGAGCCGGAAATTCCGGGGTAGGCCGGAAATTCCGCCCTTTGGACCAGAATTTCTGTCCTCCCCACCAGAATTTCTGCCCCCAGACCAGAATTTCTGCCCCTCTGCTGAGAATAATACAACTAAGATACGGCTTCTCTAAATCGTTTCTGCCTTACTAGTTCCCTTCTATGTTCTTACTAGCTATCATATCGACTTGTGTGTTCTTATCTCCATGCTTTTCTTCCTACCTTCATTCACAGGTGGCTCTAGTTCTCGTCCTAAGCGTGATCAGCGCGGCCGTTCTGCTGTTCGCAAGCGGAACTTTCGGTTTGCTGAAGAGGGCACTTTTGAAGAAGAATTTGTATCTCAGCAAGCTGAACAGGAAGCTGCTTAGGAGGCAGCAAGGGAGAAGGCAGCTAGGGCAGCCAAGAGGGCTACTCGCAACCCCTCACGGGTTCCTCGAGTGAACTATGAGACTATGAACTCAGTGGAGTACAGTGCTTTGAGGCAGTTGGACTGGTTTTCTGAGGCAAGAGATGAAGAGCTTGAAGATACTCGTTTCTGGTGTGCTGCTCAGAAAGGTTTATATGAAGATATCTATCGCCCTATGTCTCAGCGGGTGTGTTACATGCATGTGTTGGACCGTACTCATCTCAGGAAGAAGGCTGAATACTTTGGTGATGCTCTGGGGATCATGAAGAGGCTTGGTCTGTTTCCGCTTACGGATATTCAGTGTCCCTACAATGAGAGGATCATTCAACAGTTCTATGCCACTCTCGCCTTCAAGGGAAATGAGGCTCTCTCTTTCAGATGGATGTGTGGAGATACCATGCGTGAGTCAGACTTCTATGAGTTTGCCCAACTTTTGAACTATGATTTCCAGGGGTACAGTGTGCCCGTTGGTCACCGTGTGCATCTGCATGGAGTTCAGCCGGACAAGAATCGCTTGGCTCCCCTTTACTCTTCAAAGGGACAGATTGGCACTAATAAGGGCTTGCTTCCTCTGTACAACATTCTTCTTTGCATGTTCAGGGAGAACATCTCTCCCTCCAGAGGTAATCGGGATGCTATTCGTGCTGCCCTTGTTGAGCTCATGTATCTTTCTTATCGCTGCTTTGTGAGTACTGATCCAAATGAAGACTTCAAGCTGGATGTGATGCACTATATCTTCAATGAAATGCATGATGCCATGGTTTCCAAGCGTACTCCTCCCTATGCTCCATACATTATGCTCCTCATTATTCAGAAGGCCCAAGACATGGATTTCTCCAAGGGGAACTCAGAATACTAGCTCAAGAGAATGAATGTGATCAAGCCAGTAG
Source organism: Dactylis glomerata (assembly GCA_007115705.1). Classification (NCBI taxonomy): domain Eukaryota; kingdom Viridiplantae; phylum Streptophyta; class Magnoliopsida; order Poales; family Poaceae; genus Dactylis; species Dactylis glomerata. Next base: position 2,607,346 of record QXEO01000923.1, on the reverse strand, counting down.
AGGAGAAAGAAGCAGTCAAAGGAAAAGGGAAGAAGCCAGTTCCTTCAGGTGGTGATGTTGATATGGGTGACTCTAGCTCTCGTTTGCGCAAGACTTCCTCTGCTCGTCCATCTCGCAACAAGAAGCTTTCTCTGTGGCAACGCACTCTCTTGTGCATCAACGTTGCTATCCACAAGGAGAACTACTCTGCCTATGAAGAAAGAAGGGATATCATTCACAATCAGCAGGTTCTTTCTCGTGAGGTTCAGCTTCTTCAAGACCCCTCCCTTCAGCTCTCTCCTGTTCCTGCACCTAAGTACATTCCGTATGATCGGTGGCAAGATGACAATGGCGTCGATTGGGCTGAAGTGGAGGCTCTCTCCAAGGTTGGAAGTGATGAGGAGTTCTCCGGGTGTGACGAGGACGACGAAGACGCTGCTGATGATGATGAGGACGAGTTCGATGATGAGTGATCTTCGTTTGGGGATTAGCATCGCTCTTCTCCCTTTTTGGTGTCTCGATGCCAAAGGGGGAGAAGTAGTTCTATTAGGATTTGCCTTGGGTTGGTTATTTGCCTTATTTGCTCCGTGAACTATTTGTGGTTTATTTGTGTGGAACTTTGGTTCTATTATTGTAATAGACTACTCATACTTATCTTTGTGCTCCTCGTTTAATATCGTCCTTCTAGTGTGTGCAAATTGTTCTTATTGTCTTGTTTATATCTTGCACTTGTCTAGGGGAGCACTTGTTCTTGCTCTCTATTGCAAATCCATGTATTGTCATCAAACACCAAAAAGGGGGAGATTGAAAGGACATGTTCCTTGCTTTCAGTTTTTGGGTGTTTGATCACAATACAAGGAATTTAACCTTGTGCTGAGCTTTGCAGGAATTCTACAGGTATTGCACAAGACTGATGGTGAAGAAGTGTGGGAATGGGGACTGCTGTAGAAAGGCTTGAAATCACCCAAAGGAGAGAAAATTCTAGGGCCGGAAATTCTGTTTCAGGGCCGGAAATTCCGCCCCAGGGCCGGAATTCCGCCCCTGAACAAAATTTTCGAGGGCCAGAAATTTCATAATTTCCGGCCCTTTGAAATTCGGCTAAGTCCTTTATGAAACGTTGTGGTGCAACGTGCAGTAAGGGGGCCGGAAATTCTGGTTTAGCAGAATTTCCGGGGGCCGGAAATTTCATAATTTCCGGCCCCCAAAAATTCGGTTAAGTCCTTTGCTAAAGGCCGTGGTGCAACTTTCAGTGAAGGGGCCGGAAATTCTGTTAACGCAGAATTTCCGGGGGCCGGAAATTCTAGAATTTCTGGCCCCCGCGGTTTTCGCTAAGTCCCTTAACTCAAGCTGTGGTGCGACCGTCAGGAAAGGGCCGGAATTTCTGGCCGGAAATTCCATTTTGGAATTTCCGGGGGGCCGGAATTTCTGCCCCCAGGCCAGAATTTCCGCCCTTAGTGGACCCCGGAAATTCCGCCCCCTGGCCAGAATTTCCGGGGAAAGTTTTCTCCAACGGCCACATTTCGAGCCAGCCTATAAATAGTCGTCCCCTACCTGAGATCTGGTCACCTCGTCCACACTCTCTTTCCTCCATTGGTGCCGAGCTTCAACTCCGTAGATCTCCTTCCCTAGCCAACCAAATCCTCCAAGACTTGGTAGATTGGGAGAGGACCCATAGATCTACAATCCCACCGAAGTAATTAGTGTTTGCTTCACTCCTCCTCCGTGGACCTTGCCTTAGGCAAGAGAGGTCACCTCAAAGCTTCCTCCGTGTAAAAGCTTTGTGGTTGTTCTTGTTGGGAGCCTCCAATTAAGTTGTGGAGTTGTGCCCCAACCTCCGTGTAAGGGTTTCGGTCGGTACCCCTAATACCACCGCTTAGTGGAAACGAGCTAGCCTCCGTGGCTTGCTCACCGGAGAACAAGGTGAGCCTCCGTGGCGTTGGTGGACTCCGTGTCGCCACACCTCTCCAACGTAGACGTACTTCCCCTCAAAAAGAAGGAACTACGGGAATACATCCGTGTGTCTTTGGCTTCCGCTTTACGGTCTTTTCTTACCCTTACTTGCTTCATGTTTACTCCTTTCACTCTTGTTCACTTGCTTGCTTGTCACATAGGAAATTCACCTAGTTGCACATCTAGAGAATTTCGTTTTGTGTCAAGCCTTAAATTTGAAAAAGGTAAAATTTTGTGTAGCGTCTATTCACCCCCCCCTCTAGTCGCCCGTGAGATCCTTTTCAAAAGTTGAGTCGTTTAAATTTATGTACACAGTTTTGGAACCGTTCCGGTCCAGATGAGATTCGTCTAGCTTGTATCCAGAATAACACTATGCCTCCTTAATTTATACAAACCTTTTTTCACAAAAAAAAGCTTCAAGACTAGAGGAACTAGTGCTTCCCATACCAGACCACGGTAGAGTACTTGTGCTTCCGAAGTCGTCGTATGAACTCATGATATTGATACTCCCTCCGACCACTAATACATGTCTTTGTATAGATGTATCTAGACACATTTTGATATCTAGATATATCCATACAAAGACAGGTATTAGTGGTCGGAGGGAGTACAACATTTATGTGTTATGAGATAGAGGGAAAGCCAAGATGACAATTTGGCAATATTGTTTGATATGCCTCTGTGCGCAAATATATAGAGGGAAATCATATGATCATCAAATACATAACTCAATTCAGCAATATTGTTTAATATTCCAAGATGCATGTTTGTGCACAGTTGGGCACCTTATCTTGAATATTCCGTGCGTATGGCCATCATTGGTTCAGTTACTTATCGGTCTGACTCACTTTGGTAACCGTACTTTGGGAATACCATGATAAGGTAATTAAATACGACTTAGAAGCCCATCTGCTGATGCAATGAAGCCTGTCAGAAAGGGTCTGTACTTGCCGAATCATCAAATACATCGCTGCTATGTGACCCGTGATCTTAGATGGGCTTCTAAGTCACATATAGGTATAGTCAAAAATGCTATTCTTGAAGTATAGTTGAGGCTGACAAGTACGTCGACCAATGATACATTTACTATATTATGAGCAACTAGACTTTTTTGTGCTTTAAAAAAAAAATAGGAGAACCTTTTTTAGAGAGATTTTGAAAGCTAACTGTCATTCTGTACTTCCAAGAACGAATTGGACATTATATATTGATAAGGAAGTTTCAAGCCTATAGTGTAGGGAAGCGCCTATATACCACCTTGGTTGGCCCCTAACAGGTGCCGCACACCCGAAGTGGGGCGTATGGGCCGGCCTAGTGATATTTTTTCCTTTTTCATTTTTTCATTTCCTTTTTTATTTTTGCATAAATCAAAATTTAAACTTCTTTAGAAATTATAAAATTTCAAAGCCTAAACTTTTTTTCAAGTTTTTGTTTTTTTAATGGGACTTTTTGCAAATCTAAAGATTATAGAAAATTTGAACTTTTTAAAAATAGAGCACTTTTTGAATGTGAACATATTAGAATACGGTTGAGACACGGCTTTGCTGCTTAGCTTAGGACAAGCTTTTTCATGTTGTGTTTGTGGTGGCTGTCTTCGAACTAGCCAGTGTGGAGTTGTGTTACACTCGTTGTTCGCATCGAGTGGTATTGTTCTTGTACTCAAACCTCTGTCTTCTATAAAAATATGGTACGTCTTTGGTGTATTTTCAAAAAAAATTGAACATTTTTGTGTATTTTTTAAATTTGATTTTTTCTAATTTAAACATTATTTGAATCTGAACAAATTTTGAATTAAACATTTTCGAATCATAAACAAGTAAAAATATAAGAAAACAGAAAAAGAAAAAACCAAAAAGAGCGTACCTGGGCCAGAACCAGAACTGGTCGGATTACCCAGTGTAGCCCATGCATATGCGATGCGAGACAAATATAGGGTCCAAATCGTACGGGAATCCTATACACCGCCCGCTGCGGCGCGGGACGGTCGCGCCGCGTACCTTTTTGCGCCGCAGCGGGTATTTGGGCCTAGCCCAACTACGCAGGAGCGAGTCTGGCCGATTTTTTCTGGACGTTTCGATTTACTGGGTGGTTTTTATTGCTTCCTAGTTTTACGGTTTTTGTCTTTTTTTGGTTTCCCAGGTTTTGTTCAATTTTTTTTAAAATGTTTTAGATTTGGAACTTGTCCAGATTTGAAATTTTTGTTCAGATTTCGAAATTGGTTTAGATTTAAATTTTTTGTTCAGATTTTGAAAATTATTTAGAGTTGAAATTTGTTTAGATTTTAAATTTTGTTCAAATTTTGATCTTTTTGTTCAGATTTTGAATTTTTGTTCAGATCAAATTTTCGTTCAAATTTGAATAGATTTCAAAATTGTTCAAATTTCAAAATTTGAACAAATTTGTTCACATTTTGAATTTGTTCATATTTTGAATTTGATTGAATTTGAAAACTTTCCTATTTGAAAAAAGTTTAGGTTTTCAAAAAATTGTTCAGATTTGTGTTCATATTTGAAAAGAAACATGAAACAAACGATAATAAAAAAGAAAGAGCTACTACCAGAATCCTGCCACGCTCATTTGGGCCGGCCCATTAAAGCCGATGCTTGAGGCGGCGCGTCTGGGTGGCGCGGCAATTCCTATTTAGCGCTTGTTGCGTCGGTTATCGACGAAACGCGTACCCAGATTGTACAGCGCGTTCGCCCGGGTGCGATAGTTGGCCAGCCCGTTACTTTTTCTGTTTTTTTCGTTTTCTCCTGTTTATAAAAAAATTCGAAACAGTTTCAAATTCTGAACAGATTTAAAATGGAACAAATTTTCAAATTCTGAACATATTTCAAATGGAACAATTTTTCAAATTATGAACATATTTCAAATGGAATAAATTTTCAAATTCTGAACATATTTCAAATGGAACAAGTTTTCAAATTCTGAACAGATTTCAAATGGAACAAATTTTCAAATTCTGAACATATTTCAAATGGAACAAGTTTTCAAATTATGAACAGATTTCAAATGGAACAAATTTTAAAATTCTGAACAGATTTCAAATTAAACAAGTTTTCAAATTCTGAACATATTTCAAATAATCCAAATCAATGCAACGTACACAGCAAAGCGAATAAATATATGGGCCGGCCCACCAAGAAATCCCTGCGAGCGTCGGTTCCTAGCCGACACAACGGGCGCCAAATAGGAGCTCCCGGGTGGCGCCGCTGAATGCGGCGTATAGGAGGTCCCCAAATCGTAACCCATCCTGCCTGGGCCAAATTAGCCTACGAATTCGGCCATTCCCCACTTGCCCTAAGAACAAGGCAAAAAAGTCGTGCACAAGCAATGGCGACTCCCGGAGACGGAGAGGACGCGCCGCCGCCGCCGGCCGCGGGGGCTGGAGGCAGCTTGATCGCGAAGGTGGGGGAACAGTGGAGGAAGACGAAGGAGCACGCCGAGACGTACCCGTACGTGTGGGGCTCCTACATCCTCGTCTACGGCGGCCTGGGCGCCTACATCACCTGGCGGTGGTGCAAGCTCCGCCGCACCGAGGACCGCGTCCGCGCACTCCAGGCCCGCCTCCGCCAGCTCGCCGCCGCAGAGGAGTCGCAGGCCGCTTCCGCTTCTCCCACCCCACCTCCTCCCCTGCAGCAGCAGCCGCCGCCGACTGGGCCGGGCAAGCCCGCCTCCGCCCCCTGAGGAGTAAGCCCCTTAGCCAACTTCTTGACTTGAAATGTTACAAGTTACGGAACACAATCCCTGCATCGTCCGAGCTAGAGGCAGTCCTTGGTTTCCTGTTTATTGTGTGGTGATCCTGGACCGAAAGAATGGTGAAATGTAGAATTATGTGTTCATATTCGAGATCTGGAGAAGGTTTAAATTACTGTGATTTATGTATGTTGATCATGCCCACCAGGGAATTGTTTTTTTGTTTACATCAGCAATACCCTTTGTTTCATGATTCGCTAAGTATTTGTGCATTTCTGTCTGCTGTCTGCTGGTCGAAACTGATGTGAGGGTTCCATCTAGCTGCTTGAATACTATTTGAACTTTATTGAATCTTGTTGAACTGTCACCGTTGCAGTCTTGTGTACTACTTTGAAGAAATTGATAGAGAAATCTGAACGAATATGCTGTAGTTTGCTAACATTGTCCTTACTCTTTAACATTAGCTACTGACTGAATTTGGAGGTGAACAATGCATGATCCTCTCAGAGAATGAACCAAAATCTCAACTAGCACGCACTGGCCCTAAGAGTGCTGCTGTCTTCTGACTTCTGAGACCTTGCAACAAAAACTGTTCTACTGGAAATAATAAATTGGTGCTAGGAACTTGTAATGTGCTTATAGAAAATTTCACTCCAGCTTATGTTTTATTCCTGAAACAATCCAGTATAAAACTTCCCTTACATGCATCCGTAGCTTTATTGTTTCTGAAATTCACAAATCGGCTGTAGCAAACTATTTTGACCTATCTATGGAGCTATGTGATGTTGAATTGCTAAAACCAATTGGTTGCTAGTTTCTCTCTCCCTAAGCACCTCTCGTCATAGAAGATTGGGGTTCTCATATGCGTGCAGTTTTGTCTAAAGTCTACTTAACTATCAAGATCTTTATGAAAATTTAGACCAGACACTTAAAATGATGTGTAGATATGTTGTGAAAATTAATTCTGTTAGGCTTTATAACTATATCTAATAAAATCGATTTCCCCAATCCTTTTTATGCTGAAAATGCTATTCTTTTGTGTTCTGGACAGTAGCGTTTCAGTGTAGTCATTTCTTTTTCCTGTTACCTAGCTTTGCTATACTAAAAATTTGTTATATGTATTTTTCATTGTCTCTGGTGCCAGTAATGTTTGAAAGACTTAAATCCCTGTGTGCAAGTCCATTTATTGTTCATAAAAAATCTTGTAGTTTGTAATTACCTTTGACCAACATTTGCTCCATTAACTTGTGATTTATGTGATGCATAATCAGAATTATAAGTAGTTTGAACAGGAATCCATCACATTAGTTTTGTGTTACATAAACTAGTAATTACATGCTAACGAAGTAATCATTTATCATAGTCTTCTTGTAATCAATCAAAATATGTCATATGTACGAGTACTATAGTACAAGCTGTACCTTGATGATCCGTCTCAATATTTGATTGGATGCCTAGTTGTGCACATATTATTGATGTGCAAACATTCAGAAAGCTTTGTGGGCTCAACAAAGTGATTGTACTAGAGGCCCACTCGGCAAGATTTTTTCCTCAATTGATCAACATCTAATATATGGCACTTGATGTTAATTTTGTTCCTTGTCCCATTTGTCACTGTTTGCTAATATGAATCAGTGATGGTAGTACAGTTATTCAGACCCCACTGGAGATGCACCTGGAATGAAGATACGATTTGTTTTCTTTTCAAGTTTTTTGTTTGCTTTATTTTGTTCGTAGTCCCATTCGCCACTGTTTGTGACGTGTACCTGTGATGGGAGTACAATAATTTCGATTCCATGGGATCTTGTGAGCTTGTGGGGTTGTTGACCAAGGTTTGACTTGCTTGGATTAAGGATGCACCTCAACTCCGTTTGCTATAAAAGGAATTTTTTTTTGTAAATATGTGCTCTTGCACCTCTCTATTTCATTTTTGTGTGTTTTCTCAAGCATGCTGCTCTGTCGACTTCAGTACTCCATTTATTTTTACTTCTATGATACCCACCATTGATAGTCATGACCGTATACTTATCAATCAGTAGCAGATAGCTGCTTAGGGTCATTCAGATATCTCTTTCCTACCATTGTTTAGGTAGGATTCACAAGGTCACGTGTTACATCTGTCCTTAGCGGATGCGGTAATGGCCTTAGGCTGCTCTCAAGGTAATCTACTAGGGTAAGCTAGCTAGCGGAACAAGTAAAATCAGCATGTTTAGGAGCTAAGCCATGGCCCTTGCACGGCTAGAGCTCAGTATGCAATCGAGGCAACAGAATAGTACAGATTGGGTAGGTACCCGGCCTGATGCCTTCTGCTACTCTCGCCGACACGACCATGTGATCGCCGATCAGCAGCACCTTGTGCCAAGAACTGGCCTTGATTCCTTTTACCGAGCCCATCTCATTTCTGTTCATGAGCTCATTCGCTGTTAATTTTACCCCGCAAGCCGTACTTTTGATCTCAGTAAAAAAGAAGATTCTTGGTTAGGAGAAGTTCAACCTGTGCAATCCAGACTGCAGTATGTAGTTACATACGGTAATAGTTTGACATTGTTAGGGGGTGGTGTACTGCTTTTGAACTGAAAACAGATGTGTCCAGGCTGATCCTGCAGGCTCAACTGTTGTTTATTTTCGAATTTCTGAAGCACTCTACGAATCATCATATTTTGGTGGTCACTGCTGCAGCGCTGCTTAACTACAGGACAGATCGGTCTGAGGCGGATCAGTGGCCTTTTCCACTCTGAAACGAAAAGACTATAAGCTTATTAATTCCGAGGGCCATGGGAGAAAATGGGGTTTGTCGGAGGTCTCCAGATCGGCACAAAATCGCTGTGCTCACTCTCGCCTGTCTCGCCGTTTTCCACCATAAACTATTCCCTGCACCACAAATCTCCAACTGATTTTACAGAGATGTTCTGTTAGCTTGTCATGGTTATACTGTGTTTTTAACCTCAGTGGTCAGTAGTTCGTTACTACTCTGTTCAAGTGGGTAAAAATACTGGTGATTTGGGGAGACAAATAGTCGAGATCTGTTTTGGGAGTTCGTTTCGTTTCAGAGGTGGCATTTTCCCGCAACATTATTTGACGGCCTCTGAACCCCGCTGATGCATCCTCCCCCATCCAGCTCTCTGAATTTTTAAGGCGAGCAGCGTGTGGTGGTGTCCACTTATCACTCTCCCTGTTCCCAGATACCAACCTCTCGGTCTCCTCTCCTCGGTGCTCACTGCTGCTACACCGTATCACGGCCACGGAGCTACGTAGCTGGCGGCAGTTGCGCGCAGCAGCGCGATGCCTCAGGTGGACCTGGAGAGCTTGGTGTGCGGCGCGACTGGCGCGGGCGCCGGGGACAGGAAGGTGTCGTGCGAGACGGTCATCGCGGGCGGCAGCGGGGACGCCTCGCCGCACCGCTGGGTGCCGCCGCCGCTGCCTCCTCCGGACCCCGACTTCCCGCCGGAGTCGATAACCATCCGCATCGGCGACGACGACGGCGCGGCGTTCTCGGAGCTGAACCCGATATACGAGCGGGACGACTCCACCAAGGGGAGCACCAACCCCAAGTTCGCCGGCGCCTCCTCCAACCCCGTCCCGCTCAAGGCGCGCTCCAACTCCACCCGCATCTCGGGCGCCCCAGCCGCGGCCGCCACCACCTTCTTCGGTCTCCCGGTCAAGATCCGCCCGGCCTTCACCCGGCGCCAGCCGTCGCAGGGCCGGATCTTGCCCGACAAGCGCTCGGGCAGCACCGGCGAGGAGCCGCGGTCGCCCAAGGTGTCCTGCATTGGGAAGGTGCTGTCCGACAGGGAGAGGTACGGGCGGCGCCAGCGCCGGAGGTGGTGGCGCGACGCGGTGTCTGCGTTCCGGTGCAGCGGCGGCTGCGCTTGCCGAGGAGTCGGTGGCGCGGGCAAGAAGATGGCCTTGGAGGAAGATGAGTACGACGGGTATGAGGAGGAGCCGAGCGTCTCGGCAATGCGGAGGTTCAAGTCCGGGAGAAGAGCCGATACATGGGCACAGGAGGCACTGGCAGCGGTGGTGGCGGCTTCCGGCGAGACGACGCCGGAGGAGGAGAAGAAGCAGGAGAGCCATGGCACTGAGCACTGGGCCCGACTACCGGTAAGTTAGGTTGTAGCGAGGGCGGGAAGTGAGTCAGCGATACAGTCGGAGGATACTTTCATGGTGGTGCCCGCTGTCAGTGGCGGCGCTCAGTCATAGGTGACTGGCCTAGAAATGCGAGTTTTGGAATGAATTTGGGTAGTCTTCTGCTGGTTGGAGTTTTGCGCTTGGGATCGTTCAACGAGCCCGACTTGTTTCTGTCGTTGCGTGTTGCCGCAGTGCGGCCAATGATCGATGCATGTATGTACATACACACCCCCGAAATAACGCAGAAGTTCTTCCATTTCGTTTTTCTTTTCTTCCATTTTCCTAACGCCTATGTGACACATTGGGAGGAGACATAAGACATTCAGACATCACCGTTACATGTTGGAAGCTACACCTCTATCTAAATAAATTGGGTTTGTCTATGTCTCAGTTGTCTGAGAAATTCTTATTTTTCAGTCATCTTAGAAAAGTACAACTATAGTTTAAAGAAAAGTGTAACTGCAACGAGTTGCAACGAGTTGCACATTTCTAACAGAAAAATGCAATTGCACTTTTTCATGAGAAAAATGCAACTGATGCATATTTTTTAGGGTGACTGAGAAATAAGTACTTAGCAAATTCGAAACATATGAATGCGGCTATGCTTTCGTAAAACCACAACAAAGAAAATTTTACTATGAGAACACATTTTTTTAGTTAAGTTGTAGTATTATGAAACCAAATGCCTTAGTCAGCTAGAGACATCGTTTCAGCAACCTAGGAGGCGATGCTTGCTATTTTGTTCCTCAAACCGGATCAGACTGGACCGGATTTGAAGCAGTTTGTAAGTTGTCACATTTCTTTCAACTTTTAGCCAATTTTTTTTCAAAAAATCCAAATAGAAAAATGTGAAACAAATAATTTGAACTACATGCAATGAGTAAACTAAGAAAGTTTGAGCTCATTTTACCCATGCGTTTGGATTTCATTTGCCATATTTTGTAAAATAACTCATTTTTTTGGGAGAATGTGAAAACAATTCAGTAATTAAAACAACATGTAGTAGGTAAAATCCATTTTTTTAGCTCATTTTGCCTAGAGATTTGAAAGTTTTTGTAGTTTTTGAACTTTACTTTTGTTGTGATTTCGTGAAAATCTTACCTAATGTTTACATTCTTGTGATATTTTCTCCAACCATTTACTCTAATAATATTCGCCTTGGTTTGTATTGCACAAGCATATCTTGATGGCTCACATTTTGGCATATGAGACGCGGTGGCGGAGCTTGGCCTGGCTGTTCGGGACAAATGGACTCAAGGCGTTTTGGGCCAAATACAAAAGGCTATTAAGGAAAATTTTCAGACCCCTTTGGATCATAGGATTGAAAAACATAGAAATAGGTGCAAAACAAAGGATGGTAAAAACACATAGGAACTACATGAATAATCGTTTCGATGAAACTCAAAAGACAGGGAAAAGTGCCTTGATTCTATGCACTTGACTCTGAAAAAGAGGCCTGAGTGGATATTCAAATTCCTATGGAACAGGGGCATATGTATCATATTCATAGGAATTTGGGTAGCACCATTCCTTTGTGTTAAGCTTCATGCACTAGCCAACGCAATCAAAAGTCCGAATTGATGGAAAGGGCTAGACAATTCACTTATACACTTCCACTCACGTGTGACGGGAGAAGAGAAAGTCAACACGTGGACACAAACGGGAAAGAGAAAGTCAACACGTGGACATAAAGGGGGGCAACCGCAATTTTACAATAAATTGCAAAAACCAGGACCCGAACTCGAGACCCTAGGCTCTGATACCATGTTAAGCTTCATGCACTAGCCAACGCAACCAAAAGTCCGAACTGATAGAAAGGGCTAGGCAATTCACTTATACACTTCAACACTTTGATCCAAAGATAATCCAGACAAAAAAATCATAAGGATTGAAATCCCACAAAATTCCTATGAAATTGAGACACGGGAATCCAATCCATAAGAATTTGGACCAAGGCCTATACCCCGACTCACATGCACCTCTGCGATTGATGAGAGGCTCGTCTCGGACTCATGTGGAGATTTCTGTGTCGATTGCTACTTGGACACTATAATCCCCTGAATGGATGGCTTGGGTTCGTCATGTATCCCTTTCTCTTTGTCCGTCAATTGGTGCTTGCTTCGATGGAAGATTGGTGGAAAAGCGGCCTCATAGTAGGCAAGTAGATGGTCTCATAGCAGACATATGCTACGGAGTACCTCATTCGGAATACTTGAAAAGAAGAGGGTGGGTATTTTTTGCAATCCTCGTGAGTAATTTGCATGCAATTTGGATTGTTTCGTTTGAAAACCGTTTCATCTAGGTATTGGTTTGACCCATTTTCTCTTCCTAAATGAATACTCCACGTGACACAAAAATAAGGCACGTGACACGTGCACTACCAAAACGTGATTGAGCTGAAAAACGTGATTTTGGGGTAGCAAGCTGCCAGCGTCAAACTGATGGTTAGGGCTGGTTTCAGGTTTGAACTTGGTACTACTACTATCCCGTCGAGGATACTGCGACGTATTATGCTCCTCACGCTCGCGTCACCGCCGCCGCCAGCATAAGTTTCGGTGACTCCGTCACGGATGATGACGGTAAGTATCTGTCGTTGATGTCTGCATCTACCGTGTTCTGTCCACTTTGGCAGTGTGGGTCGCCGTCGCCGTTGAGGATGGCGTCGCGAACCTGGTTGCTAGCTGCTACGGTATCTAAGCTTGGTATGAACGACTGGTTTGATAGTTTTGACCGGAAGCCGAGCCGTCTAATCGCCCTGGAGTTCAGACATAGGCTTCCAGCTTCAGAGTTCAGAGAGACAGAACAGAGCAGCACTCTGTTTCCCAAAGGATTGGAACAAATCGTACACTACAGTTTGCCCACTAACACTGTTGATTTGACTACCCGCAAAAAAGAAACTGTTGATTTGACGAACACTCCGGAGAAACAGCTCGCTTCCTTGGGGAATCTTTCATCTATATTTCTTTCACAAATGTAAAATACGAATACAGGTACACAGAGTGAGCCACCTTGGGGAATCTTTCATCTAGTTTATTTTGTCCCCTTGAGTTATGGGCAGCCCAAAGCGTATGGGCTTTCTAGAGGTTTAGCCCTAGAGAGCTATACCGGTTTTAGCCATCCATAGCAGCATAATCTCAATCATCTAGATTCTTGGCCTTTCACGCCAAAAAAAAAAGGATCACGGGTGGAAGGGTAGCCATCGGTTTAAGTTCTTTGCATCAGGCTGGACAAGACAACAAGTTATGTTCTGAAGCGATCTGCTTGCTCCCACCCTCTATCGGTATGGAATTTAACCCCACACCACGCCACATGTATTAATCAGTGTCTAATCTGCTACAGATGCTATACTGCTACGATGAATAAACACAGTAACCTCGAGAGGAAAACTGAGGGTGTGTTTGGTTGAGCTGTGGATTCTGAAAAAGCTGCTGTGAACTGTGAACTGTGAAAAAGCTGCTGTGAGCTGAGAACTGTGGATTTTCTAAAAGTTGTTTGGTTGTAGCAACTGTGAACTGTGGGTTTGGTTAGAAATGTCTGTAATGCCCCTGAGGCCTACAGAGACTGTTTATACGCGAATTGATCGGAAAATGTCAATACGTGCACTAATTGATATGTAAATCACCTATTTGGGACATTTTTTTTTAATGATCCATACTTACTGATAATATGAATATAAAAGTGATATCCTCAAGTAGTTACAAAATATATGGTTCACATGATAATGTTCTCCATCAACATAAATATTTTATGCCTGTCTCGCCATGAGCAAAGCATCAGCGATCCTACTCCGAAGGTCATTCATAGATTCTTCATTCTCCACTTCCAGAACATCATCTCCTTGTGTATGTGGTGTTGCATGTGCTGATTCAGGTAGATAGTCCTCATCTTCATCACACTTATCAAACTCCTCATCGCGCAATTTGCTATCACGGATAAAATTGTGCAACGCCATGCAAGCAAGAATGATATGCTTCTGTGTACGAGGTGAGAAACTTGGCATGGCCTTCAATATACGCCACTTTTGCTTGAGGACTCCAAATGCACGCTCAATGACATTGCGAAGAGATGAATGCAAGAAATTGAATATTTCATATTTCCCTTGAGGTGCACGCCCACGGCGAAGACGAAATTCTGGTAGATGGTATGTACTCCCTTTAAAGGGAGCAAGGTATCCAATTCGGTTTGGATAACCAGAGTCAACAAGGTAGTACTTTCCTAAAAAAACATGAAGTGAGCATACAAAAAAAACAACATATCAAATTCACATATCGCATAGATATTATTGTTTTACCTTTAGGAGGAAGTGGAAATGAAGGAAAATTTGCTAATGCATGATGAAGGATCCTTGTGTCATGTGCAGAACCTGGCCAACCAGCAACCGCAAAGGTAAACCTCATATCAAAGTCACATATCGCAAGGACATTCTGAGATGTATACCCATGCCGACATGTGTGGTTAACCACATCCTCTGCGGGAACAGAACACGGGACATGTGATCCATCTATAGCACCTATAGCGTCTTTGAAGTGAGGCCAAAAACGATCTTCCTTAACCTTCGCATGCTCTCTACTGAAAGTAGGATCTCTTGGTTTGATGTTATCTCTTGCTAACTTGCGCAAACAAGTCAATACTTCCTTGAACTTCGTGTGCACTGTCCATAGTGACCTTGTAAACTGGTTTTCAGCTTGTGCAAATGCTTGCGGGCCTCCAACAATCCATAAGAACATGGCTAGTGACTCGATTGATGACACATTGTTGGTTGATTTCAATCCATAGGTAGAGACAAGCAAATCATGGAGTGCCGTGAACACATCGGGAGTCATGCGAAACATCTTGTAAAAATATCTAGGACGACCAAAACATCTCATGACCCATTGAATTCCTGTTTCAGGAGCTTCCCTATATGAGTCTTTGTGCAAATAACGATCAGCATAGAGGTTACCCATGTTCCCAAGGATGGCAGCCTGTTGCGCAAGCTCAGAAAGCTCAGCTAGAAGATGGAGTCCCTCCTGACCTTGTTTGGCCAAATCTGCCATGCTTGCATCCATCTACACACATAAAAAATGTCGAGGTTAAAAATAGTGGCAACAAAGGTAATAACACTACTTTAAAAAATCATGGCAGCAACAATATCATGTTGATATCACAAACATGGCAGCAACTAAAATTCATGAAGCAAATAGTTCACACAAGCCCTGAATGGTTCGCATAATAACATAAATGGTTCACACGACAAGACATAAATGGTGCACACGACAAGACATAAATGGTTCACACGACAAGACACAATGGTTCACAAGATAACTAGAATATCCTACACACGCCTCATTTCCTTTTCATGCTCCCTCTCCAAAAGATCAAGCCGTCCTTCTTTTGTCTGAAGCAAGCTGAATATCTCCCTAAATTCAGGCTTCACGATCATCATAGTGGTTGTGTGCATCAAACAGGTTCCTTCTTGCACCCCACAATCTTTCACCATCTGCATAACATCTGCAATGGAAGGTGCATGGTTTGTTGGAGGAGCCGATGATGCAACAACACTTGAGGAAATCTTGTCAGCTGCAATTCCTATCTTGTCACATGTGTTCGCGTACACACGAAAGAAGGGGCTCTTCTCATCTTTCTCCTTATTGGCATTAGAGGATTCCTTTCGCTTCTTGTTGCTTGTCTCTTCTTTGTCATTACATGATTCCTTGCGCTTCTTGTTTGCTTTTGCTTTCTTCAAGGAAGCCAACTTTATTTCAGAACTGTCATCAATTTTCTCTACCACATCCTCATCACTGCATTCATCACTAGATATATCTCCAGGACAACTTGCAGTAGCCCCTGTTACATGTATCTTCTGGAACAACATGTGCAGATCATCCAAATGCTTCGGTCCACGCTTCCTGTACCTCACATGGTTGCATTTTATACTTTTCTCAGGATTGTTGCATCTCTGAAATTGAATGTATATAAGTAAGCCAATGCAAAAAATATAAATACGAAGCTGCTAAAAAAATTGTACTATTCTTACCTGTAGATGTTCATCCCACCATTCTTTAGAAGCATCAACAGTTTGCTTTGCATCGTCCCATCCAAGTCCGGTAGCAGCAATTTTCAACTCCATAAACCATGTGTACTCTTTCTTCATATTATCCCATTTATTTTTCAATTGAAGCTTTGTTAGCTTCTTTCCGGTTTTTGCTTCAAACTTTTCCACAAAGTTTTTCCAACCAGTACTATTAAAAAAGCCTAATGGTCTGTTTCCATTACTAATCTCTTCTTTGCAAATAGCAATGAAGTGCACCACGTTTGCATCATCCCACACTGCTTTCTCACCTTTGTCAGCCATAGTTTCGGTTAAATACTAATCTCTTGCTGAAATAAATATTAGCACAAACAAATATTGAAAATATAGTGTCACTCTTTTTACCCAAATCAGTACATTGCAAGAGGAAAAAATCGTGCAACAGAGATGACCAAGACTACAAGTTTGACAAGGAAAAAAATTCATGCATGTTCTGATTTTCCTCGTGTCCACTAGCTGCTTGGTTTTATCTACCATGCATGACTACTTGTTCACACTAATCTGACTACAAGCGAACTACTAGCACATGCAAGTACTGGGCTAAGCAACGTGATTAAAAAAAAACTTTTTTGCACCCTGAAAAAACTGCAGTGCGTGCATGGTGCTTCCATGTCTATGCAGCTAGCATCCAGCTGCTTCTGAGGCGCGACAACACGGCCTTGGTCCTACGCACCGGCAACACGATAGCACTCTCAGAGCAGAACCTCAAGTACACGCGTCAGCTAAGCGTTATAGACGTAGGTCTCCAAGCTGCCGATCGGCCGACCCTGGTCTTCCCCGAGATGTCGTCTAGCTAGATCGCATCTTTTCATCTAAGGGTTTCTATTAGATGCGTATATACAACAATCTATGAGAGAGAGAAGGAGATCATCTACCTTAGTTGTAGCTTCGGCCGGCGGTGCAAGCACGGACGGAGCAGGGTGTGGCGGCGCTGGCTTGCCGGTCGGGGACAGGACGAAGAAGACGTACACCAGATGATCGAGACGGAGAAAAAGGATGGTGTGCTTACAGGTCGGGGATGAGAAGGAGAATATATGAGGCCGGAGCCTCGTCGCCGGCCGGCAGGCCGGAGAGGCGGCAGTGGATGGGCGGCTGGAACCCTAGCCGCCAGTCTGTTTGATCGATCCGTGCCTAATGAGAGAGAGAGGGGACGGGAGGTTTCCCTCGGCTGGGATAGAAAACAACCAAGCGGTATAACTTACCGATGGCAGTGGGTAATTTCACGCATATAGGTCCGCTGTGAACGCGATGGAAGCTGGTCTCCTGCCGCTTCGGGAATTACACTAGGAAAATCTGGTGCGTTTACAAATCTGGTTAGCTTCAAAAAACCGTTTGGTTCAGATTCTGCGGTGGGAACGCAGAAGCTGGTTGCGGAATCTAAACCAAACGGAGCCTGAGAATAAGAAGATATCAAGCAAGATCAAGAGTCAGTTAAAGACACTTCTCTTAGGCTGTCCTTTCGTGACTTAACTGAATCGTTAGCAACAAATGCACAAACAAGCTAGCTAGTACATCAGGCTAATCTAACAGCACCATTCCCCCATAGTCAGTGCAACTACACAGCAGACCTTGATACGGAAAGTGTATTTGGCACCAGTGATCTCACCATTTCCAGATTTTTGAAAATTTCGAAATTTTACATTTCAATGTCTCCAAAAATTATGACGTTAAATCTATAAAAAGATATATACAGAAAGAGCATACACAAAAAAGTCCTGTTAAAAAATACTTTATATTTTAGGATATACAAAAAAGATAAATTTCTGACAAAAAGATACATTATTTTACTATTACTTTATTACTATTTACTATCCGAGATTTGTCTTTTTTATATTTTCCAAAATAAAATGTATTTTTTTACGGGACTTTTTCGCATACACTTCTCTTGTGTATATCTATCTATATATTTAACGCTATAATTTTTGAAAACATAAAAATATGAAATTTTAAAATCTTAAATTTTTAAAAGTGATGAGAGCACTAGTGTCCATGTGCACCAAATCCTCTGGTTTCATGGTCACAAAGACATCCGAAATATCAGAGCAGTAAAGCTGTCAGCAAATCTATTACTGATAACCATGAAACTCTAAGAAATAGTAGTAATATTTAAATACTCTCTCAGTTCCAAAATGTAAGGCGCCCTTGCCATTCACAACCAGAAAATATCTTATCACCTGCGCCACAAAAAGAGAGCACGGTGAGCAAAAGAACGTGATTATGGTCCGTTCGTTTTCTAAACAACACACGACTACTGAAGCACAGAAACACATGATTGGGACTACATGAACAATGTGTTCCAACTATGTCAGCGATACTTGCAACTGGACGACCAAATAAGCAGATATACCACTCCAGGGAGGGACATGCATATATAGACGGCTAGTTTAGGCGGCGGCCGTTGCATGCAGTGCTTTTCTAAAAGATAGCTGCACATTCTGGTCCTCGGAATAAAGCCTCCCACACTCTACTCCATATCTCACTCACACAAATGATTAGAGCATCTCCATAGACGTTCCCTATGTTAAAACGTTGTATAGCTAGCTGTGTATTGTATTTAGGTCTCCTGTGTCGTATGTAAACCGAATTGTAACTCTTGTGCATATATAAACGCACACCGCGGCCCGATTAGGGTGTCACCCCATATTATTTTTTTGTATGGTATTAGAGCCTCGTTCTTCGAGGCAACACATCAGATCGCCACCCTCCCGTCGATAGCCACCACTAGCAACCGGCGATCGCCGCCACCATGTCTCTCGGAGCTTCTTCCTCCTCAACTTCCACCGGAACTTCCCTGAGCACCTCCGTCTCTGAAAAGCACACCAGGGACAATATCCTAATATGGCAAGCTCAGGTTCTTCCTGACATTCGTGGCGCCCAGCTGTACGGGTTCCTGGACGGATCCACCCCGGCACTGGAGAAGGAGCTCAAGACCAAGGATTAGGAGGGCAAAGGGGTATCGATCACGAACCCAGAGTATGCGCGTTGGATTGCATAGGATCAATCTGTGCTTGGTTTTCTTGTCCGCATTATGTCATGGGAAATCATTACTCATATGTTGGCCAGACTACGGCGTTTGGCGTGTGGTCTGTCGTGACGGAGATGTTCTCGTCCCAGTCTAAGGCACGTATCATTCAGCTTCATACTCAACTGAATAGAACGCAAAAGGAAAATAAGTCTGCTTTAGTTTACTTCAACTAAATCAAGAATTTGGCTAATGAGATGGCCTCTGCAGGCAAGCCGCTCGACAATGATGATGTGGTCTCTTACATCCTCTATGGCCTCAATGACGAGGCATATAATGGTTTTGTTGCTGCGATAACTGCTTTGATTAAAGCGGAAAAATCTATTTCCTTGAGTGATCCCTTTTCTCAGCTGCTCTCTTATGAAGCTCATCCCGAGGATCAGAATCCGATTGGATACTCATCGGCCAATTCAGCAATGCGTGGTGGTCGTGGTGGCTACCGCGATGGAAGAGGAGGAGGCCATGGTTATTCAGATCAGCGCGGCTATGATCAACAACAACAGCGTGGCTACGAATTTTGTGGCTATGAGCAGCGCAATTATGACCAGCGCAATGAGCAGCTTGGTTACAATCCCCGTGGTAATGGAGGCGGCAATGGTGGTCTCTCTTGAGGGTACCGTCAACAGTATGGCGGTGATGCTTGTGATGGTACTAGGCCCGTTTGTCAAGTTTGTGGCAAGGAAGGGCATATCGCATTGAGTTGTTGGATAAGGTTTCAGAAAAGCTACCATGGTCCAGAAAAATTAGTGAGTGCACCTATTGGATCATATGGTGTAGATACAAATTGGTATTCTGATTGTTGAGCAACTGATCATATCACAAGAGAACTGGACAAGCATCATGTGAGGGATCGCTACAATGGAAGTGATCAGATTCACACTGCTAATGGTGTAGGTATGGATATCCGCCATGTTGGTCATTCTGTAATTCATACCCCTAATCATGATTTGCATCCTAAAAATATCTTGCATGTTTTGAAAGCCACAAAAAGTCTTTTGTTCACTAGTCGCCTAGCTGATGATAATCATGCTTTTGTTGAGTACTGGCCTAATTGTTTCTTCATTAAGGATCATGACACGAGGGAGGTTCTGCTCCAAGGTATATGTGTGGATGGTCTCTATCCATTACTGTCAGTGTCCACGTCTTCATTTGACCGTCAAGCTCATGCTGTCGTCAAGTCTTCTTCATCGCTTTTGCATAGACGTCTAGGTCATCCGTCTTCAATTGTGGTTCAACAAGTTCATGAGAATAATATCTCCTTTAGTCGGTCCAAAAATTAGTCTGCGTGTGATGCTTGTCAAATGGCTAATAGTCATCAACACTCATATCCAAAGTCGTCTAGTGTGTCTACTTATCCTCTTGAACTTGTGTTTTTATATATATGGGCTCCTGCCTTAGAATAATTTGGAAGATTTAAATACCATGTGAGTTTTATTGATGATTATAGCAAGTTCACTTGGATATATCTCTTGAAAAATAAATATGATGTGTTTCAGAAATTCCACGACTTTCAGCATCATGTTGTGACTCTTTGATAAGAAAATTATTGCTATGCAAACTGATTGGGGAGGAGAGTATCAGAAACTTAATTCCTTTTTCCAGCATGTAGGCACATGTCATATTTTTTGTGTCCTCACGCACATCAACGGGATGATCCAACTGAGTGCAAACATAGACATACTGTCAAGGTTGGTTTGTCTCTCTTACTTATGCATTCATGCCACTGAAATTTTGGGATGAGGCTTTTCTCACCGCTGTCTATTTGATCAATCGCCTTCCTAGTAAGGTTATTTCCTCTCAAACTCCCATGCAACGTCTCTTTGGCAAAATAGTGATTATTATGTTTTGCAGATCTTTGGGTGTGCTTGTTGACCAAATCTCCATGCCTATAATAAGCATAAATTGCAATTTCGATCTAAACAGTGCGCTTTTCTCAGATCTAGTGCTCTCCACAAAGGCTACAAATGCCTTGATATTTCTACCGGTCGATTGTATATCACACATGATATCGTGTTTGACGAGTTAGTTTCTGTTTGCATGCATCCCTTCATTTTAATGCCAGTGCACATCTTCGTGGTGAAATTAATCTCCTTTCTCTCACCTTACAACCATTTCATTTTCATACTCATGAGGGGAACGATTTACATGTTGACCATGATGCTAATCCACCTAATAATGCATCTGCTAAGTCTACATTTAAGGAATCATGTGGCAGTTTCATCGACTAGATGTGAAGAATGCATTCTTACATGGTATTCTGGAAGACGAGGTCTACATGAGGCAACCTTCTGGATATGAGGATCCATCTCATGCGAAACATATTTTTAAATTGGACAAAGCTTTTTATGGGCTCAAACAAGCACCTCGAGCGTGGTATTCTCGCCTCAGTACTAAATTTCAGCCTCTTAGTTTTGTGCATCAAAGGCTGATACTTCTCTGTTCTTCTACAACAAAGGGGGAGTGAGTTTTTTATGCTTATTTATGTTGATGATATTGTTGTTGCTAGTTCGTCAAAGAAAGTTGTTGATGCACTTCTCCATGATCTTGGTATAGACTTTGCGCTGAAAGATTTGGGAGAATTATATTATTTTCTTGGGACTAAGGTAAAGAAAGTTTGTGATGGCATTCTTCTCTCTCAAGAACAATGTGATGAGGAGCTTCTTAGCGGGGTAAATATGAGGATATGCAAGGCTGATGATACTCCTGTTTCAGTCTCCGATAAATTGTCACTTGTTGATGGTGATCCGTTAAGTAGTGAGGGTTCTACTCGCTATAGGAGTATTGTTGGAGCTCTACAGTATATTACATTGACAAGACCTAGTATTGATTTTTTTGTTAATAAAGTATGTCAATTTCTGCATGCTCCTACTACAGTTCATTAGACAACTGTCAAGAGAATTTGAGGTATCTGTGTGGTATTATATCACTTGGTCTATGGTTGAGTAGGTCGGATTCTACTCTGGTCAGTGCATTCTCTGGTGCTGACTGGGCAGGATATCGAGATGTTAGGAGATCGATAGGTGAATTTGTTGTGATTATGGGTCTAACCTCATAGGAGCGCACGGGAAGCAGAGCTAGCGGCATGCAGAGAAGGCATTGCCCTCATGCAAGAACACTGCGATGAACCATGCATTTTGGAAATGGACTGCCCGGCAGATGGAACGGACCGGTCAAAAAATTCCTTTGTCATTCAGGAAATAAAGATGTTGTTATAGTCTAGAAGAAACATAGTGCTAGTAGCCATTGATCGGGAGCAGAATAATGTAAGCCATACTCTGGCAAACATCGGTAGAGCGTCAACTAGGAATATGACTTGGATTTTCTCCGGACCTGATGTAGTTCTGGCTGCAAGGCTGAGGGACATATCCCCTAAAGCCCGAGTAAAATATTTCATCTCGCAAAAAAAACCTTATCGAAGCACAAGGAAACAAGCTGCAATCTCTCATTTAATTACAGAGGCAGAGTACAAACCATTGACTAATGCAACAACATAAGTTATGTGGGTACAAACGATTACTTGCAGAACTGGGAGTGCCGGATCCTGGAGTGACGTGTCTTTGGTGTGATAATATAGGAGCAATATATCTCTCTGCCAATCTAGTGTTCCATGCTAGAACCAAGCATATTGAAGTGGATTATCATTTTGTTTATGAGAGAGTTGCCAATAAACTTTTGGACATTCAGTTTGTTACTTGAGGAGGTCAAATGGTTGATGGCTTCACGAAGTCCCTTGCTACTAGGCAGCTAGCATTCTTTCATCGCAATCTTAACTTAGATTAGCTATAATTGAAGGGGAGTGTTAAGACGTTGTATAGCTATTGTATTTAGGTCTTCTATGTCCCTACAGTTTGTATTATCGTATGTAAACCAAAGTGTAACCCCTGTGCATATATAAACACACATCGTGGCGCAATTAGGGTACTGCCCCATATTATTTATCATACCCTAAACTGTGTTCGGCAATAGCGTTAGGCATGCTGTTTTAGGGGCGCCGACACACGAGGCCGCACGTTTGGGGCCATCTGCCCACGTCGGCTCCCCTAATATGGCTCTCTCAATTGGATTTAGCTATTTTTTCAAATATTCTATCACAATACAACCATATTTGCAAACCATAATAAAACCAAATGAAATTATTCAATCAAACAAATAGCATTATTCAGCCCAAATCAAACATATAAATCAAACAATTCATACAAGTAATTCAAATAAATAAAATATGAGAAGTTTAAATAGGCCAAGACTCATGCAGTCTTTCCTCTTCTCGCCCACAGATGCTCCACTAGATCATCTTGTAGTTGTTGATGAACATATTTATCGTGGATTGCGTGATGCTTCGCGATGAAAGCTCCAAACTCGGCTGACACCTGGTTATCAACTTCGGCGAGGGGTCCCTGGTAATCATATGGATGATCATCGTTCACTGGATCAGCTCACTTACTCTCGATGATCATGTTGTGTATATGCACTCATGACCCACATCTGAGTTGTCGGCCATTGGAGAGCGTGGTATCGAACGATAGTAATTTGAGCTTGAAGCACACCAAATACCACGGCGGTAGTCATCATGTGTATGTGGAGAAGCTCCATATGCAAGACACCTCAAGACAACCGTGCATTTTTCAACAAAGATGAAAAACAACAAGTCTGGTGCAATCGTTTAGTAGTCATCATACTCTCTCTCACACACATCACAATCTTCATGAACAACACTTTATTTGTCCTAAACCGCCGCCGAAAGTTCGTAGACATATGTGTCAGTAAAATAGTTAGCCTCAAGCATCACAACACCATGCATCCGATGTCGGTCCTTGTTCTTCATCTTCCCATTCCTAGAACCTCCCCGTGGAGGTGGGGCATTTATCTTCACTCTTAAACAAAGAAGACAAGATATGACCATCAAATTCTCTTCTTCATTAGCAGTTTCATCTTGTATTAGCTTATGCATCATTATATCATTGTTGCTATCCATGGCCTATTTATCGAACAACAAAGCAATCAAATACGGAACACTCTAACGGGAAAACAAAATGTTCCAAAATCATATACCTAGTCACATGGTCAAACAGGTTGTAGGCGTGTGGATCTCGTATGGTGGGCGCGACACACTGCTGTGTGCCGGCTAGTTGAGAGCCATGCCGCGGTGTTTAAGAGATGTGGGTGGTAGAAGCGAGGTGGTAGGGTCGCCTGGCAAAGGGCTCGACCAAAGAAGCGGCTAGTTCTAGACAACACAAACAAGCGCTGATTCCTACTAGTAAACATGGCAAAACGAGAGGCAAAGCGTTGATGATGGCTTGGTGTTTGTGGGATACGGTGGCCGGACACGGTGGCGTCGAATCTAGGGTAGGGTGGCGGCGGATTGACGGGTGAAGGCGTGAGACAGTTGAGGTGGATAGAGAGAATAGCTGAATCGCTGGTGTGTGGTGCCCGTCTATCTGTTTCCTATGTGGCAGGCGTGTTGACGCACCCATATCAGCCCCTATATATCGGGTCCGGCAGAGTTTTGGGCCACGCCAACTGTCTGCATCTTTTTGGGGACGTCTGTGAAGATACTATGTGTAGTTAGTACCGACTTGAGAATAAAAAATATCGCGCAAAAGTGTAGATAGATATTCCGCAGTCCACCACGTCCCCATGATTAGCATATCACCAGACAAGGCATGGATGAGACGGGATTTCGAACCACCGAACAAGAATTGGTTGGCTTCAAGCTCTGGCACACGGATCATCTTCTAGAGCTAGGTAGCGAGTGAGTGGCCAGTCCACAACTCGGTAGGAGAACCAAGCTCGCAACCAAGCCAGACATGGACAATACTTTCCCTATCTGAAGTTCTGAACCGTCTCTACGCTCGCTGGACTGTTGCAGGGCGCTGACGCGAACGTCTCCATGACTCTCGACCGGTCGAGGCAAAATCGACATGTTAGCTGGAACAGAGCTCTCAAGCCAAAATCGCATGCGGCGCATAATTGCGCGCGCACCAGTCAGCCACATCAGGCACCAATGGTTGTCGACAAAGAGGGAGATAGCCACGGGACCTTGCAGTTGAGCACGATCATTTCCACA
The DNA here is from genome assembly GCA_007115705.1 of Dactylis glomerata. Taxonomy (NCBI): domain Eukaryota; kingdom Viridiplantae; phylum Streptophyta; class Magnoliopsida; order Poales; family Poaceae; genus Dactylis; species Dactylis glomerata. The sequence goes on along the minus strand of QXEO01000923.1, from coordinate 2,582,437 downwards.
TGGCCACAACATGGCCGCACCGGAAGCTCGGGCACGCGTGAGGCCTGACCTGTTACCTAATTAGCCTTGCCTGAGAGCAACAAACCACAAATCCGCCGTTGTTTTAGGGTTTTCTCTTGGTCTTGGCCACATTTTCTGAGCACGATTTGGTGCTGAACTTTAAACTACAGTATCAGGGAAAGGAACCGGAGATAGAGGCGAGTTCGTGAGTGTCAGCAAAAATATTGCTCTGATGAGTGGAGAAGACAACTCAGGCTCGCTGGACCGCCGGAAGATGCGTTAGTCGGAAGGGAGCTCCAATCATTCGTCCCTGCGTGCGGTGGTACGTGTGGAGGAATAATGCGGCGAGCATGGCACCCACCGCCGCCGTCGATAACGTCATCTGCAAGCCAAGAGAAATTAGGCGTGGAAAATTAAGATTATGCTTTCTTATTTCTCAGTAGGGCACAGGATGAAGCGTTGAATTGCTTTACTGCTTTGACATTCCATGGAGTGCTAGCATGTTTCACCAGTCAAGCACTCTAAGAATGCTCGCCGGTGAGCGCTTTCTGCGATGCCCGCCCATCTATCGCCGTCCCTTTGTGCACAGCTCGACAGGGTCGAGCGCAAAGGGAAAAGAAAATGTCCCCTTTTTTCTAAAGATCATTGCGAGAGGAATAATAGAAAAGAAAAACTTTTTCGGACAAAGGTCACTTTCGTGCCAAATTTTGGAATCTAGGCCTGCCCCATCGTTGATTTACATGTTTTTCTTTGTATACAATGAATCAATCTCTCTCTAATCTTCTAAGTAATCTTCTACCACCGGACTGCTGACAGCATGGGCAATACTAGCAGTAGCGTCCACAAAGATAATCTTCTTGTCACCGCCAATCTTGACGCGGAGGAGAACATGGACGTCGAGTACGGGTCGAACGCCCGCCCTACCGACCCGCCGCCGGAGCTGCTGGACCCGGGGCTGCCGGCGTTGATCGTGTACACCGGCGACCCGCTGGGGTAGAACAGCCCGTAGTTCCTCTCCGACGCCGGCCCCGGCTTCATGTTCTCGTTGAACAGCGCGAACACGAACACGTCCACGGGCACGTTGGGCTTGAGCGGCGTCCCCTGGCCCATGGCGACCCGCTGCATGAGGTTCCCGTTGTACGCCGCCGCGTTCTGCACGGTGGCGCCCACCTCGTCCTCGTCCCCCTTGGACGGCCACCCGGTCTCCGAGATCTTCACGGGGATGTCCGTGTGCCCCATAACCTTCATCGCCGCGTACACGGCGTCGATCTGCGCGTAGAGCATGTTGTCGTACACCAGCCCCCCGTCGCGCACGCCGGCGTTGGGCTGGAACAGCACGTACGGCAGCGACACGCTCCCCGGGTCCCCCTTGTAGGCAAAGAATGGGTACGCGTTGAACAGGAACGCCGAGCCCGTCTTGCTGTGGAAGTCCAGCAGCGGCTTGATGTACGGCGCGAAGCTCTCCTGGAACGCGCCCGACGACGGCGGGAAGCTGCTGGCGAGCACGGCGGCGGAGTGCGCCGACGAGACCGTCACCTGCCCGCCCAGCCCCAGCGCCACCAGCGCGTCGTGGACGGCCTGCATGGCCGGGACGAGGTTGGCGGCCATGCCCATGTCGTTGTTGCCGAACACCTCGTTGCCGACGGTGATGCAGGTGATGCGGGTGGCTGGGATGAAGGGCTGCACGTGCTGCGACACCCACTGCCGCGCGGCGCCGGGGCTGGACGCCATGGTCTGGATGTTCTCGTTGCCAATGGCGATGATGAACTCCACGCCCGTGTTGGCGAACGCCGTGAGCACCTTGGGGTCGGCGTCGTAGAGCTTTACCTTGTTCACGTTCATCGACTGGAGGAGCCCCGCCACCCGCGTTGGGTCCGGCAGGTTGTTGGCGATCTGCCCGTAGTTGATGCCGAACTTTTGCTGCGCCGACACCGTGCCCACTGCGAAAATTAAGCACGCCGAGATTAGCAACAACACTGAGAATTGGAAATATTTTCCTTGAAAAAGGGGAAAAAACAAGCAATTACTATGGAAATCGAACTTCCTTTTTCAGACATAGCCACGGAATACTTTAGGTGGCAGTCCCTTTCGCGCTCAAGTAGCAGAGACTAATCCGTCAGAAATAGACCACCTACTGCTCGAATTGATAATGCGCGCGACTGCAATCAGGTGGAATTAACATACGCTAGCAGCAGAGAAGAAGGGTCAATTCAGAAGCATATGGGTTCAGCACTAAAATCGACTGACTGAATGACGCGCGAAGCTTGAAGACAGAAGCATGCGTATGCATCAGAGCTGACAAAGCATGCCGGCTAAATTAACTCTTACGACAATGACGTTCGTACTGTTATTTATCGGAAACAGCAATGCTAAGCGGGTTCGCCGGATCTGAGATCTCCATATACTCTGCTTCATGTCGGCAGTTGTCTGCTGTCAGTATTGCTTTTTTGAAACGGATGCTGTTAGTATTGCGATTGCCGGAGTTGCAGAGAGTTGAATCTAATCTAAGTCACCTTAAAATTCTTGAACACGATTCTACTGTTTGGAGTATGAACATGAACATGAACTGCGCATAGGGTCCATCCCATGAATAAGAATTCGCGGCGACAGACACAATAACAGAGCTTAATCGACAGCAATGGTGGCTGCGGTGGTAAAGGAGAAACGGCTCGAGCAAGATGAGATTCTGCCAGCAAAGCTGTATGCTGTCAGTATTGCGATTGCGGGAGTTGCAGAGAATTGAATCCAACCTAAGCCACGCTAGAATTCTCGAATAGGATTCTACCGTTTGAAGCATGAACATGAAATCGCGCGTAGGGTCCATCCCATAAACAAGAATTCGCGGGAACAGTCACAATAGCAGAGCTTAATCGACAGCAATGGCGGCAGCGGTGGCAAAGGAAAACAGCGAGTGGAAGAAGAGATTCTGTCAGCTGCCATGTCTGTTGTCAGTATTGTGATTGCCGGAGTCGCAGGGAACTGAATTCAACCTAAGACATGTTATAGTTCTCGAAAACGATCCTACCGTTTGGAATATGAACACGAAATCGCGCGTAGGGTCCGTCCCATGAACAAGAATTCGCGGCGACAGACGCTGACAACAGAGCTTAATCGACACGACAGCAATGGCGGGAGCGGCAGGCGTAGGACTGCGCGACCAACAAGAAGAAAACCAAGGGCAGAATGAAGCAAGGCCCTAGCTTGACGGAGCTTAATTGGCAGCAATGGAGGCAGAGCAGCGGTTGCAAGAACAGAGAAAGCAAGAGCAGAACGAAGCAAGGCGCGAGCACGAGCACTCACCATCGAAGAGCGCGAGCACGAGGAGGCAGAGCAGGAGCGACGAGGAGGCCCGGTGCTCCATTGCGAGGCGTCTGTCTGTCCGCCTTCGCTCCTCCTCTCTCGCTCGTCTCCTTCCTCTGTCTTTCGCCGATATGCTCGGGCGGTTATGTTCGCAATAAGTAGAGAGCTCCTTCCGTTCTCCCTCCTTGGGATCGACACCCCTGTTGTTTTATAGCAGAGCTTACGTTTTCGTCCCCACCGCCGGTGTCAGCCCCGGACTCCAAGGTGTGCAGAAAATTGGAAGTCGGCGCCCGACTTTCCTTCTACAGTGTCCAGACTCGACCACACCGGCGGCACGTGTGCGGCCGCTCCGTCGGTCCTGCCGGTTTCCTTCACGCTTCGTGCGCTTCCTGACCTGTTGCCTCTGTCCGTGCCCGCGCCGAGGTAATTCGATTTCGCCCGCTCTACAGCTACAGCAATGGCGCATCTAGTCTAGTGTTTGGACATTGCAGCGAACGGGATTAATCAATCAGTCCTCACATGCCCTATAGTCACCGTCTCTGGATCAGACGTGTGCACGATCGGTCGTCTCGAGCGTTTGTCTTGTATGCGCAGATGCGCTTGCCTTCGGGTGAAAATTGGAAGAAGAGAAGCTCAAAACCTGAACTCTGTCGTTGAATCGACCGTTGGCGTAATCAACAGTCAAACGTTCTTCTGCCTTGTCTTGTCTGATGAGGATGGAGTGCATAGCTTGGATCAAACTCCTGCGTCTCTGTATTAAAATAACACTTCCTCGATCTAGGAGTAGGACGGGTGGATGTGAATGCCCCCTCTTTACGGCTAACTTGTCTTCTCGCAGGAGTGAAAAAATAATTCACAGGAGCTGGTTGTGTACTCCTGAACTTATTAAATTCAGTACAGTAAGTGCATCTCATCTCGGCGAAGAGTTTTTGGCTCCTGAGCTCTAGTGATTTTTTTATGTTAATTTTTTAAAATTATAGTCTTAGTTTTTAAAAAATTATAAAATTAAATCTAACCATTCAACGATGTAACCTAAAAGTATGCTAAACTTTATTATAAAATTCTTTATATTGCGGGCTGCATAAAAATAGTAATAAAATGATAAAATTTGTAGACTTAAAAATTGAGTTCAGACGTTCACGCGTTCGATACTTCTGAATATTGAGTTCAGGCGTTCTCTATTAGGGGACCAATGGGATAGATGGCTACATTTGCTTCAAAGACTTATTGATGTTCAAATTAGCACAAAATGATGATGAATTCCGATTGAGCTTAACTCAATCTAGTAGGTATGGTGAATTCCATGTATCTCGACCTACTCAATGGTAATACAGTTTACCTACAATAAATATCTTTGAAAGAAGAAAGTGCCTTTGAAAACAAAGATTTTCATGTGGTTTGTCCAGCAAATTAAAGTAAATTCTCACTAAGGACAACCTAATAAAAAGAAATTGGCAAGGGTGATTTTTTTTGTGTGTGATCATGATGAGAATGTACAACACCTCTTTATTTATTGTCCTTTTGCTAGAATTATTTGGCAGATTATCCACATGTCTTTCAACATAACTCCATCTTTGAGTATTGCACATTTATTTAGAAATTGGCTTAATGGAGTTGTAAAATCGGAGAAAGGCAACATTAGAGTGGGAGTTTGTGCTATCCTCACAGCTATATGGCATGTTAGCAATGGCTTTATCTTTAACAAATCGTGTTTTTCATCATTCTTGCAGATTATTCCTTTGGCTATCCACTGAATCCATATGTGGTTCTATCTCCAGCCGACGGAGCAGCGCTAGACCATGGATTCTAGGTACAGCCATTTGGCAACAGTAGCACAGGATATCTACAGCTAATTCGGTTGGCAGTTTGATTGCCGCTTACATATTGATGCATATAGGGCTGTTATGACAAGTTGTATCTTTAGATGATTGGTCCATAAATCCATTCTATGTGATCTGTAAACTGTAATACTTAAAAACTTTAATAAATTTTAATAAAACTTTAATATTGATGCAGAATGGGCTGCTCCCTTTATCGATTTTTTTTTGGCTTGGCAGCCTGGTGCTTCCATCCAAAGATGCCCCAAACCTTCAAAACTCTTGTGGGAGTATACGTTCCGAACTTAATCAATTCAGTACAGTAAGTGCTCGACATAGTGTGATGTGCCATGTTGCGTGTATGATTGCACGGTTCTGCTCCGTTGCTACCCCCCTCGAGTGAACGGCTCGTGGCGAAACACAAGGACGGCTACGATTTCTCGGTACCCCTTCGGGAGGGAGGGCAGGATGGTAAATCATTCGTTCTGTACAGCCCTCGTATAGCCCGTACAGCTCACATTTGTTTGTACGTGTACGAGGAATAATTGTACTTGCACGTGTGTACCGTACACTATGAGGCGTATGCGTACAAAAGGAGAACAAAACGCCAGGCGGTATAAAAGGCATCTCCCACCCACCCACCGCTTTCTTCCCCAATCGGAGCAAGCGGAGAAAACCCTAGCCATCTCATCCCATCCCACCTCGTCCCCGCCGGTGCACCTCGCGGCCGGTAGAAGGCGATGTCGACTTGCTCGCGCGCAGATGCGTCCGCGGTGGCAGGTGCGGCGGATGTGGAGGGGACCGAGCTCATGGCAGAAGGCGTCACGGCCACCTTGGTCGCGGCCGTGGCTGTTGCGGAGGAGACGGAAGAGGCCGCGGCAGGTGCGTCCGATTTGGGCGATGCGGTGACCGCAGCCGATCTCACGGCGGAGAGCGGTGCGGCCACGGTCATGGCGGCTGTGGTGGAAGCGGTGGAGGAGGAGGCGGCGGATGTGGTGGGAGCGGTGGAAGAGAAGGAGGCGGCTACCGCTGCGGGGCCGGATCTGGCACTGACGGATCCGACCGGAGTAGGGGGAGGCAATGGCGGTGAAGAAGCCGTGCCGGTCGATGCGGCGGCGCTGGTGGTGGAGCTGGCAGTTCTGGTGAATGCCGCTGTCGCCGATGCCGCCGTCCCAGATGCCGCTGTCGCCGATGCCGCCGTCCCAGATGCCGCGGTGGCCGATGCCGTCGACGCAAACCCACCGTCGCCTGAAGCAGTAAATCCCTCACCCTGGTTCATTTTACTGTAATCCGATATCGCCAAAGGAGCTGCATAGGCTTTGCCTGGTGCAGATGCACCAGGGACCAATTAATTTGTACAAACTATTGGGTTCAACTTTCGCTATGTGCACCAGGTTAATCCGATATCAGTGCACCAGGGCCAACGATTTCACACTCAAACAATAACCAAACAAGGATATATACTTCATATTTCACCTAGACTGTTGTTGTTGTGCACCAGGGCAATTTTTCCCTAGCTTCGCCACTGATTTTACATTGTATAGGGTGGTGCATAAGCTGATTTTTTTGCATAGTTGCTAAGAAATTTTTTTCCTACCCTGGTGCATGTGCACCAACTGTGTTGGACATAAAACCTGCTGTTATTTTGTTTGGATTAATCAGAAAAACTATTTCTGGCAATGGTTTCAGTTTAGTGGACTTGTAAATATTTATTAAGACATGTTGTTTCACCTTGTCTTTGCATTTCAATTGTTAATGACTCCTAATATCATCCTAGTGTTGTTTACTTGTGAGTAGGTTACTCTATATTTAAATATGATGTAACATTTTAATTTCATTCAAAAACTTCGTGGCAGTGGCTTTTAGTATTAAGTGTGTAATCATGTTCCTTATCATATCCTCATATATAGTGAACGAAGGGATAACTTGGGATCCAGTCCTTCATGTTGTTGAAAAGATCCTTGCCGCACTAGTTAATCATGGTATTTGTTAAAAAAAATGTGTGATGATTCTGCTTAACCAATTTAGTGCTGAGTACTAAAATATAACTTATAATGAAGTTCATATCTAGGATCTTAGGTCATGTTATATAATCTAGCTATTTATAATATGTCCAATCACATATTTCTCTTTATATGATATAGTTTAACTCAAGTTATAGAATATGGCTATTTCTGACTAATAAAATATTAAGCTTAACTCAAGTTATAGAAGATCTATTTCATCAAAAGTAATGTTCATTATTTCATGTCTAGTGGAGAATATTTAAAATTCTCATTTTCATAGTTATTGTAATGGTAGTTGTAAATGTGTTAATCTGTTACCTTTGAGGTGCTTCACATGTAAATTTTTGCATTTGTAATATAACGTCAAATATGTTTGAAAAAGCTTAACGTCAAATATGTTCCCAGATTGAGAACAGGAAGAAGCGCATGTATGCAGAAATTGATGATATGTTTGAAAAAGTTGCATGTGATGATATGTTCTTAGACGACGACGGCGAGCAGGTCGATGTGAGTGTAACTTGATTGTGTTTACATATGCTGTGTCTTTTTTATATTATACACATGCTAACAAATTTGCAAATCTATATTGTAGTATGACTCCAATGACTCCACCGAGAGTGTGTAGAATAGCAACCTTGTCTCTTTTATAGACAAGGAGGCGGAGAAGCTGCAGCAACAGGGCACCCGCGCATTCAAGAGGAGGGGGAGGTACTTCTGCCCGTACCATATCCACAGGCCAAGGGATGGCACTAGGCAGAGCCTCATCCAGCATGCTGAAGCCCTAGCAAAAGAAGATGCATCGGTGCGTGTTAGGGGTCAGCATGCTGCTCTGCTGAGGGCGATGAATCGCGTTGCTGCTCCATGAATTGATCCCTGCAAGTTTGGTTCTGATCATCAACTATAGCTATGATTTGGTGATCTGGTTATGTTATCGTACATTATGCTGTTTGTGTTGGCTGTGGACAATATAGTAGCATGTTAGCGCTACTATAAGTTTGTTAAGTTATGGGTAGCTTAAAACTTAGTAAGTTTAAGTAGCACCTGCTGTTTATGGTGCTTCTTTTGGTACTGTGATGACATCTACTGTGATGGCTTATGCAAGCCTCATTACCTACTATTGCTGATTGTATTTATTTTTGGAAGTTGTGAATAGGGCTGCAAACGAGTCGAGTTCGAGCGAGTTAGACTTGGCTCAGCTAGCTCAACTCATACTAAAATTTGAGCAAGCTCATACCGAGTCGAGTTAAACATCGAGTTGTATAACTTGATTCATACTTAGCTTGACGATCTCGAGTCGATTTATAAACTGTTTGTTCAGCCAATTCCATAGTAAGAAACAACTAAAGATATAAAATGGTAGAAAAACATTAAGTTTGTTCAGAAATTGAAATACAAATTTATAAACTTTTGTTTTTAATTTGCAAAACAAGATTTTAAAAAAAGCCCGCCAACTGGCAGGACTTCTAACATACGCGGCCTGGGTACGACTTAGGGCATTTTACAAGGACCCAGGCCCGTGCATATTACAAGCCCAACTAAATTTGGCCCACAGGGCGAGAGGAGAACAAAGTTAACATGTCGGATACCGAGAGAGGCTCGTGCAACATGTCGTACGCCAGGGTATTTATGTAGGTGCGCACACCTCCCCGGTAGCGAGGTGGGACTAAACTCACACCTCTCGTGTAGGTAGCACCCGCCCTGACCTAGAACTGGGCCGAGGACCATTTCTCTTCCCACCGGGCCGCACGGAAGTAGCAGAGTGTGACGGCTGGGCCGGCCCATTTGCAGGCCGGGCAGCCAGTTTTCCTTTTGTTTTTTATATATTCTGCATTTTATTGTTAAGTACTTACCACACGTAAAAAATGTGAATTTTTTAAAACAAATATGCAATACCGCCAGAAATAATTGTGTTGTGTCACGAAATTTTTCTTAAGCTATTTTAAAAAGATCAAAAAAATAAAGTTGGTAGGAATGGCTCTCTCAGCTAGGCCTGAAAGGTCCTTTTTCTATATATGAGATTTTTTTTGACATTCATGAAATGGTCCAATTTTTTCCCACTTGCTGAAATACCTAAATGTACTTTAAATGCAGTGGTTTCATGCATTTGTTGTTATTGTTGCATGTGATATGGCAGTACGAATAGTGATGATTTTTCTAGGTAGATCACGTCTACCCTGACTTTCTAGGGTTTGGATGGGGTGTAGGACCACTTGTTTCACACATGCAAAATGTGGGCCCCCTTTGTGTTTCTACCCTACACTCATAGCTCCAAGGCACCTCACACACTTCTTGTGGTATGCTGGAGCTAGTGCAGGCACACTGGCGCGTCAGGTCACGTCTACCTTGACTTTTCCGGGGTTTGAAAGGGTGTTGGACCACTTGTTTCACACATGCAATGTGTGGGGCCAGTTTGTGTTTCTACCCTAGACTCATAGCTCCAAGGCACCTCACAGACTCCTTGTGGTATGATAGAGCTAGTGTAGGAACACTGGCGCGCTAGGTCACGACTATGCTGACATGACCTGATATTCAATAATGCACTATATATTCCAAAAAATTCAAAAAATGTGAAAACTACATTTTCTCTCTTTGTTTATGTAGGAAGTTATGTGTAAAAAATCTGAGTGGATTTGGTTGTGGTCAAAAAAATCACTTGCTTACAAAACCTGGCTCAAGTGAGACCAAACGGGTCGTCCCTAAGCATGTGATTTTTTCGACCATCTCGAAATCTGCCCAAAATTGTTGTACATGGTTGCATGCACATACTAAACATGATTATGAAAGAATTTTTTTAAAAAAATGAATTTTATAATGCCCCCCTTATGGTACGGACCGAAGACTATACCTGATATTCAATAATGAATTATATATTCCAAAATATTCAAAAAAAATGTTAAACCTACATATTCTCTCTTTGTTTGTGTAGGAGGTCATGTGTAAAAAATCTGAGTAGATTTAGTGGTGGTCAAAAAAATCACTTGCTTACAAAACATGTCTCAAGTGAGACCAAACGGGTCATCCCTAAGTATGTGATTTTTTCGAGCATCTCGAAATATGCCCAAAATTGTTGTACATGGTTGAATGCACATACTAAACGTGATTGCCAAAGAATTTTCAAAAAAATGAATTTTATAATCCACAAAGCACCGATGCAGCAGATTGCGTCTACCCTGTCGTTCCGGGGGGTTTTCCGACGTTCATCGACACATGCAATGTGTGTAGATCCATTGTGTTTGTGCCCTACCCACTTTGATCCAATGCATGTCACACACTCATACTGGTGTGTGGGTGCTAGGCTTCCTGTTCCGGTGCAGCAGATTCCATCTACCCTGTCGTTCCGGGGGTTTTGAGGGGTTTTCCGACGTTCATCGACACATGCAATGTGTGTAGATCCATTGTGTTTGTGCCCTATCCACTTTGATCCAATTCATGTCACACACTCCTAGTGGTGTGTGGCTGCTAGGCTTCCTGCTCCGGTGTAGCAGATTCCGTCTACCCTGCCGTTCCGAGGGTTTTGAGGGGTTTTCCGACGTTCATCGACACATGCAATGTGTGTAGATCCATTGTGTTTGTGCCCTATCCACTTTGATCCAATGCATGTCACACACTCATAGTGGTGTGTGGGTGCTAGGCTTCCTGCTCCGGTGCAACATATTCCGTCTACCCTGCCATTCCGGGGGTTTTGAGGGGTTTTTCGACGTTCATCGACACATGTAATGTGTGTAGATCTATTGTGTTTGTGCCCTACCCACTTTGATCCAATGCATGTCACACACTCATAGTGGTGTGTGGGTGCTAGGCTTCCTGCTCTGGTGCAGCAGATTCCGTCTACCCTGCCATTCCGGGGGTTTTGAGGGGTTTTTCGACGTTCATCGACACATGCAATGTGTGTAGATCCATTGTGTTTGTGCCCTACCCATTACAAGATAATAAATTTTGCATAAAATTTAAAATTGTTTGGTACTTCCTGCACACTGGCCACATCTCTCCCAATCAAACTCATTCCAGTAGTTGGGATCTGAAGAGGGGGGAGGAGGAAGACGGAAGATTATGGGGTGGAACTGCCCGCGGCGAAGGAGGAGCAGCGGTGAATATAAGAGGCGACGGAAATGGATGCGGTGGTTTTGATGGGGCGTCTGACGTGCGTGCTATGGCGTCGAGGCCCTTTCCATCTTAATGGGCCTTGTTTGCATGGCCCGCTGCATGTGCAACTCGTGATCGATGTTATCAAGGGGACTGCATGATGTAGGCATGAGACAATGTGACTCAACTACATCAAATAAAGTGCACAAAGATAGTCATTCAATTTCACAACTTAAAACAACGAGTACATCCAAGATAGTTGACAGCAACGAGGAAACTAGCACGGTACGAAATGTAATAAGCCTCGACCTCGTTGCTAATGTCACACACGATCAATAAGGAGGATAAGCCTGCGCCCATCACGGCTTGGAATGAACCAGAACACAAAGATGTCTTCAAATTTCATCTTGTTTTCCTCCACAACTTTCATCCAGTTCGTCGTGATCATGGCGCCACCTTCCACTTTTCCTTTCACTTTACACTTACTCATGACCATCGTTACATTCGCAATTACCCTACCCTTGGTGAAGACTTGAATCTTCGCTGGTAGTTTGATGTTGCTCAGTATATGGGACACAGTGAAGCTCTTTGAGAAGTACTGCATGTGGAATATAATGTAAAATTATGTTATTTTTACTCGTATGTGAAAAATAGATCTGAAAAACTTGTTGTTTACTCAGATGATTACCATTTTTGCTTTGCCCTTCACAATGTTTGATTTCTTGATGGTGCAGATATAGAAAGGGTCTTTTGGAACCATCCTGTGAACTACAGACTCCAGTCTTCGTAAATCTTTAGCACCCATCTCTATGCGATTGGCGTACTCTATGAAACCTTCAAAATCTTCTTCTGCGTCAATTCCAGGACCTGCATGTAGGTGGTACACTTATAAGCATGAACAATACAAGTGCATGTATAATGTATGTAGAAGAATTTTGTACGCACCTCTGATGACTAGCCTTTTGTTAATGTTCAGGATAGCACGTCCATAACGTGTGGTAGCAAACATTCCTTCCTAAGAAAATGTAGTACACATATATATATATATTTAGATAAAAACAAAACTAATGTAAACAAAGAATTAGTAATAATGGGATAAAAAGGCATCCTTCAGACGGGCCTGCACATGTGCCGGCAAAGGAAACTACGTTGAAATAATTTGATCTCCATTGAATTAGACAAGATCCTGAATCTATATTCAACTAATTATAGAATAATTTTTTGTGATTGATATGACCATAATAAGCAAACATTTTAAATGAAGATGGATTACTATATGTTTTAGATCTTGTCCCTGTAATAAAATGAAAAAGAAATACACTAGGTGTTGGATCTTGTCCATGCGGCAAAATGAAGAATATTTACTATTATGCTAGATCTACACCCTTCTAAAAATAGATAAAAATATAAATCCTACTGTGTTCGATCTACTCCGTTCTTCAAAATGGTAAAATAATATTATTTGCGATAAATCTACTCCGTACACCAATTTGTACAAAAATAAACATGTGACAGATAATAAGGATCTATGATGCGCTTACCGGAGAAGGCTGCACACTGTTGTGCACCGGATCGGTCCTTCCAAGAGGAGATGGGGGTAGTGGTCGACGACGCCGCGGCTTGTGGTCTCGCGGTTGAGGCTGCCAAGATGGGAGGATTTTACGTATAGCCGGCGACAGCTTGAGTGGTTGACTAGGCAGAGTTGGGAGGATTGGACGCCTATCCGGTGATAGGTTTCGTGGTGGTGGAGACGTTGTCATTGCAAAAACGTGGAGGAGAAACGCTTAGATTCCGGCGGCAGGAGGAGGAGTGATGATATATCGGGAGTAGGAGCGCGGGAGGAGGTGTCGTGGTATCGAGGGAGGTGGGAGGCGACCGAGAAATTACCGCCCCACACCCCAACCTTCCATGATCGACGCAATCAGCCTCGCTAGGGTTTAGGTGGTTAATGGGCCGGCCTAGCCAACTGCGTGTATGCCATTGTGGTCCGTTAGGGTGTATGCTGGTTAATGGGCCAACAAAACAAATGTACAGATAGGGCAAATGTTAATGCACTGCATATTCTAAAATATTTTAAAAAATGTGAAACCTATATATTCTATGTTTGTTTGTGTAGAGTTTTTAAATAATTTTGAAAAAAATGAATTTTATAATCCAGAAAGCACCGGTGCGGCAGATTCCGTCTACACTACCGTTCCGGGGGTTTTGAGGGGTTTTCCAACGTTCATCGACATATGCAATGTGTGTAGATCCAATGTGTTTGTGCCCTACCCACTTTGATCCAATGCATGTCACATACTCCTACTGGTGTGTGGGTGCTAGTCTTCCTGCTCCGGTGGAGCAGATTCTGTCTACACTGCCATTCCGGGGGTTTTGAGAGGTTTTCCGACGTTCATCGACACATGCAATATGTGTAGATCCAATGTGTTTGTGCCCTACCCACTTTCATCCAATGCATGTCACACACTCCTAGTGGTGTGTGGGTGCTAGGCTTCCTGCTCTGGTGGAGCAGATTGCGTCTACCCTGCCATTCCGGGGGTTTTGAGGAGTTTTCCTACGTTCATTGACACATGCAATGTGTGTACATGTATTGTGTTTGTGCCCTATCCACTTTGATCCAATGCATGTTACACACTCATAGTGGTGTGTGGGTGCTAGGCTTCCTGCTCCGGTGCAGCAGATTCCGTCTACCCTGCCGTTCCAGGGGTTTTGAGGGGTTTTCCGATGTTCATCGACACATGCAACGTGTGTAGATGTATTGTGTTTGTGCCGTATCCACTTTGATCCAATGCATGTCACACACTCATAGTGGTGTGTGGGTGCTAGGCTTCCTGCTCCGGTGCAGCAGATTCCATCTACCCTTCCGTTCAGGGGGTTTTGAGGGGTTTTTCGACGTTCATCGACACATGCAATGTGTGTAGATCCAATGTGTTTGTGCCCTACTCACTTTGATCCAATGCATGTCACACACTCCTAGTGGTGTGTGGGTGCTAGGCTTCCAGCTCCGGTGCAGCAGATTCCGTCTACCCTGCCGTTCCGGGGGTTTTGAGGGGTTTTTCGACGTTCATCGACACATGCAATGTGTGTAGATCCAATGTGTTTGTGCCCTACCCACTTTCATCCAATGCATGTCACACACTCCTAGTGGTGTGTGGGTGCTAGGCTTCCTGCTCCGGTGGAGCAGATTTCGTCTACCCTGCCGTTCCGGGGGTTTTGAGGGGTTTTCCGACGTTCATCAACACATGCAATGTGTGTAGATCCAATGTGTTTGTGCCCTACCCACTTTCATCCAATGCATGTCACACACTCCTAGTGGTGTGTGGGTGCTAGGCTTCCTGCTCCGGTGGAGCAGATTCCGTCTACCCTACCGTTCTGGGGGTTTTGAGGGGTTTTCTGACGTTCATCGACACATGCAATGTGTGTAGATCCAATGTGTTTGTGCCCTACCCACTTTCATCCAATGCATGTCACACACTCCTAGTGGTGTGTGGGTGCTAGGCTTCCTGCTCCGGTGGAGCAGATTCTGTCTACCCTGCCGTTCCGGGGGTTTTGAGGGGTTTTCCGACGTTCATCGACACATGCAATCTGTGTAGATCCAATGTGTTTGTGCCCTACCCACTTTGATCCAATGCATGTCACACACTCCTAGTGGTGTGTGGGTGCTAGGCTTCCTGCTTCGGTGCAACAGATTCCGTCTACCCTACCTTTCTGGGGGTTTTGAGGGGTTTTCCGACGTTCATCGACACATGCAATATGTGTAGATCCAATGTGTTTGTGCCCTACCCACTTTGATCCAATGCATGTCACACACTCCTAGTGGTGTGTGGGTGCTAGGATTCCTGCTCTGGTGGAGCAGATTCCGTCTACCCTGCCGTTCCGGGGGTTTTCCGATGTTCATCGACACATGCAATGTGTGTAGATCCAATGTGTTTGTGCCCTACCCACTTTGATCCAATGCATGTCACACACTCCTAGTGGTGTGTGGGTGCTAGGCTTCCTGCTCCGGTGCATTAGATTCCGTCTACCCTGCCGTTCCGGGGGTTTTGAGGGGTTTTCCGACGTTCATCGACACATGCAATGTGTGTAGATACATTGTGTTTGTGCCCTACCCACTATGATCCAATGCATGTCACACACTCATAGTGGTGTGGTTGCTTCTCTTCCTGCTCCAGTGGAGCAGATTGTGTCTACCCTGCCGTTCCGGGGGTTTTGAGTGGTTTAAATTCATATTTTGTTCATATTTCAAATTTGTTTGTATTTTGAAATTTTGTTCTCATTATGAATTCTGATTGGATTTTGAATTTGTTTAATTTCTAAATTATTCATATTTCGAATTTGTTCAGATTTTGCATTTGGTATAATTTTAATTTGTTCATATTTGGAATTTTTGTTTAGATTTAGATAAACAATTTGTTCAGATTGAGAAAAAAAGAATAAAAGAAAAAAGCACAGTTGGGCTGGGCCGTTTGGGAGAAGCCCACAGTATAATTGGCTTGGGAAGATGCGGCCCGTTTACAGCACCGCCGCGGGTCATATAAAAATCTCGATGCCCCAACCCTAACCCTAACATACACGTCTACGCCCGCCTCGTCTTGCGCAGTCGTCGTCAACTCCCTCCGTCGCTGCTTCCTCCACGAAGCAGAAACTGCAAGAAACTCCACCGCCTCCGCACGTGGTGGTCGACGTACGTGGACGAACTCCATCGAGTCCACGCCTCCTCAACACACGTCCAGGTTTTATTTCGATCTATCCTAAACTCTCTACGTGCATGGTACTCGTTTTCAGTTGGCGTAGATAGATTTGTCATATAGGATCAGCGCAGACCTGTTGATGGTAGGTTTCGTTTGATAGTTTAGTTTGCTGTTTCTTGCGCGGCTGAGGCCAAACACCCCATGATCGATCGCGTAACATGGTCGGAGCGCCTTGGAGCTAGAGGCGAGCGCCATCACGGGCGGCTTGTTGATTTGGCAAGTTACCCCATCGCCCCACTAATTGCTCCAACGAATTAATAGGCCACTAATTGCTCCAACGAATTAGATTAATGACCATGCTCCACCTCTAGAATCCACGTCCCGCCTCCCGCGCCCGCACCGCTAAAATCCCTCGGCCACGACGACCGCCTGCCTTAGGAGCCAAAGCCCACGGTCCCGCACGGAACCGCCGTCCCTGCCGAGACGTGATCCAACACTACACCAGTCATGCCGCCGTCTTTGCTCTACGTCGCGTACCCTCGCCGTCGGCAACTGGCGACCCGCATGCCGTAGACGCCGACGACTTGCACGCCGCCGCCGCCCCCGCCGAGGCGCGAGCCAGCATCAACTCCGTCATGGGACTAAGGGATGTAAACGCCTAGGGCATTACCAAGTAACCGATTGCTTCAACACTGAATTCATAAACACGCTAGCATATCTTCTTGGAAAATCAGAGGTCATTAACAAGAATATGAAGTAGTCGCAGAACAAAAACCTTTGTAGAGAAAAAATATGACATAAGTTCCTACTCTTTATACACGTGTGCTTCACAAATGTGTCCTCGGTCTTCAGTTTTGAATCTTTCGAGTATCATTCTTTTGATTGGTGTGGATCAGTGGGTATGCACGTCTTGCACTTTTATAAGCCGACACAAGCTTTCCTGATTATTATTAAGTTAGTTCACTTAAACAACAATGGTAGATATGGTGAGAAAGTTTCATTTTAGTATTACCATAAGTGTTTAATACTAAACTTGAAAATGTGGCTAAACTAGGTTTTTTACAAGAATATCAAATTGTGGAGTGATAATTTTATGTAATCTACTCATTTGATGATAAAAGGAGGATATTCATATTTCTATTTTCATTCATATGTATATTCCCATGTAAATCAACATAACATATTAAGTGCTATATTAATAATTGATTATTTTTAGAACATTGTATATAATAGAATAATGTAAATTTATTATACAATGAAGTAAATTTATAATTTTATTTTACTAGGTATTAATTAACATCAATTTTCTTAGTTACTCGGCCAGGCGTGCAACACTCTCAATTATTAAAAAGTGTTCATAAATAGTGCAAGTGTGCACAATTTTCCCTTTCAAATTATAATGCAACATCTCTTTTTAATGTAGTTGTTACATGTACTAATTCACAACTGCTTGACTATTTTCTTTTTTCCAACAGAATGGACGAGCTCAACGGAGAGGTAGTCTGCACCGTTGAAAAATGGTGCAAACTACTGGCGGTTCTTTCAGGCGCTCAGCGGGCTAGGCTTGATGACACTACGCTCCGTAGCATGCTACAGATTCCATCTTTGAAGATGAGAACCATGCTGATAAGGTACATGGTGGAGATTTTTTGAGCCTACCACGGGAAGATTCAGGGTAGAAGACCAGGTTGGGGAGATTTCTCTGGGTCCCGTTGACGTGGAGTGCATCTTGAACTTGGAAAACGTTGGCCTCTCCGCTGCAGACATTCTTGCTGAAGAAGGCGAGGATATTAAAGACAGGGTGCCGCCTCATTTTCTTAGTAATAAAATGGAAAATATTGTTATTGATGATCTTATAGCGGATATAATTAAAAATAAGTCCACCGACGACGATTTCCTGCGGAAGGCTGTCCTTGTCCATCTAGGAACAATTCTTGCTCCCATGCACAGCAAGATTGTCCCTAAACAGTACTACACCTTGGTTGCTGATGTAAAACGCATTTCCAAGATTAATTGGAATGCGTTTACCCTACGTATTCTCCTGGACTACCTCCGCCTTGTTAGGAAAGGAAAACACCTCCGCCAGTGGCCAAAAGGCAACCTCGCTCTCTTGCAGGTACTCCTCGCACTTATATATTTGATTTTTCTAAATCATTGCAAATTTATCATACTTATATCACTAACTACAATTCCGTATGTCTATGTAGTACTTGTACTGGGAGAAGGTGCAACCTCAGGTTGGCGATTGCGCTTTCAATACCAACTTGTCTATGCAACCTCTTGATGACCCACAAGTATAGGAGATCGCAACAGTCTTCGAGGGAAGTAAAGCCCAAATTTATTGATTCAACACAAGGGGAGCCAAAGAATATATGTAAGCCTTAACAGATAAGTTGTCAATTCAGCTGCACCTAGAAACAATCTTGCTCGCAGTGGTTTATCACTAGCAACAGTTTTATAGTGGTGATAGTAGTGAAACAGTAACAGTAGTAGTAAAATAGCAGCGGTAATAGTAATAGTAGTAAACAGTAGGAACAAATACTGTAGGCATAGGGATGGATGTACGGGCGTTGCATGGATAAGATAATTCATGAAATCAATGAGACATGGGCATTGCAGATAAATAATGATAAAGCATCCTAGTACAAACAATCATAGGCATGTGTTTCGTATATAGTCATACGTGCTCACAAGGAGAAACTTGCACGACATCTTTTGTCCTACCAGCCTGTTGCAGCAGGGCCTCAAGGGAAACTACTGGTAATTAAGGTACTCCTTTTAATAAAGTACCGGAGCAAAGCATTAGCACTCGGTGAACACATGTGATCCGCACATCATAGCCATTCCCTCCGGTTATCCCAATTTCTGTCACTTTGGGGCCTCGGGTTCCGGACAACAATATGTGTATACAACTTGTAGGTAAGACCATAAACAACAAGTATCATCATAGAAATAATAACATGTTCAGATCTGAAATCATGGCACTCGGGCCCAAAGTGACAAGCATTAAGCACAACAAGTTGCAACAATGTCATAGGCACTAAATAAGATACTAGGCACTATGCCCTAACAATCTCATATCAAATTACATGAACAATCTTATCCAATCCCTACCATCTCCTCACCTACAGCGGGGGAATTACTCACACATGGATGGGGGAGTCATGGATGGTTGATGGAGTGATGTCGGTGATGATGGTGATGAAGATCTCCTCCAAATCCCCGTCCCGGCAGGGTGCCAGAACGGAGTTTCTGGTTCCGAATCGCGGTTTCTGATGGTGGCGGCGCAACGGAAGTCTATCTGGGAAAAACGCCGTCTCCTCGATATAATCGAGTCAGGGGGTATATGTAGGCGAAAGGAGAGGTCGAGGGGACGGCCGAGGCATCCTCACACCAGGTGGGCGCGGCCAGGGCTGGGTCGCGCCCCCTGTGTGTGTGGGCCCCTCGAGCCTCCCCTCCGTCTCGTCTTCTGGCTCCGTGGGTCTTCTGGTGAAATAGGATTTTTGATGATTTTTCCCAAATTTTTACTGAAAGTTGGATTTCTGCACAAAAACGAGACACCAGAGCAATTCTGCTGAAAACAGCGTTAGTCCGTGTTAGTTGTATTCAAAACACACAAATTAGAGGAGAAACAATAGCAAACGTGTTCGGGAAAGTAGATACGTTTTGGACGTATCAACTCCCCCCAAGCTTAGCTATTTGCTTGTCCTCAAGCAATTCAGTTAACAACTGAGAGCGATAAAAGAAACTTTCACGAACACATTTGCTTCATATGATGTATATATACTAGCTATGTGATCAAGTACTCAGGCAATTCATAATAAGGAATATGCAACTAATGTCACCTCATAGTCAAGCAAGCTATGAAAGAGTGCCAATGCACTAATAACAAGTAACATGTACATAAGAAGCTACAAGATCGTAATATGCATAAATGATATGAAAGAGTGGTATCCAGCTTGCCTTTATTTGTTGAGCAAAACATAAATGCTGAGGCACCTCTGAAGTCCAAGGGAAGACTAGAAGTAAAAATATCAAAGATACAAGCATCAAAGTTATACCACAATTAACCGTGTTCTGGGACAAGCACATTATACTAAGAATAACAGCTATGCTCTCAAAAAGTGCTTAAAAGTTAGAAGACGATGACTCAACATAAAAGTAAAAGAAAGGCCCTTCGCAGAGGGAAGCAGGGATTTAACATGTGCTAGAGCTTTTCATTTGTAAAACAGAGATACAAATTTATTTTGAGAGGTGGTTGTTTCATGTCAACGACTGGCAATGGGGAGTTGCTATCTTCCATAATAAACAAGTGAGAGCGGTTCTGAGTTCTTTGAAATTTGGGCACATTGGTGCTCTTTTATAAATCTTTGGCACTCCTCCCCACCTTTTTTCTTTTCTCAAACCATGGCTAACCGATTCCATCGGGTGCCCACCAACTTTCACATTCCATGGAGGAGTGCCTTTTTTTCTTTCTTTTTAAAATTAGATTATAATGGTCTGACCAGCTCTCATGCAAAATTAATGACGTGTAGATGAAGCTGCCTAGTCGAGGGGTACTTAATTTAATATGGAAGATAGCAATTCCGACCACTACGTCCCCATGAGCTAAAAACAATGGCACAAAATGAGAAGTATTTGAAAGTTTTGAAAGGTAGCAGATGAAAATTTACTTGGAATGGCTTGCAAATACCATGCATAGGAATTTATAGTGGACTCTTTGGAAGACTTGGTTTTTGGTAATTGGATGCACGAGTAGAGCTCATACTCAGTACAAGTGAAGGCTAGCAAAAGACCGGGAAGCGACAATCGAGAGAGCAATAACTATCATAATCATGCTTGCGACAAAACAAAATTAATATAGGCATAAAAATGATACAAGAACTCTGAGGCAAGGTAAATCATCGAGGCTTAATTGACTTTTTGTTCAGTCATATGCATGCTTGAGCATGTGCCAAGTCGATTCAAATGAAGCTTTTAGAGGAGGATACCACAATAACATACCATATTATGAATAAAACAATTCTTGCAAGCGTCTACATGACATGCTACAAACTATTATTAAATTGGAACTAATCATATGAAAGCAAGAACTACAAAGCATCCATTAGATAACATATACCTTACATGAACCGACTAAGCATGTCCACATAGATGAGTATATGTACAAAAATGAAAACAAATAGAGTTCATACCAGCCTCTTACCACATCTCGGATTGTCATATGTCGTCATTATTGCTCTTCACTTGTGTGGCTTGAATAATATAAAGTGAATACCAAGCTCCAATGGAGTAACGGGGGACTGAACTCTGCAACAAACTTTACAAAACCGAAGAAGAACAACAAATATTTTTGGATTTTCGATTTTGGAAACAAGAACGAAAGGAAAATGCAAACAAAGCAAAATATTTTTGGATTTTTCAAATAGCAAACCGAAAATAGCAAGTAAAGCGAACCAAAGCTAGCAAACTAAAAAGGCAAACAAAGAAAAACAATGGAAATATTTTTGGTCTTTTTTTGTTTTGGAAAGTGGAAATAAGAACGAGAACAATACAGAAAGCAAAATATGGATACACATAGGACCGACGAAATATGATATGTAGATGAGTGAATCGTCGGCGTACCTCCCCCCAAGCTTAGGCTTTTGGCCTAAGTGGAGATCAATTCCAGCCCTGGTAGCTGCTCCAGGCTGGTGGATCATCATGGGTATAATCGTACCCCGGCTCTCGTGAAGATGAAGCTGATGGCGCATAATCATAATAAGGTTGCTCGTATGGGCAATTCGCAATGTTGGAGGGCTGACCCGACTCCTCAGCGCCCTCCTCATCGTGCACACGCGGCGGGTGCTCCTCTACGTACGCGTTGAGCTCATCCTCCGTGAGCGACCATCCATTCCTGCGATCAAGGGTAAACAAAAGAGGTGCAGGCAAACGGACCGATCGATCAGTGTTTACTACCTTCCAGGTAGTCCTCTTGAAAAAGGTTAGCTCATATGTTAAATTAATCAAACTAGCAGGAGGAGAAATAAACTTATGATGAATCATAGAACTAAGATCAAGTTTCTCCTCGGGGAACTGCAAATCTAGAAAATGAGGCATTACACCATGCAAAGCTAACAGGCGTGAAGCTATAAGACCCCCACAGATTCCCCCTTTCTCACGATTAACATCAAGACAGAAAGCTATTAAGGCACCCAAATGGTAAGTCCTATCACGCCTCAAAGCAGCAGCAATAAAAGCTAGATCATGGAGAGATAATTTGCTTGCAGATTTCCTAGCAAGAACACATTTGGTAATAAAGAAGGCAAAATATCGAATGGATGGGAAATGAATATTTCGAGTTTTACCACCCTCTCCCGTGAAGCTTCTTCCTTGACAAATCTCCTCATATAGTTCCAACAATGGCCTAGGTTGTCCCCTTATCTTCTCGCGCGATCCCCACTGTGGTACTCTAATAGCTGTACAGAAAACATCAAGAGGCAAGTCCATATATTTGTTATAGATTTTATAATGAACCATGGGGTTAGAAGTGGACCAACTAAATCTGAAATCCTGCACCACATACATTGTTAGTTTAACATATTGGGGAGGTTCACCCTCAATAAAGTGTTCCAATCCTGCATTAGAGAGTAAGGTTTGAAAATCCTGCAGAATTCCGGCAGCATTCATGAACTCTGATCATGGATAGTGCGAGGTGAAAACCCTCTCTTCACGGTGAACTTTCATAACTTCATGCACTTCTAGTTCATGTTGAAAAAGTTGATATGCATTCTCCTCCATTTCTGAAATTTTTAACAAACTCATAAAATATGATTTTGAGATAAGCAAATGTAGGAAACTACTATAGTGAGTTACTAGAGAGCTATCATGCATCAAAATATCATTTCTAAGCAATAGAACAAGCATGCATACTCATTTATCCTGCCACCTACAATGCTAAAATACTCAAGAAATACTTCAGCAAAAGAAATTCTACTTGGACAAGCGGAGAAGTCACATACCGGAGAACAAATGCCCCAAATCTCAGCAGAAATGTTGGGCTGAGCAAGGAGATCGAAAAATCAAGGTGAAGAATAGCAAGAACTCAGGTTTGAGCTGGGTGTGTCGTTGTTTTTGGGAGAGAGAAAGAGCAGGGGAGGAAGAGATAAGTGAGAGGCCAGGTGGGGCCTCCTCACACTAGGTGGGCGCGCCTCAGGCTGGGCTGCGCCCCCTGTGTGGGAGATGGCGTGGCAGCCCCTCTTGGTGTCTCCCAGGTGCCTCTCTGCCCCATTTTTGACATAAAAATTTATAAAGAATTTTCTGGAATTTTTCGAGAAACTTTATTTTCGAGACACTAATAATCTAGTATGGTCATACCCCAATTTGGTATGATCATTAGGTTATTACAACGTCGTTGATTCTATAAACAAGAATTATTGGTGGTCCTGTCTATTACTCGCTTGTGAACTTCTAGTCTCTTCTCTACTTCCTTGATTCATCTTCTTGAGTTGTGCAAGTTGCATTTGAGTCTTCCTCCGAGTTCTTCGTTTGGCCTTCAATGTAAATCTTCATGTTGAGTCAAGGGAAGTGTATGGAGTATCTGTCTCACACTTCTGGCACATTGTGACCTTCTGTCCTTTCTTGATGGTTCCGAGAGTTGGGTCATCTAAGGGAATCATTTGAAAATGAAGTAGGGGAGAAATACATGGAGTTTCAAGATGCAAACATTCTTTTTAAATAGAAGCAAGATGAGACAGAGATTTTTATCCTAGGGTCTTCCTATCTCTAATCCAAACCTAGGGTCTCGATCCTACAGGCAACACTATGCTCTGATACCATTTGTGACGCCCCAACCTTGAGAACAAGGTGGAACATCTGTGTTAAATGCTATTCCCTGGATCAGTAGATAGCACCACAGTACAAAATAAGTAATCATTGCAATAGCATCGATATTACAACGTAAATCCAGTTACATAGGTCTTCAACCTTACGAGTACACAGCATAAAGCATAGTTGCAGTGAGCCTCCATTCTTCATCTCGTGCCACAGGCAGACATGTTGGAATGTAGTCTCGAGATCCTACTCCTGGTTCCTTACTCGAAGTAAAACCTGCACGTCGAATATGCAGCCCCGGAGGGGTCAGTACAATGATGTACTGGCGAATGACACATATTTGGTGGCATTTCGTGGAAAGACTATACTACATGAAATTTGGCTGGTGGATCTCATAAGCTAATTTGCATAAAGCCAATTTTATCCTAAAATCATTTTTAATACTTTTTTTAAACATTCAAGACTTTTAAAGGTCAAGATAACCCCCAAAGTTCACCACATACTTGAAAGGTATGTAGCTCTGGGGTGCCACTCAACAAAATTAGAATAACCCTCAGAGTTCACCACATACTGGAGGCATGTAGCTCTGAGGTGTTATTCAAAATAATTCAGGATAGCCCTCAGAGTCCACCACATCCTTGAAAGGTATGTAGCTCTGAGGTGCCCCTGTCCTAAGTG
Source organism: Dactylis glomerata (assembly GCA_007115705.1). NCBI lineage: Eukaryota > Viridiplantae > Streptophyta > Magnoliopsida > Poales > Poaceae > Dactylis > Dactylis glomerata. Next base: position 2,558,050 of record QXEO01000923.1, on the reverse strand, counting down.
TTTCTAGACAAATTTTAATTTATTTAGAAACGGTGATGAGATTCTTCCGTACATTCCATGTCTAGAGACTCAATTGTCCATAACCGAGGACACGGCTAATCGATTAGTTTTAAACACCTTGCAAGGGTTGTGCACTTTCACCTTACGATTCATTTTATGCCCATACATAAAATGAAACGAGACCTTTTAGAGGAGAGGACAACTAACTGGCAAGATCCGCTCCAACCTATAATTTTGCTACCACCATCTTCTTGCCGACAAGTTGTACTCCCACATCTAATTAGTCAAGACAGAGCCCATAATGTCATAAGGCTGCACTGGAAGTACACTAAGCATGGAAGACATAGCCATCTCTTTGTTCCTGGGTGGCCGACCACAAGTGTACGCCCAGGCAGCAACTACACAAAGTGTAGCCCCAGGTCGCCACTCAACACCACCGCCTTCATCAAACCAATCCACCCAGGTGTTTCATTTTAGTTGAAGTTCTTAACTTTTCACAAAACACTTTTCAAGTGGTCTTAGCATGGCATCAAGGTTAACAAGGTACTTAGCATCCTAACAGGTGGGGTTTGAGGGATTGCTACACACTACTAGGATCTAAGCATCTGATAAAACAGTTGAGTAAAACACCTATCATGCATACTACAAGAGGTGAACATACTAATGCATAAGTAAAATGGGTAAGGGAGCATGTGTGTCACTTGCCTTTTTGAAGAACACGATGTTTCTCTTCCCTCAACTAAGCGCGTAGCTCTTCGCACAAACTATAGCACAGAAATAACATAACATAAACAATCCATACAAACACAATCAAACAAACAAACAATTGAAAAGTATTTGTTTAACAATTTAGATTTATTGAGATGTCATGACAAGAAGGATATGGTAAAGGAAATATGAATTGTGAGATATGGGTTTGAGAGCTTAGCTAGGGAAGATCAACTTGATTGGAGAGAATTGGACTAGGCAAAATATAATTGATGGAGTTTTTATGCTTTACCAAAGCATATAAGAGTTTTAGGAATAGCTCATGTGTAATAGATTACACAAGAGTCAAATGTGCAACTACAACACTATTGAGTAAATGTGACAACAATTACTCTTGAATAGCTTCTATTGCACTTAGGAACTAGGCTAGGTCTTAAGAATGCTTGAAGTACTCAATTAGCACATTTGCAAGTTGAATAGTTCAGTACATGGACAAGATTAAATAGGCATGGGATTGGATATGAATGATTGATATTTGAGGACATGGCTCAAATGGTTCGTTGATCAACATGGTGTATAACACATACTATGGTACGGGTTATAACAACACCACATTAACAAAATCTAGGTTTGAGATGAATTCATATTCTACTCAAGTAGCACAATTGCAATTCGAGTACATATATGAATTAGACAAAATATAATGAGTGAGATCTTTATGCTTTATCAAAGCATATTGAATCTTGGAATATCTCATGTGGGTAAATCACATAAGAGACAAAATAGTGCAATAGCAATACTATTGAATAGTTGTGACAACAATTATTCTTAAATAGTATATATTACACTTAAGCTTAGGCTAGAAAGAGTGAAGTATTGAGTTACTCAATTAACTCATTTGTTAATTGAATAGTTCAATGCAGGGTTATGATTGAGTAGACATGATCAAATGGCTATAGGTAAAGGATAGGTATAGGTGATGTGAAACCTGGCTTATGGTTCCTGATGAGTAGATAGGATTGGGTTAAGTACTATGATTGTTGATTTGATCAATACCATAGTAGCAAGGTAGAAACTAAGATTGAAAGTATCACATTTTACTCAAATGACTCATTTGTAATTTGAATAAGTGGGTACTATGTAAGATAGGTCTAAGTAGATATGATCTTGATCAAGATATTGTTTAGATAACATTGGTGACTAGGTATGATCATAGGATTTGCTAATGTAGAGGGGAACATTACTGAAGGGAATAGGTTTATTTCTACAGTGGAAATTACTCAAATCCTCATATTAGAATGTGAATATTTGCGAAATGGTTCAAGAAAATACGGGAGTGATGCTACTGGATAGCTTGCAGTAATACAAAGTCACTGCAATTGGAATCATCCCAAAATAAGTTATAGAATTTGAATTATCACCAAAATGGTGATTTGGACAAATTTGAATGCACAAAGTGTGTGCACGTATCAAATTTGACATTTCTTGATCCTATGATGTTCTACAAGTTGAGAGGATTCCAGAGACTACAAATTTGTCATTTTTGGACATCTAGAACAAAAGATATGAATTAAATAGGTTAACAGAAGGTTTGATCCCAATTTGAAAATAGTTTCAAATTTAACCCATAAAATATAATATTTTATGGTACTGCTGGATTCTAGAAGTCTCAAGGATTCTAACGAGATATTATTTGTAATTTTTGGATGCAGGAATCGAAAGATATGAATTTTACAAGATTTGCTCAAAATCTGATTTGAAGTTTCTAATTTGATTCGAGTTAGATCTGGAGGCTGACACGTGGCTGTTTTTCGTTGGCCCGTACCGGTTCGCCTGGATCAAGCTTCTGAGCCGTAGGATCTAAAGTGGATTGGGTGGCTAGGATCGATTGATAACGGTTCGGTTAAGTGATTCCTTCTGGATCGCAGGATCAAGATCTAACGGTTAAGACGGGATCTGCTCACCTAGGGTTTCTGTGAGGTCGCTGGAAATGGCGTGGGCGGCGGCGCTGCACTCCGGTGGTGATCGACGGCGGCTCTGCAGGTGTTCCAGGTACTCGGGGAGAAGTGGACGAGATGCGCTTGGTTACGGTGATGTCGAATGCGTGGTCGGTGTCTCCGATTCCTTCCTGTGACGAGGCCGAGGTGCGACTGAAGACAACGGCGGCTTCGGCAACGGATGGATGCATTGATCTGGAGCTCCTGGAGATGATTGGAGGGGTCAGGGAGATGCGCGAGGAGTAGAAGAATCGATTGGTACCAGAGAGGGGCGGCGCAATACCTCAAGGTCGTCGGAATCGAGCTCGCGCGTCGGCAGTACTGCGGATCTCCGGCGAAAGATTCCGACAGCCTGGCGGCGCAATCGGTCTGGAAACTGAGGGAGGAAGGAGAGGAGAGGGAGGGGGTCTTATAGCTGCGGTTATTCGTTGATTAAGGCAGGGGAGTAAAGAGAAATGAAGAGGGGGAGGAAATCTCGCCGGCGGTGTCAGTGCGGGAGTAACGGCTGGAGGAGGGAGATGACTGACGTGCAGGGCCCATGTGTCGGCGAGGGGGAGAGCGGGTTAGTGTACCGGTTCGGGAAGGAGGTAAGTGGGCCGCGGGCTGGTTTCTGTTCTGGGCCGATTCGGTTCCCCTTGGCCTTCTTCTATTTTTTTTCTTCTTTCTTCCTTTTTCTTTTTCTGTTTTCTTATTTCTTCTCTAGATTTTGCATATTAAATCCAAATGACTTCAAACCAATTGCAAAAGTTTTATAAAATTTAAAATAACATTTTAAAACTGTAGCAAACATGCTTTCCAAAATAGAATAAGATTTTCCAATAAAACTTTATGAATTTGGCAAAAAGGAACTTTGCTTGCATAACAAAATAGAACTAGGGTTTGAGAATAATTCTTTTGAAAATAGGAGAATAATATTTTATAAAATATTATTTACAAAATTGTTTTCAATCACCTTTTGCAATGCAAACCTTTGAGACAAGAGAATCATTTCAGGAGGTATCCTTTGCAAGTAGCTTGCATAGGTTTGAATAAAAGGAAGGAAAATAGTATTTGGATACTTGATCTTTCTCAAAGAGGTTCTTCAAGAATAAATAGAGGATTTTAAATAGTTTTCAAACAAAGCTTTCAAATAAACTCAAAAGTTTTAAATCTCTGTGAATTTTCAATCAACACAAGCAAAATAAAAACGAAAATTTTCCCCCAAAATTTGATAAAATCTTGGGTCGTTACAATCTTTCATATATTTTGCATAAGGAGGCATTCTAACAGCATCAGTCAAAGGAATTTGCAAAAATAAAGGTCTCATCCATTCACAAAACCTGTTGTAGTGTTCTTCTTCCTTGGACTTGTGTTTCTTACTAGGAAAAGGCATTGGTTTCTGCACCCAAGGTTCTCTCTCATTACCATGCTTGTTGGCAATGAAGTCTTCTTTGGTGTACTTTGCATTCTTATCAATCTTTTCTGGTTCCTCTTCAACTTCTTCTTTATCAGAAGCATCTCCTAGTTCAGTTTCAGCATCAGAAATAGAAACACTATTAGGATCTTTACCTGCATCAGATGATTCTGTAGTTGTTTTATGATTCTTCTTCTTCTTAGAAGGAATATCATCACTTGAAGTGCGTTGAGAATCTTGCTCGACCCTCTTAGGATGTCCTTCAGGATATAATGGATCTTGAGTAGCAGCGCCACTTCTTGTGCATATTTCACATGCTTGCTTCTCTCTTGCGGCATTAACTAGCAAGTCTTTTTGCACCTTGGTAAGCTGATCAATTTGTGTTTGAACCATTTGAAAATGTTTAACAAGTATCTTCACATCATTGGCGGTTCTCTCCACAATATCCTGCAACTTGTTATTAGCTCTAGAATTTTCCAACAAATGATTATGCACCATTCTATTAAAATTTTCTTGCTTAACAATAAAATTATCAAATTCATCTAAGCATTGATCAGGAGGTTTGGAATAAGGAATATCTCTTTCATCAAAGTGCTGGAGGGAGTGTACCTCAATAGTAGATGGATGAGGGATTGGCTTACATAATTCTTCTATAGGAGGTAAATTCTTCACATCTTCGGCCTTAATACCTTTCTCCTTAAGAGATTTCTTAGCTTCCTTCATCACTTCATCATTTAGTTCAATCATCCCTCTCTTCTTCGGTATAGGCTCTATAGATGGCGCAGGTGTTGGTGCTGGTGTTGGCTCAACTAGAGTCCAATCATCATGATTCTGACTTATTTTAGCCATTAATTCTTCAGCTTCAGCCGGAGTTCTTTCCCTGAAAACACAACCAGCATAACTATCTAGATATGACTTAGATTCATCAGTTAGTCCATTATAAAATATATCAAGGAGTTCATTTTTAGGCAATGGTTCTTTAGGCAAAGCTCTAATTAAAGAACAAAACCTTGTCCAAGATTCAGGCAATATCTCTCCTTTTCCCTGTTTAAAATCAAAGATTTTCTGCACAGCTGCATGTTGAGCACTAGCAGGAAAATATTTCTGAAAGAAAGCATTAACCAAAGCAATATGACTATTAAGAGATCCAGGAGACAAGCTATTAAACCAAGTTTTAGCTGCATCTTTCAACGAGAAAGGAAAAATCTTAGCAACAAAGTAAGTGCAGAGCTTAATATCATTAGAAAACAAATTACTCAAAGTAGAAAGCTCATTCATGTGCTCCATAGCACTCTCATCTTTAGTTCCACAAAAAGGAGTTTTCTCAACAATAGATATGTAAGATAAATCCAAAGAGAAATCATAATCCTTATCTCTAATATTTATGGGAGAAGCAGCAAACTTAGGATCAGGAGACAAATTATATCTAACAGAACGTCTTGCAAGAAGTTCTTTAACCTCAGTAGCATTACGAGTAGCACGTGCTTCAGCAATAAAATCATCATTAAGCTCAATATAAGAATCATCATCAAAATCATCACTAGGACATTCCCTAGACTCAGGTGAACTAATAGGTGTAACAGTGGTGTTTCCCAACTTAGCTCAAGCAATAGTAGCATCTAAAAAGGAACCTAGTGAACCACTCTCATCAAGCACAGTAGAAGCATCATCTAAATTATCAGTGGCATTTTCAAACTCAGCAGAAGTAGTAGCAGTAGCGTGTGGGTGTGGTGGTGTAAGCAACTTACTCATAACAGATGGTGAATCAAGAGCAACAGAAGTGTTCAAAGTCGTACCTCTTCTTGTAGTGGATGGCAATATAAGAACTTTTCCATCACGAGGTTTACCCATGATGAAAGGATTGTAGCGAACAATATGAATACCAAGTGAACTTACAAATAAAGCTATGCTCCCCGGCAATGGCGCCAGAAAATAGTCTTGATGACCCACAAGTATAGGGGATCGCAACAGTCTTCGAGGGAAGTAAAGCCCAAATTTATTGATTCGACACAAGGGGAGCCAAAGAATATATGTAAGCCTTAACAGATGAGTTGTCAATTCAGCTGCACCTGGAAACAATCTTGCTCGCAGTGGTTTATCAGTAGCAACAGTTTTATAGTGGTGATAGTAGTGAAATAGTAACAGCAGAAGTAAAATAGCAGCGGTAATAGTAACAGTAGTAAACAGTAGGAACAAATACTGTAGGCATAGGGATGGATGTACGGGCGTTGCATGGATAAGATAATTCATGAAATCAATGAGACATGGGCATTACAGATAAATAATGATAAAGCATCCTAGTACAAACAATCATATGCATGTGTTCCGTATATAGTCGTACGTGCTCACAAGGAGAAACTTGCACGACATCTTTTGTCCTACCAGCCTGTTGCAGCAGGGCCTTAAGGGAAACTACTGGTAATTAAGGTACTCCTTTTAATAAAGTACCGGAGCAAAGCATTAGCACTCGGTGAACACATGTGATCCTCACATCATAGCCATCCCCTCCGGTTATCCCAATTTCTGTCACTTTGGGGCCTCGGGTTCCGGACAACAATATGTGTATACAACTTGTAGGTAAGACCATAAACAACAAGTATCATCATAGAAATAATAACATGTTCAGATCTGAAATCATGGCACTCGGGCCCAAAGTGACAAGCATTAAGCACAACAAGTTGCAACAATGTCATAGGCACTAAATAAGATACTAGGCACTATGCCCTAACAATCTCATATCAAATTACATGAACAATCTCATCCAATCCCTACCATCCCCTCACCTACAGCGGGGGAATTACTCACACATGGATGGTTGATGGAGTGATGTCGGTGATGATGGTGATGAAGATCTCCTCCAAATCCCTGTCCCGGCAGGGTGCCAGAACGGAGTTTCTGGTTCTGAATCGCGGTTTCTGATGGTGGCGGCGCAGCGGAAGTCTATCTGGGAAAAACGCCGTCTCCTCGATATAATCGAGTCAGGGGGTATATGTAGGCGAAAGGAGAGGTCGAGGGGACGGCCGAGGCGTCCTCACACCAGGTGGGCGCGGCCAGGGCTGGGCCGCGCCCCCTGTGTGTGTGGGGCCCTCGAGCCTCCCCTCCGTCTCGTCTTCTGGCTCCGTGGGTCTTCTGGTGAAATAGGATTTTTGATGATTTTTCCCGAATTTTTACTGAAAGTTGGATTTCTGCACAAAAACGAGACACCAGAGCAATTCTGCTGAAAACAGTGTTAGTCCGTGTTAGTTGTATTCAAAACACACAAATTAGAGGAGAAACAATAGCAAAAGTGTTCGGGAAAGTAGATACATTTTGGACGTATCATCTCTCATGCGGAATTGGACTGAAGCTACAGCATCAAGGCGAGATCGGTTTGATTATGATAACGGACATGGCCGTGGTAATGTGAAGGTAATTGTTGTAGTTGATTCTTTATAACATCTCGTGTATCTTAATAGTAGTTAATTTTTTATTGATCACATATAGTTGTATTACAAATGCAGATCGAAGATAATATTACCCAAGAATATAGGGCAGAGGTGCCTAGAGTCCCGGAACCTGCTGCGCCAGCCCAAAAAAAGCCAAAGCCAAAACCCGCACCTGCCACCGGAAAAAAATACAAGATGGTGTCGGACGAGGATGATATGATGGAGGTTATAATGAAGCGGTGCATGGTGTTGATACACCGCGAGATGGCGCAACTCCCTGAAATGATAGCTAAGGTGACACGCCCTTTGTTTGTATGTTCATATTATTTTCGCACCTACAATACTTGCAACATGCACTAATAAAGTTATATTTGTATTGCAGACATTGCTGGAGAAGTTAAACAAAGGAGGTGTCCTCTACAAACCGGCAGCTGCACCGGCATCCGACGATAATAATAATGCTGATGAAGATGATGATTCATTCGAGAATGGTCCTTATGAAAAAAAGGAATTCATGTATAAGGATGAAAGTGACCATGACGATGCTTGTGTGGAGCCGATCATTTATCTGACGCTGGCTTCAAAAAGTGTTGACAACAACCAGAAAATATATGAGGAAGTATAATGGCATATTTAGGGTTTTCGATATTTTTGTATACCATAGTTTTAATGGAAGACTGAAATTTTGACTTGTATTTTTTTTCCAACCAGAAAACACCCTCCAAGATGGACAGGGAAGAGATGGGTGAGACACCCTCCAAGCTTGAAAATATCGGGGCATCACCAAAAAAACCCAATGATCTTAGGTAACTCTTCTCTACGTCAATCATCGGACATAGACATATGTCCGACTTCTGTTAGCAAGTTCATGGCGGCCAATGGTAAAAAGGATCACGAAGTTACATCTGGGAAGCGGAAGCGGTTCATTCCCATGAAATTCAAATCTCCATTTGCACTAGACAAGCCAAAAAGCCGTGCATCACGTTCTGCTAGACCTGGTAGCAATAACACAACTAGAGGTCATTTTTAACTTTATTACAAGGTTATTACTTGTACTAATTAATGCATGTTGTCTCCGATGCTGAAGTTTATGATTTTTTTGCGTGCAGCTCTGGATTTTGAAAATGAGGTGCGAGATGCGTTGACATCGGAGCTTATTGATGCAACAGTAATATTTGTGGAGATTGCTTCTCGGTCTGAGAAGAACATGGATAAAAGAGTGTACTACAACACACGCGGCAACACTATAAGTTTGTCTAGGCTGCGATCAATTCTTGACCATACATGGCTTACGGATGATGTGAGTGATATATCTGCATGGCCTCTGATTCATTAGAATTATATATATGTGAACTATCACCATAGCAATGTCCTTATATTGTATGCAGGTTATTGATTGTTATCAGCAACATTTGGCGTTGAGAGTTGGCCATGATCGCACACTCTGTCTGGGTTGGAGGTCCAAATACCTTGTTGATCGTGCATTGGCAAGAGACAATCCAAAACCGAGCTTACACAACAAAGATAGTGAAATGGTCTCAGCTGGAGCTATTCAGAGAGTTCTAGAAGAGTATACTGTCCGGGATAAGGTAACTACAAATTCTATTTTCTTAATGAAATGACTTTATATTAAACATGTCTATGATACAATCTTTTGTTACAATGTAGACGTACTTCGCTTTGAATGTCCGCAATATCCACTGGATGACTGTGGTAATGCACAATGTGAAGGAAGAATTCCAAGTCCTGGATTCTCTCTTTAATCTAGAGATGACTATCCAGAGTGTGGAAGCACGAGTACGTTTGTTTGAATTCTCTCTTTACATTGGTAGCACTATTTCCACAAATAGTTGAATGTTATTGCGTTAACATCTCCCTTTTTACAGCGACTTGCTATTGCAATGGATATGCTCGAGGCAAACCGTACTGCTCCCGGAAAATATCCAGATGTCAGTAAGTGGCCAATAAAGAAGTACGACATGCCTAAACAAGAGGACACGTGAGTTACATTATATTGCATTAACGGCATACATATTGTCATCCACCGTCACTAATATTTACATGTATGTCAGGAACTCCTGTGGCCTTTTTGTGTTAGAATGTATGGAGCACTGGGATGGCGACCAGATGACCCGCCATTTTTCTCAGGTAGCTTATTGCTGTTTGTGCCAAGATTGCCCCATGTTCCTTACACTTAATCTTTGAACTTTTATTACCTTATGCCTGTTTGTGCCAAGATTGCCCCATGTTCCTTACACTTGATCTTGAACTTTGTCCTAAATAAGGTGGTTTGGGTCGTGCTTGGTCGCATCTTTAAAATGTGTTGCATGCTTTTGGTTAACCTAGGTAGCATGCATGGTTGTATCTTTAAATTGTGATGCATGCTTCTGGTTAACTAGTAGACTAGTCAGTTTGTGCATGCGAGGGAGAAAAAAAGAAAAAAGAAGCTATAGCCGTGTTAGAATTTCTTATTACAATTTTTTAACTTTTTTTGTCAAACTTTGCAGGTCACAGTTAATGGAAGAAGAAGACGTCTCATCGCCGAGCTGATCTTGTCACCTTCCAACACACTAGAAGCAGTGAAGAACAAAATTCGCGACATCACGAGGAAAAGGGCGGAGTGAGAACTTCATAGATGATGGAAGATTGACCTATGAGTGACGTGGTTTTCGTCCCGAAGAAGGTTTCTCCACGCTATGAATAGTGTTGATTTTCTATCATTTTATGTAATAACAAACATAATTTGTTGAATACTTAGAATCTATATTTGTCCATTTGCTTTGGTTGTGTATGCACGCATTAATGAGTATACTTTGATCTATTTTTTGTCCACTTGCTTTGGTTCTGTATGCATAAATTCTTTTTACATCCGTTTCCGTTTGCTGGACTTGTCGTAGGCAGGAAATCACAAGATTTCTCTGCCGCGGCAGGAGGCCCTGCCTCCCCCCTGCCGCCTGGGCGCGGAGCTGGTCTGGGGTCGCACACCAGGGCACCGATCCTTTTCCCCCGTTCGCGCTCGCTAGGGCGCAGAGTAGTAGGTCTGGAGTGGGGCGTGACGATCACCCGGAACCTCGCTCGCTCGAGCGCCCGTAGCTGGATCGGTAGCGCCACGCACGGTGCAAGTGTGGCGTCGTGGCGTCAAGCCAAACCCCGGCCGAGTATTGATTTTAAAGAAAAAACAGTGGGACGTAGACTGCTGCAATTACTCTACGCAGAACACGCCGCACCCAAGACAAAAAAATAAGATACAAAAAATTCTTTGGCTTCACCATGTTTCCTGCCGTGACACACGTTTCCGGCGTTTTTCTGCCGTCACAATGTGTATCCGATATTCGCCATCGTGCCTTGTGTCCGACGCCGTAAACTTCTGCCGCAACACGGTTTCGATCAGTTTCTCTGCCGCGGTGTTAATATGGTTCTAATAATGCTGAAGCATGTCTGAATAGAAAGAATAACAATAATTGCAAATCTCGGTAATGAAAAAATATTGTTCTAACAACAAAGTCTTCATGCACACAATGCTGAAGCATGTCTGAATGGAAAGCATATGGTTCTAACAAAAATTGCAAATCTCGGTAATGAAAAATGATGTCCCATATATTGAACTACATCCTTCCGGCACCACAATGCTGAAGCAAGTCTTGTACGCTTCTTCCTGCACCACAATGCTGAAGAAAGTATTGTACTATTCTTCCTGCACAACATTGCTGCTGCAAATAATAACATAGGTAATTGTTAGTGAATGAGAAGGTTAATAAAAACAATCAAGATAACACATAATAATACGTACTTGTACAATCTGCATTTCTTGTTGCGTTTATTGTGTCCTTGCTCTTTGCATTTACCGCACCGGATTTTGATCTCATCGAAAGAAAGTGGCCTACCATTTCTAGACACAGGTCACTTCACATCTATATTTGCACCTTTGCTTGATACTTTAATAGGATCTTGAACTGCAACTACGTTGCCTTCACCATCCTCTACATATTCAATTGCACACGTACTGAAATCAGAAATTTTCTTACTCCGATTTTTGGGTAGCAGATCATACTCATGGCTCTTTGCTATCACGTCCTTCAAACTTTCCTGTAACTGATTCCACAAGTCTGGATACTTGCATGCCGCATGTATAGCTTCTGATGATAGCACACTTAGTTCGCTAAATTTCATTCTTTCCGCTGCCCCTATCCAACCAAACCCCAAAAGATCGCTTGTGCGCCTAGCAGGCAGTCCCAACCTTGCATCTCTGGTGAACCGAAGAAGAACACAACACTTTGGTATCTCACAAATATGCAGCTCCTTGAGTACATGGAATATGTGCTTGCAAGGTAGACCTTTTCGAACCATTCTTCTGCAGCTGCACCTTATAGTTTCAGCAGAATTTGTAGGTGTATACTCCACCCAAAAACGGCTGTTCGGGTTACCCTTCCAGGACAATACGAACTACTCTGACATGTCTCCAATATATCTTTCTGCAATCTTCATGCCGCCAACTTTTTTAAGATCTTCTTGCAACCTATAGAAGTTTGCCGGAGTGAAGACGCGAGCAGCAGCTACCTCTCGTTCCCTGGAGCTAGTAACTGGCACCGGTACAGTCTGCGAGGCTTCGCAGTCATCTCTCGCCTCGTTCTCACGGAGACGAACAACGGCGTTCTCATAGTGCAAACTCATATCCACCACGGTCATTTCACCGTCTAGGTGGAGGTGAAGGCATGAGTTCAGACTTTCACTCCTCTTGTTGCTTTTCATGCCAAGCCAAAACCCTTCTGTTAGATAAGCAGCAGCCCATAGCCTCCTCTTCTTATACATCCGCTTCAACCAAGTAAATGTTTTTTTACTGCCATCTTTTCGCAAACGCGTGCCATCTCTCCTCAAATGTGGCAACGGATGTGCTGTAGTACAGAAGAGGTCGGAACTGGCTCAAGGACTTGTCACTGAGGTGAATCTTCATATTTTTTTCTATATGGAATGTGCATATACGGTGCCACACATCTGGCAGGACTTCACGAATTGCCCTAATCATCGCAGCGTCGGCGTCCGTGATTACACTCTTTGGCATCTTCTGACACATTGCCCTCAAAAAAGTACGCAGCAGCCACTTATAGGTCTCTTCGATCTCATCCAAAACTATGGCACAACCAAAAACAGTAGTCTTCCGGTGATTGTTAAGTCCGACTGGCATACCATATCGATTCATCTTGTACGTGCTGTCAAATACAACCACATCCCCAAAGTCCTCATAGTCCTGCCGAGACTGGGAGTCACACCAGAACATTCTATTCAGATGTCTTTCTTTATCCAACTCGTAATCGAAAAAGAAGCTCGGGTCCCTCTCTTTCCTACTAGCATTGATGCCTATGGCTGTGGCAGCATCACCTTTTGACATCAATTTCCTCTTCTCCCTGGAGCAAAGGTTGTATATATCACGCCTTGTAAACCCAACACCACCGTACCATGAAGCTTTGCTGATGTAGGAATCCATAATTGTGTGAGTTCTAATCCCTGCGGCTCCCATTGACAGTATCTCAGCTTTTTGGTACTCTTTGATTTTTCTGTGGGACCAAAGAAAAGGTACTTCATCCGGTTTTGCTAAAATATGGTTGTGCTTGTCCTCAAAACTTGATACCCACCACACCCCACGTTTTTTGTCAAACTTCACGGACAGGTGGGCTTCGTAGTTGCAGCGTGACTCGGGTCTGAGCCTACGGCTGCGTCCATCCTCGGTCAGCAACATGCTGTCACGTTTGCCTTCTCTCGAACAAACAAACCGCCTCAGACGCAAATGTTTTGTCTCCCCTTTGCTGTACTTGACGATATCCTTTCTGATGCTGAAACCATTATCTCTAGCATAGCTGTTGTAGAAAATGAACGCAGCTGGTTCAGACTCAAAAGTCATTTCCCTTATCTTCATGAACATATCCCTCATTTCATCAGATTCAGCAGCTTCTTGTAGAGTCCCTATCACCTCATCATCTGTCACCTACATATATATATAATTAAAAGAGATCCACTAATTAAAATATTTTCTATGGTTTAACATTGCTTGCATACAAAATTGACTTGATACATACCCCACTCATCTCAACCGACGACTGCGACTCCCCAGATTCAAGTGCATTTTCTGAAAAGTCATCAAAGTCTGCCTCCGCGTCGGATTCACCGTAATAGTCGTATGCATTATGAGCTTCTGATATTAGCTAAAAAATTAAACACATTGAGTTAATTAGCAATCAAAGTATACAATCATTTAATTAATTACATGCCAAAAAAATTCCACTTTCGTACCTGACTCATGTAATCTTCAAGCAACACATCTGAATTGTTTTCCACACTATCACCATCCAACTCCATCTGCAAAATGTCATCACATAATTAATTATGATGTTGCATTGAGCTATAAAAAATTAAAACATGATAAAGCCACTCACATTAGTAGCTTCCCCTTCATTCCCATTCTCTGCCAAATCTCCGGGAACTGAATCTTCGTCATCAGACCAATCTTCTATATAGTCTTTCAGCAGATCTCCAAACTCAATATATCCTAGCTCAATATCAGATAACCCGATGTCCGCCATTTTCTGCAGCAATTAAACGCAAGTTCAATATCACATGTGATGAAAATTACAAATACATACTATAAAAAAACCCGATGGATCATTCACGTACGCCTATGGAATCCTTTAATATTCAAACACCAATTAATTATCACATGCATGTGATCTCATTTACAATGACAAACTATAAAACACCTGCGGAATTCATTATTATTCAACCACCAAATCATTATCTCATGTAATACAACATATCAGCTAAGCTCACGTAGTTTAAATAAACGCCGCCACAGCAACCTTGAAAACTATTGGATCAGTCACGCCTATGGAGAAGGACGTGAACCCTAGCCACGAATACACCAGGACGTGAACCCTACCCACACCGCGGATGACGATTACCAGATATATGTGTTATAACCTAAGCTGCCGGATAGATGCGGTGTTCTGGCCGTGATCAGTGGAGGTGGAGGCGGGATCCCTAGCCAAGTGACGATGGACGGCCTCAACCACTCCGGTTCTGGCCGTGATCAGTGGAGGCGGAGGCGGGATCCCGCTAGGGGAATGCGTGCACTCCGCGATCGCATCACCAACCACATCAACATGGGGGAATGCGGCGGCTGATGGTCGTTCTGTGCAGATGGACAAGATCAGGAGGTAAAGGAGGCGGAGGAAAATGGAGGCATGCCTTACCTTGGAACGGCGATGACGAACGAGATCGGCGGAGAGGAGATCGGCGGAGAGGAGATCGGCGGAGAGGAGATCGGCGGAGAGGAGAACGGCGCCTTCGAGATCACCAGAGAGGCTATCGACGACGTCAAGATCGGCGGAGAGGAGATCGGCGGAGAGGAGAGAACGGCGCCTTCGAGATCACCAGAGAGGCTATCGGCGACGTCAAGATCGACGGAGAGGAGCAGACCCCGTGATAAACCCTAGCTAGGTCTAGTTATGGGACGGTAGTTTTTCCTCCGTCGTGGGTGTGGGTCGTTTTTTCAGGTAGAGTGTACTTTTTGCTTTTTTTTGAATAAAGAGGTACAGTGTATACATGTACCGTATTATACCATATGAATACATAGGGTAATATACGGCCCTGGATATGGGTAACGCGGGCCAAAGAAAAAACAAATTTCCCGCCCACTTATTTTCGGAACAGGAGGGCAAATTCTCAGAACAGGAGGGCTAGGGGGGAAGCAGGGAAGCAGACCTCCGCATGACAAGGGAATAACAGTCCTGGCCATTGCTAGCTGTTGCCGCGTACGCGTGGTGACATTTCATGCAACTTCAGTGCACTCTCCCAAGCATAATGAAAATTTTCACACTCTGACTCTGTTATCGTTAACCATAAGCATAAGCCTAGCGTAAAGGCACTAAGCTAGTCGGTGCACCTAGATTTAGCATGTATGGTATGGTCGGTAGCATGGCGTGGACCACGCGGTATGGTATTATTTTGCTTGTGTTTCTTGCTCCTCTCGAGATCACCACGAAAGAACGGCTACCGACCTCTGAAACTTGGACTGGCGCCGCGTACAGCTAGCTACAGTTCATACTACTTGGTGCGTAGCGCAGTCCCGTGCATATCAGACTTCAGGTTCGATTTCACTTCTGTCCGTGCGTTTGGTCGACCGTCGCATTGAAAAACCCAAGCATGGGACACAGGATAACATACTAGAGGGCATTGCTATTTCACGGTCACCCGTGGGGACGGGCGATATTCCGACACCCCTCACTGCTTTTTTTGGTCGGAACGAGGGAAAGAGATGGAGAAAGCCGGAGAGGAGGAGGACGACCAATCCGCCGCCACATCTTCAAATTGCTCCGGCTAGGCAACGCCGGCCACCGCCGCCGGTCCTCCGCCGCCCTGACGTCCCCTCTAAACCTCCCCCATGGCAGCTTCTTCTCGCCGGCGTCCGGACACCCCCCCCCCCCCCCCCCACCCCCAACCCTAAGTTTTTGGGCTCGCTCCGCCGCCTCCGCCGCGGCCCGCCGCGGCTCCGGCGGCTCCGTGTCACTCCCGGCGAGCCATCGCCTTCTCCGCCGCGGCTCGCCGCGGCGTCGCCGGCTCCGGCGAGAAGGGGGAGGAGGTGGGGAGGAGGACCGGAATGAGAGAAGGGAAGGAGATGGGATAGGCGAGAAGGGGGAGGAGGACCGGAAGAAGGGAAGGGAAAGAGATTAGATAGGCAAGGAGGTGAGGAGGAGGACCGGAACGAAGGAGAAGAAGACGGGATAAGGAAGAAGAGGTGGCCGTGGGCCCCACACTGGACCGAACGAGCGGTCAGCATGCACCGTGCCCACGGTCACCCGTTTAAGAGCCGCCCTGCATACTAAAAACATTTCGCGGCTGCGTGCTGCGGCTTGGAACGTCATCATGCAACATCGTTCAGACTAGCTGCGGTACAAGTTTAGATATTTTCGTATTAAAAAACTAGCTGCTGTATCTGTTTTCGTTTTTCCTTTCTCACTCTGTCGACGTCTTGGATCTTGAGTGTATTTTAAGCATCCTTCCATGTTATTATATAGGAGGGCTACGCACCTTAGTTCCCTTATTGTATATTCATTGTTCACGTAATCATGTTGCTGATCTAATCACGGCCAACGAAGGCTATATATTTTCTTCAGAAAAAAGAGATAAAGCGTCATCACTTTCCTTTTATGTCGAGAGAGAGAGAAGTCCAAGCGCAAAACTAGCTCCTCTCCAAAAGCCGATCAAGTGTATTAGTGTAAGGGCATGTACAATGGTAGTCTTAGCTCTCTACATCATCTAGAGAAAACATAAGATATAACTTGTACTATAATGTATTTTTTTTATTGTCATCCTTAATAAATAATATGAAGTAGTTATTTTTTATAAGAAATTAATTAGATAAGGGAAGACACATGGTACAATGGATAAAATAGTCTTCTCTTATTTATTTTTAAGAGATCATTCCTTAGTTAAAGAAAAACAACCTTCTCTTTTTTATTTCTCTTTTTTTCAACTAAACAAAAATCCTACTGGCACCTCTGTGTCCTAACAGTGAGTAAAGCATGTTGCAGTGTGGATCAAGTCACTAATCTCAGCTACTCGCAAGTCGCAACAATCAGCAGGCACCAACCATTGATTTTGTTCCTTCACTATCGGGGATATATTGGCAACAGCTGAATCCGGAAAGATTAGACACTTTACAGTCAAGGATAAGGTTAGGAGTGGAATTCAGCGAGGTTTGCCCAGAAACGGACCGGATTAATCCAGAATCAATGGCGGCGTCAAAACTCAACGGAGCTGGCTGAACGGGAACGGCGAAGCACGCCGCCGCACGTGCGCCTTTTCTCCCCTGCCACGCTGGAACGGGACCCGGTCGACTAGACGCTGACCGATCCGTCAACTTTTCCACGTCATTCCGTTAGCCATGATCCACGGGCGTCGGGAGCTATCTGGCTCATGGGTCCCAAATTCCCAGTTTAGCCGCCGGTAAGCATCCACTCCGGCGGCGGCTTTGAACCCACGCCGCTGTGCGGGAACCGGGGAAGGTTCATTCGGGTTATGGACGGGTTGTTACAACGTTAATGCGTTTGCATGCACCCTCATATGAACTTCGCCTTTCACTGTCTGCCTCGTGCGGTTTATCACCTACCCTACGTTGGTGTAGATCAGTTGACTCCATACGATCTCAGCGGTGCCTGTCGGCTACCAGCGTCGACGGTGTTTGGAAGATATCAGCATCGCGCTGACGAGGCAGGATAGTAGATTTGATCTTTTATCAAACCAAGTGGTTTTGGGTCAATCATGTCTCGGAGTCCCAATCATGTTAGAGTATGGAAATTATGTAGCCTAACAAGATAGCTGAAGCAACAAACTATTTAGTAGGAAGCTATGAACATGCTCCGTCCAAAATTATGTATTCTGCGTTTAGTCAAAGTTACTTTGCAAATTTTAATTAAGAGTATAAGAAAATAGATCAACATCTAGAATATAAAATAAATATTATTTGCATGATTATAATATATATATTCATATTATATGTATTTGATGTTATAGATGTTGACATTTTAATCTAGATGCTTGGTCAAACTTCAGAATGTTAGCCTTTCGACTAAACCCAGAAGGCGTGGTGATTATAGACCGAGGGAGTAAGAAAACTGAAACGGCATTAGTTGCATGTGTAATGCCAATTTTTGAGAAATAGCGGAACCATAGACGCACATGCACACACAAAACCACATTTACACAACAACTAGTGAAATGCACAAACTTTAAGTCCGATAAAGTCGCCACATATGTGTTATTGACAACAAGGATATCACCTTCCACTGGAAGAATACTCATGATGATGTTTTTTGACCCTAGCTAGCTCATCCACGGTTGCCCCATTTCGCCATCCAAGCACCCTCCCCTATACCTGGGCATAATTTCGGGCCGGGCCGGGTTGGGCCGGGCCGGGCTAGTAAAAAGCCCGACACGGAAATCGGTTGTCCAGACCCGGCCCGGCCTGACCGTCGGGTCGTTTTTCTCAGCCCGAGCCTGGCCCATTAGGCCAAAAAATAGTCGTGCTGTCGGGCTAGGCCTTCAGAAAAATGTGCAAATCTTTGGCCCAAGCCTGGCGCGAGTCAGCTGTTGGGCCAATATTTGCGACCCAGGCCCATCCCGACAACATGTTTTGGCCCGACGGGCTAGGCCATTTTTAGGCCAGGTCGGGCCGGGCTGACTGGGCCGGGCTGCCCATGCTCAGGTATACCCCCCCCCCCCCCCCCAGCTGTCTTGCCCTGCAGTGCCTTCATTTCTGGCCATCAAATTCAAATTGGGGAGACATCTAGAGGTTAAACCTTTTGCAATTTCCTTTGTGCTTATGACACCATAACATGCGATCACTTTGGTAGATAAGTAATTTTTTATCATCCTATGTTGAAACCATTAAAATTGGAGGTATTTTTATCCTTGTTAGGTATCGTGATACCATAACTCTTGTTTTAAATTCCAAAGTTTTTTCAATTGTTGTGTTCCACGTTAAATGTAAAAATTATGGGTTTATTTCTACTAGGCAATCTTACGAGTTGATGTGACAATCAAGCGTTCAAATTGTGAGGATTATTCAGATCAATTGCTGCATGTTTCTGCGGTTGTGCTAGACCCCTTAGCTGTTTGGATGTATGAATTGGGTCCTTTGGAATTGAATTTGACCAAAATACCAAATCACCTAAGAAATGGAAATAGACTGCAATTTCAGACTTTTTGTTTGGATGTACATGAATTGGTAGTTGGAATCTTAGGAGAGCTCCAAATCCTAATTTTTGTTTGGATGGCTAGTGCGTTGAATTGGAAACTTCTTCCTATCTCTTCCCCATCCCTTCTTCCTCACATGCCTGGCCTCCCGCACCAGCCGGCCACCGAGTCCGCCTCCTACACAAGCCGGCCACCGTGCCCGCCTTCCGTCCCAGCCGGCCGCCGGGCCAGCCCTGTCCCAGCCGGCCGTCAAGCCAGCCCCGTCCCAACCAGCCGCCGAGCCCGCCTCCCGCACCAGCTGGCCGGCGTGCCTGTTCGAGCTCCTGGGCGCAATCCACATGGCCGGCAGGACGAAGCTAGCTGCAGAGATTGAGAGACAAGGGAGAAAGGGAGGACTGGAGGAGGGATGGCTGGAGATTGAGGGGACAGGGAGGAGGATGGCCAGAGGACTGATTTCCACATGATTCAGACAAGGGAGAAATGGAGGACTGCAGAGAAGTTTTTGTGCCGTCGCTCCTCCTTTTCTCTCGTGCTATGCAAAACACATAAAGGGCTGATTTCCACATGATTCAGAGGTGTGAGGCTCGGAAATTAGAAAGGAGCCGCGCTGCTCTACCAAAATCTGCCTGGAATTTTGATCGATTTCCAGACGCGAATTCCGTGGCAATCCAAACAGGCGAATTGGACCTGACAGATTTCCAATTCCAAATTCCATGCTCCAATTACGACATCCAAACAGAGAAGATTAATCCATAGAGGTAGCCATTAGATGTAGCATTACTAAAGAAGCCCTATGGGGTTGTTTGGATACTAAGTATTTAGAGAACCTGAACGCTGTGAACTTTTTTAAGCATCATAACAAAAATGTTGCTTATTTATCTAACTAGCTCATGGATACCGAAACACCGGCCCTCATAAAACCATAAAATAAAAACTAGGAAAAACGACTATGAGTCGGTTTTTGTATATAGAAGTGTTTATGCTATCAAGAGGCAATTTTCTATGCGGGGTACCTACACTACATCCCTCACCTCATCAATTGTCGGTTCAAGGTGTATAAACCCATTTTAGCTTGTCTTTCACTTGTGTGTAATAACTATTTCAGAATACTATTTTGTCCTCATTTTTGGATTGACATTTTGGTATGTGAATTTTAATGAATTGTGATGGACGAGAAAGACTTTTTAAATTTTCAATCATTGACATTGCTCTTTATTTCCTCAAATAATGAAAAAAAATTGTTCGTTTTTTGTTTCTGTGTATGTTGGCATAGCAAGTAATTTTGGTTATGATCTCCTCAGCGACGTAACCCTACTTTGTAGGCCAATGTATAGTATATTTCATGCACATCTATCGGTGTAACAGTTGAGAAGAGATAATGTCGAGTATGCTAAATATTTTTTTGTATAAATTGATTTTAACATATTTTTGTACAAACATGATTTTATACAAAGTTCATCATTAGTAGAACTGGTTTTACGAATGATCTCTTATGGTTTCTCTTTTTTAGAGATACTTATTGTTGTTACTTCCTGTCCAAACAACCGATGCATGTTTTTTTAGATAACAAACTAACAATCACTTTATATATTTACTATGGCTTGGGCCTGGCTAATTTGTGCTAGATTCCTTAGTTTAGGCCCAGTACGCTAGTTATCATTCCGCAGTGTGGGTGATTTTGTTTGCGGTCACCGAGTTCCTTGCCACAGGCTCACAGGTACCTTTGTTGCTTGTAATAGACACCATTTGAAAAGTTGGGTAGGTAATTCCTCAGAGGGCTCATTCTGAACGAAATGAGGGCAAACCAAATATTGCCGTGACTTCTCCTGTTTTGGGCCCATTGCGGTCCCGCATGTCAGTATTTCTCTGTTATGTTGCCTCGTTAGTTGACAGTATGTCAACTCTAGCTGCAACTCTCAGTACGAACAAATCCCCTTTCTTGTCCTTCCAACCCTAGACCCCCCTAGATCGGAGTTGAATTCCGGCGGCGGCGCATGTCTACCAGCAGGAAACGAGAGGCACCATCGCCGCCAGGAGTGGCGATTGCTGGAGCTGCAAGCCAGGAAAGCTGCCAGATATCTTGCAACAAGCCAGCAGCGGGGAGCAGCGGGGAGCGGAAAGCTTGCCCGACGGCGGTGGCGTCCCCGACCAAGCGAAGAGCCGGCCCGGCGGTGGCGCCGCTGACCAAGAGCAATCGGAGCGGTAGCCCTCCGACGTCGCTGGCGCGGCGCCGCCTGCAGATTGGAGGAAAAGAACAAATCCCAAAGATAAACGGAATTGGGCCTTCTACTGTGAGTGTGAGCGCCAGAAAGCAGAGGTGAATATTTCAGATCCCTCTCTTACATCCCGATAGCACTAAGATGTTTTATGGAACGGCAGGAGTAACTGTCAGTATCTGAACAATTGTAGAGAAGAAACTGACTGATTTTTGTCATATGTTTTCCAAAATTGTGGTATTATTTTGTATGCAAGTAATCCTCAATCTCTATCAAACCAACCAACATGCAAACCCAGATTTTTTATCTTATGGAAGTCATCTCAAATTATGTTCAGATCTGAAGGCTCCAATTTATCCAAAAGCAGAAAACATACTTTTTGTCTTATGTTTTCCCAAATTGTGGTATGATTAGAGAGAAGCACCTAATTTGTATCTTTTGTTTCCCAATATTTTTGAGACAGTGATGATTCAGAGAACACATACAAAATAAATATCCGAGTGCATCAGTACATTGCTAGATTAGATTATGGCTTGGAGAGGTGTGTGGCTTCGTAGTCTGTGCAAATGAATGTGAATTGCAGTGAGATTGTATCTGTTTTGCAGCTTGTTGACATTCTTCACGCTAGGATTCCTTGGGGATCCAAACAGAAGGCTAAGTTTGTGTGGATGAACATGAATCAGGTGTACGAACAACTTGAGCACTCCCATCAGCTATTGCAGATTTGGGAGAAGTATAAGGATACTCGTCAGTTGGATCTCTTTGTTATGGTTGATGATGTTGATGCACCAGAAGCATAGTTAGGTGCCAAAGGTGTTGATCCAGATGGTGGTGCTCCCAGTGGTATGGATGCTTGTGAACTAGCAGCTATTGACCATTCACAAATGTATCTAATTGCTTTGCAAGTGGATCCTTACACTGCAGTACTAGATGATGGCCAAGAATTTGCTGTGCAGAAAGATCATATGGAAATAATGGTAGATCCCAAGACAGTTACTGTTGACCAGATTCTTGAGCAGCTAAAGCAGAGATGTCCTTGGGGCCATAATCAGCAGGCATGTTTACATTGGTGGCACTTTAAGAAGAGGGATTTCATCGAAATTGTTAAAGATGACGATCTCATGCAGGTTTTTCGAAGGAAGAAATTGAGTAAGAAGGTATTTTTTGTTGTTACAATTTCAGAAATGGTTGGAGATGATGAGACTGCTATAGAGCTGTCATCTTGAAGTTTTGAACTTCCCGCTTCATAGGTGCTGATATGTTACAGTGAGAAGTGCAACCCAATTCTGGTCACTATTTGATTCATCTCCTTCATTCTGCATCACTCTGTAAATGTTTGTGAGTGTGCTGTAGCTGCTCATGCAATAAGCTGTTGTATCTTAGAAAATGTTGTATCTCATATTGTCTGCCTCAAACTTATTCTGAAAACTAGTGTCAATTTGTAATTTTATTGTAGAACTATGTTGAGAGAATGTAATAAATTCATTTCTGGGATATGAGATGTTGTAATATATTGACTGCTGAAATAATAAGCGTTGTTTACATCACTTGTTGTATTATATTACAAACAAATCATGTCGTGTATCTACATGCCTTGTACTATGTAGATTCACATTTGTAAAATACATTTCAAATTTTGAAGAGTAAAACTATGCATAATTGAAATATTAAAAACTAAAAATCAAATATTACAAAAAATACCAACTAGTAGGGGACAATCATTGTTCTGCATAATTTACCTGATTTATCCAAACTCAATTGCCAACTTATGTGTTGTTTTCCTTTTGAAAGCGTATAAATTATTTATTTCCACTGAGGCATGGGTAGTAGGAGGCATGGGTAGTAGGCAGAACAAGATATTTATGTTCGAACTGACCGTTGAGTCACTACCCCCCCCCCCCTCTCTTCTTCCTTCACCATGCCGTCTTGTAATGATGGCGATGATACAAGCTACGGCAGCAGCAGCGACAGCGGCAGCCTTCTCTCCGATTTCGACTACTGCCGCACCAATGTGAGTTCCTTTTATTCGACGTGTTGGTTTATGGGGTAAGGTTTATGGGGTTAGGAATTTAGTTTTAGGTTTTGTTTTAGGTGCCACAGACCATCTACGACCTAGATTGGGATGGTTTGGCGATCGAGAGGGAGGCACCATGTGACCATGGGTTGAAACTAAGGAAATTTGTTGCCTTCGAAGGCACTAACACAGGGAAAAGGTTTATAGGCTGCGCAAAGGAGGTTTGGATTATTTATATTGCAAAATTAATGTTTGAATAGCGTTGTTCTCTCTTCATTTCATAGTTTCTTATATTTGTTATACTATGCTGCTCATCATTAGGATGGTCCGATGTGTGGAATAGTGGAGTGGATTGATCCGGAGTGGCCTGGCGCACTAAAGAAATGTTTGGTCAAGTTATGGGAGTTGTATAAATCAGAAAGTATTGGGAGAATTAGTGATGCTTGTGCTGCTGCTGATGAATGTTACAAGCTATCACTGGATAAGAAGGAGCTCGAAGAAATAAACAACAATATGGCCGAAGAACTCCAGAAAACAATGACCGATAGGCATGTGGGATCCATTTCGAAAAATCTTCTAGATATTCAGATCTTTCTGAAGCTCAAGGCAGAAAAGCAGAGGGACCAGCTGAAGGAGGAGAAAAAAAGGCTGGAGAACTGCATTGCAGATCTCTTGAAGCAAGCAGCAATTAATAAGGACAAGTTAGATAGATTGAAATAAATTTTAGATGAATAAGTTATGTCTATGTAATTCAGCATTTTAAGTTATCTAAAAGCAATAGCGTACCTACAACAATTGCTTCCATATAACAGAGAGCATTAACGCAACATCATAGTTCAGTTAACATTTCACTACTAGTTCAGATAACATAAGATTCAGGCTAGTTAATACAAAGTTTAGACATACAGGATGATGAAACGTAGCGCGCAGACTACATTGTATCTCCTCTTACTTGGAGGCAATCTGATCCTGCTGGAGGCGCTCGAACTCATTGATCTTGGCTTTCAGCATGATATTCTCCTTCTTAACAGCCTCGAGCAGACCGGCTGCTTTGCGAGTGCTCTCGGTCATCAGCATCAAGAGATCTCTGGACTTGTCTCTGGCCTCATAGGCTACCACGGTCCTCTCGCTCTGCTTGATCTGCTCTTTGAGGCCCTTGGTGATTTGCACACGAAGGTCGCTGCACGTGGCATTCAGCTTCAGATTTTCCACCTCTAGCACCTTGATGGTCAACCTATCCTTGTCCAGCAACATTTTCATCTGCTCCTACGTCTTCACAAGGTAGTCCATATGCCCCGATAGCAAGCCTTTCGCAGCCGTAAGCTTGTCAACCTCATGCGCCAAAGTTTGGGATTTCTCCTTCTCCTGATCCAAATGTGAGCCTAGGCTAGCACAGTGCAACTCGAGGGAATGTTTTTCGGCCAGTTGGCTCTGTATCTTGACATTCAGTGCGGCCACATCTGCCTCGATTTTCTCCTTCGCTTCCTGCACTGGAGTTTAGGGCATGCAATAAAAGAGATCAATGCTAATACTGCCTCTTTTCACAAATATATAGTTATTTTATAGTTTTCAAAGTAAACTAGATACGGTAAACAATGAGTGAATCTATACACTGAATCTATACAGATCTACATGCGTAGCACCTAGCCGCATTGCCAAAGGCAGGTTATGAACAATGATAAACGGGCTTGATCAGCAAGTAGACTAGATGGCATGCGATTACCTTGCTTAGCCGGGGAACGGGCTTGATCAGGAAGTCCATTGACGGGTCCATGGTCTTCATGGGCAGCTTCTTATCCGTCGATTTTGGGGGCCTAAAAAATCAAATAGGTTACGAAGTTGGAAAGAACAAACAAACGGAAGATCAAGGCGTCGTTAACCCTAAACCCACCCGGGGGAGACAATGTCCCCCTCGTCAGGTGTGCATTTCTTGTAGCCCCAGTGCAAAATTGGATTAAAATGGATTTAGGGCAAAAATAATTTATTATATGGCAGCAGGCCGAGATAATTCCTAACCTCCTAGATTTGGCACCCCTGGCAGGTCCCCCACCCATGAAAATTAGAGTGGTGATGTTTTGCACACCGCCCTTGGTGGCCCCTTCACAAAAAAGCACCTGTTTTGACCCCATCGGGCACCTGAAAAATGGGAAATGCATTTTTTATGTGGAAACTGGAAAAACACTAGTTGCAAAAGTTTTTGGGAATGCAAAGATGCACATCTCCACCAAAAATGGGACCATGGTTCCACAATTTGTTGTGTAACTTGCACAAACCATAGTCACCTTGCAAGGAAGACCAAGAGAACTCCTGTCTGGGAGCACCTCTGTGTGAAAGAGTCCACATGTGAACCCTTGGGATGCCATGTTTGGTATTTTTCCTAGGTGATGCATCACTCACCATGACTCCATGCACTGTTTTTCCATTTTTTTGATTTTTTTTTGAATTCCCCAGGCCCCCCTCCGAGATCTAGGTCAGACTCGCGGTGCCATCGATGTCTGCCAGGTGGGGTGGGAACCATGGTTTCATCTTGGTTATAGGGTCCCACACCCCCAGGGGACCTCCCTGTATTTTTCCCCTATTTTTCTGGTGTGCATTTCTTGTAGCCCCAGTGCAAAATTGGATTAAAATGGATTTAGGGCAAAAATAATTCATTATATGGCAGCAGGCCGAGATAATTCCTAACCTCCTGGATTTGGCACCCCTGGCAGGTCCCCCACCCATGAAAATTAGAGTGGTGATGTTTTACACACTGCCCTTGGTGGCCCCTTCACAAAAAAACACCTGTTTCGACCCCTCCGGCCACCTAAAAAATGGGAAATGCATTTTTTATGTGGAAACTGAAAAAACACTAGTTGCAAAAGTTGTTGGGAATGCAAAGATGCACATCTCTGCCAAAAATGGGACCATGGTTCCACAGTTTGCTGTGTAACTTGCACAAACCATGGTCACCTTGCAAGGAAGACCAAGAGAACTCCTGCCTGGGAGCACCTCTGTGTGAAAGAGTCCACATGTGAACCCTTGGGATGCCATGTTTGGTATTTTTCCTATGTGATGCAGCACTCACCATGACTCCATGCACTGTTTTTCCATTTTTTTGATTTTTTCTGAATTCCCCAGGCCCCCCTCCGAGATCTAGGTCAGACTCGCGGTGCCATCGATGTCTACCAGGTGGGGTGGGAACCATGGTTTGGTCTTGGTTCTAGGGTCCCACACCCCCAGGGGACCTCCCTGTATTTTTCCCCTATTTTTCTGGTGTGCATTTCTTGTATCCCCAGTGCAAAATTGGATTAACATGGATTTAGGGCAAAAATAATTCATTATATGGCAGCAGGCCGAGATAATTACTAACCTCCTGTATTTGGCACCCCTGGCAGGTCCCCCACCCATGAAAATTAGAGTGGTGATGTTTTGCACACTGCCCTTGGTGGCCCCTTCACAAAAAAGCACCTGTTTCGACCCCTCCGGCCACCTGAAAAATGGGAAATGCATTTTTTATGTGGAAACTAAAAAAACACTAGTTGCAAAAGTTGTTGGGAATGCAAAGATGCACATCTCCTCCAAAAATGGGACCATGGTTCCACAGTTTACTGTGTAACTTGCACAAACCATGGTCACTTTGCAAGGAAGACCAAGAGAACTCCTGCCTGGGAGCACCTCTGTGTGAAAGAGTCCACATGTGAACCCTTGAGATGCCATGTTTGGTATTTTTCCTAGGTGATGCATCACTCACCATGACTCCATGCACTATTTTTCCATTTTTTTGATTTTTTCTGAATTCCCCAGGCCCCCCTCCGAGATCTAAGTCAGACTCGCGGTGCCATCGATGTCTGCCAGGTGGGGTGGGAACCATGGTTTGGTCTTGGTTCTAGGGTCCCACACCCCCAGGGGACCTCCCTGTATTTTTCCCCTATTTTTCTGGTGTGCATTTCTTGTAGCCCCAATGCAAAATTGGATTAAAATGGATTTAGGGCAAAAATAATTCATTATATGGCAGAAGGCCGAGATAATTCCTAATCTCCTGGATTTGGCACCCCTGGCAGGTCCCCCCACCCATGAAAATTAGAGTGGTGATGTTTTGCACACTGCCCTTGGTGGCCCCTTCACAAAAAAACACCTGTTTCGACCCCTCCGGCCACCTGAAAAATGGGAAATGCATTTTTTATGTGGAAACTGAAAAAACACTAGTTGCAAAAGTTGTTAGGAATGCAAAGATGCACATCTCCACCAAAAATGGGACCATGGTTCCACAGTTTGTTGTGTAACTTGCACAAACCATGGTCACCTTGCAAGGAAGACTAAGAGAACTCCTGCCTGGGAGCACCTCTGTGTGAAAGAGTCCACATGTGAACCCTTAGGATGCCATGTTTGGTATTTTTTCTAGGTGATGCATCACTCACCATGACTCCATGCACTATTTTTCCATTTTTTTTTGATTTTTTCTGAATTCCCCAGCCCCCCTCCGAGATCTAGGTCAGACTCACGGTGCCATTGATGTCTGCCAGGTGGGGTGGGAACCATGGTTTGGTCTTGGTTCTAGGGTCCCACACCCCCAGGGGACCTCCCTGTATTTTTCCCCTATTTTTCTGATGTGCATTTCTTGTAGCCCCAGTGCAAAATTGGATTAAAATGGATTTAGGGCAAAAATAATTCATTATATGGCAGCAGGCCGAGATAATTCCTAACCTCCTAGATTTGGCACCCCTGGTAGGTCCCCACCCATGAAAAATAATTCAATAAAGTGAGTAGTTTGTGCAACGATGACAACAATTGTAACGACCCGCCTTTTACTAAAGGCAAATCTCGTGTGTATCTGTGCCATTCCCTGGATCAGTAGATAGCACCACAGTACAAAATAAGTAATCATTGCAATAGCATCAATATTACAACGTAAATCTAGGTACATAGGTCTTCAACCTTACGAGTACACAGCATAAAGCATAGTTGCAGTGAGCCTCCATTCTTCATCACATGCCACAGGCAGACATGTTGGAATGTAGTCTCGAGATCCTACTCCTGGTTCCTTACTCGAAATAAAACCTGCACGTTTGAATATGCAGCCCCAGAGGGGTCAGTACAATGATGTACTGGCAAATGACACATACTTGGTGGCATTTTTGTGGAAAGACTATACTATATGACATTTGGCTGGTGGATCTCATAGGCTAATTTGCATAAAGCCAATTTTATCCTAAAATCATTTTTAATACTTTTATTAAACATTTGAGACTTTTAAAGGTCAAGATAACCCCCAAAGTCCACCACATACTTGAAAGGTATGTAGCTCTGGGGTGCCACTCAACAAAATTAGAATAACCCTCAGAGTTCACCACATACTGGAGGCATGTAGCTCTGAGGTGTTATTCAAAATAATTCAGGATAGCCCTCAGAGTCCACCACATCCTTGAAAGGTATGTAGCTCTGAGGTGCCCCTGTCCTAAGTGTTTCTAGACAAATTTTAATTTATTCAGAAACGGTGATGAGATTCTTCCGTACATTCCATGTCTAGAGACTCAATTGTCCATAACCGAGGACACGGCTAATCGATTAGTTTAAAACACCTTGCAAGGGTTGTGCACTTTCACCTTACGATTCATTTTATGCCCATACATAAAATGAAACGAGACCTTTTAGAAGGAGAGGGCAACTAACTGGCAAGATCCGTTCCCAACCTATAATTTTTCTACCACCGTCTTCTTGCACCTAGTTGCACCCCCACATCAAATCAGTCAAGACAGAGCCCATAATGTCATAAGGTTGCACTGGAAGTACACTAAGCATGGAAGACATAGCCATCTCTTTGTTCCTGGGTGGCCGACCACAAGTGTACGCCCAGGCAGCAACTACACAAAGTGTAGCCCCAGGTCGCCACTCAACACCACCGCCTTCATCAAACCAATCCACCCAGGTGTTTCATTTTAGTTGAAGTTCTTAACTTTTCACAAAACACTTTTCAAGTGGTCTTAGCATGGCATCAATATTAACAAAGTATTTAGCATCCTAACAGGTAGGGTTTAGGGGTAGCTAATCACTACTAGGATCTAAGCATTTGATAAAACGGTTGAGTAAAACACCTATCATGCATACTACAAGAGGTGAATATACTAATGCATAATAAAATGGGTAGGGATATGTGTGTCACTTGCCTTTTTGAAGATCATGACGTTTCGCTTCTCTCAACTAAGCTCGTAGCTCTTCGCACAAACTATAGCACAGAATTAACATACCATAAGCAATCCATACAACACCATCAAACAAACAATTGAAATGGGTTTGTTTAACAATTTAGAGTTATTGAGATGTTATGACAAGAAAGATATGGTAAAGGATCATGATTTGTGAGATATGAATCGGAGAGCTTAGTTGGGAAAGATCAATATGATTTGAGAGAGAAATGGGCTAGGCAAACATAATTGATGAAGTTTGTATGCTTTATTAAAGCATATAAGAGTTTCAGAATAGTTCATGTGAAATAGATCACATAGGTGTGGGATAGTGCAATCTCAATACTATTCGAATAAGTGTAACAACATTTATTCTTTAAATAGCATCTATTGCACTTAGGACTAGGTTAGGTTTTGAGAATGCTTGAACAACTTAATTAGCACATTTGCAAGTTGAATAGTTCAATACATGTGGACAAAACTAAGTAGGCATTGGATTGGGTATGAAGGAATGATATTTGAGGGCATGGCTCAAATGGTTCTTTGATCAACATGGTGTATAACACATACTATGGTACGGGTTATAACAACACCACATTAATAGAACCTAAGTTTGGGATGAATTCATATTCTACTCAAGTAGCACAATTGCAATTTGAGTACATATGAATTAGACAATATATGTTTAGTTGGACAAGGTATGGGTCAGGTCAAGTGTCTGGAAAAGATTGATCCTCCAAGATTACAATGTAATGATAATAATCCTGGGCTTGGCATAGGCATGAATAGAGTTTAGAATGACTCATGTGAATAGATTCACATAGGTATAGAATGGTGCAACAAAACACTATTGAATAAAGTGTGACAACACTTATTCATATTAGTGTAGGTTACACATAGGCTTGGGCAGGGATTTGTGATATATTGATTTACTCAATTAACTCATTTGTTAATCGAATAGCTCTACACATGAAATCAGGATCAAGTGGGCAGAGGATCGAGTATGGGTAGATAACATTTGAGATTATAGTTTAAGGTTTCTATTGGGTACAGGGAGTATTGGATAGATGCTATAATGTTGATTAGATCAACACCACAAGGATAGCAAGAATAGAATTCTATGATTGAGATGTATCACACTTTACTCAAATGACACATTTGTAATTTGAATATGTGTGAACTAGACAAGATAGGTCTAAGTGGATATGATCTTGATCAAGATATTGTTTAGATAACAGTGATGACTAGGTATGATCATAAGATTTGCTAATGGTAGAAGGAACCATTACTGAACAGAAATAGATTTAATCTATATAGGAACTACTCAAATTCTCATATTAGAATTTGAATAATTGTGAAGTGGTTTAAGAAATTATGGGAGTGATGCTACTGGATAGCTTGCAGTAATACAAAGTCACTGCAATTGGAATCATCCCAAAATAAGTTATAGAATTTGAATTATCACCAAAATAGTGATTTGGACAAATTTGAATGCACAAAGTGTGTGCACGTATCAAATTTGAAATTTCTTGATCCTATGATGTTCTACAAGTTGAGAGGAATCCAAAGACTACAAATTTGTAATTTTTGGATGGACAGAACTAAAGATATGAATTAATCATGCTAACAGAGAGTTTGATTCCAATTTGAAAATAGTTTCAAATTGAACCCATAAAATATAAGATTTTATGGTACTGCTGGATTCTAGACTTCCTAAGGATTCCAACGATATATCATTTGTAATTTTTGGCCAAGTATATTAATTTCTAGAGATTTTACAAGATCAGTACAGAAACAGGAATTGAAATCGAGTTTGAATTTGAGTTTTGACTGAATCTGACCGGGGCTGACTGGGGCAGGTGACGTGGCGTCACGGCACTGGTTGATACCGATTCGGTCGGATTGTGATTGAGGACCGTCGGATTAAACTTAGATTGGACACTCCAGATCTAACTGTACCGATTCGTTAAGTGTTTTATTTCTAGCCACGGGATCTGGATCCGAGGGACGGGGTGAGATGGGAGAGATCCTCACCGGGTTAGGGTTCCGGTGAACTTCTCCAGCGAGGTCTGCGCACTGGAAGTGGTCTTCGGCGGCGCTCCGGTGATCCTGGTGATCAACGGCGAGGTGCACGGGGGGCGGCGAGACTCGGAGAACTCGCGTGCATGGTCGGAGTGCCTCGGCGGGGTCTTCTGCGGCGTCTGCACGTGGACGGAGGTCTCCAAGCGACGGCGGCTCTGCTGTCGACGTAATCCGTCGATTTGCTGCAGGAAAAGTTGCGGGGATGGTCTGAGAGGATGCGCAAGAGAGAGGGAAGTCGAAGAGAGGGCATGGGAGGGCTCTACCACGTCGGAATCGGCGAGGCGCTCCGTCGTTACCTGCGGACGTCGACGAGCAATTCCGTCGGATTGGTGGCGTCTCGAGCGAGAGGACGAAGGGGAGATGGAGGAGGAGGGTTGGGGCATTTTGTAGGCATGGTCGGGGAGTCGTTTCCGCTGCGGATTAACGAGGGGGAGTGGGGCTTGATCGGCGGCGTCGGTTACCAGTGAGGAGTAACGGCTGGGGGAGGGAGAAGAACCTGACCGGTGGGTCCAGCCTGACCGATGGGGTCCATGCGTCAGTGAGAGAGGGCGAGGGATAAGGGTACCGGTTCGGTGTTTTGGCTAGATGGGCCATGGGCTCCTTTTCCGATCTGGGCCGAGGGGTTCCCCGAGTCCCTTTCCTCTTTTTTTTGTTCTAAATCTTTTTCATTTTCTGTTTCCTTTATTCCTTCATAGATTTTGCATTTTAGAATCAAATGACTTCAAACCAATTGCAAAAGTTTTCTAAAATTAAGATTAACATTTTAAAACAGTAGCAAACATGTTTTCATAAATAAAACAAATTTCCAAATAAAACTCTATAATTTAGCCAAAGGGCTTATTTGCATAAACCAAAGTAGAAATAGGATTTTAAAGTAATTCTTTTAAAATCAGAGAATAAACTCTATAAAAATAGTTTTTGAATTATATTTGTAATACATTCCTTTGGCATAGAAAACTTTATAAACCATTTTGTAAATATCCCTTTGCAAGATAGCTTGCATAGGTTTGAATAAACACAAAGTAGTATTTTGAAACTTGATCTTTCTCAAAGAAGTTCTTCAAGAAATAAATAGAGGATTTTAAATAGTTTTCAAACAAAGCTTTCAAATGAACTCAAAAGTTTTAAATCCCTGTGAATTTTCAATCAACACAAGCAAAATAAAAACGAAAATTTTCCCCCAAAATTTGATAAAATCTTGGGTCGTTACAGACTACCACCCTTAAAAGAAATCTCGTCCTCGAGATTGGAAGAAGGCTAAAAAGAAAGTAGGTATTAGGTTATCTGGGTTTAGGTATCTGGGTGGCTACCACCCTTAAAAGAAAATTCCTCTTGGTGGTATCTTTATGCTTCCTTGGGCACTTGCATTTTGTTCCCAGCTTGCATTCACTGTTGTGTCATTTTCCATGAATCGTCCTTCTCAGAAGTTTCGATGTTCGCCGCTATGTTCAAAAGTGGGCACACCAAGGGTTCCATCCAATTCTGGTGATAAGCAGATATCATCCATCGCGTTGTCTTCAACAAGGTAGTCCACATCTTCATTTACAATAGGTGGGTGTCTTCTCACAATTTCAGGCACCAACCTTCCTTATGGGGTTGCTTGAGGTAACCATACTCTATTGTAGAGTTTTTCTATCCAACGGGGTAGTTGTTGAACTACTTTGGACACTGAGGAGTCACTCTTTGGTTCAATCAGAGGACCAAGCTGAGTTGTCTCCTCTTTGGGTCATTCAGAAGACCAAGCTGAGAGGGTATCCTCTCATCATCTCAACTTCCTTATCATCATCCTTAGAGGTTCTTCATCTTATGGTTGCTTGCTTATACCATTCTGCTCTTCAATTTTTCCACGATACCATTCTGTTCTAGTAACCTTCCTGGTTGTTGTACATCTTCCAAGAATGTGTATCTAGCCTTTTCTTGGTCGGTCCTCACCAAGGCCAAGATTGCATATAGGCTATCGCCATACTCCTTGTCGCCTTTTAGCTGATTTTCATTGCAGAGTCTCAAAAGATGACTCAGTGCTCAGTACTGCATACTTGCCCCACGAACATGATGAGACCACACATCCCAATGAATTAGGATGGCATCTCTCCGTAGTCTTCTCATGCATTTCATAGGGGTAAACAAGGTGGACTCTGTAAGAGGTACTTGCACCTTTAAGGGACGGACGGTCGCCTTATAACCAGCATTGTTGAACCCATTCAAGTTACCAGAGCAAGTCGTGCTACTTGCCACAGGTACCAGATGGTCCTTAAGAATTCCTTTAGCAACCGTCTTCATAGTTGTTGAAAGGCGCTGAACAACTTGATCATATCTCGAAGATGAACTCTTTCTCAGGGAATAGGGATCTAACGAAGCTCTCATGGGCAGGAGAGTAGCTTCAGGGATTCGGAGAGTCGCTTCATAATGTCGTAGGTCAGGATGGGGTAGACTTCGGTGGCGTAAAGCTCTGGAATCAGGAGGAAATCTCATAGGTAGTGGTGGTTGTCTCTGTTGTGACTTTCTGGAGAGGAGTGACCTCTCTTTTATAGGCACAGGAAGGTAGTCGAACAAGCCACGTAGGGAGTCGAAACGAAGGGTCGGGAAGGTAAATCGAATAGGCAGCAGCCGAAGTTGAACTGTCTTCGCATTCAAGGTCCACTGAGAGAAACGTTTCTGATTCGTGTAGTCGTTCCTCACCGTATTCCTACGTTTTGGCCACTGGCTCACTATAAGGGATGTAATATATTATCCTCCTAAGGTTATGGTTTAACAACGTCGTCTCTCATGTAGGTATGTCTCTCTAGATTCACCATTCCTCATACAAGAGCGAACAATATGAGTAGTCGTCATGGGGGCCAATCCATGTCGCACCCAATCATTACCTTGTATTTGGTTTGGTGCATCTCGCATTCTAACTCTTGGTCAACCTCACTAGCTTTTAAACAGAAATTGGAACCAAGTTCCCAAATCCTATTTTGAATTTTGAAAACCAAATCTATCGTTCCTAGCTAGAGGTTTTCAACAAAACTCATGGCAATAATCCATAAGTTGTAGATCCTTTGGTTTGCCATTTAAGAGGGAATAAAATCCTTTCCATTGCTCTGTTTGCTCTTTCCACCCTTTTGCATGAGGTGGTTGAATAGTAGTACTCCCATATTAGCTACACCTTGGGTGTCTTCTTATTGTTTGTGAGTTATTCCTTCAGTCATCCTAGCTTACTGGAGTCTTGGGGTATCATCCTTTGTGCAGCCTCTTGCGAATGGTTCCAGTCTCTTGTACTTGCAACACTACCTCTTGTTGTTGTACCCTGCATCCTTATCTCAAACTGAGGGTCATTGTAGTTGTTCTGTCGTTGAGAAAACTTTGGTTTGGGTTTTGGGACAAGTTTAGGTCTTAGCATAGATGAGAATTAGATAGAAGAGGTCTAAAGAAGGAAAATTCCTACCCAAAACAAAACCGATCAAAACAATTTCCAACAAACATTCATCATAACAAGCAAACTAGTTTTCAAACAAACGGGAAGGTACGATCATCCACAAGTCGGTATGACCATAACATCTATTACACGTCGTCTCTTATTAAAATTACTAAATGGAGGTCCAACTAAGGCTTCTTGGTAATCTTCTAAGCAGTTCCATTGTTCTGGTCCAGCTGCTTCAGTAGATTGGTAATTTGCTCATCCTTGGTTTTGATAAGGTCTCCTTGATCACCAAGTTCAGATACCAACTTTTCCATGTCACCTTGAAGTTGGTTTTTGGTTTCCTTCAATGTAGTAGTGTCTTCCTTTTCTTCTTTGAGGTCTTGCTGAGTATTATGAAGTCTCCACTTGAGTCTTTCTCCAAGTTCCTTTATATTGAGTCAAGGGAAATATATGGAGTATCAGTCTCACACTTCTGGCACATTGTGATCTTCTATCCTTTGTTGATGATTTCAGGGTAGGGTCAGCTATAGTATTTGGAAACATTTGGAGAGGAAGTAGGAGAGAATACAAGGAGTTCAAAATGCAAACATTTTTCTTTAATAAATAGAAGTAAGATGAGATAGAGAATTTTATCCTAGGGTCTTCCTATTTCTATTCCAAACCTAGGGTCTCGATCCTACAGGCAACACTATGCTCTGATACCATTTGTAACGACCCGCCTTTTACTAAAGGCAAATCTCGTGTGTATCTGTGCCATTCCCTGGATCAGTAGATAGCACCACAGTACAAAATAAGTAATCATTGCAATAGCATCAATATTACAACGTAAATCTAGGTACATAGGTCTTCAACCTTACGAGTACACAGCATAAAGCATAGTTGCAGTGAGCCTCCATTCTTCATCACGTGCCACAGGCAGACATGTTGGAATGTAGTCTCGAGATCCTACTCCTGGTTCCTTACTCGAAATAAAACCTGCACGTTTGAATATGCAGCCCCAGAGGGGTCAGTACAATGATGTACTGGCAAATGACACATACTTGGTGGCATTTTTGTGGAAAGACTATACTATATGACATTTGGCTGGTGGATCTCATAGGCTAATTTGCATAAAGCCAATTTTATCCTAAAATCATTTTTAATACTTTTATTAAACATTTGAGACTTTTAAAGGTCAAGATAACCCCCAAAGTCCACCACATACTTGAAAGGTATGTAGCTCTGGGGTGCCACTCAACAAAATTAGAATAACCCTCAGAGTTCACCACATACTGGAGGCATGTAGCTCTGAGGTGTTATTCAAAATAATTCAGGATAGCCCTCAGAGTCCACCACATCCTTGAAAGGTATGTAGCTCTGAGGTGCCCCTGTCCTAAGTGTTTCTAGACAAATTTTAATTTATTCAGAAACGGTGATGAGATTCTTCCGTACATTCCATGTCTAGAGACTCAATTGTCCATAACCGAGGACACGGCTAATCGATTAGTTCAAAACACCTTGCAAGGGTTGTGCACTTTCACCTTACGATTCATTTTATGCCCATACATAAAATGAAACGAGACCTTTTAGAAGGAGAGGGCAACTAACTGGCAAGATCCGTTCCCAACCTATAATTTTTCTACCACCGTCTTCTTGCACCTAGTTGCACCCCCACATCAAATCAGTCAAGACAGAGCCCATAATGTCATAAGGTTGCACTGGAAGTACACTAAGCATGGAAGACATAGCCATCTCTTTGTTCCTGGGTGGCCGACCACAAGTGTACGCCCAGGCAGCAACTACACAAAGTGTAGCCCCAGGTCGCCACTCAACACCACCGCCTTCATCAAACCAATCCACCCAGGTGTTTCATTTTAGTTGAAGTTCTTAACTTTTCACAAAACACTTTTCAAGTGGTCTTAGCATGGCATCAATATTAACAAAGTATTTAGCATCCTAACAGGTAGGGTTTAGGGGTAGCTAATCACTACTAGGATCTAAGCATTTGATAAAACGGTTGAGTAAAACACCTATCATGCATACTACAAGAGGTGAATATACTAATGCATAATAAAATGGGTAGGGATATGTGTGTCACTTGCCTTTTTGAAGATCATGACGTTTCGCTTCTCTCAACTAAGCTCGTAGCTCTTCGCACAAACTATAGCACAGAATTAACATACCATAAGCAATCCATACAGCACCATCAAACAAACAATTGAAATGGGTTTGTTTAACAATTTAGAGTTATTGAGATGTTATGACAAGAAAGATATGGTAAAGGATCATGATTTGTGAGATATGAATCGGAGAGCTTAGTTGGGAAAGATCAATATGATTTGAGAGAGAAATGGGCTAGGCAAACATAATTGATGAAGTTTGTATGCTTTATTAAAGCATATAAGAGTTTCAGAATAGTTCATGTGAAATAGATCACATAGGTGTGGGATAGTGCAATCTCAATACTATTCGAATAAGTGTAACAACATTTATTCTTTAAATAGCATCTATTGCACTTAGGACTAGGTTAGGTTTTGAGAATGCTTGAACAACTTAATTAGCACATTTGCAAGTTGAATAGTTCAATACATGTGGACAAAACTAAGTAGGCATTGGATTGGGTATGAAGGAATGATATTTGAGGGCATGGCTCAAATGGTTCTTTGATCAACATGGTGTATAACACATACTATGGTACGGGTTATAACAACACCACATTAATAGAACCTAAGTTTGGGATGAATTCATATTCTACTCAAGTAGCACAATTGCAATTTGAGTACATATGAATTAGACAATATATGTTTAGTTGGACAAGGTATGGGTCAGGTCAAGTGTCTGGAAAAGATTGATCCTCCAAGATTACAATGTAATGATAATAATCCTGGGCTTGGCATAGGCATGAATAGAGTTTAGAATGACTCATGTGAATAGATTCACATAGGTATAGAATGGTGCAACAAAACACTATTGAATAAAGTGTGACAACACTTATTCATATTAGTGTAGGTTACACATAGGCTTGGGCAGGGATTTGTGATATATTGATTTACTCAATTAACTCATTTGTTAATCGAATAGCTCTACACATGAAATCAGGATCAAGTGGGCAGAGGATCGAGTATGGGTAGATAACATTTGAGATTATAGTTTAAGGTTTCTATTGGGTACAGGGAGTATTGGATAGATGCTATAATGTTGATTATATCAACACCACAAGGATAGCAAGAATAGAATTCTATGATTGAGATGTATCACACTTTACTCAAATGACACATTTGTAATTTGAATATGTGTGAACTAGACAAGATAGGTCTAAGTGGATATGATCTTGATCAAGATATTGTTTAGATAACAGTGATGACTAGGTATGATCATAAGATTTGCTAATGGTAGAAGGAACCATTACTGAACAGAAATAGATTTAATCTATATAGGTACTACTCAAATTCTCATATTAGAATTTGAATAATTGTGAAGTGGTTTAAGAAATTATGGGAGTGATGCTACTGGATAGCTTGCAGTAATACAAAGTCACTGCAATTGGAATCATCCCAAAATAAGTTATAGAATTTGAATTATCACCAAAATAGTGATTTGGACAAATTTGAATGCACAAAGTGTGTGCACGTATCAAATTTGAAATTTCTTGATCCTATGATGTTCTACAAGTTGAGAGGAATCCAAAGACTACAAATTTGTAATTTTTGGATGGACAGAACTAAAGATATGAATTAATCATGCTAACAGAGAGTTTGATTCCAATTTGAAAATAGTTTCAAATTGAACCCATAAAATATAAGATTTTATGGTACTGCTGGATTCTAGACTTCCTAAGGATTCCAACGATATATCATTTGTAATTTTTGGCCAAGTAGATTAATTTCTAGAGATTTTACAAGATCAGTACAGAAACAGGAATTGAAATCGAGTTTGAATTTGAGTTTTGACTGAATCTGACCGGGGCTGACTGGGGCAGGTGACGTGGCGTCACGACACTGGTTGATACCGATTCGGTCGGATTGTGAT
Source organism: Dactylis glomerata (assembly GCA_007115705.1). Classification (NCBI taxonomy): domain Eukaryota; kingdom Viridiplantae; phylum Streptophyta; class Magnoliopsida; order Poales; family Poaceae; genus Dactylis; species Dactylis glomerata. Next base: position 2,518,898 of record QXEO01000923.1, on the reverse strand, counting down.
TGAGGACCGTCGGATTAAACTTAGATTGGACGCTCCAGATCTAACTGTACCGATTCGTTAAGTGTTTTATTTCTAGCCACGGGATCTGGATCCGAGGGACGGGGTGAGATGGGAGAGATCCTCACCGGGTTAGGGTTCCGGTGAACTTCTCCGGCGAGGTCTGCGCACTGGAAGTGGTCTTCGGCGGCGCTCCGGTGATCCTGGTGATCAACGGCGAGGTGCACGGGGGGCGGCGAGACTCGGAGAACTCGCGTGCATGGTCGGAGTGCCTCGGCGGGGTCTTCTGCGGCGTCTGCACGTGGACGGAGGTCTCCAAGCGACGACGGCTCTGCTGTCGACGTAATCCGTCGATTTGCTGCAGGAAAAGTTGCGGGGATGGTCTGAGAGGATGCGCAAGAGAGAGGGAAGTCGAAGAGAGGGCACGGGAGGGCTCTACCACGTCGGAATCGGCGAGGCGCTCCGTCGTTACCTGCGGACGTCGACGAGCAATTCCGTCGGATTGGTGGCGTCTCGAGCGAGAGGACGAAGGGGAGATGGAGGAGGAGGGTTGGGGCATTTTGTAGGCATGGTCGGGGAGTCGTTTCCGCTGCGGATTAACGAGGGGGAGTGGGGCTTGATCGGCGGCGTCGGTTACCAGTGAGGAGTAACGGCTGGGGGAGGGAGAAGAACCTGACCGGTGGGTCCAGCCTGACCGATGGGGTCCATGCGTCAGTGAGAGAGGGCGAGGGATAAGGGTACCGGTTCGGTGTTTTGGCTAGATGGGCCATGGGCTCCTTTTCCGATCTGGGCCGAGGGGTTCCCCGAGTCCCTTTCCTCTTTTTTTTGTTCTAAATCTTTTTCATTTTCTGTTTCCTTTATTCCTTCATAGATTTTGCATTTTAGAATCAAATGACTTCAAACCAATTGCAAAAGTTTTCTAAAATTAAGATTAACATTTTAAAACAGTAGCAAACATGTTTTCATAAATAAAACAAATTTCCAAATAAAACTCTATAATTTAGCCAAAGGGCTTATTTGCATAAACCAAAGTAGAAATAGGATTTTAAAGTAATTCTTTTAAAATCAGAGAATAAACTCTATAAAAATAGTTTTTGAATTATATTTGTAAAACATTCCTTTGGCATAGAAAACTTTATAAACCATTTTGTAAATATCCCTTTGCAAGATAGCTTGCATAGGTTTGAATAAACACAAAGTAGTATTTTGAAACTTGATCTTTCTCAAAGAAGTTCTTCAAGAAATAAATAGAGGATTTTAAATAGTTTTCAAACAAAGCTTTCAAATGAACTCAAAAGTTTTAAATCCCTGTGAATTTTCAATCAACACAAGCAAAATAAAAACGAAAATTTTCCCCCAAAATTTGATAAAATCTTGGGTCGTTACAACAATAGTTGGTGGTTTATGCAATTTCCTTCATTTATTCATTTGTTTACCCATGGAAGGGAACTCCTCCATCTACTGAACTAGTCGCCAGAGTAGAGTGAGCGATGATGATGCTATTGAGATCTCTTGAGCACGCCTTGTCAGACTACGGCGTGTCTCGTCAATTTACTTGCCTTTCAAATCTCACTGCCCTGTCAATTCTCATCCCGCTGCTACGCACAACTTGCTACCACGTGTCAGTTGCTTGGGTTTTTCCACTGGCCACGAATCCTAACCCTTATGACATGTGGCCCCACGAAGGCCCGGAACACTATTGACAAGTGGGGCCCCAGACACACGTCGGACCAAACCTTACATAGACAAGTGGGTCCCCACACGCTTCGGATGCTAAACCTGGACTAGTTTGTCTCACTCGTTTGGCTCATGGAGCAGGTGACCTCAATGAGAAGCATTTCAATGGTAAGATTGTGTTCTCTATTCCTTCCGCGTGTCAGACAAGAGCGGATTTATTCCCCCCTTGCACGCTATCTCCTTTTTCAGACTGTCGCTCTGCTGCCTGTAGTCAAACAACGAGGGGCCCAACAATGAGACTCTTTAATTGCTGCCTGGCGGTAAACGTACGTACATCCTTACCCACGATAGCAGCCTCTCACTTACAAGTGGGCCGGAGTACCGGGGCCCGTGGTGACACGTCGGTCTAGCGCTCTCTCAGAAATGAAACGAAGCGACTGGTTCAATTTCCAAAGCGCTAGACTGGCATTTACCGCGGCGTGCCTGCAAAACAATTGCTTCCCCAACTTCCTCTTCTCTCATAAACGAAGCGACGTGGGTCCACTTACACTGATGACCCATTGGCATATGTGTGGTATATGTGGGTCCCACATGTCATGCGTGGGTCCAATGCGAAAGCAATGGGAAAGTGGACTACATGCACGACTACATGATTCCACACCCACGCGTCCACTAGAGGAAACCAAACCGCCAGCATCTATATAACACATCGGTCTCATTGTCTCTCCCACCATCGGCCACTTCTTCCCCAATCTGCCGAAAAACCCCAATCCGCTCCACCACCGCACCACCAATCTCAGTCCTTAGTGCATCTGCAAGATGAAGCGCGCTCGCGAAGACGAGCCGTAGTCGAATGCGGTCGGAGGCTCTAGCGATGCACCCGCGGTCGTCACCGCGGTGGCGGGCGAGTCTTCTTCGGGAGCACCAGCCGCTCCTCGGCGTGCCGTCACCGTTGCGGCCTGATGGCGTGGTGATGATGGTGCCAGAAAACTTGTTGGCGTGTAGTTGATGAAGTAAATGACCAGCCAGTTGGAAACCCCAAGAGAAGGTTTGATGGATATAGCAGCAAGTTTTCCCTCAGTTATGAAACCAAGGTTATCAATCCAGTAGGAAAAAGACAATACTCCAGAAGGTGATGCCCACTAGCTGCGTGACACTCCAACAAGGGCGTCGTTAACGATTTCTTGTTAGCGCGTCTTTAACCAGTAGCAACGTGGAACCTGCACACAACACAACTAAATACTTTGTTCCCAACTTACGATGAGGTTGTCAATCTCACCGGTTTGCTTGAAACAAAGGAATGAGCGTATCGAGTGGAAAGTGATAATAGTATGCAAGTAAGGTAAATAGTGCAAGTAAAGTAAACAGGTGATAGCAATATAAAGGAAATAGGACCGGGGTCCACAGTTCACTAGTGGTGTCTCTCCATAAGATAAAATAACACATAGTGCGTAAGCAAATTACAGTTGGGCAATTGATAGAATAAAGACAACATGCATATGTCGAGAGGATCACTATGAGATTTACTCTGGGCATTACAACAAGATACATAGACCGTCATCCAACTGCATCTATGACTAATAATCCACTTGTGGCGAATCAATCCAAGAACTCCACAAGTATTAAGTTGCGAACAACAGATAACTGCATTAAGCAAAGTGTGTAATTTAAACAAAGCATATGCCCTTGAGCATATGAATGTTGTTTTCTCCCTAATGGCAACATCACATCTACAACCTTAGAGGTTTCTGTCACTCCCCCAGATTAAATAGAGGCATGAACCCACTATCGAGCATAAATACCCCCTCTTGGAGTCACTAGCAACTACTCGGCCAAGATAGCTACTAACAACGGAGAGCATGCAAGATCATAAACAACATAGAGATAACATAAGATAATATTCAGCACATCAACTCAATCATAACACCAATATTCATCGAATCCCAATAAACACAACATGTAGAATTACATAAAGGTAGTCTCGATCATGTAAAGCAGCTCACGAGATCTAAACATGAAGCACATGGTGGAGAAGACAACCAACTAGCTATTGCTATGGACCCATAGTCCAAGGTAGACTACTCACTCATCGCGCCGGAGGCAAGCATGGCGATGAAGAAGACCTCCGGTGGCGATTCCCCTCTCCGGCAGGGTGCCGGGAACAGCTTCTGGACCCTCCCGATCTCGGGTCGACGGCGGCGGCGGATCGCGATGTATTCTGGAAAAGTGATCGGGTGTTTAGGTTTTTCCCGTAGGGGGGTCTTTATAGGCGAAGGGGTGGCGTCAGAGGTGGGCCAGGGTGGCCTCACCACCAGGGGCGTGGGCCAGCCTTGGGGCGCGCCGCCCTGTGGTGTGGCCGCCCTGTGGCCCCTCTCCATCTCCTCTTCGGTTCTCTGGAAGCTACGGTAAATATCTGGACGTCTGGCTTTTGTTTTGTCCAATTCTGAAAATATTTCCTGTGTAACTTTTCTGAAACACAAAAACAGCAAAAAACAGGGAACTGGCACTGTGGAATCTCATTAATAGGTTAGTTCCGGAAAATGCATAAAATGCCACGAAGTGTAACAAAACACTAAGCAAATGGTGTAAAAACAAGCATGGAGCATCAAAAATTATGGATACGTTAGAGACGTATCAGCATCCCCAAGCTTAACTCCTGCTCGTCCTCGAGTAGGTAAGTGATAATAAAAGAAATAATTTTTTAGGTGACATGCACTTACACAATTTTGACCAACTATGTAAGCATTGTGCGCTGGGATCAAAAGAACTTAAAACATGGGTATGAAAGATATAATCTTGATAGAAGAAACTTAGCAACCATGTTATAATATGAAAAAGAACACAAATGAAAGATCATGAAAATGAAACAATGAAAGTCAAACGTGTGTTTAAATCATAAGGAAAAACATACAAATGGTTTTCAGCTTGTCCTTCATGGAGAGCAAAACATAAATGCATAGGACACCTTCAAGTTTAAGAGGGCGACTAGATACAAATAATTTAAGAACAAGTGAAACCAACAATATGAATCAATCAATGAAAACTTTGGGACAATGCACATTATACTGAGAATGACAACTATGCTCTCTTAGATGGTGCATAGAGGTAGAAGGTGGTGACTCAACATAAAAGTAAAAGAAAGGCCCTTCGTGGAGGGAAGCAGTGATTGCAAGTTTTATAAACCTTCAAAAATTATGGTACTTACCGGCTTTGAGCTCTCATTGCCCCCATCATAGGCATCTTGAATGGTTAAAGTTAATGCGAATACACTAATGCTGCATATGCTTGACAAATCATAAGTTGAAAACCTCGTGTCCTGTGAAATACGAATACCCAAAGCTCATGCTACTCGACTTAGAGTCCCAAGCTAGCTCTTGTCATTGTCAATATATGTGTATCATCGAGAACCGCCAATGGGGTACCTCCTGCCCGATGACATGGAACAAGCCCACATCAAAATGACAGGACAAACAGACAATGAACACCTTGGCATCTCTTTTATTTACCATTGGTATAGCTTTTTATTGTGAGATGCGTCGTCGAATGTTCACTATGGGCATGCTGTAAATTTCCACCATGAATTATGCATGGCTTAGATTAGCGGCCCAGGCGTTTCCCTAACACATATAAAAACTCCATGATCCCGCAAGATTCCCAACTTATTTCACATCGCGAGTATCCATAAACAAAAGATCACGATATCAACTCAAATGAAAGAAAGTGCAATGTTGAAAGCTTGCCCCATGACGGCATGGCTGGGCTAATTTCCAACTTACAACTTGCAAGCATAACAACTCAACATAAGAGAGCCACAATGTCAAAATTTTAAAACGAGAAAAGTAAAGTGTGCCATCAGGTTCGTGAGAACTTTACTGACCAATTTTTGTATAACACGAAAAAGAGTTTAATTTGAAGGATAGATAAAAGCAAGTCAAATGTACTTTGGAATAGCAAATTGCTAATAGGTATATATGGTGGACACTTTGGAACAACTTGGTTTTTAGGAGTTGGATGCACGAGTAGAGCTCATACTCAGTACAAAATGAGGGCTAGCAAAAGACTGGGAGCGACCAACTAAGAGAGCAATAATGGCCATAATCATGCAAAGCGACATTAAAAGAAGCATAAGATGGCATCAAAAGTCAAAAACTAAATGATCATAGAGGCAATGGCGACTTTGTATGAGTCTAACATGCGTGAGCATACGCCAAGTCAACCCAAATAAAGCATCAAAGGAGAAAACCAAAATAATGCTTCCAAATAATTAAAACAACGCATGATTTTTTTCAAAGGCTCATTAAGCAATCTCAGTCATTTGAGACAAGTCATGCTACAGCAAAACCACTAAGCATACTATCAAAAAGACATCAAGCACGACATGCAAAAGCCTAGGCCGCAGTCTAGACAAGCTCCTTATTGTACCACTTTTTTGCATAAAGTTTTTTCTCTTTTCCAACACCATTCGAACTTTTTTGAAACAACTCTTTTCATGAAAACCAACATGGCCCAGAGGTCAAAATTCACCTTGATGAAAAGATATAACAAGATCTGAATAAAAATCAAGGCGAAAAACGAAAGCTAAACGCAGTTCTAGAAAAAGAAGAACACTCATTGACGAGGGTTAACTCGACAAATGTCCTAGATGAAGGACTTAGGATCGGGGAGATAGGGCATCGGATGAACTCGAAGGTAAGGTTAGTCGAAATAGGTGTATATCGAAAGTAAACTTGGGTGTTGAACCTGGCTTGCTTTCAATCTGGGCTACACCGTCCCCTCCTGGCCCCTATATATAGGTGGCCAGGTATCGAGGATCGGGTAGGGTCCAATACAGATTACAATATCGACATACGGTAAGAACTCGTATCTCGACTATCATTACAATTGGGCCTAGCTTAACGGGCCTCAGGGGTACTCAACTAGCGGGCTCTATTGGCTATACCCTTGTCAGTAGCCCCTGAGATTCTACCAGAATTGCAGATTCAGATTGAATCTCTAATCTTTAAATCTTCGACTTGATCAACTCTTCGACTTCTTCATATCTTCAAATCTTCGACTTGGACTTTCGACTTATTTTCATGATAACATTTCGCAAGGGGTTTTGATGAACAAGCCTGACAACTCTGACAGATCAAGAGGTCAGTTAACCGCCGGAACAGATACTTGCCACCTACTTCAAATTCAATCCCCTTGGACTTGAATTCGGGATACCGGTCAAACCCATTCTTTTGCCGCATTTAGGACTTACAAAGAATGAGTCCCAGTGGTTCTCAAGGTACCCAGTGCGTCCACCAGGATTTTCTTCGCATCGTAGACACGGATACATACCAGCAGAGCACATGCATGTGCGTATACCAGGCCACACAGGACAGATCCCGGGGTCTTACCTTCATGATAAATCAGAGCATTCGAGTTTCATTGCGATAACGCAACTCGAGAATCTCATGTCGCAGTCTTATTTGACTGAAAATATTCGGGTTATACAACCATAAAAACTCGCTCCTGATGGGCGTAACGACGTGTCATCACATATTTCTTTGCTTTCCATGCTTCAGTGCCCGTTAATAAACATCGTCGGTGACAAGGGTATAGTTAATAGAGCCCGTTAGTTGAGTACCCCTGAGGCCCGTTAAGCTAGGCCCAATTGTAATGATAGTCGAATACGAGTCTTTACCGTATGTCGATATTGTAATCTGTATCGGACCCTACCCGATCCTCGAGACCTGGCCACCTATATATAGGGGCCAGGAGGGGACGGTGTAGGGCAGATTGAAAGCAAGCCAGGTTGAACACCCAAGTTTACTTTCGATACACACCTATTTCGACTAACTTTACCTTCGAGTTCATCCGACGCCCTATCTCCCCGATCCTAAGTCCTTCATCTAGGACAATTGACGAGTTAACCCCTCGTCAGTCGGGTGCGCGCTCAGCACTCCCGATGGGAGTAGCCCCCGAGGCTATAGTCAAAAAAAGCTTTTTTCGAGTATAGGCTCAAATATAGTGTACTTCATCATCATACTTCAACTCGAAATAGTTTAGCGATAAGTTTCGTCGGGTGCACGTTCAGTGCTCCCGATGGTAGTAGCCCCTAAGGCTATAGTCGAATGTTTGTCGGGTATAGTCTTCTAACTTGACTTTTGTATTGTCGGCGCCAACCTTGTTTGCTCTTTTCTGTCATCTTTTTATTTGATAGTCGCCATATTTGATACTCACCAATTATATGAATCTGTTGAATTGATCTCTAATCTTTCATCCTCTTCGTGAGGTCAGTGGCCAAATTTAGTTATACGTCATCTTTACTGAGCGCGTACCGTTTCATGGGTAGCGCAGTAATTTTTGTATTTCTCTGCCCGTTAGTGGGCTGCCGCTTCCGCTCCTTTCGCCACGTCTCAGCCCACGTTCCTTCTCCGAGAAGGTATATAAAGGGATAGTGGGGATTTGTACTGTTTACCAGCTCTTTCTGTCTGCCGCTGCCACCATTGTCGATCTCTGCTTCCTTCTCCTCTCGTGCATAGCCCCCAGGCGCAGATTGGTAGATGCGCGTGAAGCACCTTGCGTCCAAGAACACCATGGCTAAGGGAAAGACAGCAACCTCCGCGACTAGCTGGGTGCCCTCTGCCATCGTGAAGAAGGAGGTGGAGAAGGCCAGGACGGACAGCCTTATCTCCAGCAGCAACTCCATTAAGTTCCCCAGCACCGAGCGGATCCCTCAGCCCCCGAGCGGTTATCGGGTAATGTTCCTTGCCTTCCTCTTCCGCGGACTTTCTCTTCCTGCCCACGAGTTTCTTCATGGGCTTCTTTTTATTTATGGTGTGCAGCTTCACCAGCTCACACCTAACTCCATCCTCCATATCGCTTGCTTTGTGACTCTTTGCGAGTCATTCCTGGGCATTGAGCCCCACTTTCTTCTTTGGAGATCAATCTTCCGGCTCCGCCCCAACGTTGCTTTATCCAAAAAACCCGAACTGGGCGGCGCTGTTATCTCTGTGCACCCTGAGGCGCAATATCTGGAATTTTCCATGTCTGCGTCAGTCCAAGGTTGGAGGACAAAATGGTTTTACATCAAAGACCGTAAGGCCTCCCCCGAAGACGAATATGGCCTAGCCCCCTTCGACGCCTCCAAGAAGCTGAAGAAATTGGCATCGTGGGATTTGCCTCCCTCAGATGCTGAAATGGAACAGATTGCTCCTCTCCTGGCCCGCATCCAAGCTCTGAAAGGAGGTAAAGGAGGTGCATTGTCGGGTATTCAGCTCATGGCGTTCTTTGTGCAACGTCGAGTTCAACCCCTGCAGCATCGCCTTGCCAAACTTTGGAGCTACTCTGGCTTGGAGGATCCTTCTTGCATCTCTGAAGATCTAATGGAGAAGCAAGATGTCGACAAGCGAGTCAGGAGCCTCACCAAGCTCACCAAGGACCATGCGGTTGCTGAATTGGCCGCTAGTTACTTCGACTCCGTGCACCCCCTACCCGAGGTATATATTTGTTTGCTTTGCGTACTTTTTGTCGAGTTCACCGGCTTCCAGCTGTGTTTAATCCTTGTATCGATTACTTCTCTAATTTATTCGTTTACAGGACCACCTGTTCCTTGTTTCACGCTCCCATCTTCCAGAGAAAGGGCCTCTTCCGGCTGATCTGGCCTCTTCTGTATCTGAAGCCCCCGAGGCTGAAGAAAATCAGGATGGAGATGATGCCGAAGAATCAGAAGAAGACACCAGCTCAACGACATCACCTCCTCCTGCACTCTCTGAAGACACTGGTGTGGACAAGAAGAGGAAGCGTGTCAACGACTTTACTTCTTCGAGTACCTCTCTGCAGAGAACAGCGGCTGATAAAGCCCCTATTCTCAAAGAAGATATTGAATATTTCGACCTCCTGGCATCGTAAGTGTTCTGCGAGTTCTGCGATTGCACTGCACTTGCCCTCTTTCTTTCGGGTTATACATAACTTGTTTCCTCTTTGTAGTGATGACGAAGAGCCGCAAAGAGATACTACGGCTGCTCCTTCTACTCCACCTATAATTGCTGATGAGCCTTCTGCCCTAGAAATTACGCCAAGGATCACCAGGGCTTCTGTCAAGAAGGTTCCTGTGGCCCGAGGCAACAAGCGCTCGAAGAAGGCCAAAGAAGCCGACGTTTCTCTTGAAGCCAATGAATCTGCGGTTTCCCCCGATGATGTGAGTGAATGTCCTTGACCTGTTTTCCTTGCTTAAACTATGCTCTTACGCGTCCTTCTTCCCAGGCATTGTTGAAGAGATTTGTCGCCTTGGGCACTGAATGTGCTGAGTACCTACAGGTTGCTAAAGCTTCCGAAGGTGCGCTCGACATCCTGTCTTTACTTGTCCTCTATGCTTCTGTTTGTTGTTTATTTGACTTCCTTTCTCTCTTTACTGAACTGCAGACGCTCTAGCAACGGCCAATGCCCGTATTGCATCGCTGGAAGCCGAGCTCAGCGCTTCGCGGAAAGCCTATGACGTTGCGACCGCCGCCAAAGCAAGTGCTGAGAAGTCGCAGAAATCAGCACTGGCTAAGGCGAAGAAAAATGAAAAAACTTTGGCCGATGCTAACAAAGAGCATTCTCAGCGAGAGCAAGCCGTGACAGAGCGTCTTCGCACGATGTCTGCTGCTGCTGGAGGTACATACTCGCCTTGTCCTCTTCTTCGGCTTCTGTTGCATTCTTGCACTTGCTAATGCTTTCCTTTCCTTCTTTTCCCTTGTCCCCTTTGTTGTCCAGGATTTACCGGGGTGTCTTTGTCTACTCTGCAACCGAGCGATGATCCTCTGATGACCGTGGTTAACTTACTCGAAGCAAACTGGATATCTATCCAGGAGATCTTTGAGTTGGTGAGCCGCGTTCTGACGCAGATGTTTGTCGGGTTGTGGCCGAAGAAAAAGGCGGAGGTTCCGAAAGATGACTTGAAGAAACTTGCCGAAGCCTTCGATACGACTGACGACCCCATCCTCCAGCTGAAGGGGCTTTCTTTGAAGCGAGGTGCTGAGGGTGCTATCGCACTTTCTTATGCACATGGTGCAGATGTCGACTGGGAGAAGGTGATCTCTCCTCATGGCCGCACCCGCTCAGAGTTAAAGGCTTTCTTCGAGAAGGCGAAGAAGTTGGCGCCCGCCCTGGTGTCAATTATTTCTCCTTCGGTGGCTTCCGCGACTTCTACTGCGCCACCTTCCTTGACTCCAGCGACGGAAGAGCCCGTGCCTCCTGCAACTGCCGGCGCTGAATTTGCCATGCCTTCCTCTGCCATGGAGCAAAATGCTGAGGTGGCGTAGACTCGGCTTCTTTGTAGTTTCCAATTTCTACTTTTGATGTAAAAACCTTTAGTCGCATGCAACTCGAGAACCTTAGCCAAAGGGCTTGCATGTATGTAAATATGCTTCTTTTCTATGATATATCGTGTTAGCTTCTGAAATGTTTCTCCTTTCCTTTCTTTTGACTTCCAGTCTATGCGCATCGGTGATCCTTTGAGTCGCGACCATGCTCCCTCTTCTGCCAGCACATTTGGCTCTAAATTTTCGTTGTCTCCTCGCCGCTGCTGCCAATGCGCGGAATATTCTTCAAGAATTTTGGATCTGGAGAATCGCCTAACTTTGGCCAAACGTCAAGCACAGATGGCATTTGACAAAGCTAGCAAAGCTTCTGGTTTGATGAAGCAGATATCTATTCTTGACGATAAGGTATCTAGTCTGATGGCGAAGATTGTGCATCATGAAGAATGCGACTCTTTTGTCATTGGTATTATCGAGTCTGCCTGCGAGATGTTGCGATGTAAGATTCCTTGCGACTCCTCTTTTTTTCCCCTTTTGTTCCACTGCTGCTTTGTGATATCCTTTGCCATCTTAGGCACTTGTTTGGATTTTGCTGCTAAAGATCGTCGGGTTACCGAGCGAAATGCGGCTCTGGAAAAGATGTCAACGGGTATTGAGACTTTGTGGTCTGATCCTCGCCGCCACCGCGCTATCGTATTGCTTCAGGACCGTGCCCAGCATATCGGCGAGTCAGTTGATGGTTGCCAAAGAGCTCTCATAACTATGCATTCTGTCATGCTTCCTCGCAATCCTCTGCCTGGAAGTTTCCCACTGCTCCTTGATACTTTCAGATCCAGTCAGCGTATTCATCGGTTGATTGAACTGAACTTAGTGGCGGGTGCCAACTTTGCTCTTGGGTGGATGCGTAAGTGGCACCCAAGGCTCAATTATAGTTCTATGTCGCTGAGCTATCCTCCAGGTGGAGCTAGCCTTTGAGTACATTTGGAGAGTACCTTGCAGCCTGCTCGAAGAATTATAGCCAGGCTGTTGCAAGAGGATGCCGCGTTTTTCCGCGAGTATCACTATTTAGATCCTTTAGGTGTAGACGATTCTGATAACCCGATGTTGTAATACTTGTGTATATGTGGAATGCGAGAGTTTCTTATTTCGCGACTGTATGTCTGAAATATTTTCTCAGAGCGTTTTTGTGCGATTCGTGCGTTTACCGCATTTTTCTTTTGAGAGACTCGTAAACTCGAATATGAGGAACGTTTTGTCTTTATTATACTTGTAATGTAAGATACATGGGATGACCCGAGAGATCTGGCCTATGACCTATGTTCTGGATCTAGAGGGCATTGCCCTGGGATAACTTGTGGCTTTTACAGCCTTATTCTTCTACTCTACTTTGTTGTTCTTGATACTTATGCCGCCGTGGCCTTCTCTTCTTCTTCAGTAGTTTTGTCTTCTCCTGATGCTTCTACTCGTGGTTTCTTCATCTCTGGCTCTGCTGTATGTCCTTCGGGTAGCATGACACCTTCCGTAGTCGTGCTTTCCACCTTTTCTGCATAGTTGGCTATCATGCCAAAGATTTGCGCCATCTTGTGGAACTCCTTGTCGCATAGGTCTGGAACCTCAAAGCTTCCCTTTACTGTGATGATTCCCTTTAGTCCTGGCATCTTGAGTACTAGATATGTATAGTGAGGCACTGCCATGAATCGCGAAAACATGGGTCGCCCGAGGATCGCATGATACTGAGATGGCCAGTCCATGACTTCGAAGTCTAGCTTTTCTCTTCTGTAATTTTGTCGGTTGCCGAAGCAAATGTTGAGTGCTATCCGACCTAGTGGATAATTGACACTTCCTGGTACGATCCCGTGGAAGGAACAGTCTGTTGGCTTCAGGAACTCTAGTGATATATGTATTGCTCTGAGCATTTTCGCATATATCAAATTGATTCCACTTCCCGCGTCCATGAATATTCTGTCGACATCATATGCGCCGATTTGAGCTTTGAGTACCAGGGGCGCGTTTCCCGGCCGAGGTACTGTTATGGGGTGATCTTCTCTGTTGAACTCGATTGGTTGTTCTGACCAGTGTAGATATTCTGTTGTAGCTGGAGGTGAAGTAACTGCTAGATTGACTTGTCGGGTAATGCTTTTTTCTTCTTTGTTCGACTTGGGCACGGGTTGTATCATTGCTGTGATGTGCCCCTTAGATGGAACATATCCTCCGTCGTCATCGTGTCCCTGGTTTGGCTGGTCTTGTCCTTGAGGAGCTCCATTGTTCCCTTGTTGACTTGTGAGAGGTTTGTTGTTTCCTTCGTATCCTTGTCGCTTTGCTTCGGTTTGCTTGCTTAGTGCTGCTTCCTGTAGTTTCAGGAACGTTGTGCAGTCCTTCATTGCATGCCTGGACACTCGCTTTCCATCGACGAATGCTGAGTGTATATGGCAAGGCCCGTTTAACATGTCTTCTGGCGACGGGTTATACTCTCTGGATTCTCTTATGGGAAACTTTTTATAGTCCTCTTTCCCGTAGCTTCGATATCCCGAGCTTCTGCGATCACTCCCTTGGAAGCTGTTGTCCTTATATCCCGCGGCTACTTGGCTGTGGGAGCCATAGTTGTCGTAATTGCGGGACCATCTTCTTTGACTTCCATACCTGTTTCTTCTATCGTCTTCTGGCGATCGTGTCCGCTTGTTGTTACATGCGTCTTCTCCGTCTGCAAATCTGTTTGCTACATCCATGAGGTCTGACACTGTTTTCGGCTTAATTCTGCCCATCTCTTCGACTAGGTCTCTTTGCCTTAATCCAATTATGAACGCGTCTATTGCTCTTTTGTCTGAAACTTCAACTGCTGAGTTTTTGATAAGACTCCATCTTTGGATGTATGCCCGCAAGGTTTCGTCGCGTTGTTGCACACACGCTTTGACTTCTTCTATTGATGGCGGCCGCTTGTATGTCGACCTGAAGTTGCTTGTGAATTTCTTCATGAGGTCTTCCCAACTTCCTATAGTTTCTTTCTCAAGTTTGCTCAACCATGACCTTGCTGCGCCGGTGAGGTGTAGTTGCAAACTTTGCATTGCTATTTCTTTGGTTCCTCCCAATATTTGTACTGCTTGCAGATAGTCTGAGAACCATGATTGTGGTTCCTGTGATCCGTCGTACTTTTGTTGGTCATGAGGTAATTTGAACCCCTTGGGTACTGGTGCAGTGCGAACCCTGCGGGTAAAGCACGATGCTCCCATCTCCTTTTCGTCGTCTTCATAGTTGCGCTTTCTGTTTGGAGATCGAGATCTTCGGGTTCCTCCGTGATGTCTTGGTGATGGCGATCGAGATCGTTGATTACTACTTCTGTGCCGAGGATTATTGTGACGGCGAGGTGACCTTGGCTTGTGTGCTTCCTTGTGGTGATATACTTCCTCTACTTTTGCTGATAACTTGTGGCCCACCATATTTAGTCCATCGCCATGCTTGCCTCTGGAGCGATGAGTGAGTAGTCTACCTTGGACTATGGGTCCATAGCAGTAGCTAGATGGTTGTCTCCTCCACCATGTGCTTCATGTTTAGATCTCATGAGCTGCCCTACATGATTGAGATCACCGTTATGTAATTCTACATGTTTGGTTTGTTGGGATCCGATGAATATTGGTGTTATGATTGAGTTGCTATACTGAAATATATCTTATGTTATCTCTATGTTGTTTATGATCTTGCATGCTCTCCGTTGTTAGTAGCTATCTTGGCCGAGTAGTTGCTAGTGACTCAAAGAGAGGGTATTTATGCTCGATAGTGGGTTCATGCCTCTATTTAACCTGGGGGAGTGACAGAAACCTCTAAGGTTGTAGATGTGCTGTTGCTACTAGGGAGAAAACAACATTCATATGCTCAAGGGCATATGCTTTGTTTACATTACACACTTTGCTTAATGCAATTATCTGTTGTTCGCAACTTAATATTTGTGGAGTTCTCGGATTGATTCGCCACAAGTGGATTATTAGTCATAGATGCAGTTGGATGGCGGTCTATGTATTTTGTTGTAATGCCCAGAGTAAATCTCATAGTGATCTTCTTGACATATCACGTTTATCTTTATTCTATCAATTGCCCAACTGTAATTTGTTTACCCAGCATGTGTTATTTATCTTATGGAGAGACACCACTAGTGAACTGTGGATCCCGGTCCTATTTCCATCATATTGCTATCACCTGTTTACTTTACTCGCACTGTTTACTTTATTCGCATACTCTATTGTTTTCCACTCGATACGCTCATAACCTTTGTTTCAAGCAAACCGGTGAGATTGACAACCTCATCGCAAGTTGGGAACGAAGTACTTGGTTGTGTTGTGTGCAGGTTCCGCGTTGCAGCCTGATGTCTACGCACTTCTATTCTTGTAGACACTTGTTGGGCCTCCAAGTGCAGAGGTTTGTAAAACAGCAGCAAGTTTCCCTTAAGTGGATCACCCAAGGTTTATCGAACTCAGGGAGGAAGAGGTCAAAGCTATCCCTCTCAAGCAACCCTGCAATTACGATACAGAAAGTCTCTTGTGTCCCCAACACACCCAATACACTTGTCAGATGTATAGGTGCACTAGTTCGGCGAAGAGATAGCGAAATACAAGTAGTAGTGATGATTATAAGTAGCAAACGTGATGTGAAATAAATATCGCTGCGAGCAAACAAGTAACAAAATAGCAAGTAAACGGTGTGCAAAGCTTGGAAACAAGGCCTAGGGATCATACTTTCACTAGTGGACACACTCCCAACAATATAACATGAATGAACAAGTAACTTCTCTTTGCTAAGGTACTCTGAATTACTTTCCTATTGAATAACACTAATCATCGCGTAGTGGCTACAGAAGCACCCCTTAAAGTTCATCAAGTACTTGACAAACACCACTCATAGAGATATCCAAATCAGATCACAATTCAAGATAGAAATCATTGCAACTTAAACCAAGTACTAACACGGTGCACACACTGTCAACATTACACCATGAAAGGAGGAATAGATCACTCAAACTATCATAGCAATAATTATTCTCATAATCCACAAGAGATCACAATCATAGCCTAAACCAAGTACCACCATGATGCACGCACTGTCACCGTTACACCATAGCAGGAGGAATAGATTACTTTAATAATATCACTAGAGTACACAAAATATCTGAATAATAACATGTACTTGTTCAACATGATACAAAGCTCACGATCACATAAAGATCACATCATGGGAGAGAGAGGTGAACCACATAGCTACCGGTAGAGCCCTTAGCCCCGGGGATGAACTACTCCCTCCTCATCATAGGAGACAGCAAGGTTGATGGAGATGGCGGTGAGGTCGATGGAGACGGCGGAGACGGTGATGGAGACCGATGGAGATGGCTCCGGGGGCACTTCCCCGTCCCGGCAGGGTGCCGGAACAGAGACTTCTGTCCCCCGAAATTCGTCGGCGACGGCGGCGGAGCTGCGGAACTGTTTCTGGAAAATTGCCGACTCCTCTAGGGTTTTCCGTCCCGAGGCTTCTTATAGGCGAAGGGGCGTCGCGAGAGGGCAGCCAGGGGCTCCTCACACATGGGTGGCGCGCCACCTGTGTGTGTGGGGCCCCTGTGGCCCACCTCCTACTCCTCTTCGGATCTCTGGAAGCTTCCGGGTAAAATAAGACTTCAGGATGTGGTTTCGTCCAATTCCGAGAATATTTTCTGTGTATCACTCTGAAACACAAAAACAGCAGAAAACAGGGAACTGGCACTGTGGCAACTCGTTAATAGGTTAGTTCTGGAAAATGCATAAAAGTGCCACTAAGTGTAACGAAACAATAGGCAAATGGTGTAAAAACAAGCATGGAGCATCAAAAATTATAGATACGTTTGAGATGTATCAAGCATCCCCAAGCTTAACTCCTGCTCGTCCTCGAGTAGGTAAGTGATAACAAAAGAAATAATTTTTGAGGTGACATGCACCATCACAATCTTGATCATACATATAAGCATTGTGAGCTGGGATCATAAGAACTTAAAACATGGGCATGAAGATATAATCATGACAATAAGAACTTAGCAACCATGTTGTAAACATGCAAATGAACACAAACAAAAGATCATGAAAATGAAACAATGAAAGTCAAACGTGTGTTCGAATCATAAGGAAAACATACAAAAGGTTTTCAGCTTGTCCTTCAAAGAGAGCAAAACATAAATGCATAGGACACCTCAAAGTTTAAGAGGGCGACTAGATACAAATAATTTAAGAGCAAGTGAAACCAACAATATGAATCAATCAATGAACTTTGGGACAATGCATATCACACTAAGAATGACAACTATGCTCTCTTAACGGTGCATAAAGAAAGAAGGTGGTGACTCAACATAAAAGTAAAGGAAAGGCCCTTCGCAGAGGGAAGCAGTGATTGCAAGTTTTATAACCTTCAAAAATTATGGTACTTACCGGCTTTGAGCTCTCATTGCCACCATCATAAGCATCTTGAATGGTTAAAGTTAATGCGAGAACAATTATGATGCATATGCTTGACAAATCATAAGTTGAAAACCTCGTGCCCCGTGAATACGAGTACCCAAACCTCATGCTACTTTACTTAGAGTCCCAAGCAAGGCTCTTGTCATTGTAAGTATATGCATATCATTGAAAACCGCCAATGGGGTACCTCCGTGCCCGATGACATGGAACAAGCCCACACCAAAATGACAGGACAAGCAGACAATGAACACCTCGACATCTCTTTTATTTGCTATATTGTTTAGCTTTTTATTGTGAGATGCGTCGTCGAATGTTCACCATGGGTATGCTGCAAATTTCCACCATGAATTATGCATGGCTTAGATTGGCGGCCCGGCGTTTCCCTAACACATATACAAACTCCATGATCCCCACAAGATTCCCAATTCATTTCACACCGCGGGCATCCATAGACAAAAGATCACGATATCAACTCAAATAAGAAGTGCAATGTTGAAAGCTTGCCCATGACAGCATGGATGGGCTAGAATCCAACTTACAACTTGCAAGCATAACAACTCAACATAAGAGACCACAATGTCAAATTTTTAAGAACAGGAAAAAGTAAAGTGTGCCTTCCGGTTCGTGAGAGCTTTACTGACCGAATTTCGCATAACACTGGTAAGAGTTTAATTTGAAGAGAAAATAAAAGCAAGTCATATTTACTTGGAATAGCAAATTGCTAGTAGGTATGTATGGTGGACACTTTGGAAAACTTTGGCTTTTAGGAGTTGGATGCACGAGTAGAGCTCATACTCAGTACAAGGCGAGGGCTAGCAAAAGACTGGGAGCGACCAACTAAGAGAGCAGTAATGGCCATAATCATGCAAAGCGACAAAGCGACATTAAAAGAAGCATAAGATGGCATCAAAAGTCAAAAACTAAATGATCATGAAGGCTATTGGCGACTTTATAAGAGTCTAACATGTGTGAGCATGCGCCAAGTCAACCCAAATAAAGCATCAAGGAGAAAACCAAAATAATGCTTCCATACAATAAAAACAACGCATGATTTTTTTCAAAGGCTCATTAAGCAATCTCAGTTATTTGAGACAAGTCATGCTACAGCAAAAACCACAAAGCATACTATCAAAAAGACATCAAGCATGACATGAAAAAGCCTAAGCCGTAGTCTACACAAGCTCCTTCTTGTACCACTATTTTGCACAAAGCTTTTTCTCTTTTCCAACACCATTTGAACTTTTTTAATCCAACTCTTTTGAGGAAAACCAACATGGTCCAGAGGCAAAAATACACCTTGATAAATAAATATAAGAAGATATGAATGCAAATCAAGGCAAAAACGAAAACCAAAAGCGGTAGCAGAAAAAGAGAACACTCATTGAAACAATAAGAGTGAAAAACAGAGTGTTCTTGGCAAATGAAAACGAGTTCATCTCCTCCAAAAGAAACATGATGTGATCTAACCATTTATTGCAGCAAACAAACAAACCTAACCAACTAAGAAAACTAAAACAACTGACGCTCCAAGAAAAACACATAGTGCATGAAGCAATAAAAATATAGTGTTTTGAAAGGTGACCTGATTTTTGCCGATGAAGAAGGGGTGCCTCGGGGGCATCCCCAAGCTTTGACGCTTGTACTTCTTGGATATTTCTTGGGGTAATGCATGGGCATCCCCAAGCTTGAGCTTTTGTCCATTCTTCAACTCATCTCATCATTCTCCAATCCCTACACTTGAAAACTTCCTTCATACAAAACTAAACACAATTCTATTAGCAACATTAGTGTAAGCATAAAATATATTCAACCTCTTTTTGCTTCAGGTTTCAACTCAAAACCACCACATATATTGCATATACTACTGTAGCAACTTCCCCAAAAGTTCCATGATCAAAAGAACTCAAAAGAAAGCGATAAAGTGGCAAACACAAATATTGGCAGAAATCTGTCAAAACTGAACAGCTGACAAAGGTCGAATTTTTGAGGGATTTTATGTTGCTCAAATCAAAAAGTGTTCATCTAATGAAAGTTTAGATATAACCTGGGGCATATGCACAAGAAATCGCAGGTCCAAAAGATATACAAAGAATTTATACGAATTTTTACGGTGCAGCACCGAAAACAGTTTCAGGACAGCAACATCCCCAAATCTTACCTCACTCAAATTAGAGGCTTCTCTTGGCACAAAAACGAAATAAAAAGGATAAGGAGCGGTTATTACAGTAGTAATAACTTCCAAGACTCAAATAAAAGAAAAAGTACTGAAAATAAATAATGGGTTATCTCCCAAGAGTGCTTTTCTTTAACGCCTTTGAGCTAGGCGCAGAAATTTGCAAAGATGCTCATGTGGGCGCGCTTGAGGCAAAGGCGCCATATAGGAATTTAAAGCAATAGAGAGCATCAAAAAACAAGTATGGAATACATTTAAATCTAAACCACTTCCTATGAAAAATAGTCTTGTAAAGAGACAAGTCATGAAAGCGCAAAGCAAAAAGCATAGGAAGGCAAAACAAGTACAACTTCAAGAATTGCAACATAAAGAGGGGAAACTCAATATTGTTGAGATCCATCAAACCATGTTTCCCTCTCTCATAGTAACTTTCAGTAGCATCATGAATAGAACTAACAATATAACTATCACATAAAGCATCCCTATCATGAGCCACATGCATAAAAGGATTAATACTCCCTACATGAACAATAGTAGTAGGAGCAGATTCAATAGAATAATTATTCTCATCACCATAATCATCAAAAATAGGAGGCATATTATAATCATAACTATTTTTCTCCTCAAAAGTAGGTGAATTGAAAACATTATACTCATCATCATAAACTAGAGGCTTAGTATCATCACAAGCTAGAGAACAGCTATTTCGCAAAGCATATTCTTCAAACATATCATCATAAGAAGGAACATCACATATGGGAGATAAAATATCATCAGAGCAAATTTTCTCCACTAAAGCTGGGGAACTAAAAGTATCATGCTTAACAAAACCAGCTTCCCCAAGCTTAGACTTTTCTATAGCATTAGCAACAACGGTGTTCAAAGCATTCATACTAACAACACTATTAGCATGCAAATTAAGCTCCAAAGGTTTTTCAATTTTCTCTTCAAACACTTCATATCTAAACTCAGGAAAAAGACTACAGAACTCATTGTTTTCCATTAAGCCTAACTAGTGAAAATAAAAACAAGAAACAAAAAGATGTAATTGCAGAATCTAAAGGAAATAACTCTGAGCACTCACACAGGAGGATGCGAGTACCTTTTACCTTACCTCCCCGGCAACGGCGCCAGAAAAGAGCTTGATGTCTACGCACTTCTATTCTTGTAGACACTTGTTGGGCCTCCAAGTGCAGAGGTTTGTAAAACAGCAGCAAGTTTCCCTTAAGTGGATCACCCAAGGTTTATCGAACTCAGGGAGGAAGAGGTCAAAGCTATCCCTCTCAAGCAACCCTGCAATTACGATACAGAAAGTCTCTTGTGTCCCCAACACACCCAATACACTTGTCAGATGTATAGGTGCACTAGTTCGGCGAAGAGATAGCGAAATACAAGTAGTAGTGATGATTATAAGTAGCAAACGTGATGTGAAATAAATATCGCTGCGAGCAAACAAGTAACAAAACAGCAAGTAAACGGTGTGCAAAGCTTGGAAACAAGGCCTAGGGATCATACTTTCACTAGTGGACACACTCCCAACAATATAACATGAATGAACAAGTAACTTCTCTTTGCTAAGGTACTCTGAATTACTCTCCTATTGAATAACACTAATCATCGCGTAGTGGCTACAGAAGCACCCCTTAAAGTTCATCAAGTACTTGACAAACACCGCTCATAGAGATATCCAAATCAGATCACAATTCAAGATAGAAATCATTGCAACTTAAACCAAGTACTAACACGGTGCACACACTGTCAACATTACACCATGAAAGGAGGAATAGATCACTCAAACTATCATAGCAATAATTATTCTCATAATCCACAAGAGATCACAATCATAGCCTAAACCAAGTACCACCATGATGCACGCACTGTCACCGTTACACCATAGCAGGAGGAATAGATTACTTTAATAATATCACTAGAGTACACAAAATATCTGAATAATAACATGTACTTGTTCAACATGATACAAAGCTCACGATCACATAAAGATCACATCATGGGAGAGAGAGGTGAACCACATAGCTACCGGTAGAGCCCTTAGCCCCGGGGATGAACTACTCCCTCCTCATCATAGGAGACAGCAAGGTTGATGGAGATGGCGGTCAGGTCGATGGAGACGGCGGAGACGGTGATGGAGACCGATGGAGATGGCTCCGGGGGCACTTCCCCGTCCCGGCAGGGTGCCGGAACAGAGACTTCTGTCCCCCGAAATTCGTCGGCGACGGCGGCAGAGCTGCGGAACTGTTTCTGGAAAATTGCCGACTCCTCTAGGGTTTTCCGTCCCGAGGCTTCTTATAGGCGAAGGGGCGTCGCGAGAGGGCAGCCAGGGGCTCCTCACACATGGGTGGCGCGGCCAGGGGCCTGGCCGCGCCACCTGTGTGTGGGGCCCCTGTGGCCCACCTCCTACTCCTCTTCGGATCTCTGGAAGCTTCCGGGTAAAATAAGACTTCAGGATGTGGTTTCGTCCAATTCTGAGAATATTTCCTGTGTATCACTCTGAAACACAAAAACAGCAGAAAACAGGGAACTGGCACTGTGGCAACTCGTTAATAGGTTAGTTCTGGAAAATGCATAAAAGTGCCACTAAGTATAACGAAACAATAGGCAAATGGTGTAAAAACAAGCATGGAGCATCAAAAATTATAGATACGTTTGAGACGTATCACAGCCAGCAAGCAAAGCTTGGACGAGGCGCCATATATAAATTGTCTGAAGCTATCGCAAGCTAACAAGCATCACCTTCAGTCGTTTGTCTCTCCTCTCCAAGAACGATTAAACCTTGGTTTCTTAACTGAGGGAAAACCAGCTGCTATACTCATCATACCTTCCTCTTGGGGTTCCCAACGGGCTGGTTATTCACCACGCACAAGGACGAAGCTCCTACATCAACTAGGACCATCAGCTATTTTTCTGGCGCCGTTGCCGGGGAGGAAGTAGAAGACTTCTGCGAGGGGAGTTTTCGCACGCACATCCTTTACTTTGTTTTATTGTTTTGCTTTACTTTATTTATTTTACCTGCATCATTTTATATCAAAAACCCAAAAAAATTAGAATCCTTGGTAGTTGTTATTTCTTTACTTTTAGTTTATCATGTTGATCCCTAAGTACGTTCTGGAGGACCTCTCAGTAGGTAGTGGTTCGATTATTGGCAAAAGTAACATTGAGGAGTTCTTTAATCACATTAGTATGCATGAGGAAGTTGAGGAGAAATCTTTGGTTGAGCTAGCTCCTAGTATTGAAGTTGCTTCTGCTTATTTAATTCACATGTTGGAAACTAGGTTTGCTAGTCTTAATCCTTTTATGCAGTACATGTTCCTTAAGCTTCATGAAATTGAGGATCCCGAAAAGAAAGCTTTTATCTTGGAAGCTTTGCGCCTAGAATTTAAAGATGTCGTTATTGAAGCTAGAAAAGTTCTTAAACGTTTTAATAAACTCGGTTCACCTATAAAGGTTATTAGTACAAACGATGAAGGAGCCGAAATACCTATACCTAGCAAGCTCTTGGGATTGTGTGAAGCTTTCGAATATAATTTTGACTGGATCTGTCCTAAAAATCTTTTTTGTGATTTGAGTGAACCAAAGCATGATCACAAAGGGTCTTCTAAAACTTATGTGGATGAAATACAATGTCTTATTGACAAGACCTCTGCTGTTGATCTTAATGCTTCTTCTGAAAATACTTGATTCGCAATTTTCTGCGCCTAGCTCAAAGGCGTTAAAGAAAAGCACTCTTGGGAGATAACCCAATGTTTTTATTTTCAGTACTTTTTCTTTTATTTGAGTCTTGGAAGTCATTACTACTGTAATGACCGCTCCTTATCTTGTTTATTTCGTTTTTGTGCCAAGAGAAGCCTCTAATTTGAGTGAGGTAAAGATTTGGGGATGTTGCTGTCCTGAAACTGTTTTCGGTGCTGCACCGTAAAAATTCGTATAAATTCTCTGTATATCTTTTGGACCTGCGATTTCTTGTGCATATGCCCCAGGTTATATCCAAACTTTTGTTAGCTGAACACTTTTTGATTTGAGCAACAGAAAACCCCTCAAAAATTCGACCTTTGTCAGCTGTTCAGTTTTGACAGATTTCTGCCAATATTTGTGTTTGCCACTTTATCGCTTTCTTTTGAGTTCTTTTGATCACGGAACTTTTGGAGAAGTTGCTACAGTAGTATTTGCTATATATGTGGTGGTTTTGAGTTGAAACCTGAAGCAAAAAGAGGATTGATTATATGTTATGCTACACTAATGTTGCTAATAGAATTGTGTTTAGTTTTGTATGAAGGAAGTTTTCAAGTGTAGGGATTGGAGAATGATGAGATGAGTTGAAGAATGGACAAAAGCTCAAGCTTGGGGATGCCCATGCATCACCCCAAGAAATATCCAAGAAGTACAAGCGTCAAAGCTTGGGGATGCCCCCGAGGCACCCCTTCTTCATCGGCAAAAATCAGGTCACCTTTCAAAACACTATATTTTTATTGCTTCATGCACTATGTGTTTTTCTTGGAGCGTCAGTTGTTTTAGTTTTCTTAGTTAGTTTAGTTTGTTTGCTGCAATAAATGGTTGGACACCAACAAATTTCTTTTGGAGAAGTTGCCTTGCTTTTCATTTGCCAAGAACGCTCTAGTTTTCACTCTTATTAAAAATCGAGTGTTCTTCTTTTTCTGCTACTGCTTTTGGTTTTCGTTTTCGCCTTGATTTGCGTTCAGACCTTGTCATATATTTTCATCAAGGTGTATTTTTGCCTCTGATCTTTATTGGTTTTCATCAAAAGAGGTGTCTTTAAAAATTTCAAATGGTGTTGGAAAAGAGAAAAAGCTTTATGCAAAATAGTGGTACAAGAAGGAGCTTGTGTAGACTGCGGCTTAGGCTTTTTCATGTCATGCTTGATGTCTTGTTGATAGTATGCTTAGTGGTTTTGCTGTAGCATGACTTGTCTCAAATAACTGAGATTGCTTAATGAGCCTTTGAAAAAATCATGCGTTGTTTTTATTGTATGGAAGCATTATTTTGGTTTTCTCCTTGATGCTTTATTTGGGTTGACTTGGCGCATGCTCACACATGTTAGACTCTTACAAGTCGCCAATAGCCTCTATGATCATTTAGTTTTTGACTTTTGATGCCATCTTATGCTTCTTTTAATGTCGCT
The DNA here is from genome assembly GCA_007115705.1 of Dactylis glomerata. Lineage (NCBI taxonomy): Eukaryota > Viridiplantae > Streptophyta > Magnoliopsida > Poales > Poaceae > Dactylis > Dactylis glomerata. Next base: position 2,494,160 of record QXEO01000923.1, on the reverse strand, counting down.
TTGTCGCTTTGCATGATTATGGCCATTATTGCTCTCTTAGTTGGTCGCTCCCAGTCTTCTGCTAGCCCTCGCCTTGTACTGAGTATGAGCTCTACTCGTGCATCCAACTCCTAAAAGCCAAAGTTTTCCAAAGTGTCCACCATACATACCTACTAGCAATTTGCTATTCCAAGTAAATTTGACTTGCTTTTATTTTCTCTTCAAATTAAACTCTTACCAGTGTTATGCGAAATTCGGTCAGTAAAGCTCTCACGAACCGGAAGGCACACTTTACTTTTTCCTGTTCTTAAAATTTTGACATTGTGGTCTCTTATGTTGAGTTGTTATGCTTGCAAGTTGTAAGTTGGAGACTAGCCCAGCCATGCAGTCATGGGCAAGCTTTCAACTTTGCACTTCTTATTTGAGTTGATATCGTGATCTTTTGTTTATGGATGCCCGCGGTGTGAAATGAATTGGGAATCTTGTGGGGATCATGGAGTTTGTATATGTGTTAGGGAAACGCCGGGCCGCTAATTTAAGCCATGCATAATTCATGGTGGAAATTTGCAGCATACCCATGGTGAACATTCGACGACGCATCTCACAATAAAAAGCTAAACAAATGGCAAATAAAAGAGATGTCGAGGTGTTCATTGTCTGCTTGTCCTGTCATTTTGGTGTGGGCTTGTTCCATGTCATCGGGCACGGAGGTACCCCATTGGTGGTTCTCAATGATATGCATATACTTACAATGACAAGAGCCTTGCTTGGGACTCTAAGTAAAGTAGCATGAGGTTTGGGTACTCGTATTCACGGGGCACGAGGTTTTCAACTTATGATTTGTCAAGCATATGCATCATAATTGTTCTCGCATTAACTTTAACCATTCAAGATGCTTATGATGGGGGAAATGAGAGCTCAAAGCCGGTAAGTACCATAATTTTTGAAGGTTATAAAACTTGCAATCACTGCTTCCCTCTGCGAAGGGCCTTTCTTCTACTTTTATGTTGAGTCACCACCTTCTATCTTTATGCACCATTAAGAGAGCATAGTTGTCATTCTTAGTGTAATATGCATTGTCCCAAAGTTCATTGATTGATTCATATTGTTGGTTTCACTTGTTCTCAAATTATTTGTATCTAGTCGCCCTCTTAAACTTGAAGGTGTCCTATGCATTTATGTTTTGCTCTCTTTGAAGGACAAGCTGAAAACCATTTGTATGTTTTTCCTTATGATTTGAACACACGTTTGACTTTCATTGTTTCATTCTCATGATCTTTTGTTTGTGTTCATTTGCATGTTTACAACATGGTTGCTAAGTTCTTATTGTCAAGATTATATCTTTCATGCCCATATTTTAAGTTCTTATGATCCCAGCTCACAAATGCTTACATATATGATCAAGTTTGTGTAGGTGCATGTCACCTCAAAAATTATTATTTTGTTATCACTTACCTACTCGAGGACGAGCAGGAGTTAAGCTTGGGGATGCTTGATACGCCTCCAACGTATCTATAATTTTTGATGCTCCATGCTTGTTTTTACACCATTTGCCTACTGTTTCGTTACACTTCGTGGCACTTTTATGCATTTTCCGGAACTAACCTATTAACGAGTTGCCACAGTGCCAGTTCCCTGTTTTCTGCTGTTTTTGTGTTTCAGAAGTGATACACAGGAAATATTCTCGGAATTGGACGAAACAAGTTCCCGAAGTCTTATTTTACCCAGAAGCTTCCAGAGATCCGAAGGAGAGAAGGAGAGGGGCCACCGGGGGCCCACACGCCTGGGTGGCGCGGCCAGCCCCTGGCCCGCGCCACCATGGTGTGAGGCCACCTGGCCCCTCCTCTGACATCGCCCCTTCGCCTATAAAGACCCCCCGACGGAAAAAACCTAAGTACCCGATCAATTTTCCAGAACAGATCGCGACTTGCCACCGCCGTCGACCCGAAGATCGGGAGGGTCCAGAAGCTCTTCCCGGCACCCTGCCGGAGAGGGGAATCGCCACCGGAGGTCTTCTTCATCGCCATGCTTGCCTCCGGAGCGATGAGTGAGTAGTCTACCTTGGACTATGGGTCCATAGCAGTAGCTAGATGGTTGTCTCCTCCACCATGTGCTTCATGTTTAGATCTCATGAGCTGCCCTACATGATTGAGATCACCGTTATGTAATTCTACATGTTTGGTTTGTTGGGATCCGATGAATATTGGTGTTTCTGATTGAGTTGCTGTACTGAATATTATCTTTTGTTATCTCTATGTTGTTTATGATCTTGCATGCTCTCCGTTGTTAGTAGCTATCTTGGCCGAGTAGTTGCTAGTGACTCCAAGAGGGGGTATTTATGCTCGATAGTGGGTTCATGCCTCTATTTAACCTGGGGGAGTGACAGAAACCTCTAAGGTTGTAGATGTGCTGTTGCTACTAGGGAGAAAACAACATTCATATGCTCAAGGGCATATGCTTTGTTTACATTACACACTTTGCTTAATGCAATTATCTGTTGTTCGCAACTTAATACTTGTGGAGTTCTCGGATTGATTCGCCACAAGTGAATTATTAGTCATAGATGCAGTTGGATGGCGGTCTATGTATTTTGTTGTAATGCCCAGAGTAAATCTCATAGTGATCTTCTTGACATATCACGTTTATCTTTATTCTATCAATTGCCCAACTGTAATTTGTTTACCCAGCATGTGTTATTTATCTTATGGAGAGACACCACTAGTGAACTGTGGATCCCGGTCCTATTTCCATCATATTGCTATCACCTGTTTACTTTACTCGCATTGTTTACTTTATTCGCATACTCTATTGTTTTCCACTCGATACGCTCATAACCTTTGTTTCAAGCAAACCGGTGAGATTGACAACCTCATCGCAAGTTGGGAACGAAGTACTTGGTTGTGTTGTGTGCAGGTTCCGTGTTGCAGCCAGCAAGCAAAGCTTGGACGAGGCGCCATATATAAATTGTCCGAAGCTATCGCAAGCTAACAAGCATCACCTTCAGTCGTTTGTCTCTCCTCTCCAAGAACGATTAAACCTTGGTTTCTTAACTGAGGGAAAACCAGCTGCTATACTCATCATACCTTCCTCTTGGGGTTCCCAACGGGCTGGTTATTCACCACGCACAAGGACGAAGCTCCTACATCAACTAGGACCATCAACAGTCACTGTTATTTTATTTACGGGGCAGATTAAGGCTGCTACGCGTCTTCCTCCCCTGTCTCACTCCCCACTTCACAGTCCACACCCTAAGCTCGCCGTAGCTCATGGCACCGCCGCCGCCGACGCTCCAATATCAAGCCCCCATCCGGCAGGCAATGACTTGCCTTGTCAAAGCCGGTGTGTAGGTGCCAATAGCGGTTGTCATGAACTTCCCCAAGTTGGCGTTGTCGGTGGGGGCGTTGCAGGCGGGAAGGAGGGTTTCCCCAAGGTCTAGATGCTCACCGTCTCTGTCCGAGGTAAGGGCTATGAAGCTGAAGTGGGGTAAGCTGGGGAAGCGTGGTCGTCGGCCATTCACCGGCTGCCCGGCGTCGAAGACCAACAAGAACTTGCGGTGGGCGAGGAAGCGGTCCATATCGAGTTCTACGATATGGCGTGTTTATGCGCCGCCGGCAAACCACAACTACACTGATATATCATTGCGACTGTGCTTCACCAGGAAATACGACCCCAATCAAGACCTGCCGTACTACTCGTTTGAAGAATGCCTCGCGGCGGCGCTGCTGGTCAGGTTCAACCAGACGCTTTTCCGCCAGAAGCGCGGAAAGCCCTCCTCCCCCAAGGGCGAGCGCAGCCGCCCGAGGAAGGGGAAGCCACGATGTGCATGCTGAATGGAGAAAAGCAGCAGGAGTTAGGCGGGAAGGGAAATCGTTCAGTTCCGATTGATTTAGCAATGAACTTTATCCCTTCGCAGCATTTTGGTATGCCAACTTCCATGAAGGCTGCTCTCCCCTAGTTTCTTCAGTTAAGTATAGTTAGTGTTAGACTAACTCTGAAGAATAGCTTTTGTATAGACAAGGCTAAAGCCGCCTTTTGTGTTACTAACTAGCTTCTATAAGTTTGAAGCAACCAAATATTATGAACTTTCAGATTTAGTGTTTCTCCTTTAATTTTAGATCTGAAATCTATATTTATTGTTCTTCATTTTTGAGATTCGCATTTACAGAGATGAATTCGGTGAAAATTAATATAACAAGAAACTAGATGTTCATGAGGTTCCGCCACCAAGTCCACAGGAACGGCCACCGCCGCCGTCGCCATTAGAGACAGCTAGCCGATCTCCTCCGAGATTGCCGCGCTTCCGTAGGTTCCGTCGCCATTAGAGACATTAGAGGGAGCGATTCTAGATCTCCTATCTGGGGAGCTCAGATCTGTGGGGGAAGGGAGGAGCCGGAACTGCGACCTGGGGAGCCCTTGCCACTATGTGGGAGATCCTAGCACCAGGGTGGTGTCAGCGACGGGGAGCTCGATTCCGGCGAAGCGACGGCGAGCTCGATTCTGGCGTAGCGACGGTGAGGGGTCGACGGCGAGCTGGGCGGGCGAACAGAACAGTGGAGGACGACAGAACAGGGAAGAAGACGGTGGCAACGGAACTCTAACGCTGACAAAGTCAAGTTCTGTTAGAATAACGGGTAAACCTGACAAGGTGGGATCAGCAAGCGGCAGCGGAACAGGAATTATGAGTTTAAACGTTTTCTCCCCAATTCAAACACTAGGATTTGGGCTCAAACAAATTTTACCAAAAAAGACCCTCTGAGCAATTTTTAAGGGCTTTTGGACCCCCAGGGTGATTGCAGCGAACTAAGGCACCTGTGAGGCTGTGGCAAGGAACTTGGTGACCGCAAACTGAATAAACCCCCGCAGTGTAGGCTCAGTACGCTATGCTTAGACAGACATGTTTATTCCCCCTTAGTATGGGCCTGCCCATTAATGCTACTGAAATGGCATCTTTTTTTCGATGGTTTCTTCGCCAGGGTTTTTTAGGTTTGGCTGTTTTCTTCAGGTTTTTTGGTTTTCCAAATTCCTTTTTCACCTTTTGCTAGGTTTTAAAGGTTTTTTGATGAAAAATGTTCATTTACTCTGGTACAATCCCTCATAACCAGCAGTCATTGATCAAATAAACACCCTAGGCAGTTCCAAAATTTGGGAGTGGTGTTTTGACTCGAGAGTGCATATGCTTCATTTTATTTGAAATATATTTTTGATATATTTGAAAATGTAAATAAAGTTCAAACAAAAAATTTGTGTGTGCATGTTTTGACTTGTGTAAAATATCAAATTTGATGCTAAAAATAAGGTTTTTTATGTCATATGCACAACATATAGTGTTTTATTAACGCACACTAGCTAAATCCCCGTGCGTTGCGACGGACCAATAAAAGATATGTGAGTACTAATTACTTCCCCGTCTGGTGTATAAGGTCTACCCGTATTCCTATATTATCAATTTCACCAACGTAATATAAGTTATATATTACAAAACATATATCATTAGGAACTTTAAATTTAGATGTTATACTTTTTATGGTATACTTTTGTAAGTTATATAATTTGTCAAATTGACGATCTAGGATCACGCGCAAAACCTATACGCTAGACGGAGGTTGTATTAAGTTTATTTTTGAACAAAAGTGTTAAGTGTCAAGCATAATCTGCACCCCTCTCTCTCTCTCTCTTTTCGTTTTTTGAGTTTACTTTCTTCTATTCTGTGCAACCCTATTTATTAGTGATGCACCTTCTTAAATTCGAACGTGTATTCCACTTGCAACGCTGCCAGAAGTCGGCAATGGGAAGCACTTCTCAAGGCCGAGCATGGAATATAAATTAATTTATTTCTGTTAACCTTTTTATTCAAGCAATTTGACTCCTTCTTTATTAGTTAGGCTGAAAATCCCCTCTCATATATTCTGCATGCATAGCATTGTACCAATTTCTCTATACAAATATGCAAAATGGTGAACTGTTGTTAGTGCTCCTGCTTACAATTGCATGCAGCATGGTTTTTTTTATAGAATATGCAGCATGGTTTGGTACCACGTTCTCGTATGGATGCAGAGGTAGCACAGGATGCCTACTGTTGGCCCGTACCAAGTTTGATTTGAAGCCCGATGGGTGGGCGGCGCCCGAGCTGTTCCTTGAAGTTTTAGGTCGATCGATCCAATAGCTAACCTACCGGCCCAGCAGTGGCCCCTTCGCTCACAGCCAGAAGTGCACAGGTCGCCCATCCTTGAGATCTCCCCATCCTTATCCCCTCACGACGCTACCAGCTCGCTCCATGCGCCTTGCTCCGGCTGCGCCTGGCAAGCCGCCGCCTCTACCGGTTAGCACCAGCCATACTCCTCTCCCGTCTTCCTCAGGTCACGCCGCCCCCTCCCTGGAAGCTTGCGTCCTTGCCCCGGCAGCCTCCGGTTCCATGGAGGCATGGACGCCCCTCGCCCCGGCAGCCTCCGCCTTCCTGGATGCTCGTGTCTCGCCCCAACAGCCCCGCCTCCAACCTCGCAACCCCTCTGAAAACCACGGGGCCACGCGATCATCTGTCCCTCCTCGTTCCTCTCTGCTTGCTCTAGCGCCGGGCCGTCCTGTAGGGGAGCTTGCGGTGGCGACTGGCGACCGTGGGGAGGCGCAGAAGAGCTCATGGCGGAGCGCACGAGAAGGCAGGGGATCGGGAGGTAGATGAAGATGCTATTTGGTTTGACTTGCGAATCGGTACGGTGGTAATATGTGTATTATGTAATTTGGTGGGAGGGCAAAATCGGAAATCAAAAGATGTAGAGAGAAAGAGTTTTCACCAACTCCAAACCAATAGTAAAGATAGATTGTGGAGACGTATGTGCAAAAAAAATTCTTAGTGGAGGAAGCATATGTATCGGGAGCCGAATTGAATTGCATTTTCGAATTGCATTTCTAAATACTTATCTTGCAAAGTGTTAGCTCGGTGATGAAATATAAGACTTAAAAAAAAGCTAAGTTAGCTTTCTAAAATAGCTTTCATAGTTTGAAACGGAAAGGTTGCCAAAACAACTTATAAAATCATGCGTTCATATATATTCCATTTTCCAATCGATATTGTCACATACCATGCAGGAATAAGCAATTCACTTTGAGATTGCTCGAAATGCTAGCAAGTGTGACGAAGAGCTATTCATCTCGAGCACATAGCCTTCGGAACGATACTAACTTCTTCACTACTGCGTGCTATGTACATACTGTACAAGACAGGGTTACGAGAGGACAGAACTCTGGTACAATGGCATGATCCGTGCAGACTAGTGGACCTCCTCTTCCTTGTGAGTGTAGATGACGCAGTCCGCCCTGGGGTACGCGACGCAGGTGAGCACGTACCCTTCGGCCATTTGCGCGTCGTCCAGGAACGACCCCTCCGACTCCGACTGGTCCACCTCGCCGGACGCCAGCTTCCCCGCGCACGTCGAGCACGACCCCGCCCGGCACGAGAAGGGCAGCTCCACGCCGGCCTCCTCCGCCGCCTCCAGGATGTAGGCGTCCTCGGGCACCTCCAGCTCCGTCTCCTCCCCGTCCGGCCCGACGAGCTTCACCTTGTGCGCGGCCGCCTCTGTCCTGAACCTCGCCGAGAGCCTCGCGCCGCCCGACGTGAGCCGTTGCTTCAGGGAGGCGGCGGGACGTGGCGTGCTCCTGATCGCCGGAGCGGCAAAGGTCGGCATGTGCCCGATGCCGGAAGCAGAGACGCAGAGTGTCGCTGCAGCCGCGGTTGCCATGGATCCTTGGGAGTTTTGCCAACCGAAGTAGCAGAATCAGAACGGTGATCTTGGCGAACAACCAAGTCCTGTGTGATCAGGAACAGTGGAATAGCCTTGTCGAGGTGATCGAGATAACTGGCGCGCAAAAACTCCCAAGCAAACGCAGGGGACTCGCAACTCAATTCTGGGATTTCTGCAGTGATGTTCGCAGATGGAGCAGAGGAAATATGCGAGCAGTATTTTATAGCTGTATGTGTGTAGGTTGTTGATCCAGCGACACCAGTAGCAGCCTCGATCTCTCGGAACGTGGCTGGTGTATCCGGGAAACGGCCATTGGTAAGGGCATCTCCAGCGGGCCGACCCAAACGGACACCGCGGGTCCGTTTCTGTCCGACCGGACAAACAGGCCGAAAAACATGCACTCAGCGGGCCGACCCAAACGGACCCCGGACCCCGGAGCCGTTCGCGCGCACCTATCCATGACCCAGTTTTGGGTCAAAGATGGGTGCGCGCGGACGCCTCGCTCGTCCGCGCGCTCGCCTCCCTTGTCCTCCCCTGGCCCCCAAGGCAGTGACACAAAATTGAAATTTCGCCCATTCCTATCCCGCCAGCGCCACTGGACTGTCCCGCCGAACACCCTAGCCAGCCATGGAGCAAGCCACCGATTCCACTGTCGCCGCCGGCGCCACCCTTCCCGTCGCCGCCACCGGCCTTCCCATCGCCGCCACAGCTCCTTCCTACGACGCCAGCATGAACCCCTCCGTCGATCTCACCGGCGAGCCAGCGCGGGCGACAGCGGTGAGGGTGAAGAAGGAGATATCGGCGGAGCAGCGCGCCGCCGAGTCCAAGAAGCGCGCCGCCCGCCGGAACGCCGAGCGGGCAAGGAAGGCCGAGGCCGAGAAGGCGATAGCGGAGGCCGCTGCGGCCGAGCAGTTTCGGGAGATGCAGTGCCGGGCCAACGCCGAGTTGTTGGCATCACAGGCGGCCGCCCACGCGATGATGATGATGAAGGAGGAGGCGATCACCCAATACCAGCTGGCCAACGGGGTCGCCGTCGAGGCCACCAATTCGGCGGCAAGCTCGGTGTCTTCGCGGCCACCCATGCACCCTCGCCCGCCGGTCATCGACGTCGACCTCAACCGCACGCCCCACTCTAGCGATGGCGTTCCGGAGCTCAACAAGAGGCCACGGGTCGTGCCCGCCGGCCAAATGCCGGATGGCCGGAACCTGTTCGACGAAATGCCTGACCCGACCCGACCCATGGAGGTATGCGCACAATCTCTCACTGGCCGCGCCTCGTATGGTTTGGCGTTGTATGACAAGTAAATTGTGTATAGGTACATGATGACGACGACGACTGTGTCGTCACTGACACCAACCATGCCGCCCCGCCCACCGCCGAGACCCAACCTGACTATGGCGTATCCATTGACAGTGAGCCATTGTTCGAGGATGCGTTGCAAGCCGAGGCCATTCGGAGGCAACGCCATAGCCACAGAACCGGGTCATACACATGGAAAGAGGACCTCTTGATATGTGAAGCTTGGTTGGACATTGGGCAAGATCCCATCCAAGGAGCCGAGAAAAAGGGGGCTGCATTTTGGAAGAGAGTTTGGATCTACTTCCACGAGCGCCGCCGGTTCGCCCCCCACAATTTCGAGAGTGATCGAAATGAATTATCGATCTCAAAGAGGTGGGCGACAATTCAATTGGAGTGCAACAAGTTTTGTGGCGCTCACGAGAATATCACCAATCGGAGATTGAGCGGCCATGGCGTGAAGGATGTGGTGACCAACTCTTTGGACTTTTTCTTGGAGGTGGAGAAGCACCAATTCTTGTTTAGCCATTGTTGGAAGAAGCTCAAAGATTTTCCTAAATGGCAAGCCAGCTATGCCATCTACAAGAGGGAAAAGGCAGCCGGCAAGCATCATCCAGGCGAGACGGTCGACCTTGACAGCGGCGACTCGGCCAAACCTATCCGAGGTGATCGGCCAAGGGGCCACAAGGCCACCAAGCAAGACATGAAGCGCGATGCCAGTGCCCTAGCTCTGGAGAGCACATTGAAGGCTGTCCTGGCCGAGAAGGAAGAAGTGTGGACGGCGCGGGAGGAGAGGAGGCGCCAACAGAAAGAGGTAGCGATGACCAACTTTGCGGCCTTGCAACAGAAGGCCATCGAGGTACGAGAGAGGCAGCTCCAGATTGACGAGGCCAATGCCCGTGCTACCGCCAAGAAGATTGAGTTGAAGGAAAAAGAGGTCGCCGCCACCTTGCTCGCCGAGGAGAACCGAATCATGCCCGCCGATTTGTCCAAGATGGATCCGGGTACAAGGGCATGGTTTGAGAAGAGGCAACGCCTCATTCTGTCCAGAGACGATTAAATTAATGTAATTGTATGCTAAAACTCTACTTATTTGTATGTTTTAATCTATCTTCTAATTTGTAAATATATTGCCCTTGTCAAACTGGCCAAAATGATAGTCAGCATGGACAGACAGGCAGCCATCCTGGCGAAAACGCCAGTCCAAACCATCCCTGCCCAGAAAATGGGTCGCGCCGCTGGGTGCACCGCCCGACCCAAACGGACAGAGGCCGGACGGGAGGCCTTTTCTGTCCAGGGTCCGACCCAAACGGACCGATTCGGACAAATTGGCTGTCCGAAATGGGTCAGCCCGCTGGAGATGCCCTAACGACACGAAGGTGCTAGTACAAAGTAGTACGTAGAAGGTACACGCACCGGAACATGTTCCAGACTTCCAGAGACGTGTCACAGCGCAGGGAGATACTCTCGCCGTCTCGCCTCTCGCCTCTCCCGTCCTGTCCGGGCGCTCCTACCTCCCGCTCGTTAGCGGGAGGGATGGATGCTCCGTCCGCATGGGAGCTTTTTGCTGGGTCGGTCCACTACGTTTTCTATTTTTTTTCTGTTTTTTTAATTATGAACAATTTCAAATTTTGAATTTGATTTTTTCGAACTTGAATAAATTTTATATTTTAAATAAATTTTAAATTTGAACAAAATTTAAATATGAACAAAATTTTGAAATATGAACAAATTTCAAATTAGAACAAATTTTGAATATGAACAAAATTCAACTATGAATAAATTTTGAATTTCTTGAAATTTAAAAATTGTTCAAATATAAAAATATTCATAATTAAAAATTGTTCAAATGTAAAAATGTTCAAATGTAAAAAAAATGTTCAAATATAAAGAATGTTCAAATTTGAAAATATTCACAAGTAAAAAAAGTTCAAAAATAAAAAATGTTCAAACATAAAAAATATTCAAAATATTAAAAAAAATGTTCGAATTTTAAAAATGTTTAGAATTTTTAAGAAAAAAATGAAAACAAAGAAAAGAAAACGAAAAACAGAAGAAAACAATAAAACGCAAAAAAACATAAAAAAACCACACACAAAAGAAAAAACCCAGCTGCCGCCGCGTTAACGGGCCGGCCCAGCATCGCGCCCACGCGGGCGGAGCGGGCCTCGGTCCCGCTAACGGGCGGAGCATAGGGTTTGCCGTCCTGTCCTAGAGCTGAGGGCCAGAAATTGGGCCCATGTAATTGCAACCGTGCAACTCAGGCCAGACCGGCACTCTCTTGTGGGTTCTCGGCTTACATGACACGTTATGGGCATCCAACTTATGTACTATGAGTTGTCTTGGACTTGCCCCCCATCTCTGAAAATTAGAACAATATGGCCCGGCCCATTAAAAGGTGACCTTTTATTTTTGTTTCCTTTGTAAAATCTTGAGCATTATATTAATTTTCTATCAAAATTTTAATAATTAAATGATTTATTCTTAAAAAATGTTCTCATATACTGAAATGGATGTTGATAAGTATATGGATATATATACTCTATTACATATCCAAATACAGATGTATCTAGATACTAAATGTGTCCGGATACATCTGTATTAAGACAGGTAATAGTGGTTGGAGAAAGTATAAAAAAAGTCATATTTCTATGTTCATTATATATAAGAGTAAAAAATTATTTGATTCAAAAAATCATGTATTAAATAAAATAAAAAGGAAAATGTCCATAAAAGAAACAATTAATTACGAAAAACCAAGAAAAACCTTACAAAAGACCAAGTTAAGATTTTTCTGGGTTGTGAATTCGAAGAAGACATACGATCTTTGCTGCAAATCAAGTTCTTGAGCCTCAGCGTGAAGCGCCAAAGAAGCCAACGGTGCTCATGCCCACAACCATGATGTGATATCATGGTCCAAGAATCCAGAGACCTTATAGAGGGCAAAAGTGGGCCATGGCTGGCCCATCCTAGGGCGAAAAAACTTATGCTTGTCCCTCTATGTGTAAAGCCCACTAACCTAGTCTAGTAGAGAAAAGAGTGGCTCAGCATTTTGTCGATTAACTTATGAGTCATTTCTTCTTTGTTATTGTTCACTACGAGTACTCGCTAGGGTAGCTACCCTGAGTCGGTGACTGAGCAGGCTATGATGACCCATGAAACTCGATTAGGCGAGCGGTGACAGTTCACAGCGAGTATCTCCAATGAGGGCGCCCAACGCCAAAGACCCATCCCCAAGCCCCACAGATGTAGATGGCTGCAGCATAGGCCATACAACTAGTAGTGGTGATCCGATGTCTAGTGCTCAGGCTCTTATCTCCTCTAGTCCCCTGTCTTTTGCAAATTTTCATCGTGTTGTGCTTTAGTTTGGCCTACTCAAGATTTTCTTTGAAGCTCCAATGTGAACTGCGAACTCTATTCTGAAAATGATTGACATGCCTCAAAAATATATACGAATACGGTGAACCCTTGACTCATCTCTTGTTGTCTCTTTAGGGCAAATCCAATGGGCTGATACAAACGATTGATCTTGTTTGTTTATATCTGAACGGACAGAAGCACGGTCCAACGGATTGATCCAAATAGACAAAGCACCATGGACCTATCCATTTTGACCCACTTCTAGCCCAAATTTGGGCTGAACTTGGCCCGTCAGTCAGCATCACCAGTCATTCACACCTTCTCCACCATCTCATAATTCAAACCTCCCTCTTTGCCACAGCACCCCGCCCAACCGTTCCTGTTCGCTGTCATCACCCTCTTTGGGTAGCTCATTTGTGGTGTTTTTCAAAAAAGCATTTATGTGATACATCATCTGATGACAAGTCTGATGATTATACCAATATTTTGATGACCGTATCTGTTCTCATCCACAAGCACAATGAGAATGAGCATCCAAAGTTCAAGGGCTTGGTGAAGGGACGTTTGGCCATGCTAAATCGCAATATAGTGAGTCCGGCCATGTCTAACTCTACAATAACTACTTCCATCATATCCGGGCACTATACCCTTTGAAGATTTTTTCGGCAGTGCTTTCAGATGAGAAGGTAATTGTTCAAGCGCATTCTACAAGTAATTAGAGATTATGATGATTACTTCCGCGTGAAAAACAATTGCACTGGTAAGCTTGGATTCTGTACTTACCAAAAATGCACTGCAGCTCTTCGGATGCTTGCATATGGAATTGCCTGTGATCTTGTTGATGAGTACATGTTGAAAGAGCATTTCCCGCCTAATTGATTTTGGTGTTTGTTAACAATACATTATCTATTAATGTGTGCGTTAATCTTTGCATGATTTTATTATGTTCTTGCACAAGATATTGGGTTTCCTATATTATAATTCATGATAATCATTGCTCAAAGGAAATCCATGAGGTGATGGTATTTATAAGCTCGGAAAGATGAACTTATTGAAGTATGGCTAAGTAGGCCGGCTATAGCCGGACCGCTGACCGGCTTTATCCGGTGTGCACATACTTTGGGGCGAAAAACCCCTCTGTCGCAACTCGGCTATTTGTCCGACTATTTCTGGCTAGTCCGGATATTTGCAGGCCGGCTTTAGCCGGACTTTCCTGGCAGCCAACGATCAGATTTTTCGGGGGGGGGGGTATAAATACCCCTCCTTCTTCCCCAAGGATTTGCTCGTCCCAAGCTCAAGAACACCATTATTGGAGCCATGAAATTCACAAGATCTCCCCCCTCAACCCACCAAAGCTCTTGATCTTTGGAGAATCGAAGGAGGAGGCCTTGATCTATATCTTCACCAAAGCGATTTACTTTCCCCTCTCATTTGCTTGAGGGCCCTTGTGTCTTGGGTTTCCTTGAATCCCTAAATCTTGATTTGTGTATTTGATATCTAGCTACTTGTTGTTCGACAACATTGTGTTGTCCTTGGGAGCCTCCAATTCGGTTGTGGATGTGTGCCCCAAGATTGTAAAGGCCGGTTCCGCCTTGAGGAATCCCTTAGTGGAAAGTGAGCTAGGCCTTTGTGGCAAAAGCTTGCACCGGAGAATAGGGTGAGCCTTTGTGGTGTTGGTTAGGCCTTTGTGGCAACCACACCTCTCCAACGTAGACATACTTTCCCTAAAAAGGAAGGAACTATGGGAATCACATCTGTGTCTCCGTGTGCTCCACTCTCGGTTACCTCTATCCTTTATTGCCTTTATATATTGTATCTTGTTTAGCTTGCTAGTTGTCATATAGGTAAATTCACCCTAGTTGCATATCTAGAGAATTTACCTTTTGTGTCAAGCCTAAATTGAAAAAGAATTAAAATTTGAGTAGCACCTATTCACCCCCCTCTAGGTGCCCTTACAATCCATTCAATTGGTATCAGATCCTCGACTCTTTAATCGGGCTTAACCGCCTAAGAGTATGGGCATCGAAGATAGTGAGGGCTCGGGTAATCAAGTTTCCGTGGATGATTTCAAAACCTTGGAATCATCCATGACATCTCAAATAAGCGAGTTGCGTGAAATGATAGCGCAACTCATGCAAGCTAAAATTCCTAGTGCTGCTCCTCTCCCGGATAAACCCGCTACTCCACATGTGGAGAATGCGGGGTTGGAAGATGATGTTGCCAACAAACAACAAGAGGCTAGGTCATCCACTAAGGGCGACAGGAAAGGTGAATTTCCTCATTGGTATTCACCCGACCCGCCGATCCCTCATCCTCATATTAACAATAGAGGTGACCCACCCAAGCTAGATGCATTAAACTTTGGTCAATGGCAATATCAAATGATCTCTCATGTGCGCAGTTCTTGCATCGAGCTTTGGAGAATTGTTGAAGAAGGATTCAAGGCCGTGGATCCCAACAACTTGACAAGAAGAGAGGTGATCGATAGCCAACTCAATGCAACCGCTCTTCAAATGATTCAAATTGCCGTTGGGTCCAAGGACTTGCCTCACATCCAACACTTCTCCACCGCCAAAGAAGCTTGGCAAGGCCTCTCCGATGTATTTGTTGGCAATGAGAGCATGAAGAGAACAAGATATGTGGCCTTCTCAAATCAAGCGGAGGGATTCTATATGAAGGATGGTGAGGACCATCAAGATATGTATAGAAGACTCAAGGCCATTGCTACCACCTTCAAGAACCTAGGTCTTCATCATATTGATGATGAGTGGATCGAGATGAAGTACATTCTTGCTTACACGCCATTTGAGCCCGCGGATTTGAAGAGTGTTCAAGGAAAACACAACTTTCATGAGATGACCTCCAATCAAGTGATGCAAGAGATGCAAGACGACAAGGTTGCCGCACAAAATGCGGAAGATGCTCGTGCTTGTGCCATGGGAATGCAAAGAAGCTCCAACCTTGCATTGAAGGCAAGTGTGGTTGAGAGAGAAGTTCCTCTTCAAGCAAGTATTGAAGCAAGACTAGAGATGTGTCCCGAAGATATGAGGCATGAGTACCATGAGCACATGGCTTTCTATGGAAAAACCTTTTGGGTTGATCCCTGATGGTGCGTGGTAGGCACCTAGTTGGGAACCCCAAGAGGAAGGTATGATTAGCACAACAGCAAGTTTCCCTCAGTATGAAACCAAGGTTTAATCGAACCAGTAGGAGAAAGAACCAACTTCCGAAGGTTGATGCTAGCTGGCTTGGCGACTGCTCCAGACAATTTATATACGGCGCCTTATCTGGGGCGTAGCTTTGCACCAGCAGCAACGTGGAACCTGCACACAACACAACCAAAGTACTTTGCCCCAACTAGTAGTGAGGTTGTCAATCTCACCGGTTTGCTGTAAACAAAGGATTAAACATATCATGTGGTAAAAGATATTTGTTTGTGAGAAAGTAAATAATGCTTGTAAAAAGTAAATGGTAATATGAATGTAAAAGAATGGACCGGGGTCCATAGTTCACTAGAGGTGTCTCTCCATAAAGATAAATAACATGCTGGGTAAACAAATTATAGTTGGGCAATTGACAGAATAAAGAATGCAAACAATGCATGTACATGTCATGAGGATCACTATGAGATTCACTTGGGCATTACAACATAATACATAGACAGTAATCCAACTGCATCTATGACTAATAATCCACCTATCGGATATCATCCAAACAACCGTTGGGTATTAAGTTGCAAGCAACAGATTATCGCCTTAAGCAAAGTGTGTAATGTAAACAATACAAATGTCCTTGAACACAAGATTGTTGTTTTCTCCCTAGTAGCAATAGCACATCTACAACCTTAGAGGTTGTTGTCACTCCCCCAGGTTACCAGAGGCATGAACCCACTATCGAGCATAAATACCCCCTCTTAGAGTCACTAGCATCTACTCGGCCAAGATATCTACTAGCAATGGAGAGCATGCAAGATCATAAACAACATAGAGATGATAAATCACAAATCAGCTTGACATAGTACTCAATATTCATCGGATCCCAACAAACACAACATGTAGAATTACATAACGATGATCTTGATCATGATAGGCAGCTCACAAGATCTAAACATGAAGCACATGGAGGAGAAGACACCCATCTAGCTACTGCTATGGACCCATAGTCCAAGGTAGACTACTCACACATCACTCTAGAGGCAGGCATGGCGATGAAGAAGGCCTCTGGTGGTGATTCCCCTCTCCGGCAGGGTGCCGGGAAGAGCTTCTGGACCCTCCCGATCTCGCATCGACGACGGCGGCGTCTTGAAGTATGTTTTCTAGAAAAGAGTTCGGGCCCTTAGGGTTTTCTCATAGAGGAGACTATATAGGCGGAAGGGCGATGTCACGGGTGGACCAGGGGTCCACACCACCTGGTGGCGTGGCTAGGGGGTGGCCTGCGCCACCCTATGGTGCGGCTGCCCTCTGGCCCCCCTCTGCCCCCAGATCATCCACCATGTGCTTCATGTTTAGATCTCGTGAGCTGCTTTACATGATCGAGACTACCGTTATGTAATTCTACATGTTGTGATTGTTGGGATCCGATGAATATTGGTGTTATGATTGAGTTGATGTGCTAAATATTATCTTATGTTATCTCTATGTTGTTTATGATCTTGCATGCTCTCCGTTGTTAGTAGCTATCTTGGCCGAGTAGTTGCTAGTGACTCCAAGAGGGGGTATTTATGCTCGATAGTGGGTTCATGCCTCTATTTAATCTGGGGGAGTGACAGAAACCTCTAAGGTTGTAGATGTGCTGTTGCCATTAGGGAGAAAACAACATTCATATGCTCAAGGGCATTTGCTTTGTTTACATTACACACTTTGCTTAATGCAGTTATCTGTTATTCGCAACTTAATACTTGTGGAGTTCTCGAATTGATTCGCCACAAGTGGATTATTAGTCATAGATGCAGTTGGATGACGGTCTATGTATCTTGTTGTAATGCCCAGAGTAAATCTCATAATGATCCTCTCGACATATGCACGTTGTCTTTATTCTATCAATTGCCCAACTGTAATTTATTTACCCAGCATGTGTTATTTTATCTTATGGAGAGACACCACTAGTGAACTGTGGACCTCGGTCCTATTTCTTTTATATTGCTATCACCTGTTTACTTTACTCGCATTGTTTACTTTACTTGCATACTATTATCACTTTCCACTCGATACGCTCATACCCTTTGTTTCAACCAAACCGGTGAGATTGACAACCTCATCGTAAGTTGGGAACAAAGTATTTGGTTGTGTTGTGTGCAGGTTCCACGTTGCTACTGGTTGAAGACGCGCTAACAAGAAATCGTTAACGGCGCCCTTGTTGGAGTGTCACGCAGCTAGTGGGCATCACCTTCTGGAGTATTGTCTTTTTCCTACTGGATTGATAACCTTGGTTTCATAACTGAGGGAAAACTTGCTGCTATATTCATCAAACCTTCTCTTGGGGTTTCCAACTGGCCGGTCATTTACTTCATCAACTACACGCCAACAAGTTTTCTGGCACCATCATCACCGCGCCATCAACAAGCTCTTTTCTAGCGCCGTTGCCGGGGAGGTAAGGTAAAAGGTACTCACATCCTTTGGCTACTAAGTCTTTTAGTGCTGGTGAGTGCTCGGAGTTATTTCCTTTAGATTCTGCAATTATATCTTTTTGTTTCTTGTTTTTATTTTCACTAGTTAGGCTTAATGGAAAGTAAAGAGTTCTTTAGTCTTTTTCCTGAGTTTAGATTTGAAGAGAAAATTGAAAAACCTTTGGAGCTTATTTCGCATAGCAGTGTTATTAGTACGAATGCTTTGAATACCGTTATTGCTAATGCTATAGAAAAGTCTAAGCTTGGGGAAGCTGGTTTTGTTAAGCATGATATTTTTAGTTCCCTAGCTTTAGTGGAGAAAGTTTGCTCTGATGATATTTTATCTCCCATATGTGATGTTTCTAATGATGCTTGTGCTCCTCATCCTTTTAAAATACCTATGAAGATTGTTGAACGTGCTATGGATAACTGCTATTTGGGAGATGGAACTGTCCATCCTGGTGATCATTTGTTTTTTATACATGAATTATGCGAGTTGTTCAAGTGTGCAGGTATTTCGATGAACCGAGTTAAGAAGAAGCTATTCTCTTTATCACTGAAGGGCAGAGCTGCGGAATGGTATAAAACACTGAAGGATGGCCGACCTATTAATTGGGAGGAAATTGTACCTCTCTTTTATTCTAAATTCTATCCTTCTAGTGAGGTTTATAAAGATAGGAATTACATTTATAATTTTCATCCGCATGAGGGAGAAAGCATTGCCCAAGCGTGGGGAAGATTGAAGTTACTAATGCAGAAATGTCCTATTCATGATCTTTCCCGTAATATTGTTATTAATAATTTTTATGCAAGGCTTTCAGGATATTACAAGGACTATCTGGATGCATGCTTTGATGGGTCTTTCACAAGCAAGGATGTTGACACCAAGTGGGATCTGCTTGAAACAATTCAAAACAATATTGAAGGTTGGGATAGCGACAAAGGTAAAGGATCAGGTATGAATTATGAGTTTGATTGCATTAAGTCTTTCGCTGAAACTGCTGATTTTCAAGAGCTTAGTGCTAAGTATGGTCTTGATCCTCAAATTATGATTGATTGCTTTAAAACCTTTGCTTCCCATATTAATGTTCCTAAAGGAAATGGGGATGTGTATCATGAACCTTTTAAGGACACTTGCGTAGAAAATGATATTGTTGTTGATGATTACAATAAAACTGCTCAAACCTCTGAAAGTCCTATTTCCTATAAGCATGTTAATTTTTGTGGAGTACATAGACCTTGTGAACAGAGTCACAACAAGGAAGATTATTGTGTCCACCATGCAAATGAAGAAACCTGAATGTGGCTCAGGGCTCTAGATGAGCTTGGTGAAAAGGTTTGTGAGCTTTATCCTTTTCTTTGTGAACTTTGCGATAACACGGGTCACTTTAGTTTTCAATGCCCATTTAATCGAATGAGTACCGTAAATTTGTATTGTGATGACAAGATTACTCTCAATCAGCATGATGAGCTTACTTTGTTTTTGGAGTGTGAAGAGATATCTAGAAAGATTTCTTTGGTTGATATGAGAGATGTTGATATTAATAGCACCCTTCGTGGTTGTCATCTTTATTGTGCTAAAGATTGCCTCGCAAATACTTACATACAAAATCTTATAAAATATGATGTTTTGCCAAGCTATGACAGGACTAATATATGTTTTTATCTTATTAATAGAGAGGAGGAATCCTCCAAAGTTTCTTCTTTTGTTTCTGTCAGTAAACCAGATTATGTGGAGAAGATGCCTTTCCCTCCTAAAGGATATGTGGAGAAGATGCCCTTCAAGTCTCTCCCTCCTAAAGGAGAGAGTAAGAAGAGTATGAAGAAGAAGAAGAACAAGAGGAGTAAAAGGCGAGAGGACATGGTATCTTCCCCTAAGCATTATGATCCTACTATAGATTATGATAATTCTGATTGGGATGATGTTCCCATGCCTGTTACCTATATTAGTGATCATGATTGGGAAAAGCACTCTACTTTTGATATTGAAAATCTTTTTGGTACCAATTCTAAGGTTAATAATTGTTGTGCCATTAGTACTATTCATGTTCCTTCTTATGATGATATGTTTGATGAATATGCTTTGCGAAATAGTTGTTCTCTAGCTTTTGATGATACTGAACCTCTAGTCTATGATGGTTACAATGATGAGTATAATGTTTTCAGTTCACCTACTTTTGAGGAGAAAATTATTTATGATTACAATATACCTCCTGTTTTTGATGATTATGGTGATGAGAATAATTATTCTGTTAAATCTGCTCCTACTACGATTGTTCATGTGGGGAGTATTAATTCTTTTATGCATGTGGCTTATGATAGGGATGCTTTATGTGATAGTTATATTGTTAGTTCTATTCATGATGCTACTGAAAGTTATTATGAGAGAGGGAAACATGGTTTGATGGATCTCAACAATATTGAGTTTCCCCTCTTTATGTTGCAATTCTTGAAGTTGTACTTGTTTTGCCTTCCTATGCTTTTTTGCTTTGCGCTTTCATGACTTGTCTCTTTACAAGATTATTTTTCATAGGAAGTGGTTTAGATTTAAATGTGTTTCATATTTGCTTTTTGATGCTCTCTCTTGCTTTACGTTCCTATATAGCGCCTTTGCCTTAAGCTCTTTTATGGCGCCTACATGAGCATCTTTGCAAACTACTACGCCTAGCTCAAAGGCGTTAAAGAAAAGCACTCTTGGGAGATAACCCAATGTTTTTACTTTCAGTTCTTTTTCTTTTATTTGAGTCTTGGAAGTTATTACTACTGTAATAACCACTCCTTATCATTTTTATTTCGTTTTTGTGCCAAGAGAAGCCTCTAATTTGAGTGAGGTAAGATTTGGGGATGTTGCTGTCCTGAAACAGTTTCCGGTGCTGCGCCGTAAATATTCGTGAAAATTCTCTGTATATCTTTTGGACCTGAGATTTCTTTTGCATATGCCCCAGGTTATATCCAAACTTTCATTAGTTGAACACTTTTTGATTTGAGCAACAAAAAACCCTCTAAAAATTCGACCTTTGTCAGCTGTTCTATTTTGACAGATTTCTGCCAATATTTGTGTTTGCCGCTTTATCGCTTTCTTTTTGAGTTCTTTTGATCACAGAACTTTTGGGGAAGTTGCTACAGTAGTATATGCTTTATATGTGGTGGTTTTGAGTTGAAACCTGAAGCAAAAAGAGTTGATTCAATGTTATGCTTACACTAATGTTGCTAATAGATTTGTGTTTAGTTTTGTATGAAGGAAGTTTTCAAGTGTAGGGATTGGAGAATGATGAGATGAGTTGAAGAATGGACAAAAGCTCAAGCTTGGGGATGCCCATGTCACCCCAAGAAATATCCAAGAGGTACAAGCGTCAAAGCTTGGGGATGCCCCCGAGGCACCCCCTTCTTCATTGGCAAAAATCAGGTCACCTTTCAACGCACTATATTTTTATTGCTTTATGCATTATGCGTTTTTTGGGAGCATCAGTTGTTTTTAGTTTTCAGTTTTCTTTAGTTTTGTTTGCTGCAATAAATGGTTGGACCCCATCAAATTTCCTTTGGAGAAGTTGCCTTGCTTTCATTTGCCAAGAACACTCCGTTTTTTCACTCTTATCGTTTCAACGAGTGTTCTCTTTTTTTAGAACTGCGTTTAGCTTTCGTTTTTCGCCTTGATTTTTGTTCAGATCTTGTTATATCTTTTTATCAAGGTGTATTTTGACCTCTGGTCTATGTTGGTTTTCCTCAAAAGAGTTGTTTCAAAAAGGTTTTAATGGTGTTGGAAAAGAGAAAAAGTTTCTTGCAAAAAAGTGGTACAAAAAGGAGCTTGTTTAGACTGCGGCTTAGACGTTTGCATGTCATGCTTGATGTCTTTTCGATAGTATGCTTAGTGGTTTTGCTGTAGCATGACTTGTCTCAAATAACTGAGATTGCTTAATGAGCCTTTGAAAAAATCATGCGTTGTTTTAATTATTTGGAAGCATTATTTTGGTTTTCTCCTTTGATGCTTTATTTGGGTTGACTTGGCACATGCTTACACATGTTGACTACAAAATAAGTCGCCTATAGCCTCTATGATCATTTGGTTTTTGACTTGTGATACCACTTTATGCTTCTTTCAATGATGTTTTGTCGCTATGCATGATTATGGCCGTTATTGCTCTCTTAGTTGGTCGCTCCCAGTCTTTTGCTAGCCTTCATTTTGTACTGAGTATGAGCTCTACTCGTGCATCCAACTCCTAAAAACCAAGTTTGCCATTGTGTCCACTATAAATTCCTATGCATGGTATTTGTAAGCCATTCCAAGTAAATTTTCATGTGCTACTTTTCAAAAACTTTCAACTACTTCTCGTTTTGTGCCACTGTTTTTAGCTCATGGGGACGTAGTGGTCGGAATTGCTATCTTCCATATTAAATTAAGTACCCCTCGACTAGGCAGCTTCATTTGCTCGTCATTAATTTTGAATGAGTGCTGGTCAGACCATTGCAATCTAATTCTAAAAAGGGAAAAAAGGAACTCCTCCATGGTATGTGAATGTTGGTGGGCACCCGATGGAATCGGTTAGCCATGGTTTGAGAAAGGAAAAAAGGTGGGGAGGAGTGCCAAAGCCTTATAAAAGAGCACCAATGTGCCAAATTTTCAAAGAACTCGGAACCGCTCTCACTTGTTTATTATGGAAGATAGTAAGACCCCATTGCCAGTCGTTGACATGAAACAACCACCTCTCAAAACCCAATTTTTTTCTCTCTGTTTTACAAATGAAAAGCTCTAGCACATGTTTAATCACTGCTTCCCTCCGCGAAGGGCCTTTCTTTTACTTTTATGTTAAGTCTCCACCTTCTACCTTTATGCACCGTCTAAGAGAGCATAGTTGTCATTCTGAGTATAATGTGCATTGTCCCAAAGTTTATCATTGATTGACTCATGATTATGGTTTCATTTGTTCTTAAATTATTTGTATCTAGTCGCCCTCTTATACTTGAAGGTGTCCTATGCATTTATGTTTTGCTACTCCATGAGGGACAAGCTGAAAACCATTTGTATGTTTTTACATATGATTTGAACACACGTTTAACTTTCATTGTTTCATTTTCATGATCTTTCCTTTGTGTTTCTTTTCATGCTATAACATGGTTGCTAAGTTTCTATTATCAAGATTATGTCTTTCATGCCCATGTTTTAAGTTCTTTGATCTCAGCACTCAATGCTCTACCTCGTTGATCAAATTGTGATGGTGCATGTCACCTCAAAAATTATTCTTTTGTTATCACTTACCTACTCGAGGACGAGCATGAGTTAAGGTTGGGGATGCTGATACGTCTCAAACGTATCTATAATTTTTGATGCTGCACGCTTGTTTCTACACCATTTTCTTAGTGTTTCATTACACTTCATGGCATTTTAATGCATTTTCCGGAACTAACCTATTAACGAGATGCCACAGTGCCAGTTCCCTGTTTTCTGCAATTTTTGTGTTTCAAAAAAGTTACACAGGAAATATTCTCGGAATTGGACGAAACAAAAGCCAGACGTCCAGATATTTACCGAAGCTTCCAGAGAACCGAAGAGGAGACGGAGAGGGGCCACAGGGTGGCCAAACCACAGGGCGACGCACCCCAGGGCTGGCCCGCACCCCTGGTGGTGAGGCCACCCTGGCCCACTTCTGATGCCGCCCCTTCGCCTATAAAGACCCCCCGATAGGAAAAACCTAAAACACCTGATCACTTTTCCAGAATACATCGCGATCTGCCGCCGCCGTCGACCCGAGATCGGGAGGGTCCAGAAGCTCTTCCCGGTACCCTGCCGGAGAGGGGAATCGCCACCGGAGGTCTTCTTCATCGCCATGGTTGCCTCCGGCGTGATGAGTGAGTAGTCTACCTTGGACTATGGGTCCATAGCAGTAGCTAGTTGGTTGTCTTCTCTACCATGTGCTTCATGTTTAGATCTCATGAGCTGCTTTACATGATCAAGACTACCGTTTTGTAATTCTACATGTTGTGTTTGTTGGAATCCGATGAATATTGGTGTTATGATTGAGTTGATGTGCTGAATATTATCTTATGTTATCTCTATGTTGTTTATGATCTTGCATGCTCTCCATTGTTAGTAGCTATCCTGGCCGAGTAGTTGCTAGTGACTCCAAGAGGGGGTATTTATGCTCGATAGTGGGTTCATGCCTCTATTTAATCTGGGGGAGTGACAGAATCCTCTAAGGTTGTAGATGTGTTGTTGCCATTAGGGAGAAAACATCATTCATATGCTCAAGGGCATATGCTTTGTTTACATTACACACTTTGCTTAATGCAGTTATCTGTTGTTCGCAACTTAATACTTGTGGAGTTCTCGGATTGATTCGCCACAAGTGGATTATTAGTCATAGATGCAGTTGGATGACGGTCTATGTATCTTGTTGTAATGCCCAGAGTAAATCTCATGGTGATCCTCTCGACATATGCACGTTGTCTTTATCCTATCAATTGCCCAACTGTAATTTGTTTACCCAGCATGTGTTATTTTATCTTATGGAGAGACACCACTAGTGAACTGTGGACCCCGGTCCTATTTCCTTTATATTGCTATCACCTGTTTACTTTACTCGCACTGTTTAATTTACTTGCATACTATTATCACTTTCCACTCGATACGCTCATACCCTTTGTTTCAAGCAAACCGGTGAGATTGACAACCTCATCATAAGTTGGGAACAAAGTATTTGGTTGTGTTGTGTGCAGGTTCCACGTTGCTACTGGTTGAAGACGCGCTAACAAGAAATCATTAACGGCGCCCTTGTTGGAGTGTCACGCAGCTAGTGGGCATCACCATCTGGAGTATTGTCTTTTTCCTACTGGATTGATAACCTTGGTTTCATAACTGAGGGAAAACTTGCTGCTATATTTATCAAACCTTCTCTTGGGGTTTCCAACTGGCCGGTCATTTACTTCATCAACTACACGCCAACAAGTTTTCTGGCACCATCATCACCGTGCCATCAACAACCAACTAGCTACTGATATGGACCCATAGTCCAAGGTAGACTACTCACTCATCGCGCCGGAGGCAAGCATGGCGATGAAGAAGACCTCCGGTGGTGATTCCCCTCTCCGGTAGGGTGCCGGGAAGAGCTTCTGGACCTTCCCGATCTTGGGTCGACGGTGGCGGCAGATCACGATATATTCTAGAAAAGTGATCGGGTATTTAGGTTTTTCCCGTCGGGGGGTCTTTATAGGCGAAGGGGCAGCGCCGGAGGTGGGCCAGGGTGGCCTCACCACCAGGGGGCGCGGGCTAGGGGCAGGCCGCCCCGCCCTGTGGTGTGGCTGCCCTGTGGCCCTGCGGTAAATTTTTGGATGTTCGGCTTTTGTTTCGTTCAATTCCGAGAATATTTCCTGTGTAACTTTTCTGAAACACAAAAATAGCAGAAAACAGGGAACTGGCACTATGGCATCTCGTTAATAGGTTAGTTCCGGAAAATACATAAAAATGCGACGAAGTGTAACGAAACACTAAGCAAATGGTGTAAAAACAAGCATGGAGCATCAAACATTATAGATACGTTAGAGACATATCAGCATCCCCAAGCTTAACTCATGCTCATCCTCGAGTAGGTAAGTGATAACAAAAGAAATAATTTTTGAGGTGACATGCACCTACACAATCTTGATCATCTATATAAGCATTGTGCGTTGGGATCAAAAGAACTTAAAACATGGGCATGAAAGATATAATCTTGATAGAAGAAACTTAGCAACCATGTTATAACATGAAGAAGAACATAAATGAAAGATCATGAAAATGAAACAATGAAAGTCAAACGTGTGTTCAAATCATATGGAAAAACATAGCAAATGGTTTTCATCTTGTCCTTCATGAGAGAGCAAAACATAAATGCATAGGACACCTTCAAGTTTAAGAGGGCGACTAGATGCAAATAATTTAAGAATAAGTGAAACCAACATCATGAATCAATCAATGAAAACTTTGGGACAATGCACATTATACTCAGAATGACAACTATGCTCTCTTAGACGGTGCATAAAGGTAGAAGGTGGTGACTCAACAAAAAAGTAAAAGAAAGGCCCTTCGCGGAGGGAAGCAGTGATTGCAAGTTTTATAAACCTTCAAAAATATTGGTACTTACTGGCTTTGAACTCTCATTGCCCCCATCATAGGCATCTTGAATGGTTAAAGTTAATGCGAATACACTTATGCTGCATATGCTTGATAAATCATAAGTTGAAAACCTCGTGTCCCGTGAAATACGAATACCCAAACCTCATGCTACTCGACTCAGAGTCCCAAGCAAGCTCTTGTCATTGTAAGTATACATGTATCATCGAGAACCGCCAACAGGGTACCTCCGTGCCCGATGACATGGAACAAGCCCACATTAAAATGATAGGACAAATAGACAATGAACACCTCGGCATCTCTTTAATTTACCATTGGTATAGCTTTTTATTGTGAGATGCATCGTCGAATGTTCACTA
Organism: Dactylis glomerata; assembly: GCA_007115705.1. Taxonomy (NCBI): domain Eukaryota; kingdom Viridiplantae; phylum Streptophyta; class Magnoliopsida; order Poales; family Poaceae; genus Dactylis; species Dactylis glomerata. The sequence goes on along the minus strand of QXEO01000923.1, from coordinate 2,467,720 downwards.
TGGGCATGCTGTAAATTTCCACCCTGAATTATGCATGGCTTAGATTAGCGGCCCAGGCGTTTCTCTAACACATATACAAACTCCATGATCCCACAAGATTCCCAACTTATTTCACATCGCGAGTATCCATAAACAAAAGATCACGATATCAACTCAAATGAAAGATAGTGCAATGTTAAAAGCTTGCCCCATGACGGCATGGCTGGGATAATTTCCAACTTACAACTTGCAAGCATAACAACTCAACATAAGAGAGCCACAATGTCAAAATTTTAAAGCGAGAAAAGTAAAGTGTGCCATCAGGTTCGTGAGAGCTTTACTGACCAATTTTCGCATAACACCAAAAGAGTTTAATTTGAAGAATAGATAAAAGCAAGTCAAATGTACTTTGGAATAGCAAATTGCTAATAGGTATGTATGGTGGACACAATGGAAAACTTGGTTTTAAGGAGTTGGATGCACGAGTAGAGCTCATACTCAGTACAAAATGAGGGCTAGCAAAAGACTGGGAGCGACGAACTAAGAGAGCAATAACGGCCATAATCATGCAAAGCGACAAAGCGACATTAAAAGAAGCATAAGATGGCATCAAAAGTCAAAAACTAAATGATCATAGAGGCAATGGCGACTTTGTATGAGTCTAACATGTGTGAGCATGCGCCAAGTCAACCCAAATAAAGCATCAAAGGAGAAAACCAAAATAATGCTTCCAAATAATTAAAACAACGCATGATTTTTTCAAAGGCTCATTAAGCAATCTCAGTCATTTGAGACAAGTCATGCTACAGCAAAACCACTAAGCATACTATCAAAAAGAAATCAAGCACGACATGCAAAAGCCCAGGCCGCAGTCTACACAAGCTCCTTCTTGTACCACTTTTTTGCATAAAGCCTTTTCTCTTTTCCAACACCATTCGAACTTTTTTGAGACAACTCTTTTGATGAAAACCAACATAGACCAGAGGTCCAGATACCCCTTGATGCAAAGATAAAATAAGATCTGAACAAAAATCAAGGCAAAAAACAAAAGCTAAATGCAGTTCGAGAAAAAGAGAACACTCGTTGAACGATAAGAGTGAAAACTAGAGTGTTCTTGACAATGAAAAACGGAATAAAGATATAAAGAACTGTTTCAGGACCCCTTGATCCAACACCATTCGAACTTTTTATAAAAAACTCTTTTGATGAAAACCAACATTGACCAGAGGTCAAAATACACCTTGATATAAAGATATAACAAGATCTGAACAAAAATCAATGTGAAAAAGAAAGCTAAACGCAGTTCTAGAAAAAGAGAACACTCGTTGAACGATAAGAGTGAAAAATGGAGTGTTCTTGGCAAATGAAAAACAAGGAAACTTCTCCAACCATTTATTGCAGCAAACAAAACTAAACAAAACTGAAAACTAAAACAACTGACGCTCCAAGAAAAATGCATAATGTATGAAGCAATAAAAATATAGTGTGTTAAAAGGTGACCTTATTTTTGCCGATGAAGAAGGGGTGCCTTGGGGGCATCCCCAAGCTTTGATGCTTGTACCTCTTGGATATTTCTTGGAGTGACATGGGAATCCCCAAGCTTGAGCTTTTGTCCATTCTTCAACTCATCTCATCATTCTCCAATCCCTACACTTGAAAACTCCCTTCATACAGAACTAAACACAATTCTATTAGCAACATAGTGTAAGCATAGCAATGAATCAACCCTTTTTGCTTCAGGTTTCAACTCAAAACCACCACATATAAAGTATATACTACTGTAGCAGCTTCCCCAAAAGTTTTGTGATCAAAAGAACTAAAAAAGAATGCGATAAAGCGGCAAACATAAATATTGGCAGAAATCTGTCAAAACAGAACAGCTGACAAAGGTCGAATTTTTAGAGGGTTTTGTGTTGCTCAAATCAAAAAGTGTTCAACTAATGAAAGTTTGGATATAACCTGGGGCATATGCACAAGAAATCGCAGGTCCAAAAGATTTACAGAGAATTTTCACGAATTTTTACGGTGCAGCACCGAAAACTGTTTTAGGACAGCAACATCCCCAAATCTTACCTCACTCAAATTAGAGGCTTCTCTTGGCACAAAAACGAAATAAAAATGATAAGGAGCGGTTATTACAGTAGTAATAACTTCCAAGACTCAAATAAAAGAAAAAGAACTGAAAGTAAAAACATTGAGTTATCTCCCAAGAGTGCATTTCTTTAACGCCTTTGAGCTAGGCGCAGAAAATGCGAATCAAGTATTTTCGAAAGAATCATTAAAATCAACTGTTTCCTCCAGATCACCACTTACCACACTAGGCACTTTAGAGGTTCCTGAAGATGATTCAACCTGCAAGTCACTCTTAGTTGAACTAAAAGTCTTACCAATCTTAAAAACATGCTGCGGTTTAGGCACAGACACCTTGGGAACATACATAATTTTTTGCTCTTTTCCAACAAAAGCTTTCTCCTTCTTAAACTTAAGAGAAGAGAAAATTGAACTTAAAGTTTCCATGGACTCCTCTAGTTTCCCAATCCTAAGGTTTTGACTATCAAGAGTAGTGCTAGCTTCTAAAACGGTGATTCTCTTACCGATACTTTCTATCGTTTCATTAACTCGGCTAGCGTTATCAAGTATATTTGGCAAACTTTTTTCTAAAGAGCCTACTTTTTCTATAACTTCCTCCAAAGTGATCTCAGTTTTAACAACATGAATAGGTGGTACTCCCACTAAACTTTCTATTAAAGTGCATGCTTCAAGAACGGGAGTACCCAGAAAATTACCTCCTGCAAGAGTATCAAGAACGTACCTATACCAACTAGTTATACCAACATAAAAATTTCTAAGGTGGATCATGGTAGAATGCTTCTTTGTACACCTATGATGAGAATTACTAATACGGTACCAAACATCTTTCAAGCTCTCTCCCCCTTGTTGCTTAAAAGTACGAACTTCAACTTCAGGATTACTCATTCTAGCAAAACTAAAAGCAGACAAGTAAAAACAACTATAAAGGATACTAATTTTTTTGTGTTTTTGATAAAACGACCCAAGTAAAAATAAAGTAAAGCAAAACTTAAAACAAAGTAAAGGATGTGCATGCAAAAATCCCCTTGCAGAAGTCTTCTTTTTCCCTGGCAACGGCGCCAGAAAATTATGCTTGATGCGACACGATGTTGATGGTTTTTCACCGTCCAGTTGGGAACCCCAAGAGGAAGGTATGATGAGTACATCAGCAAATTTTCCCTCAGTAAGAAACCAAGGTTTAATCGTCCAGGAAAAATCCAATACTTCAGAAGGTGATGCTTGCTAGCCTAGTGACACTCCAACAAGGGCGTCGTTAACGATAACGTGTTAGCGCGTCTTCAACTAGTAGCAACGTGGAACCTGCACATAACACAACCAAATACTTTGCTCCCAACTTACGATGAGGTTGTCAATCTCACCGGTTTGCTTGAAACAAAGGGTAAGAGCGTATCGAGTGGAAAGTAATAGTAATATGCGAGAAAGTAAACAGTGCGAGTAAAGTAAACAGGTGATAGCAATATAATGGAAATAGGATCGGGGTCCACAGTTCACTAGTGGTGTCTCTCCATAAGATAAAATAACACATGCTGGGTAAACAAATTACAGTTGGGCAATTGATAGAATAAAGATAATGTGCATATGTCGAGAGGATCACCATGAGATTTACTCTGGGCATTACAACAAGATACATAGACCGTCATCCAACTGCATCTATGACTAATAATCCACTTGTGGCGAATTAATCCGAGAACTCCACAAGTATTAAGTTGCGAACAACAGATAACTGCATTAAGGAAAGTGTGTAATGTAAACAAAGCATATGCTCTTGAGCATATGAATGTTGTTTTCTCTCTAGTGGCAACAGCACATCTACAACCTTAGAGGTTTCTGTCACTCCCCCAGATTAAATAGAGGCATGAACCCACTATCGAGCATAAATACCCCCTCTTGGAGTCACTAGCAACTACTCGGCCAAGATAGCTACTAACAACAGAGAGCATGCAAGATCATAAACAACATAGAGATAACATAAGATAATATTCAGCACATCAACTCAATCATAACACCAATATTCATCGGATCCCAACAAACACAACATGTAGAATTACATAACGGTGATCTCGATCATGTAAGGCAGCTCACGAGATCTAAACATGAAGCACATGGTGGAGAAGACAACCAACTAGCTACTGCTATGGACCCATAGTCCAAGGTAGACTACTCACTCATCGCGCCGGAGGCAAGCATGGCGATGAAGAAGACCTCCGGTGGCGATTCCCCTCTCAGGCAGGGTGCCGGGAAGAGCTTCTGGACCCTCCCGATCTCGGGTCGACGGTGGCGGCGGATCGTGATGTATTCTGGAAAAGTGATCGGGTATTTATGTTTTTCCCGTCGGGAGGTCTTTATAGGCGAAGGGGCGGCGCCAGAGGTGGGCCAGGGTGGCCTCACCACCAGGGGGCGCAGGCCAGGGGCAGGCCGCACTGCCCTGTGGTGTGGCTGCCCTGTGGCCCTTCTCCGTCTCCTCTTCGGTTCTCTGGAAGCTTCGGTAAATTTCTGGATGTTCGGCTTTTGTTTCGTTCAATTCCGAGAATATTTCCTGTCTAACTTTTCTGAAACACATAAACAGCAGAAAACAGGGAACTGACACTGTGGCATCTCGTAATAGGTTAGTTCCAGAAAATGCATAAAAATACCACGAAGTGTAACGAAACACTAAGCAAATGGTGTAAAAACAAGCATGGAGCATCAAAAATTATAGATACGTTAGAGACGTATCAGGCATCCCCAAGCTTTGACGCTTGTACCTCTTGGATATTTCTTGGGGTGACATAGGCATCCCCAAGCTTGAGCTTTTGTCCATACTTCATCTCATCTCATCATTCTCCTTTCCCTACACTTGAAAACTTCCTTCATACAAAACTTCACACAATTCTCATTAGGAACATTAGTGTATGCAAGATAGTAAATCCACCCTTTGGTTCAGTTTCAACTCAAGTATAGCACCCATTAAAGCATAAGCTACTGTAGCAACTTCCTCAAAAGTTCCGTGATCAAAAGAACTCAAAAAGAAAGAGATCAAGAGGCAAACACAAATAGTGGCAGAAATCTGTCAAAATAGAACAGCTGGTAAAGATCCATTTTTTTTTGAAAATCTTCTGTTGCTCAAATCAAAAAGTGCAAAACTAATGAAAGTTAGGCAACAACCTGGGGCATGTGCACAAGAAATCGCAGATCAAAAAGATGTTCTGAGAATTTTCACAAATATTTACGGTACAGTGCATAAATCTGTTTTAGGACAGCAACTTCCCCAAATCTTACCTTCCTCCAATTAGAGGTTCTTCTTGGCACAAAAACGAAATAAAAATGAAAAGGAGAGGTCATTACAGTAGTAATAACTTCCAAGACTCAACAAAAAGAAAAAGTACCGAAAAGGAAACATTGGGTTATCTCCCAAGAGTGCTCTTCTTTAACGCCTTTGAGCTAGGCGCAGAAAGTGGAAATCAAGTATTTTCAAATGAAGCATTAAGATCAATCGTTTCCTCAAAAACACCACTTGTAACAATAGGCACTTTAGGTGCCCCCAAAGATGATTCAACCTGCAAATCACTCTTAGTTGAACTAAAAGTTTTATTAATCTTAAAAACATTCTGTGGTTTTGGCACAGACACCTTGGGAACATACATAAATTTTTGCTCTTTTCCAACAAAAGCTTTCTCCTTCTTAAATTTAAGAGATGAGAAAACTGAACTTAAAGTTTCCATAGACTCCTCTAATTTACCAATCCTAAGGTTTTGACTATCATGGATAGTGCTAGCCTCTAGAACAGTGATTCTTTTATCGATACTTTCTATCAATTCATTAACCTGGCTAGCGTTATCAAGGAGATTTGGCAAACTTTTCTCTAAAGAGCTCAGTTTTTCTATAACTTCCTCCAAAGTGATCTCAGTTTTAACAACGTTAATAGGTGGTACTCCTACTAAACTTTCAATTAAAGTGCATGCTTTCAAAGCAGGAGTACCCAGAAAATTACCCCATGTGACAGTATCAAGAACATACCAATTCCAACTAGATATACCAACATCAAAATTCCTAAGAAGGATCATGGTAGAATGATTTTTTGTACATCTATGATGGGCATTACTAATTCGGTACCAAGCATCTTTCAAAGTTTCTCCCCCTTGTTGCTTAAAAGTACGAGCCTCAACTTTAGGATTACTCATTCTAGCAAGACTAAAAGTAGACAAGCAAAAATAACAGCTATGAAGGAACTAATTTTTTTGTATTTTCGATAAAAAGATGCAAGAAAAAATAAAGTAAGCAAAACAATAACAAAGTAAAAGGATTGGAAGCGAGAGACTCCCCTTGCAGAAATCCTCTTTCTCCTCGGCAACGGCGCCAGAAAAATGCTTGATGGTGCGTGGTAGGCACCCAGTTGGGAACACCAAGAGGAAGGTATGATGAGCACAACAGCAAGTTTCCCTCAGTATGAAACCAAGATTTAATCGAACCAGTAGGAGAAAGAACCAACTTCCGAAGGTTGATGCTAGCTGGCTTGGCGACTGCTACAGATAATTTATATATGGCGCCTTATCTGGGGCGTAGCTTTGCACCTGCAGCAACGTGGAACCTGCACACAACACAACCAAAGTACTTTGCCCCAACTAGCAGTGAGGTTGTCAATCTCACCAGTTTACTGTAAACAAAGGATTAAACATATCATGTGGTAAAATATATTTGTTTGCGAGAAAGTAAATAATGCTTGTAAAAAGTAAACGGTAATATGAATGTAAAAGACTGGAACAGGGTCCATAGTTCACTAGAGGTTTCTCTCCATAAAGATAAATAACATGCTGGGTAAACAAATTACAGTTGGGCAATTGACAGAATAAAGAATGCAAACAATGCATGTACATGTCATGAGGATCACTATGAGATTCACTTGGGCATTACAACATAATACATAGACCGTAATCCAACTGCATCTATGACTAATAATCCATCCGCCAGATATCATTCAAACAACCATTGGGTATTAAGTTGCAAGCAACAGATTATCGCCTTAAGCAAAGTGTGTAATGTAAACAATACAAATGTCCTTGAACACAAGATTGTTGTTTTCTCCCTAGTAGCAACATCACATCTACAACCTTAGAGATTGTTGTCACTCCCCTAGGTTACCAGAGGCATGAACCCACTATCGAGCATAAATACCCCCTCTTGGAGTCACTAGCATCTACTCGGCCAAGATATCTACTAGCAACGGAGAGCATGCAAGATCATAAACAACATAGACATGATAAATCACAAATCAACTTGACATAGTACTCAATATTCATCGGATCCCAACAAACACAACATGTAGAATTACATAACAATGATCTTGATCATGATAGGCAGCTCACATGGAGGAGAAGACATCCATCTAGCTACTGCTATGGACCCATAGTCCAAGGTAGACTACTCACACATCACTCCGGAGGCAGGCATGGTGATGAAGAAGGCCTCCGGTGGTGATTCCCCTCTCCGGCAGGGTGTCGGGAAGAGCTTCTGGACCCTCCCGATCTTGCGTTGACAACGGCGGCGGCTTGCAGTATGTTTTCTGCAAAAGAGTTCGGGCCCTTAGGGTTTTCTCATCGAGGAGAATATATAGGCGGAAGGGCAATGTCAGGGGGTGGAACAGGGGTCCACACCACCTGGTGGCGTGGCCAAGGGGTGGCCCGCGCCACCTTATGGTTCGGTTGCCCTCTGGCCCCCCTCCTTCTCTGCTTTGGACTCCGTCTCATGTCCGAAAAAATAGGAACTTCAGCTTTTGTTTCATCCAATTCTGTGAATATTTCATGTGTAACTTTTCTGAAACAAAAAAATAGCAGAAAACAGGGAACTGGCACTGTGGCATCTTGTTAATAGGTTAGTTCCGGAAAATGCATAAAAACGCCATGAAATTTAACAAAACACAAAGCAAATGGTGCATAAACAAGCATGGAGCATAAAAATTATAGATACATTTGAGACGTATCAATCCCCACAAGGCTAAAGACTACAATCAAAGAAGAAGCAAGTCAAGTGGTTTTCAAAGGAATGACAACAATGGTCAAAGGGTGAGGACATGCTACAATTGCAATGATAGATTTCACTTTGTTGCCGAGTGTCCTTATGAAAAGAGAGAAGATCATGGTGGGAAGCTCATTCTCAAGAGCAAGACCAAGTCACCATCAAAGAAGCCATTTGTGAAGAAGGGTGGGTCCAAGAAGAAGCAACAACCAAAGTTTGTGTTCTTGACTCAAGAAGAGTACTCCGCAAGTGAGAGTGATGAAGAAGAAACCTCTACTAGTGAGATGGCCGCAATTGCCACCACCTCCACTTCTCCTACATCACTCTTTGAATCCCCCAATGAGGACTCTCCCATCAAGAACGTAAAGTGCCTTTTGGCCAAGTCTTCCGAGGTATCACACAACCCTTCCTCCTCCATCTCTAAGACAAATGATGCTTCTTTGAATGATATTGCTAGTTGATTGGCGGTGCTAGCCACCTAGTTGGGAACCCCAAGAGGAAGGTATGATGATCACAGTGGCAAGTTTCCCTCAGTATGAAACCAAGGTTTAATCAAACCAGTAGGAGAAAGAAACCACTTCCGAAGGTTGATGCTAGCTGGATTGGCGATGGCTCCAGACAATTTATATATGGCGCCTTATCTGGGGCGTAGCTCTGGCACTAGCAGCAACATGGAACCTGCACACAACACAACCAAAGTACTTTCCCCAACTAGCAGTGAGGTTGTCAATCTCACCGGTTTGCTGTAAACAAAGGATTAAACGTATCGTGTGGTAAAAGATATTTGTTTGCGAGAAAGTAAATAATGCTTGTACAAAGTAAACGACAATATGAATGTAAAAGAATGGACCGGGGTCCACAATTCACTAGAGGTGTCTCTCCATAAAGATAAATAACATGCTGGGTAAACAAATTATAGTTGGGCAATTGATAGAATAAAGAATGCAAGCAATGCATGTACATGTCATGAGGATCACTATGAGATTCACTTGGGCATTACAACATAATACATAGACCGTAATCCAACTGCATCTATGACTAATAATCCACCCGCCGGATATCATCCGAACAACCGTTGGGTATTAAGTTGCAAGCAACAGATTATCGCCTTAAGCAAAGTGTGTAATGTAAACAATACAAATGTCCTTGTACACAAGATTGTTGTTTTCTCCCTAGTAGCAACAACACATCTACAACCTTAGAAGTTGTTGTCACTCTCCAAGATTACTAGAGGCATGAACCCACTATCGAGCATAAATACTCCCTCTTGGAGTCACTAGCATCTACTCGGTCAAGATATCTACTAGCAACGAAGAGCATGCAAGATCATAAACAACATAGAGATGAAAAATCACAAATAAACTTGACATAGTACTCAATATTCATCGGATCCCAACAAACACAACATGTAGAATTACTATAGTGATCTCACCTTTTAAGGATGATGATCCCTGTGCTTTTTCAGTGCTAGTCCCTGGATCAACACTAGCACACACAGTTTAAGATGTAATACCAAGAAACAAAGGTCATTTTATTACATCGCATGATCCAGCAATTACATAAAGAAACTTTACAATGCTTATAGCATAAAGCTTTCAGAGTTTACAATGAAATCAAAATAGCATGGAGTCCTTCTTCTTCATGTGCCACAGGCGAACATGCTGCGGATAGACTCGTAACCCTGTTGTACCTTTCTTATCGTTAAAACCTGCAACATGAAACGTCGCAGCCACAAAGGGTCAATACACTTGAATTGTATTGGCAAGATGTCATTGTTTGGTGGACACAAATGGAACCTAACACTTAAATGATTATTTGGCTAGGTGGAGCTTCAGACCTATTTGCGCTAAGCAATTTTTATCCTATCATTTTCTTGAAGCAAAAACTTTTAGCTGGACAACTTGACTTGGGTGATCTATCCCTGTAGCCACAGGCCATAGTTATCGTACGGGACACACTGGTCGATAGACACTTACATCAATGTCAAAACCTCAATTACTACATATGGACAACTTGGTTTGGGTGAACCATTCCTGCAGACACTGGCACATAGACATGGCACGGAAACTTCTAGCCAATAGACACTTGCACCAATTGCCATATTCCCAGTTCAACCCACAAGTTTTAATTTTAAGAAGTTGGCATGATGAGATCCTTGAACAGCTTCAAAATCATGTCGCTCAAAATTGTCCGTAACCGGGGACACGGCTAAGTACTTAGTTTTAACCCTCTGCAGAGGTGGTGCACTTTTCCCACAAGACTCAGTCAACCTCTTTTGCCATGATGCTCATTTTGCTCAAATAGCCAAGTGAAGACTAAGACGAGACCTTTCAGAGGCAATCCCTCAGACCAACCCGGACGCGCTCCCAAATACCACCCTCTATCCGTCTGGCTGAGTTCTCGCAACTTAGTTAGTCAAGACAGAGCCCATATGACTCATGGTTGCACTGGAAGCTTCACGACATTGAGCGTCTCCAATCTCTTTGTTCCTAGGCGGCCGTCCACAAGTGAGATACACCTGCTGGTTCAGAGGTTCGACGACATGACCCCAGGGAACCACTCAACACAAATCCATTCTTGCCACTTTCCACCCAGGTGTTTCATTAACTTAGTTGTTTTCTTTGGTTTTTGTAAAACAATGGTTTTCAACACTTAGCCAAAACATGTGATAATCCCTTCCCACAACAAGTGTAAGGCAACCTATAGCAGTAGCAGTTCTAATAGGTGATGCAAAAGCTAGACATAAGCTAGACAAAAGACTTAGCATAAAATCATAAGTTTATAAAACACCTACACATGCATCATCTATAAGAAGGCTACTAGTGACAATTCTTTAGTAGGACAAGAAGATGATGACACTTGCCTTAGTAAGTTTTCTGAAGTGTGAACTTCTCTTAGTCAACACACGTAGCTCTCCGTGTAACTATAAGATAGAAGATAACACAAAATAAACACACCATCCAAGGCAACATAATCAAACAAGACAACAAAGATGTTTATTTGTTTTAGCTTAGTCTTGTTTTGTCTTAGTGATACTTGGACAAAATTTTGGCATGTAGTTGGCTTGATATGGATGGAGAGAATGGCTAAGTCAAGGACTTAGGATTGATGGGGTTTTCTAGACTGTTTAGGGAGAGTTAAACACTTTAGCAAAATAACTTAGGCTGGATGAATAATTCCTAAGTCATGGGGTTTATCACTTTTGTCTTCTTGACTTCTCTTCTCTTGATCTTCCTATTTTACTTCAGCTCCTTGTCTTCTCTTCAACATCTTCTCCATGGTCTTGGTATGGGAAACTTCTATGCCATATTGTTGGATGGAGTAGCCAACACTTAGAAGAATTTTGGATGAGATGGAGTTTGAGGGTTTGTACTTGGGCAAAGATAAAGAGTAGATTTTTACCAAGTCATGGTGAATTTTATGTGGTCATTAGGACTTAGTATATTTCACACTTTTGTTTAGTGGGACAAAATAAAATAGCACAAAGTGCATGATAGGATTTTAGGAATTTGATATTTTGCAAGGTGTTCAATTAACACATCAATATCTTGCAAAAAGATGAACTAGTGGATTTGATCTTGGAAAAGTGTGGAAAAGGTGTGTGAAGTGTTCTAGTGACTTTCTATTATCAAGATAATCAATTTTGCAAAAGGAGTTAGGCCTAAATTAATTATAGAATTAAATCTAGGAAGAAAATACTCAAATCTCCATTTGAATTTGAATACTTGATAAAATTGGTTCAATTAATTTGTGCAATGGTTCTACTGGATAGAGGATAACAAATAGTTCCATTTGCAAAAAGAATTAATTAAAAAGGATTTATAGAATTTGAACTATGTCAAAAATACTCAAATTCACATATTTAAATTTGAATGTTTTTAACTAGTTCAAAAGTCAAATTTTATTATAGAATAGTGTTCTACACATTTCTAGGAGTTCATAGACATATTATTTGCATTTTTCGAATTAACAGAACAGAAGATATGAATTTCAAAGTTTGCACATAATTCAGTCTATTATTCTAATTAACAGAGCATTTTCCAACGGGGCAGGACACGTGGCGCCACCCGATTCGCTGGTACCGCTTCGGTTGGATCGGGTTTGTGAGTCGTTAGATCTTATGAGATCTGGACGATCCAGATCTGGCTATACCGGTTCGAGTAAGTGGATCCATCCAGGCCTCTGGATCCAGATCTGACGGTGCAGAAGAAAGAGGAGGGGAGAGGCTTACTGTGAGTTAGGGTTCCGGTGTGTCTCCGGCGATGTGCGACCAGAGGTGGACGTCGGTGATGGATCTGGTGGTTCCCGAGGATGGCGGAGATGCTTACGGTGTTCGGGAGTGCTTGGCGAGCTCGAGTGTGAGGTCGACGCGCTCATTCTCTTCCCGAAGCGACGAGGAGTGGCGGCTGGAGCGGCGGTGAGCTTCGGCTATGGTCGGCGACGTTGATTCTCTACGGTTTTGAACAGAAGAATACCATGACGAGGTGCGCTAGGACCAAGGAAAATGATTGCGATAAGAGGGAGGGCAAGGAGTACCTTGTGGCCGTCGGAATCGTCAGGCAGAGGCGACGGCTACAGCGGACTCCGGCGAGCTATTCTAGGAGCTTGGTGGCGTAATGCAGATGGAAAGGAGGGGGAAAATGGAGAGGAGAGGGAGGGGGATTTATAGGCGCAAGCAGGAGTCGAATCAGGAAGGAATTGAAGAGGGGGGCGGAGATCTCGCCGGCGCTGTCTCGGGCGTGATTTCAGCTCGAGGAAGAAGAAGGTGATGTGGCCCTGGCAGGTAGGGCCCACACGTCAGCGATGGTGACAAAAACAAAGTGTGTACCGGTTCGGGATTCCGGGTGGGCCGCGGGCTGACTTCCTTCCTGGGCCAAAAGAGATGCCCCGAGGCCCTTTTCTATTTTTTTTCTTCTTTTCTTCCTTTTCTTTTTCTGTTTTCTTATTTCTTTCATATCTTTTTCAAATTTGCTCCAAATTGATTCAAACCAGTTTGTAAATTTTTCTAATATTCAAAACAACATTTTAAAACAGTAGTAAACATGTTTTCATGATTAAAACGAATCTTCAATAAAATCTTTATAAATTGGCCAAGGGCTTATTTGCATAACAAAATGGTTTGAAAAATAATTCTTTTAAGATCAAGGCATAAAATTTATTAGAAATAGTATTTGAAATAATTCAGACATGCTTTTAGCATTGAAACTTTATTTGATATATATCATTTTGTAAAATATTTCCTTTGCAAGTGTGTTTGCATAATAATTGAATAAATGCAAGTAGTATTTTGAAAACTTGTTTTTCTCAAATAAGTTCTTCAAGGTATAATAGGAAGTTTTAAAATGGCTTTTCTAATAAGTATTTAAGATAAATCAAAAAGTTTTAATTCCTTGTGAAATTTTAAATCCAGACAAGCAAACATGGTTCCTTTTATTTATTTTTTACATTCCAAATTTTTGGGATGTGACAGACTACCACCCTTAAAAGAAATCTTGTCCCCGAGATTTGGAGAGGCTAGAAAGAAAGATGGGTTTGGGGTATTAGGTGGGCTACCACCCTTAAAAGAAACTTTTGTAGGTAGTCTAGGTCTTGGGTTCAGACGGGGCACACCTTGGTTTTGACTTGAAACTGGGTCATCTTTGTACCATATGTTGCTTCTACCTTCATTTCCAATAGGTGGGTGTCATCTCACATACTATAGCATCCATTCTTCCTCAAAGATGGCTTTGAGTATAACCTTCCTCCATTGTAAAGTTTCTGTTTCATCAAGGTAGTTGTTGAACTACTTTGGGCACTGAAGAGTCACTCCTTGGGTCAATCAGAAGATCAAGTTGAGGTGTTCTCATAGCTTCATTTCATATCCTTATTTGATACTTCTTGGACTTCCATCTTAGGATTGAAACTTCTTATACACCACTGTTGGATATATTTGAACTCGGAGGGTCATCCTCCATTGCAAGTCTTCTTCAATGGTAAGCTTGTGCTTCATCCTCACCGTATTCCTACGTTTGGCAACACTTGCCATTTATAAGGGTTTAATATCCTATCCTCCTAAGGTTTAGGCTTAACAACGTCGTCCCTCTTGTAGGTATGTCACTCAAGATTCGCAAAGCCCACATTATGAGAGTGAATAATAAGAGTAGTACGAATGGTGATCAATCCATCCTACACCCAAATCATTACTTCATATATGGTTTATTGAATCTCGCATTCTAACTCTTGGTCACCTTGCTAGTTTTGACAAAAGATTCTATGGATATTGAATCCATGTTTCAATTCTTGTTAAGAATTTTTAGAAAACAAATCTATCGATCCTTAGCTAGGGGTTTGCGTAAACTCTTATATGGCGAAATCTCTTAGCTTGCAGATTCTTTGGTTTGCCATCTCTTGTTCTATGCATATTCTTCTTGATACTGAGCATCTTAGTTGGAGCTGTCAATGTTGTTGTCCTCATGGAGGCTTGTCAAGAAAACACTTGTTTGGGTTTGAATAAAGATGAGAATAGATAGAAAGGATCTAAGGAAAATTCCTACCCAAACATAGCAGATCAAGGCAATTCACATTACAACATTATCTAACATTCATTCAACTCATTAAGCAATCAAGTTTTAACACAAATGAGAGGTACGATCGTTCCACAAGTCGGTATGATCATAGACATTTATTACAACGATGTCGCTTATTACAAGTCTTAAGTGGAGGTCCAACTAAGGCTTTGTTCCCTTTCAGGCAGATCCATTGGTTTGGTCTATCTGCTTCTTCAGAGCTATAATCTGATCATCCTTGGTGATGTTGAGATCATTTTGAACACCAAGCTTGAATGCAAGCTCTACCAGGTCACTTTGAAGTTGACTTACGGTTCCCTTCAGTTCAGTAGTATCCTCCTTTTCTTCTTTGAGGTCCTTTTGAGTATTATAAAGTCTCCACTTGAGTCTCTCTCCAAGTTCTTTTATAGCCTCCCATGCAGCACACCTTGCAGAGTCAAAGAATGATGGATACATCTTAGAGTTGGTGAACATCCAGAGTCCCATCTTCTTGTGGTCGTCTTCTTTGTTCTTGTATAAGTGGAGTTGTACCCACCAATATTCTTGACCTTCATCAATCATGGGGAATCCCTTGTAGACAGCTTCTCCTTGCATTCCCATGCTTAACATGAGGTTCTTTAGTGCCTTGGGAAATTCAGTGTCACACTTCAGGGTCATGGTCATCACGGGTCCTTTCTTGACAGATTCGTTGATGTTGGCCATCTAAAAGATTTTTAAAACAACGGAATGAGTAGTGAAAGAATATTATAAAAAGAAAGTAAAACTTGGATAACTTTTTAAATCCTACGGTATTTCCTAAGCTCATCATCTTTTACTTCTCCTTTAGTGGGGCAAGTAGCTCACTGTTTGCAAAACAGTTTATTGGTCCTATTGTTATCAAGATCCTTCGTAAAAATTTCTAAGTCCTAGATCTATTGATGCTTAGACCTTTTCTTCTAGACTTCTTCAATTTGCTTCCTTTGATGATAGAGTTGGGTGGATCTTGAAGTCCTTTGAGGTGTTGAAGTTGAAGCTCTTCGTCTTTGAATTGAAATGAGGAGAAGTAGAGACAAAATGACAAAGGAAAGAGTTTACGAGGAAAAGAGCGTGTAAAATTTTAACTTAGAAATAAAAACAACTCCTATATTTCTAAGGGGTCTTTGTCCAATCCTAGGGTTACGAACCTAAGGGCAACACAATGCTCTGATACCATCTGTAGTGATCTCACCTTTTAAGGATGACGATCCCTGTGCTTTTTCAGTGCTAGTCCATGGATCAACGCTAGCACACACAGTTTAAGATGTAATACCAAGAAACAAAGGTCATTTTATTACATCGCATGATCCAGCAATTACATAAAGAAACTTTACAATGCTTATAGCATAAAGCTTTCAGAGTTTACAACGAAATCAAAATAGCATGGAGTCCTTCTTCTTCATGTGCCACAGGCGAACATGCTGCGGATAGACTCGTAACCCTGTCGTACCTTTCTTATCGTTAAAACCTGCAACATGAAACGTTGCAGCCACAAAGGATCAATACACTTCAATTGTATTGGCAAGATGTCATTGTTTGGTGGACACAAATGGAACCTAACACTTAAATGATTATTTGGCTAGGTGGAGCTTCAGACCTATTTGCGCTAAGCAATTTTTATCCTATCATTTTCTTGAAGCAAAAACTTTTAGCTGGACAACTTGACTTGGGTGATCTATCCCTGTAGCCACAGGCCGTAGTTATCGTACGGGACACACTGGTCGATAGACACTTACATCAATGTCAAAACCTCAATTACTACATATGGACAACTTGGTTTGGGTGAACCATTCCTGCAGACACTGGCACATAGACATGGCACGGGAACTGCTAGCCAATAGACACTTGCACCAATTTCCATATTCCCAGTTCAACCCACAAGTTTTAATTTTAAGAAGTCGGCATGATGAGATCCTTGAATAGCTTCAAAATCATGTCGCTCAAAATTGTTCGTAACCGGGGACACGGCTAAGTACTTAGTTTAACCCTCTGCAGAGGTGGTGCACTTTTCCCACAAGACTCAGTCAACCTCTTTTGCCATGATGCTCATTTTGCTCAAATGGCCAAGTGAAGACTAAGACGAGACCTTTCAGAGGCAATCCCTCAGACCAACCCGGACGCGCTCCCAAATACCACCCTCTGTCCGTCTGGCTGAGTTCTCGCAACTTAGTTAGTCAAGACAGAGCTCATATGACTCGTGGTTGCACTGGAAGCTTCACGACATTGAGTGTCTCCAATCTCTTTGTTCCTGGGTGGCTGTCCACAAGTGAGATACACCTGCTGGTTCAAAGGTTCGACGACATGACCCCAGGGAACCACTCAACACAAATCCATTCTTACCACTTTCCACCCAGGTGTTTCATTAACTTAGTTGTTTTCTTTGGTTTTTGTAAAACTATGGTTTTCAACACTTAGCCAAAACATGTGATAATCCCTTCCCACAACAAGTGTAAGGCAACCTATAGCAGCAACAGTTCTAATAGGTGATGCAAAAGCTAGACATAAGCTAGACAAAAGACTTAGCATAAAATCATAAGTTTATAAAACACCTACACATGCATCATCTATAAGAAGGCTACTAGTGACAATTCTTTAGTAGGACAAGAAGATGATGACACTTGCCTTAGTAAGTTTTCTGAAGTTTGAACTTCTCTTAGTCAACACTCGTAGCTCTCCGGGTAACTATAAGATAGAAGATAACACAAAATAAATACACCATCCAAGGCAACATAATCAAACAAGACAACAAAGGTGTTTATTTGTTTTAGCTTAGTCTTGTTTTGTCTTAGTGATACTTGGACAAAAGTTTGGCATGTAGTTGGCTTGATATGGATGGAGAGAATGGCTAAGTCAAGGACTTAGGATTGATGGGGTTTTCTAGACTGTTTAGGGAGAGTTAAACACTTTAGCAAAATAACTTAGGCTGGATGAATAATTCCTAAGTCATGGGGTTTATCACTTTTGTCTTCTTGACTTCTCTTCTCTTGATCTTCCTCTTTGACTTCAGCTCCTTGTCTTCTCTTCAACATCTTCTCCATGGTCTTGGTATGGGAAACTTCTATGCCATATTGTTGGATGGAGTAGCCAACACTTAGAAGAATTTTGGATGAGATGGAGTTTGAGGGTTTGTACTTGGGCAAAGATAAAGAGTAGATTTTTACCAAGTCATGGTGAATTTTATGTGGTCATTAGGACTTAGTATATTTCACACTTTTGTTTAGTGGGACAAAATAAAATAGCACAAAGTGCATGATAGGATTTTAGGAATTTGATATTTTGCAAGGTGTTCAATTAACACATCTATATCTTGCAAAAAGATGAACTAGTGGATTTGATATTGGAGAAGGTGTGTGAAGTGTTCTGGTGACTTTCTATTATCAAGATAATCAATTTTGCAAAAGGAGTTAGGCCTAAATTAATTATAGAATTAAATCTAGGAAGAAAATACTCAAATCTCCATTTGAATTTGAATACTTGATAAAATTGGTTCAATTAATTTGTACAATGGTTCTACTGGATAGAGTATAACAAATAGTTCCATTTGCAAAAATAATTAATTAAAAAGGATTTATAGAATTTGAACTATGTCAAAAATACTCAAATTCACATATTTAAATTTGAATGTTTTTAACTAGTTCAAAAGTCAAATTTTATTACAGAATAGTGTTCTACACATTTCTAGGAGTTCATAGACATATTATTTGCATTTTTCGGATTAACAGAACAGAAGATATGAATTTCCAAAGTTTGCACATAATTTAGTCTATTATTCTAATTAACAGAGCATTTTCCAACGGGGCAGGACACGTGGCGCCACCCGATTCGTTGGTACCACTTCGGTTGGATCGCGTTTGTGAGTCGTTAGATCTTATGAGATCTGGACGATCCAGATCTGGCTATATCGGTTCGAGTAAGTGGATCCATCCAGGCCTCTGGATCCAGATCCGACGGTGCAGAAGAAAGAGGAGGGGAGAGGCTCACTGTCAGTTAGGGTTCCGGCGTGTCTCCGGCGATGTGCGAACAGAGGTGGACGTCGGCGATGGATCTGGTGGTTCCCGAGGACGGAGGAGATGCTTACGGTGTTCGGGAGTGCTTGGTGAGCTCGAGAGTGAGGTCAACGCGCTCGTTCTCTTCCCGAAGCCACGAGGAGTGGCGGCTGGAGCGGCGGTGAGTGCTACTCGTGTGATGGCGCCAGAAAAGACTGTGGCATTTAGTTGACGTGGGAGCAGTAAGTCCTTGTGCGTGGTGATGACCAGCCCGTTGGGAACCCCAAGAGGAAGGTATGATGAGTGTAGCGGCTAGTTTTCCCTCAGTTAAGAAACCAAGGTTTATCGATCAGGAGAAGAGAGACGATGACGACTGAAGGTGTTTGTGGAACCTGCACACACACAAACAAATACTTTGTCCCCAACTTGCGATGAGGTTGTCAATCTCACCGGTTTGCTTGAAACAAAGGTTATGAGTGTATCGAGTGGAAAACAGTAGTAATATGCGAGTAAAGTAAACAGTGCGGGAAAAGTAAACAGGTGATTGCAATATGATTAAAATAGGACCGGGGTCCACAGTTCACTAGTGGTGTCTCTCCATAGATAAAATAACATGCTGGGTAAACAAATTACAGTTGGGCAATTGATAGAATAAAGATAACGTGATATGTCAAGAAGATCACTATGAGATTCACTCTGGGCATTACAACAAAATACATAGACCGCCATCCAACTGCATCTATGACTAATAATCCACCCCCGGGGATATCATCCGAACACCCTAGAAGTATTAAGTTGCGAACAACAGATAATTGCATTAAGCAAAGTGTGTAATGTAAACAAAGCATATGCCCTTGAGCATATGAATGTTGTTTTCTCCCTAGTAGCAACAGCACATCTACCACCTTAGAGGTTTCTGTCACTCCCCCAGGTGAAATAGAGACATGAACCCACTATCGAGCATAAATACCCCCTCTTGGAGTCACTAGCAACTACTCGGCCAAGATAGCTACTAACAACGGAGAGCATGCAAGATCATAAACAACATAGAGATAACAAAAGATATAATTCAGTACAGCAACTTAATCATAAACACCAATATTCATCGGATCCCAACAAACCAACATCATAGAATTACATAACGGTGATCTCAATCATGTAGGGCAGCTCATGAGATCTAAACATGAAGCACATGGTGGAGAAGACAACCATCTAGCTACTGCTATGGACCCATAGTCCAAGGTAGACTACTCACTCATCGCTCCGGAGGCAAGCATGGCGATGAAGAAGACCTCCGGTGACGATTCCCCTCTCCGGCAGGGTGCCGGGAAGAGCTTCTGGACCCTCCCGATCTTCGGGTCGACGGCGGCGGCGGATCGCGATGTATTCTGGAAAACTGATCGGGCCCTTAGGTTTTTCTCGTCAGGGGGTATATATAGGCGAAGGGACGATGTCAGAGGAGGGACCATGCCCCCTCACACGGGGCTGGCGCGGCCAGGGGGTGGCCGCGCCGCCCCTGTGTCTGGGGCCCACGTGGCCCCACTCCGTCAGGTATTCGGATGTCTGGAAGCTTCCCCGTGAAATATGACTTCAGGAACTTGTTTTGTCCAATTCCAAGAATATTTCCTGTGTATCACTTTTGAAACACAAAAACAGCAGAAAACAGGAAACTGGCACTGTGGCACTTCGTTAATAGGTTAGTTCCGGAAAATGTATAAAAATGCCACTAAGTGTAACGAAACAATATACAAATGGTGCAAAAACAAGCATGGAGCATCAAAAATTATAGATACGTTTGAGACGTATCAAGCATCCCCAAGCTTAACTCCTGCTCGTCCTCGAGTAGGTAAGTGATAACAAAGAATATTTTTTGAGGTGACATGCACCTACACAATCTTGATCATATATGTAAGCATTGGTGAGCTGGGATCAATAGAACTTAAAACATGGGCATGAAGATATAATCATGACAATAAGAACTTAGCAACCATGTTGTAAACATGCAAATGAACACAAACAAAAGATCATGATAATGAAACAATGAAAGTCAAACGTGTGTTCAAATCATAAGGAAAAACATACAAATGGTTTTCAGCTTGTCCTTTGAAAGAGAGCAAAACATAAATGCATAGGACACCTCAAAGTTTAAGAGGGCGACTAGATACAAATAATTTAAGAGCAAGTGAAACCAACAATATGAGTCAATCAATGAACTTTGGGACAATGCATATCACACTAAGAATGACGACTATGCTCTCTTAATGGTGCATAAAGAAAGAAGGTGGTGACTCAACATAAAAGTAAAAGAAAGGCCCTTCGCAGAGGGAAGCAGTGATTGCAAGTTTTATAACCTTCAAAAATTATGGTACTTACCGGCTTTGAGCTCTCATTGCCCCCATCATAAGCATCTTGAATGGTTAAAGTTAATGCGAGAACAGTTATGATGCATATGCTTGACAAATCATAAGTTGAAAACCTCGTGTCCCGTGAATACGAGTACCCAAACCATGCTAATTTACTTAGAGTCCCAAGCAAGGCTCTTGTCATCGTAAGTATATGCATATCATTGAGAACCGCCAATGGGGTACCTCCGTGCCCGATGACATGGAACAAGCCCACACCAAAATGACAGGACAAGCAGACAATGAACACCTCGACATCTCTTTTATTTGCTATATTGTTTAGCTTTTTATTGTGAGATGCGTCGTCGAATGTTCACCATGGGTATGCTACAAATTTCCACCATGAATTATGCATGGCTTAGATTGGCAGCCCAGTGTTTCCCTAACACATATAAAAACTCCATGATCCTCACAAGATTCCCAATTCATTTCACACAGCGGGCATCCATAAACAAAAGATCACGATATCAACTCAAAAAGAAGTGCAATGTTGAAAGCTTGCCCCATGACAGCATGGCTGGGCTAGAATCCAACTTACAACTTGCAAGCATAACAACTCAGCATAAAAGACCACAATGTCAAATTTTTAAGAACAAGAAAAAGTAAAGTGTGCCTTCCGGTTCGTGAGAGCTTTACTGACCGAATTTCGCATAACACTGGTAAGAGTTTAATTTGAAGAGAATATAAAAGCAAGTCAAATTTACTTGGAATAGCAAATTGCTAGTAGGTATGTATGGTGGACACTTTGGAAAACTTTGGCTTTTAGGAGTTGGATGCACGAGTAGAGCTCATACTCAGTACAAGGCGAGGGCTAGCAAAAGACTGGGAGCGACCAACTAAGAGAGCAATAATGGCCATAATCATGCAAAGCGACAAAGCGACATTAAAAGAAGCATACGATGGCATCAAAATTCAAAAACTAAATGATCATGAAGGCTAATGGTGACTTTGTAAGAGTCTAACATGTGTGAGCATGCGCCAAGTCAACCCAAATAAAGCATCAAGGAGAAAACCAAAATAATGCTTCCATACAATAAAAACAACGCATGATTCTTTCAAAGGCTCATTAAGCAATCTCAGTTATTTGAGACAAGTCATGCTACAGCAAAACCACTAAGCATACTATCAAAAATACATCAAGCATGACATGAAAAAGCCTAAGTCGCGGTCTACACAAGCTCCTTCTTGTACCACTATTTTGCACAAAGCTTTTTCTCTTTTCCAACACCATTTGAAATTTTTATAAACACCTCTTTTGATGAGAACCAATAAAGATCAGAGGCAAAAATACACCTTGATGAAAAGATATGACAAGATCTGAATGCAAATCAAGGCGAAAATGAAAACCAAAAGCAGTAGCGGAAAAAGATGAACGCTCGATTTTTAATAAGAGTGAAAACTGGAGCGTTCTTTGCAAATGAAAACGAGTACATCTCCTCCAAAGGGAAATTTGTTGGGGTCCAACCATTTATTGCAGCAAACAAACAAACTAAACAAACTAAGAAAACTAAAACAACTGACGCTCCAAGAAAAACACATAGTGCATGAAGCAATAAAAATATAGTGTTTTGAAAGGTGACCTGATTTTTGCCGATGAAGAAGGGGTGCCTCGGGGGCATCCCCAAGCTTTGACGCTTGTACTTCTTGGATATTTCTTGGGGTGATGCATGGGCATCCCCAAGCTTGAGCTTTTTTCCATTCTTCAACTCATCTCATCATTCTCCAATCCCTACACTTGAAAACTTCCTTCATACAAAACTAAACACAATTCTATTAGCAACATTAGTGTAAGCATAAAATATATTCAACCTCTTTTAGCTTCAGGTTTCAACCCAAAACCACCACATATAAAGTATATACTACTTTAGCAACTTCCACAAGAGTTCCATGATCAAAAAGAACTCAAAAGAAAGCGATAAAGTGGCAAAAACAAATATTGGCAGAAATCTGTCAAAACTGGACAGCTGACAATGGACGAATTTTTGAGGGATTTTCTGTTGCTCAAATCAAAAAGTGTTCAACTAAGAAAAGTTTGGATATAACCTGGGGCATATGCACAAGAAATCGCAGGTCCAAAAGATAAACAGAGAATTTTTACGAATTTTTACGGTGCAGCACCGAAAACAGTTTCAGGACAGCAACATCCCCAAATCTTTACCTCACTCAAATTAGAGGCTTCTCTTGGCACAAAAACGAAATAAACAAGATAAGGAGCGGTCATTACAGCAGTAATGACTTCCAAGACTCAAATAAAAGAAAAAGTACTGACAAGTAAACAATGGGTTATCTCCCAAGAGTGCTTTTCTTTAACGCCTTTGAGCTAGGCTCAGTAATTTGAGAAGATGCTCACATAAGAAATATGAATGGAAGCCAAAAAGAGCATCAAGGAGCAAATATAAAACATATTTAAGTCTAACCCACTTCCTATGCATAGGAATCTTGTAAGAAAATAAATAAAAGAAGCACATAGTCACATGTATGGGTAGATAAAATAAGAGCAACTTTGGAACTTTCAATATAAAGAGAGGTGTTTTAGTAACATGAGAATTCCAACAACCATATTTTCCTCTCTCATAATAATTTTCAGTAGCATCATGAACAAACTTAACAATATAAATATCACACTCATCCTCCTTTGTTAAGCATGGAGGGCTATCAAATAAGGTATTAGTTAAAGAGTTACTCTTATTGGGAGGTAGACATGGGTAACTCCATTCTTCCTCCTCTTGAGCATCACTCTCCTCCTCTTTTTCATCCAATGAGCTTCCAGTTTCAGCAATTTCTTCTTCCATAGGCTCCGTCAAGGCATTAGTCACTTCCGTTGGAGAGCATCTATTAAGATATTTAAGAATATAGCCATTTTCTTCCTTATAATTATCAAAGCAAAATGTAAGTATATCATAAACCTCATATTTATAAGGTGCATCATCAATATTTATAAGCAAATAAGCAAGTTCGAATGCACCCTTCCAGGCAATAAACTCTTCAATTTGTTCCACATCATAAAAGTCATAATTTCCATTAATATAAGAAGATATGGTAACATCATCATTATACTCACATTGAAAAGGGAGGTGTTTATACCTCCTACAGCAACAAGATCTATCAAAGCAATAAGTAATATTATAAGTAGAGCACACGTTTCTAGCAATGATATACAATCTATTGATTTGTTCCCATAAGTGTTTCCCTTTTTGTGACAAGCGGTGTTCCTCATAATAATTTTGCTGCTCTTCCGTGAACCCACCTTGCCAAAAAGATTTAGTTTCAAAGAAACCAACCATTGATAGAAAGCATGATAAAGCAAGACAAGTAAAAACAACTACCAAGGATTCTAATTTTTTTTTGGGTTTTTGATATAAAAAGCAGTGCAGGTAAAATAAAATAAAGTAAAGAAAAACAAATAACAAAGTAAAGAATGTGTGTGCGAAGAACTCCCCTCGCAGAAGTCTTCTCTCTTCCCCGGCAACGGCGCCAGAAAAGAAGCTGCTACTCGTGTGATGGCGCCAGAAAAGACTGTGGCGTTTAGTTGACGTGGGAGCAGTAAGTCCTTGTGCGTGGTGATGACCAGCCCGTTGGGAACCCCAAGAGGAAGGTATGATGAGTGTAGCGGCTAGTTTTCCCTCAGTTAAGAAACCAAGGTTTATCGATCAGGAGAAGAGAGACGATGACGACTGAAGGTGTTTGTGGAACCTGCACACACACAAACAAATACTTTGTCCCCAACTTGCGATGAGGTTGTCAATCTCACCGGTTTGCTTGAAACAAAGGTTATGAGTGTATCGAGTGGAAAACAGTAGTAATATGCGAGTAAAGTAAACAGTGCGGGAAAAGTAAATAGGTGATTGCAATATGATTAAAATAGGACCGGGGTCCACAGTTCACTAGTGGTGTCTCTCCATAGATAAAATAACATGCTGGGTAAACAAATTACAGTTGGGCAATTGATAGAATAAAGATAACGTGATATGTCAAGAAGATCACTATGAGATTCACTCTGGGCATTACAACAAAATACATAGACCGCCATCCAACTGCATCTATGACTAATAATCCACCCCCGGGGATATCATCCGAACACCCTAGAAGTATTAAGTTGCGAACAACAGATAATTGCATTAAGCAAAGTGTGTAATGTAAACAAAGCATATGCCCTTGAGCATATGAATGTTATTTTCTCCCTAGTAGCAACAGCACATCTACCACCTTAAAGGTTTCTGTCACTCCCCCAGGTGAAATAGAGACATGAACCCACTATCGAGCATAAATACCCCCTCTTGGAGTCACTAGCAACTACTCGGCCAAGATAGCTACTAACAACGGAGAGCATGCAAGATCATAAACAACATAGAGATAACAAAAGATATAATTCAGTACAGCAACTTAATCATAAACACCAATATTCATCGCATCCCAACAAACCAACATCATAGAATTACATAACGGTGATCTCAATCATGTAGGGCAGCTCATGAGATCTAAACATGAAGCACATGGTGGAGAAGACAACCATCTAGCTACTGCTATGGACCCATAGTCCAAGGTAGACTACTCACTCATCGCTCCGGAGGCAAGCATGGCGATGAAGAAGACCTCCGGTGGCGATTCCCCTCTCCGGCAGGGTGCCGGGAAGAGCTTCTGGACCCTCCCGATCTTCGGGTCGACGGCGGCGGCGGATCGCGATATATTCTGGAAAACTGATCGGGCCCTTAGGTTTTTCTCGTCAGGGGGTATATATAGGCGAAGGGACGATGTCAGAGGAGGGACCACGCCCCCTCACACGGGGCTGGCGCGGCCAGGGGGTGGCCGCGCCGCCCCTGTGTCTGGGGCCCACGTGGCCCCACTCCGTCAGGTATTCGGATGTCTGGAAGCTTCCCCGTGAAATATGACTTCAGGAACTTGTTTCGTCCAATTCCGAGAATATTTCCTGTGTATCACTTCTGAAACACAAAAACAGCAGAAAACAGGAAACTGGCACTGTGGCACTTCGTTAATAGGTTAGTTCCGGAAAATGTATAAAAATGCCACTAAGTGTAACGAAACAATATACAAATAGTGTAAAAACAAGCATGGAGCATCAAAAATTATAGATACGTTTGAGACGTATCAGTGAGCTTTGGCTATGGTCGGCGACGTTGATTCTCTGCGGTTTTGAACAGAAGAAGACCATGATGAGGTGCGCTAGGACCGGGGAAAATGATTGCGACAAGAGGGAGGGCAAGGAGTACCTTGTGGCCGTCGAAATCGTCGGGCAGAGGCGACGGCTACAGCGGACTCCGGCGAGCTATTCTAGGAGCTTGGCGGCGTAATGCAGATGGAAAGGAGGGGGAAAATGGAGAGGAGAGGGAGGGGGATTTATAGGCGCAAGCAGGAGTCGAATCAGGAAGGAATTGAAGAGGGGGGGGGCGGAGATCTCGCTGGCGCTGTCTCGGGTGTGATTTCAGCTCGAGGAAGAAGAAGGTGACGTGGCCCTAGCAGGTAGGGCCCACATGTCAGCGATGGTGAGAAAAACAAAGTGCGTACCGGTTCGGGATTCCGCGTGGGCCGCGGGCTGACTTCCTTCCTGGGCCAAAAGAGATGCCCCGAGGCCCTTTTCTATTTTTTTCTTCTTTTCTTCCTTTTCTTTTTCTGTTTTCTTATTTCTTTCATATCTTTTTCAAATTTGGTCCAAATTGATTCAAACCAGTTTGTAAATTTTTCTAATATTCAAAACAACATTTTAAAACAGTAGTAAACATGTTTTCATGATTAAAACAAATCTTCAATAAAATCTTTATAAATTGGCCAAGGGCTTATTTGCATAACAAAATGGTTTGAAAAATAATTCTTTTAAGATCAAGGCATAAAATTTATTAGAAATAGTATTTGAAATAATTCAGACATGCTTTTAGCATTGAAACTTTATTTGATATATATCATTTTGTAAAATATTTCCTTTGCAAGTGTGTTTGCATAATAATTGAATAAATTCAAGTAGTATTTTGAAAACTTGTTTTTCTCAAATAAGTTCTTCAAGGTATAATAGGAAGTTTTAAAATGGCTTTTCTAATAAGTCTTTAAGATAAATCAAAAAGTTTTAATTCCTTGTGAAATTTTAAATCCAGACAAGCAAACATGGTTCCTTTTATTTATTTTTCACATTCCAAATTTTTGGGATGTGACAATTACATAACGATGATCTAGATCATGATAGGCAGCTCACAAGATCTAAACATGAAGCACATGGAGGAGAAGACATCCATCTAGCTACTACTATGGACCCATAGTCCAAGGTAGACTACTCACACATCACTCCGAAGGCAGGCATGGTGATGAAGAAGGCCTCTAGTGGTGATTCCCCTCTCTGGCAGGGTGCCGGGAAGAGCTTCTGGACCCTCCCAATCTCGCGTCAATGACGGCGGCGGCTTGCAGTATGTTTTCTGGAAAAGAGTTCGGGCCCCTAGGGTTTTCCCGTCGAGGGGATTAAATAGGCGGAAGGGCGATGTCAGGGGGTGGACCAGGCGGACACACCCCCTGGTGGCGCGGCCTAGGGCTGGCCTGCACCACCATAGGGTGTGGCTGGCCTCTAGTCTGTCTCTTGCTCTCCTTTGGACTCCGTCTTCGTGTTAGGTAATTAGGGACTTCAGCTTATGTTTCGTCCAATTCCGAGAATATTTCCTGTGTAACTTTTCTGAAACACAAAAACAGCAGAAAACAGGGAACTAGCACTGTGGCATCTCGTTAATAGGTTAGTTCCAGAAAATGCATAAAAACGCCATGAAGTGTAAACAAAACACAAAGCAAATGGTGCATAAAGAAGCATGGAGCATAAAAAATTATAGATACGTTCGAGACGTATCACTAGTCTTAGAGTAAAGGAAGAAATCATTGCTTTTGATGATTATGTGTCAAGTGTAGATGGTGTACACAAGTTACACTTTGAAAGCCTATTGAGTCAATATGGTAAGACTCTTGAAAAACTAGATGAACAAATGAGGCTTGAAAAAGAGTATGCTCATGACATTGCCTCACTAAAAGACTCTCTTCAAGGAGAGGAAGAGGAACGAGCAACTCTTGAAGAGAAGCTCGATTCCATTGATGAATCTAATAATGAAGTTATCTCTAAACTCACTAAAGAGCGGGACCATGCTCATGCCAAAGTAAAAGTGCTTAAAAAGAAAAAGATTGAATTTGCTGTTGGTCATGATAAACTTGTTAAGGATTTAGAAGATCTTGACAAGGCTCACAAGGCCTTGAAAAGTGAACACTCTATTCTTACCAAGTCACATGAACAACTTCAAATTCAATTGACTAAGAATGATGTGTCTAGTTCTTCTACTTCTACTTGTGATCATGCAAATATTATTGAAGAAAATGCTAGGTTCAAATATGAGCTTGCCAAGTCCACCATTCCCATAGGTGAGAAAAACTTGAATGACCTTTTGAGTAAGCAAAAGAAATTTAATGATAAAATAGGGATTGGCTTTGTCTCAAAGAATAAGAAGAACAAGAAAAAGAAGGCCAAGCCCGCACAAGCAAAGAAGGATCCCATTGTGGGTGGCAAAGCCACTCATGATGATCTTGCGGGAATTGCTAACCCTCACTTTGTTTTATTTCATGATTATTATGGTGATGTGTATGCAAAATATGTTGGTCCAAATGATGGTTATGTTTCTTGGTCTATTTGGGTTCCAGAGACCCTTGTTGCTAACAAAAGAGGACCCATTGAGAAATGGGGACCTAAAACCAAGCAATGATCTCTTGTAGGACTATGCTTCCGGTGGATCAAAATGGGTGGTTAATAGTGGATGCACAAGTCATATATCCGGAAGCAAGAAGATCATGACGGAGATGAGGCCTAATGTCAATAATATAACCGTCACTTATGGAGACATGTCACAATTCGAGGTATTGGGTCTTGGCAAGGTGGTGGTCGCACCGGATATTTCCCTTGTGGACGTCATGCTTGTTGAGACCCTTGGTTATAATTTACTTTCAGTTCGTGCACTTGGTAAGATGGGCTTTGCCGTCTTCATTGATAATGAAATTGTGGTACTCTTATGGAGCAAGTCTCTAAATGTCGCTTTCGTTGGGCATATTGAAAACAACTTGTATGTGGTGGACTTCTCGGGGAAAACCACTATAAGTGCAATGTGTCTATTTGGAAAGGCCGATGTGGGTTGGCTTTGGCATCGCCGACTAGCCCATGTCAATATGAGAACTTTGCAAAGCCTTCACAAGGGAGGCCACATTCTCGGACTAAAAGAAGATGTTTCTTTTGCCAAAGATCGTGTTTGCAGGGCTTGCGTTCTAGGAAAATGCATGACTCTCCCCATTCAAGCAAGACTATTATTTCTTCCAAGAGGATTTTGGGGCTCCTTCATATGGATCTCTTTGGTCCTCCTTTCTCATGCAAGTCTTGGTGGGAAGAAATATTGTTTGGTGATTGTTGATGACTATTCAAGATATACAAGGGTTTATTTCTTTGAATACAAAAGTGAGACTCAACAAACCGTCATCGACTTTGCCAAAGAAGTTGAACACCAATATGGGCAAAATATATTGGCTATAAGAAGTGACAATGGCACCGAGTTCAAGAACTACACCTTGAATGGTTTTCTTAGTGATGAGAAGATTCGACATCAATATTCTGCTGCATACACCCCTCAACAAAATGGTGTAGCCGAGAGGAAGAACCGGACTCTTATGGATATGGCTAGGTCCATGTTGGCGGAATTTAAGTCTCCATACAACTTTTGGGCTGAAGCTATCTCTACGGCTTTTCATTCATCAAACTGACTCTTCCTCCGCAAAGGCTTAAACATGACTCCTTATGAAATACTCACCGGAAGCAAGCCCAACATCAAGTACTTCTGGGTTTTCGGTTGTATGTGTTTCTTTCTTAGAAAAGGAGTTCGTTTAGGTAAATTTGATCCGAAAGCATTAGAAGGTATTTTTGTTGGTTATGGTGCCGAATCCCACACTTATAGAGTCTTCAACAAGTCCACCAGACGTGTTGAAGAATCTTGTAGTGTGGTGTTCGAAGAAAATGATAGCTCCCAAGGGGGGCAAGATGTTGTTGCTTGTGATGTAGATGATGAAATACCTCAAGATGCCATAAGAAGAATGGGTGTGGGATTTTCTGCCCCATTGAGGGACACCTTGTGGTGGACCAAGAAGAACTATGCTCTACTCAAGTGGAGCCCTCATCTACACAAGTTCAACAAGCCTCTCCTGAAGAAGCAACTAATGCACCAACCGAAGAACAAGACAAGGACCTTCATGAAAAAGAAGGGGCACCGCCATCCTCTCCGGTTATTTCAACCGCCCCTAGTTCTTCACAAGACCAAGATCAACCTACTTATGAAGAGAGTGATGATGTGCTCAATAATGATCAAGGTCAAGTTAATAGTCAAGACGGGGACCAAAATGATCAAGATGATCAAGTGATTCATCAAAGGTCAAATGAGGAGATCAAAGCCCGTCGCAAGAGAAGAGTTGAAAGGAACTTGAAACTTAGAGGTCATACCCTTGAGAGGGTTATTGGAGATTTAAGAGGCAAAGTGTCAACCCGAAGTCAATTGGCAAAATTTAGCAATCATCAAGCCTATATCTCCATGGTTGAACCCAAGAAAGTATTTGAAGCACTTGAAGATCCGGATTGGTTGGATGCTACGCATGAAGAACTCAATAACTTCAAGTGCAATAATGTGTGGGTGTTAGTGGAGAAGCCAAGAGAGTGCCGCAATGTGATTGGCACAAAGTGGATATTCAAGAACAAGCAAGATGAGCATGGAATTGTTGTGAGGAACAAGGCAAGATTGGTTGCTCAAGGTTTCTCTCAAGTTGAAGGCATTGACTTTGGAGAAACTTATGCTCCCGTGGCTTGCCTTGAGTCCATCCGTATCCTTCTTGCATATGCCACTCATCATAATTTTAGGTTGCAACAAATGGATGTTAAAATTGCTTTTCTTAATGGTCCATTGAAAGAGGAAGTGTATGTTAAGCAACCCCCGGGTTTGAGGACCTCAACTTCCCTAACCATGTCTACAAACTCCATAAGGCACTCTATGGGCTTAAACAAGCCCCACGTGCATGGTATGAGCACCAGGGAGTTGTTGTTAGACCGTGGGTTTGAAGTTGGGCAAATTGATCCCACTCTTTTTACTAAGAGGGTCAATGGGGAGCTTTTCGTATGACAACTATATGTTGATGATATTATGTTTGTCTCTAGTAACAAAGCTTTTAATGATGAATTTTCAAAGCTTATGACCGATAGGTTTGAGATGTCTATGATGGGCGAAATGAAGTTCTTTCTTGGTTTTGAAATCAAGCAATTGAAAGAAGGGACTTTTATTAATCAAGCCAAATATGTCCAAGAGATGCTCAAGAGGTTCAAGATGAAGGAACTAAATGGGGCCGCCACACCAATGCCCACTAAATGTCATCTTGAACTAGATCCCAATGGTAAAGATGTGGATCAAAAGGTATACCGTTCTATGATCGGTTCTTTGCTTTACCTTTGCGCATCTAGACCTGATATTGCATTGAGTGTAGGTG
Organism: Dactylis glomerata; assembly: GCA_007115705.1. Classification (NCBI taxonomy): domain Eukaryota; kingdom Viridiplantae; phylum Streptophyta; class Magnoliopsida; order Poales; family Poaceae; genus Dactylis; species Dactylis glomerata. The sequence continues at coordinate 2,436,172 of QXEO01000923.1, read as the reverse complement.
TGTGTGCAAGGTATCAAGCCGCTCCTAAAGAAAGCCACCTAGTGGCGGTCAAAAGAATCTTTCAATATTTGGTTCATACCCCAACTTATGGGCTTTGGTATCCTAAAGGCTCAACTTTCTCTCTTTGTGGCTACACGGATTTGGATTGGGCCGGTGATAAGGATGATAGGAAATCAACCTCCGGGGCTTGCCAATTTCTTGGTAGGTCCTTGGTGTGTTGGTCATCTAAGAAGCAAAATTGTATATCTCTCTCCACTGCCGAAGCCGAATACATTGCCGCCGCAAGTGGATGCACTCAATTGTTGTGGATGAGGCAAACTTTAAAGGAATATGATGTCAATTGTGACAAAGTGCCTCTTTTATGTGACAATGAGAGTGCTATCAAGATAGCCTATAATACGGTGCAACATTCAAGAACCAAGCATATTGAGATCCAGAATCATTTTATTAGAGATCATGTTGCTCGTGGTGATATTAAGCTTGCATACGTTTGCGCCAAGGATCAACTTGCCGATATATTCACGAAGCCCCTTGATGAAGCAAGATTTGGATATTTGAGGAATGAGCTAAATATCATTGATTCAAGGATTGTGGCTTCAGCATCTTGCAAATACACCTATATTTCAATACTTGTTTGGTTTAGGTATGGGCATGGAGATAGGGGGGAGTGCAGTCCTAATTAATTGGGCTATCCCTCCTCCCATAATGCCGATAGTAACAAAATCATTCTCTTAATATCATGTTGTGATATATGAGTTTCAATGATGAGTATTGGTTATGGACCCAAGATACATCTTCGCGATCCAATGCCATAACACTCATACATGGTGGCCTCGGCCACCGACCTCTTCTTTTCGAAGAGTTGATTCCTTGCAAATCCTATTTGAGTTCTATTGGGCTTTTTCATCGTTGTCTCTTTCTTTGATATGGGAAGGCACTAGCATTGGATTTTCCAATGATTTTTTATTGTTTTTGCAATGTTAAGTGCCGAGAACCACTCCATGCATGTTTTCCATCCTAAGCCTTCTTACCTAAAAGCCTAGCATCTCTCTCTCTCTCTCATGCATGCCCAGAAATTCATATTCAGAATTTTTCTATTCCTGGCGATCTAGGCCGGCTATTGCCGGAATTAGTCCGAGAATAGCCGGCCTTAACCCCGGTTAAAGCCGGTCCCAGCGACGACCGGCTATTTCCCCCTCAGGGCTGTGGGGTGAGGACGTTTCCTCCCCGGCTAAAGCCGGTCCCATCAAGGACCGGCTATTTCCCCCTCAGGGCTGTGGGGTGAGGACGTTTCCTCATTACCCCCCTTGCCTCTCCTCTCTAGCCGTCGCCCCTCCCTGGACCTGCCGCCGCTGTCCGTCGTCTCCCTGGCTGCCGGAGCCCCCTCCCCGGTCGGTCATCCTCTCCGGCGCCTCCTCCCATGGACCAGGGTACCCTCCCCATTCTCTCCTCTCTCCCTCTCACTAGGTGTAACCTAGGGTTAGGGTTAGATTATTTTTTGGTACCTTGGGCAGTTTGGGAGGTCTTGGATTCTTGGTTCTGCCTAGCATAGCATAGCATAGATCAAAACACTTGACTAGATTTGATGGCCTACATGTGCGATTTCGCAACCAGTTCATATGGTCCGGCTAAAGCCAGTGTCAGACCGGCTAAAGCCGGCCTAAGTCCGGAAATAGCTGGTGTAGATCACCAAGCTCTGTCCTGTTTTTTTTTCTTTTTAGGCTATTGCTTTTGATCCTCTGGCATGCATGCTTATCCTATATGCTATCTATCTTTGTGTTGTTCGCAGGTGGCTCTCATCCTAAGCGGTCTCGCTATGTTGATCCATCTATGGGTCGACGCAAGTAACAACAAGACACTCGAGTGTCTGCTGCTGTCAAGAAGAAGAGGTTGGAGGAGAGGAAGAATAAATCCTTGTTTGCTAACATTGTTGATCTCAAGAGGTTGACAAAGCAAGAGTATCGCGAGTTATGCGAACAAAAGTTCTACCTCATGCCCAGGGACACCACTAGCGCTTACTTCTACTGGACAGAGCATGAGAGGATCTATGAGCAGGTTTATGCAAGCATGAGCACCAAGGTTTGCCCCATGAAGTTCACCAACATTGTGTCACTGTCCAAGGATGAATATTTTGCTGATGCTCTTTGGGTCATGGAGAAGATGGGATTGCACAAGTTGATGGTCTTCAAGCAAGACTACAGTCCTCGTTTGATCCAGCAGTTCTATGCCACTTTGGAGTTTGACACTCGGGATGAGGTGGACTTCACATGCATGTCAGATGAGGTGAGGAAGAGCTTGACCATCACTCGCTTTGGGCAGCTCTTGGGCTACAGGTTTGATGGTATTCACCGACCTAGAGGTGCCCACATGCATCTTGACACCACCGAGTACAACAAGAGGAAGATCCAGTGCCTCTATGGTCCTAGGGGCAAAGTGGGAGATACTGCCAATCTCCTTCCCCTTTATGATATTCTGCTTCGGATGTTTCGTGCCAACATTTCTCCAAGTGGTGGCAACAATGACTCCATTATAGGTGGACTTGTGCATCTTCTCCACCATGCCCGCCTAGTCTTTTAGGCCGGTAGGGAGTGTGAAGGGATGGAGATTGATGTGATGCACTTTATCTTCTCGGAGATGAAGATTGCTATGCTTGACAAGAAGATTCCCCCTTATGCTCCATACATCATGAGGCTCATCTTGGACAAGGGCATTGAAGGAGACTTTGAGATTGAGGAAGATTTGCACTATGATGATATGGAAGTCCACAAGCCCAACAAGCTCTACAAGAAGACAGCACACTTGTTGCCTAGCACCTCAAGTGCTTTCCCTCATGGTGCTTCAAGTGATGTGTTGGGTAGCAACCGCTATGCTAGTGGTTGTAGGAGGAAGAATGTGCATCCACCAAGTGGTGGGATGGGTCAAGAGATGAAGAAGCTAAAGTGGTGGCAAAGGGCCTTGTTTTGCATGAACAATGATGTTCGCCAAACCCAATACAAGGACTATGTGGAGCGCAAGCATATCCACAAGAAGCAACACGATTTGGATGCTCGGTTGAGGGTTGTGGAGAAGGGAAAGGGGCTAGCACTCAAGAAAAGTCCCAAGAACAAGACAAGTCCGCGGACACCTTCTCTTTTGGCAAGTGGAATGAGGGCTCATCTTTTGATTGGAAGGAATTGGCCGAAGTCACTTCAAAGGGCACAGAAGCCATTGAAGAAGAAGATGAGGAAGAAGATGAAGATGAGGAGGATGAGGACTTTGACACATTTGAGGATTGATCTTGTGGTGTTCTCTCCCTTTTTGGCGTCTTGATGCCAAAGGGGGAGAAAGTCTATTTGCATGTGTTTCCATTTGGATTTGGTCGGGTCACAAGCTTTTATCATTTGCTTGCTTGTGTCCCATTGTTGAACTCTATTTGGATTTATCGTTTGGAACTCTGTCTACTATGTGTTGAACTATGTGCTATATTATGTGTGTAGTAGACTTATTTATGTTGACGATTGATCCTACTTGCTATATTCTTGTCATGTCATATATGCTTGTTGTTATGTGCTATAATTATTATCATATCTTGTGCACATATGGATCTTGTTATAAATTCTAGGGGGAGTTCTTCTAGTTGACGTGTCCTTGTATTCAAATACAAAATCTAAAATAGGACACATAGCAAGGGGGAGCTCCGTCTATATTTTATAATGTTTGAAACATGCAAAAATTATGTATTGTCATCAAACACCAAAAAGGGGGAGACTGAAAGAGCATCTCCCGCCTAATTGATTTTGGCGTTTGTTAACAATACATTATCTATTAATGTGTGCGTTAATCTTTGTAGGATTTTATTATGTTCTTGCACAAGATATTGGGTTTCCTATATTATAATTCATGATAATCATTGCTCAAAGGAAATCCATGAGGTGATGGTATTTATAAGCTCGGGAAGATGAACTTATTGAAGTTTGGCTGAGCAGGCCGGCTATAGCCGGACCCTAGACTGGCTTTAGCCGGTGTGCACAGACTTTGGGGCGAAAAACCCCTCTATCGCAATCCGGCTATTTGTCCGGCTATTTCTGGCCAGTCCGGATATTTGCAGGCTATCTATAGACAGTGTGGAGGCTGGCTTTAGCCGGACTTAACTCTAGCTTTAGCCAGACTTTCCTGGCAGCCAACGGTCAGATTTTTCGGGGGGGGGGGTATAAATACCCCCCTCCTTCTTCCCCAAGGAGCTGCTCGTCCCAAGCTCAAGAACACCATTATTGGAGCCACGAAATTCACAAGATCTCCCCCCTCAACCCACCAAAGCTCTTGATCTTTGGAGAATCAAAGGAGGAGGCCTTGATCTACATCTTCACCGAAGCGATTTACTTTCCCCTCTCATTTGCTTGAGGGCCCTTGTATCTTGGGTTTCCTTGAATCCCTAGACCTTGATTTGTGTATTTGATATCTTGCTACTTGTTGTTTGACAGCATTGTGTTGTCCTTGGGAGCCTCCAATTCGGTTGTGGATGCGTGCCCCAAGATTGTAAAGGCCGGTTCCGCCTTGAGGAATCCCTTAGTGGAAAGTAAGCTAGGCCTTTGTGGCAAAAGCTTGCACCGGAGAATAGGGTGAGCCTTTGTGGCGTTGGTTAGACTTTTGTGGCAACCACGCCTCTCCAACGTAGACGTACTTCCCCTAAAAAGGAAGGAACTACGGGAATCACATCCGTGTCTCTGTGTGCTCCACTCTCGGTTACCTCTATCCTTTATTGCCTTTATATATTGTATCTTGTTTAGCTTGCTAGTTGTCATATAGCTAAATTCACCCTAGTTGCATATCTAGAGAATTTACCTTTTGTGTCAAGCCTAAATTGAAAAAAATTAAAATTTGAGTAGCACCTATTCACCCCCCCCCCCTCTAGGTGCCCTTACGATCCGTTCACATGTGCATGAGAAAGTCCACATTCCCTGACTCAGTGTACAAGTTTTGCAAAGAAGTGTTGTAGGTATTCGGCAAAGAAACCCTAAGAGATAACCAAATGTTTTTGACACTACTCCTATATTTTTTATCAACAGGTCAAGTGGGTTTATAAAGGACATGTTGGTAAGTGCACCGTCATACTTGAAGCTATTGCATCTCAAGTGATTTGGATTTGGCATTTTTATGTGGCATGATAGGTTCTTATAATGAGACCACCATGTTTCAACGCTCTCAAAATACTCTCTAGGCTTCCAGAATGCAAATCTCGAGAGGTCCACTATGAGAGCAATGTTCACCAATATAACAAGGATACTATCTAGCCGATGGTATCTATCCTACATAGTCCATATTTGTGAAGGCAATCTTTGATCCTCTAGAAGAAAACAAGAAAGGTTTGTCAAAGAACAAGAGAGCGCTAGGAATGATGTGGAGCGGACATTTGGCGTGCTCCAATCATGTTAGGCTATTGTTTGGCACCCTGCTAGAACATGGAGCATCAAGATGATGTGGGAGGTGATGGTTTGTATGACTCTATGCCTAAGAGTGGGACTTTCAAGGTGAGTTGATTGAGCGTGTTCCAACAATTTATGCATGCCCATCATGAAATCCGTGATCGGTTAACTCACAACCAACTTCAAGATGATTTGGTTGAGCATATTTGGATGCATGTAGGAAATAACTAGTCTCGTCTCATGTACTCTCATTTTACTTGATTTTATTTTGATGTTATTTAATTGTGTAAATATTGTTTTTGAAAAATATTTAGACTTGTGAACTATGTTATTTAGATTATTATATATATGGTATTGCTTGAAAATGGTTGACATGGACAAATACAAAAAGGAGAAAACAATTCAGATAGAATTAAATAGTCATGCCGTTGGGTGCACCCCACCCAAAGCAGACCAGGTGTGGACAGAGACATCAAACTCATCTGTGGGCATGGATTATTTACACTTTTGGTGTCCAAAATAGATACTCCCTCGTTTTCATATTACTCCGTATATCAAGTTTAGTTAAAGTCAAATTTTGCAATGGCTGCTAACTTTATATGATAAAATATCAATTTATACAATTCAAAATTATATATTTTAAAAGTATAAATTGCATTACATTTCTAATAATATTGATTTGATTATGTAGATAATGATATCTTTCTCTATATGAGTGATCAAACTTTATTAACTTGGACTAAACCTTATTTGCGGAGTACTCCCTCTGTTCAAAAATATAAGATGTTTTAGCCTTTTCTGATACACATGTATCTCAAAAGCTTTTTAGTATGTAGGTTCACTTATTTAGCTTCCAACCTACACACTAAAAGATGTTTAGATAAATAGTATTAAAAAAACTAAAACATTCTTATATTTTAGAACGGAGGAAGGAGACTCATATGGTTTTGGAACCAAAGCTGGTGTTCGTCCAACAGATGAACTCTGCAAGACCGGACCGTTATTCACTGAACCCTAGGTTTCCTGGTTATCAAGCCATCGCCACAAACTGTGGCACATTCACATTACCGACTGCATTAATCTGGCCGATGGGTATTCTTCTTTGTGATATGAAATACTGACTTCGTACATGTTTTACTTATTTTATTGACGCGTGCGTGTTGTACGCCCCGTGGGGATATAATTAACAAGCGTGCTCATGAGTTAGTAGCTTTGGGTGTAGGAGTAGCTCCTGATACCCCCGTATTTTGGACAATGAGCTACCCTAGTTCTGTAACCCGTTTAGTGACCAGCGATCGAGCCGTGTCTTAATAAAATACGAATGTTCCATGTAAAAAAAGCATTCAACCGGTTGACCGCCGAACATGTATTTGTCATAGCATTCGGAAAAAATGCAGATAGTTCAAAAAAAAAAAATCTTAATTCATAAATTTTGCCTATCACGGAATTCTTCCATCTTATTGTGTTGGTTTAGAAACAATCTTACACGACGCATATAGGCCCCCTTCTTTTCAGCTTATTTTCCAGATTCTCCCAGAAGCTACCCTCCACCAGCTTCTCCCAGAATCTCGTTTCTAAAATTTACACAACAATCTAGATAAGTATTGGGAAGACTCCCAGCTTATTTTGGACAATGAGCTACCCTAGTATCGCACGTCCACATCCACATGTCAATCACACATTAACTCACACGTACTCCTCGGTCAGCTCAGACGCTGAACTTCACCTTGTCGCTGTACCCCGTCTGCAGGTCGTAGAACCTCGACCACAGCATGATCCCGCCGTACTTGCTGGACTTCTTCACCACCGGTAGCACCGTCGAGATGAGGTCGTTCGGCTGGATGAAACCGCTGCCGGCGGCCGCGGGCGCCGCCGGGAGCCCGAGGAACACCTGCTTCGCCGGTATCCGCGTCCACATGTCCCACGCGCTCGCGAGGTTGCCCACGCCGGCGGTGGCGTTGAACTGGCACGGCGGGTTGTTGTAGAACTGCACCCACACGTAGTCGAACAGGCCCTTGCTGAGCGCGGGGCCGAGCGACGCGTCCGGGAACGGGCACTGCGGCGCCGCGGAAAGGGCGAGCGCCCTGTACCCGGCCAGCCTCTTGAGTTCCCGTGCCAGGTCGTCCCAGTGCGCGCTGTTGCCGCTCTCGATGTCGAAGTCGACGCCGTCGAGGACGGCGTCCCCGAGCGGCCTCGACGCCGACGTGCCGCCGAGGTAGTTGTCCCAGATGTACTTGGCGACGTTCTTGGCGTCGGCGGCGGAGGAGAGCTCGTACCTGACGACGCCGCCGCCGATGGAGAGCAGGACCTTGATGCCGCTTCTCTGGCAGGACCTGATCTGGTCGGCCAGGAAGGTGCAGCCGTTGGACGCGGGGTCGCAGTGGCCGGCTAGGTTCAGCACGGGTGTCTGGCCGTTGCCGAAGGTGAAGAGGAAGGCCACGTTGACGAACTTGAAGTTGCCGGTGGCGCACGTCTCCGCCAGCGAGTCCTCGTTGCCGTTCTGGCCCCAGTAGATCGCGATGCTGCCGGCGCGCGCACCGGCGGCCAGTCCGGCCAAAGTAAGCAGCAGCATTGCCGGGAACAGTTTGATCGCCATCTTGGTTGCTTGGCGGCGCCGGTGATAGCTGAATTTGAACTGATGTGCGAACGAACGAAGGTTCTTGGTGTATATATAGCTGAATGATCCAGCGAGGCGCCAGAGCAGCAGCGACGCAGCTTCGTTCAACGGTTCATCGTTCGTTAGGCCGGCCTGCTCTGCTCGCCGCCGTCACAAGTTGACCGGGCACGTCTGGATGAAGATACAGTATATGAGACCGAGTGGTGTTAGGAGCATCTGCGACTTAATTGTCCTCGCAATCAGGGCGTTGGCGGGGTATGATATTTGCGAGGCGGGTGCAAGCTGGTCACCGTCGGCAGTGGTTGACCTGAACTCGTCGTCGTTTCTGAGATTAGCTTCCAGTTATCTCGCGCCCATCTGCCGGGATGCGAAGGGAAGATGCCTTCCCCTGTTTCTCTTCCAAACTTTCTTTGATTTGCTGAAAGCTAGCATTGGCATCGTTCCACAAGCCATGCGAGTGTGGGCTGGCTGGCCAAACTTATTATTCCGAGAGGCGGCTATCTGCAGCCAATCTATCTCGCTGTCTTCGAACAAACGCAGACTAGCAACTGTTTGCTCGTACAGAGGTCCTATATCACGGATGACATTGCGGAAATAATTAGGAAATTAATCCTGTTTGTCCCTGTCGGTTGTGAATTGTCACGGATAAGTCATACAGTACCAAGAAATTAGGCCGTGGCCCTGAATTGGTCTATATTAGTATCTTACCTTATTTTATTCTTTTGTCGCAGTACTGCACTAGAGACCTTATCTCCCGTGACATTTCACTATCGATTCAACGATTCAGGCACAACAAGTTTCCCGAAAAGAAAATTCAGGCACAGACAGCAAAATGAAGAACAAACAAACTCACGTGATTCGCATATCTTCAATCTGTTCGCAGGATAGGCCGAAATCCTCCAAACTTTACGGCGAATCCGACGATTAGCAACTTCCGGAGATGGCTCTATAGGCAACTGATTGAACATTTTAGTAATGCCTCTGGTGTGAAGAATGGATAATCAGCCGACTAAATTGGATGATTCTGTGTACTCATCCCGATTGTCAACTTGACAAAAACTATGTATTGGATGATGTCCAGTGCACTAGCAAAATTCGCGGACAAGGTTGAGAACATAAAGGACATAATAATTCGCACTTTTAGACCGAAAATTATGCAGTCTGAACAAGAAAGACCACACTGATTTTTTTATTGGAAAAATTAAATGAACGCCACTGAAATAAGTCATTTGAACATGTGATTAATGCTTCATAGTTCATGAAGTGGAGTGCTAGCTACTTGCACAAAAGGATTCGTATTTTGTAGAATCAGTGCCCGCAAAAATATAAAATTTGAAATTTTAACTGTAGGTTGATTCACAACAGATTTTCTAAAACATGACACTAATTATAAAAGTGCCCAATTTGTTTCCACAAATAACTAATTTTACTATTAAAAAAGTTTTTGCTAATCCACAATGCCTATAACCATTGGTCATGCATTGATCTCCATGGCTCAAACCATATTTTCTTAAAACTCTAAGAACAAATACTACATTTATTTAAAATTCAAAAAAAATACTACATTTATTTGCACTTGAATTATTTTAATATTTATGAACAAAATTGTAAAGTTGGCTGACAGATTTTATCAGTCAACTGAGACAATAATATAATTTTCTTCCACTAGACGAACAATTATTACAACACACTGAACATCTTTTTCTCTATGATTTTATTGTGAAGTTGGCGAGAAATAGCATTTCCTCAACTGACGAATCGCATAAACATAACCATTTTAGTAAATACAAATGTATAATGGATTGCAAATACAAAACCAAGATGAGCAATAGTGTCTCGCTATTTTAACAATTACATACACATTTTAAGAAGCCATAATCTTGCAACATTCACATCTAGGTTCCTAAAATAGTTGGATGTAGACACATATATTGCAAGTTATGATACGGAACCACTAGTTCATCACCAGTTCTCCAGGAAAATTGATTGGGAGCATGCACATACAAGATGGCAAGATGGGTTAACCAATGACCAACAAAAACTCAACATGCAGCCATAAGACTATCAATGCCAAATTTGTCAGAAAATTGTCACGATCAATTGTTGTCGATCTACGTGACCAAACCAATACTTTCTCCCTAATGTGAGCAACGATCAACACACTGGAATAAAATAAAATATGGAAGAACTTTATTCATTGTACAAAAGAAGGGTAGATAAACACAAGTAATAAACATTGAAATAATTTATTCTCCAAATAAACGATCAATCTAGATTTTGTTCACAAGGTGATAACAAACATTAAATATTATCTTGCAAAATGGAGTGTGTTTTGCGGACAAAAGGACCAAGGTGGATTGCAGATCCATGACTTGGAGGCAAAAAACACTGATGTGTTTATTGAATGGTTGTACAAACTTCTCATTGAGGATAGGGTGTGGCAAATTATTTTGTAGATTGGAACAAAAGCTCCATCATATGACTGCACCACGCGGAACGTTACGTCTCTACCACGCGAAACCAGGCGATCGGATCTCACCTGCCTCCCGCCGGCGCTGCCGCAGATCGCCCCGTCTCTGTGGCACTACTAGGAAAACCCTTATATGTGGAGCATCATTTTGGGGCTTAGTGGCGCATCTGTGGTGCGCCACGCATATCAAGCCACTGGTATTTATTATCAGTGATGCACGGCTATATGCGCCACGGTTATGTGTCCTATCCGTGGCGCACCTAAGTGGGGTGCGCCACGCATAATATCTGTGGCGCACCCGTTTTAGGTGCGCCACGGATAGGGTGCGCCACTGGCATTAAAAAGGATGCTCCACTGATATATTTTCTATTTGTATTTTTTTCGAGAATACATCAGAAATATATAGTATACAGCACAAAAATATACAGTATATAGCAGAAATGCAAAGATATACACATCAGTAACACAGGAATTCACCAAAATACATCAATATGAAGTCAAGTGTCGGAAGACATCAATATAAAGTCAAGTGTCGAAATACATCAATATGAAGTCAAGTGTCGAATCATTAGACAAGTTAAGTACAACTTTGATCATTACATATTATATATGGAGTTACATATCACCTAGACTACTATATGAACGAATAGATCACACCGGCGACGACGATGAGCAAGATCGAGACCATGATCAAGAACTTCATCCGATTCTTCTTCCACACGTGTCTCCTCCACTTGGAGACCGCGAGCTCTCTTGTCTTGTACCCTTTGTAGCAGTTGCCGCTGAAGTTGGTCACCTGTGCCTGGCAGTCCTCCCACTCCTCGTAGACTCCTGGAACCCGACCACTGTACACCACGTACCACTTCCCCATCTCTCTATAGACATGTAGTATATATGTTATGCAACGAAAGGAATGAAAAAGTGCAAAAACATGCTTGCATGATCACAAATACTATGGCAAGAATTCATAAGCCTAGAATAAAACATAGCATGGATGACGATCGATCATATATAAGCAAGTCCAACATCGATCGTCAAGGCATTACGAGCCTCGGCAAGTTAAGGTTTACACACACATGTCCAACAATAGTTCAGAAACAACACTAGGATAGTAAAGTTTACGATACATCGACCCAACACCGCTAGCTAGCCACAGACATCATGTAGTCCTCGTCGGGAACGGGCGCACGCCCTCTCTCGTCATGAACGTCCTTGTGTTGCTGTTGCCTGTCAAAACCCACCGGCGAGCAGCGACGAGCAACACGAAGAGCCGGGAGGCTCCCAGAACTGCTGGTGGGCCCTGGTCCCTCGGGCAACGGCCCGCAAAACTCCGGCACACGTCCTGGCTGATGCAAGGGCGTGCCACCTGACCTATACCTGATCAGGAAGGTGATGGATTGCTTCGATTAGTTTCCTGCATGGCAGACACGTAAACATTAAATACGAGCCTCGATCGGCTCTCAGGTTTCCCTGTGAATCGGCTCATGTAGCCGATTGTCCCATGGATCTGCATTGGATCTACGATAACATGGGGTTTTGCTTTATCAATACAAGTCAAATCGATCTACGACAGTTTAACGCTTTCACCACATAATTGGAACATCTCACACGTAATTGAGCCTGGTAGATACGAAAGATAACAGAAAACTAACCCTAGAGGAGGCCAGAAAACCAACGTAGAGTCAATTTCCGGAACAACTCCTCTCGAATTGGCAAACCATATCCTTACGTACTACTGGATCGTTCAACCCGTTTGTGAGGCCTAACCATGCGGATATCAAACTAATCCTTGGAGAACAAGGAACAACTATGACAGATTGAATCAACTGAATAAAGATCAAGCAAGATGCTGCCCTTACACCCAAAATAGGTGCAAAGGCAGCGAGATCTCTAGGGGCAGCACGACTAAGCAAACATAATCGAAAGCACCGATGCTAGCCCAAACAGATCTATGATAACAGTATTACTCGCCATCAACAAGGCTTCAGTACGAGCAACACCAAATAACACATAAGCATATGCTGCCTAGATCGCGAGATGCGATCTAGGCAGCACGACGCTTACCTGAAAGAAACCCTCGAAACAAGGGGTGGCGATGCGCCGAGATTGTGTTTATTGTGAACGTGGTCGTCCTCCTTTCTCAATAACCCTAGGTACATATTTATAGTCCGGAGACTTTCTATCTTTGGAATAAACCTAACAACTCTATCTCTTGTTTAAACCGAAACGTACTCTATCATAATATACAGATACACGGGCAATTAGCCCAAATCCACGCGCAAGGCCGATCCAGCCTCCAAGCCCATCTTGATTACGGCCCATCTCCTCATTTGGCCAAAATGTGGCGATAACACATGCCCCCCTGGTTTTGGCAATAATAATTCCAAAACCACTCTGTTTTTTCTTCATCGGGTCACGCGTTGCAGAGCAGAACCGTCATATCGCCTCCTCATCATGATGCCTCGCCTTCTCAACTTCTCCGCAGTACACGATTTGACAACTCTGGCACCACATTCTCGAAAACCGCTATGGCATTAAACCATCTTCCACTATTCCCCTTATTTAAATCTATCCGAACCATTTGCATCCTCATTCTTCTCCAATAGCCAAAACTTACCAATCCCAATGGGAAACCACAGGAATAGCCGATGCCTTGACTTTGTCATTGTCTCCCCTTGAGAAACATGAAAATCTTCTAAAAACCATCGGCTATTTCTGGTCTGATGCTCTGAATTGCTTCATGTTCGGCCATGGCCCCATGACACCAACTCTGTTAGACGTGGTGATGATTACTGGTCTAGACGTCACATCACCCAGCCCCTCTGCTTTTATGCTGCCAAAAGTCCCCTTCAAGCTTTCTTCCAAAACAGATTGCACGAACTGGGGTGCTTATCTTCGAAGCCACATGAAAACTAAGGGCCCTGTCACAGAGAAAGAACACACGGCCTTCCTCAATTTCTGGCTGGAACACTTCATATTCTGTGGCCCTTCCCTTGCTCCAACCAAGAATTATCTTCCCTTGGCCTACGAACTTGCCAGAGGCACTCAACTTGGCATCGGCAAACTGTTCCTTGGAGAAGTCTATAGATATTTCCAGTTGATGTCTGTCAAACTATCCTCCCACATAGCAGTAAAAACAGGAGGTCCTTGGTGGTTTATTCAACTATGGGCTCAGCTGTACTTTCAAAACCATATCCCAAACTTCCCCCTTTTGGCAAGTTGCACCTTTCCAGATGCCAAAGGGAAGCAGATCCGATGCACCAGCTACGGCCAAGCTCTGTATAGCCTGCCAGGTAGTAAACTGATCCCTCATGAAGCATCCAAGTGGTTCAGCATTTTCTTCCAAGGCCTGGACAATCCTATCTTCTTTCCTTACACGGAGGAATCGGAAAATTTTGAAAATCCAATCTCCTTCAGGCTGGACAACTTTGCCGATGACACTAGCACTCGGCAGCTATTCTCCACTGTGATCCGTCCCTGCTTCCTCCCAGTTGGCATGAGCACATCCAACAGAATAATCAAGCCTGGATACGAGTTCTACCAGCCGGTCGTAGCAGCTCGGCAATTTGGCCTTGGGCAAGTACCTCCTCATTTCTTTCTCCACCACCTCACAGAGAGCAGAGCTGACCTGCCCGATTCTCTCACCAGTCAGAGGTGTTATTCTTTCTTCGATGCTCTGACCATCCCAATTCCTAACAACCTCACCTTCGCTTCATCAACCGATGGTTTTGAGAACTGGTGGTCGATGTGGAAGACTCATGCCTTCAGAAGGGCTCTGGGACCATTGCTGGAACAGCTCGATGCTGAATATGACATCCCCGTAGAACAGGTACTGCTACTGGTAAATTTTCTTGATGCAGCTCACGGCGATGCTTTTAATATCCTGCTCTGTCTCCTTGCAGCAACAAGATGGTCCAGAACCTACCAACGAGGATGGCTCCCCCTTCGAATTCCTCCCACCAGCTCCTGTGGTCCTTTTCTGCAAAAACTCGCCACCTTTGAAACAGGTCGTGATGCAGAACCAACCGATATCACCAAAATCGGCTTCCAAGAGCCAAGCAACTTCCGGGTCAGCTGCCTCCCGAGTTCCAACTAAAACAAGAACGGCGGTGAGGAAGATAGTGGCCAAGAAAACTTTGAGGCGCCGGAGCCCTTCTCCGGAAAGCTCGCACGTACGCTGATTCATGCCTTGGTTGATCTCATTTATCTTTGTAAACATGCTCGTGCTTACCAACTCTCCCTTTCTTATAGGTCTCCATCGAAGACACCTCCAGCGAGGAAACACAATCCAATCGAGGAGATTCGAGCTCAGCAGACTCTGAGAGAACCACCACACCGAGCCAGCCAGATGTGCCACCATCGGCTTCCAGGAAAAGGCCTGTTCCTGAACCTGTTGCCCCCCGAGCAGCAGTCGAGGCGGGGCAAGCTGTGAGCCCCAAGAGGGCTCGCAAGGGACTGCAAACTTCTTCTTCGAGCCAGGAGGCTTCGAAAGTAATTATCCTCCATACTCTTACCACTCCTTTTTTATGCCGATTCATTGCTATTCACATCGGCTAAGCACCTTTCATGCAGACGAAGGACACTCCTAGTGGGAAAGTCGGGGAAGTGCCGATGTCTTCCGCAAGCCTGGATCTAGTAATCCCTGAAGGTGTAGATGAAACGGTTGCCAATCTGGCCAAGCCCTCAGCAACAACACACGAGCCGATTGTTTCGCCGTCGGCTTTCCCCTTGATCTCAGGAAAGGTATGTTCGCTTCTTTCGACTCATCCTTCCCTGTTTGACGCATACTGACGCCACTTCTGCCTGCCAGGGTTGTGATATCTCAGGCTTGCTGACGTTCGACCCTGAATCCATCGAACCAGCTCCCTCTGCCGCCAACGATGAACCACGAGCAAGCGCTGTTCTACCTCAATTCCAGCGTCTCAAAGCCTTACTGTCCTCCCCAATCGAGAGGTTGGTCGAGGGTTCTGAAGAGGTGAAGAGTGTTCTTGACGAAATCAAGGACCAACTCCCGGTAGCATTGCAGGTGAAGCTTTGGCCAGTTGTGACTCTGTCTTTCTACGGGTCAAGGGTGAAGTTAGCTCGTGAGAGGATCAATCTACGCCACGCCCAACTCCCACTGAAGGCCGATATTGCAGCCAAATGTCAGCGGCTTAATGAGAAAAAGGCGTCTCTGGATGCCAAAACTGACACCTCTGTCAGCACCGCCGAGCTTGCATCCTTAAAAAAGGAATTGGAAGATCTCGAAGAGAAGGTCCGGGCGACTAAAAAGCTCATTCATGACAAGGAAGCATTCATCGCCCGCTCCCAAGACGAAGCAGAAGGCCTCAAAGCTCAACTGAAGACTGATCTGGCAGAAATGCGTGCCCTGAGCAAGCAGCTAGTGACGGGCAAGGACGATGATGACGTAGCCGAGATCGCCGAGGTAGATCGTGTCCGTGCTGACGCCCTCCGTGCCTTCGAGGCATTCCTTCAGTAGCTTATTCATGTAACCTGACACCTGCTCGTAACAGTCTGAACCTCGAGAGTCGATGGCTGTGCATTGTTTTTTTTTTATTTGGCCGATTTCATGTATCGGCCCCCATATTTCACTGTTCATCATCTTTTTTTACTAGCCGATTTCATGTATCGGCCCCCATATTTCACTGTCCATCATCTTTTTTTACTGGCCGATTTCATGTATCGGCCCCCATATTTCACTGTCCATCATCTTTTTTTACTGGCCGATTTCATGTATCGGCCCCCATATTTCACTGTCCATCATCCCACATGCTTGGGAAATATTTCTTGAGATGCTGACCGTTGACAGCCACTGGGAATTTCACACCGTCCAGCTCCTCAAGCATGTACGCGTTGCCCCTTAAAACTTGGTCGACCCTGTATGGCCCGTGCCAATTTGGAGACCATTTACCGTATGCTGCATCCTTAGTTCCCAATGGCAATACAGCTTCCCATACCAGATCACCAACGTGGAACTCCTTTGGTCTCACCTTCTTATTATATGCACGAGCTACCTTGGCTTTGTTCTCTTTAATTTTCTCAAGCGACCACAGCCTAAGTTCAGTTAAATCCTCAACACTGTCACTCATCAGGGCTGCATATTCTTCAGTTGTTAGATCGTTCTGAAAAGTGACACGTCTCGATCCAGCCGTAATCTCCCATGGCAATACGGCTTCTTGTCCATAGACTAGATGGTATGGCGAGGTTTGTGTCGCTCCATGACATGACATGCGATAAGCCCACAAAGCTTCTGACAAAACCTCGTGCCAACGCCTAGGGTGCTCGTCGATTTTTCTCTTGATCAGCTTGATAAGGCTCTGATTGGACGCTTCAGCTTGCCCATTTGCTTGAGCATAATATGGAGATGATCGGATCAGCTTAATTCCCGTGTCCTCGCAGAACTCTCTAAACTCGTGAGAAATGAAGACCGAACCTCCATCGGTCGTGATAGTTTGGGGAATCCCGAATCTATGAATGACATGTTCTTTCACGAAATTGATAACATCCTTCGAGTTTACTGACTTCATAGGGACGGCTTCCACCCATTTAGTGAAATAATCCGTAATGGCCAAAATCCACATGTGGCCTTTGCTTGATGGAGGATTGATCTTGCCAATCATATCCATGCCCCAACCTCGGAATGGCCAAGGCTTGATGATGGGGTTCATCGCTGATGCAGGTACCATCTGAATCTTCCCGAATTTCTGACATGCTTGACACCCTTTATAGTACTTAAAACAGTCCTCAAGCATGGTGGGCCAATAAAACCCTGATCGCCTGATCAACCATTTCATCTTGTGAGCCGATTGGTGAGTTCCACAGGCGCCTTCGTGTACCTCGTGTAGGAGCCGATTCGCCTCGGTTGGCCCTAGACATTTGAGCAATAGCCCTTCCAGAGTCCTGTAGAACATGTCATCCCCAATAAGCACATACTTCATGGCCTTGTACCTTATCCGTTTAGGTGCCCCCCGAGCCGAATCTTTCAAGTAATTGAAGATATCGGCTCTCCAGTCGTCCGCCTCCAGGAACTGTACCTGAACATCAGTTCCATCTGCTATGTCCTTGTAGCCTGAAGCCATCTGTGCAAGATCATTCGCCTCGGTATTCTGCGACCGCGGGATCCAGTTAAAGTTTAGATATCTGAACTGTGCCATCAGCTCACGGCATTGCAACCATAATGGGAAGAGTGACTCGCTCTCACACTTGTATTCGTCCGTGAGTTGGGAAATCACCAATTTGGAGTCTCCAAAAAGTTCCACTGCTTCTGCTCCGGCTTCAATGAGCAACTCCATTCCCTTGCGTATTGCCTCATACTCAGCGACATTGTTGGTGCAAGGGGTAGATAGCCTGATGGAGAAGGAATATGTTGCCCCCCGGGGCGACACGAGTAGAATGCCGATGCCGCAACCATCATCACAAGCCGATCCATCGAAAAACATAGCCCATGCACGTACATACAGTGCTGCGATATCAGTGTTGATTCGTTCAGCAATAAGATCGGCCAACGCTTGTCCCTTAACCGCTTTGGCGGGTTGATACCGGATATCAAATTCCGATAATGCAAACATCCATTTGCCGAGTCGGCCTTTCAACACAGGAGCCGACAGCATATGTTTTATGACATCTGATTTGCATATGATGATAATCTCTGCTGACAGCAAGATGTGTCGCAGCTTGGTGCAGGTGAAAAATAGGCAGAGGCATAATTTCTCGATCTCAGGATATCTCGTCTCTGCATCCAGCATCCTTCTGCTGATGTAAAACACAACTCGCTCCAGACCATCATAAACTTGCACCACCACCGAGGCGATGGACGTGTCAGCCACCGACAAGTAAATGTAGAACGGCCTATCCTGCTGCGGTGGAACCAACACTGGCGGCTTCGTTAGATATTCTTTGATCTCGTCGAAGGCTCGTTGTTGTTCTGTCCCCCAGCGGAACTCCTCATCAGATTTAATTTTCACCAGTCCCATGAACGGCTCTATTCTTCCTGACAGATTGGAGATGAACCTTCTGACGAAGTTGATTTTGCCGATGAGACACTGCAGTTCTTTCTTCGTGGTAGGTGGCTTCATTGTTCGCACTGCCTCCTGACTTTTCAGGCCGATCTCAATTCCGCGTTCATGGACCAAGAAACCCAAGAACTGACCGGCCGTCACACCGAAGGCACACTTCTTTGGATTCATCCGTAGCCCGAATTTTCTGGTTCGGTCCAGGACGCGTCGCAGATCGTCCAAGTGTCCTTGTACTGAAGCAGACTTGACTACCACGTCATCGATATAAATCTCCACCAGCTTGCCGATCAGATCATGAAAAATGTAATTCATGGCTCTTTGGTATGTGGCGCCGGCATTCTTCAGTCCAAATGTCATGACTACATATTCGAACAACCCCACCGAACCTGGGACTCTGAACGCAGTCTTGTGTATATCTTCTGGAGCCATAAAAATTTGATTGTAACCGGCATTGCCATCCATAAAGCTCAAGACCTTATGACCAGCAGCTGCGTTGATCAATGTCTCTGCTACCGGCATCGGATACTCATCCTTTGGAGTGGCTCTATTGAGATCCCGAAAATCTATGGCAACACGCCATCGGCCATCCTTTTTCTCTACAGGTACGATACTAGAAATCCACTCAGCATACCTGCATGGCCTGATGAACCCAGCTTTCAACATTTTCTCGATCTCTTTCTTGACTTCCTCTAAAATTTCGGCCTTCATCTGTCGTGCTCGCTGCTGGAATGGCCGAAACCCTTTTTTAAGCAGGAGCCGATGCTCAATGATGCTCCTGTCTAACCCGGGCATCTCCGTATAGTCCCAGGCAAAGCAATCTGGATATTCTTTCAACAAAGCTATCATCGGACCCCGCAGATTCGGATCTAACTTTTTGCTGATAAATGTCGGTCGTGGCTTATCCCCAGGACCGATGTCAATCTCCTCTAGCTCATCAGCGGATGTAAACCCATACCCCAGCTTTCCGTCACCTGCTAAATCGATGCTGAACACAGGCCAAAAGTTTGGTGAGGATAACAAAGATAATTTGGGCCGATTGCCGGAATCGGCCCCCTTTTTGATTGCATTACTCAAGGAAGGTTTACAACCTATTTGAGCTCTACAATGGTAGGGAATCTCCCTACTACGACTACATGACATGCTTGTTGTAAGATCACTGCTTTTTATTTTTTGTGGCCGATCGCAGGGATCGGCCTTACCACGCACAATCGTGGGCTTTGCTACTCTGTCAGGCCAGTGGATAAGACCAGCCTCACCCCGTTTTTTGTAGCTTCAATGCGCTCACAGCCGTCTAGACTGACTCCAGAGATCGGCTCTTGGTCTTCTGCATCCCAAATGTTCATGCCAGCTATTGAGATCTCGATCGAATCATCTGCATGAATGACCTCCACTTCATCTCCATCCCACTGTATCAGGCATTGGTGCATCGTGGATGGAATGCAGCAGTTAGCGTGAATCCAATCCCTTCCCAGCAAAACAGCGTAGGTGCTTTTGCTGTCAACAATGAAGAACGACGTAGGGATGGTTTTTCTACCCACGGTCAGATCCACGTTCAGAACGCCTTGCGTTTCTGAAGCTTGGCCGTTGAAGTCGCTTAGCGTGACGTTGGTTTTGATCAGATCTGCAGTGGAGCGTCCCAAACGCCGCAGCATGGCGTATGGCATTATATTGACTGCCGCTCCGGTGTCAACCAACATCTTGCGGACAGGCTGCCCATTGATATAACCTCTCAGGTACAGGGCTTTCAGATGTTTGTAGCCCTTCTCCCGTGGCTTTTCAAAGATAACCGGCCGTGGGCCGCAGTCAAACTGTGCCACTGGTAGTTCTTCGGTTCTTGGAGCGCAAAACTCTGAAGGAAGTATGAACACCATGTTTGTGCCAGCCGATGTCTTCGCATCGGCTTTTACTGGTTTGGGGCGCCACTCTTTCTTTTTTGGACGGGCCTCCGTCTCCAAGGTTTGCTGAATTTTCACGGCCAGATCAGGCCGGGCTTTCCTTAAAGTGTGGAGGTACTGCGCTTCGGCTTCCTCCAAGCTACGTAGCCGCTGAACTCTACGCTTTTGGGTGTGTCTGAGTCCATCGGGACACCACCTTGGCCGGTGATATCTATCTTCTTCTTCATCCTCTGACTCCTCGAGATCTTTTGCTCGAGATGACTCCTCTTGTCTGTTCTGAGGCCGGAGAGACCCTAGACGCTTGAACACTGAAACTGGACCTGTGTCATCCTCCTGCTGTCCACATTCCGGGCAGTTGTCGACTGTAGGCAATCGGCTCATTCCCGCATCCCAACAGTATTTGAAGAAAGGACAACCCCAATGTTTATCCACGCCTTCCTTTTCCTTTGACCTTCCCCTAGTGCGGTGCTCATATCCTTCATCATCTCTATCATGCCGACGGTATCTCCCAACGTATGCGTCGGTGCGACGATCTCTTTCGTCATCTCTGTCGTACTGCCGACGTCGGTCATACTGACACTCATACTTGTTAAGGAGATGCGTGGAGTGTGGCTTCTGATATCGCACGCTTCTCACTTGTTCCTTGGTTATATACCGCCTATCATCATAACGGGGCCGGTCGCGTGGACCGGCCTCTTCCTTTTCTTTGCTCCGGGAGTGGCCGCTTTCCTCCTTATACTTGCCATGGTGGTACACAGGCCCTGCCATGTTAATATCGAACGAGAAATCTAGCTGACGCCTCATGGAGTGGCTGTGCTCTACCATGTTGATGCCAGGAAACGGGTTTGTGTCCACTTTCATGGCGAACTGCCCAAGGATCAGACGGCCCTGCTCTATCGCCGTTTGGATCTGCCGACGTAGCTCTTTGCAATCATTGGTGGTGTGGGTGAACGAGTGATGCCACTTGCAGTATGATCTCCCGTTCATCTCTTGCGCCGTAGGGATTTTATGGCCTTCGGGTAACTTCAGCTGCTT
Organism: Dactylis glomerata; assembly: GCA_007115705.1. NCBI lineage: Eukaryota > Viridiplantae > Streptophyta > Magnoliopsida > Poales > Poaceae > Dactylis > Dactylis glomerata. The sequence continues at coordinate 2,414,738 of QXEO01000923.1, read as the reverse complement.
TTCCCTCAGCAATAAATCGAATATCTGCTCAGCTTTGCTTACATCGAAGTCGAACCCTTTTGCAGGCCCTTGCTGTTTCACCCATTTGCAGGACACAGGATCTGCTCCCCGAGCCCATTCAGCCACGGCTATCTCTTGGTCTTCTACAAGATCCTCTTCTTCTGTATCGACCAGGCCTATCGGACGTTTGAACTTGTCTTGGTACAACTCAGGGTGGCGCTGCTCATACATTGTCAGTTTCTGGACCATGTGCGCCAGTGAATTGTATTCTACTTGGAAAGCCAGATCCTTGACCGGTGCTGAGAGACCCAACACGGCCAGCTCGACTGCTTCTTTCTCAGTTAAACGAGCCGAATAACATCGGTTCTTGACAGTCCTGAAACGCTGAATATACTCGGCTACCGTTTCTCCCTGCTTCTGCCGCACCTGCGCCAGATCGGCAATGCCAGCCTCGGTAGCTTCCGAATGATACTGAATATGGAACTGTTCTTCCAGCTGCTTCCAGGTCCGGATCGAATCTGGTGGCAACGAGGTGTACCACCCAAAAGCTGGTCCTGTCAGAGATTGCGCAAAGAACCTTACGCGTAACTGATCCGATGCTGAAATCATGCCTAACTGTGCCAAATATCGGCTCACGTGCTCGATCGAGTTAGACCCTTCTGAACCATTAAATTTTGAGAACTCAGGGAGCCGATACTTGGGCGGAAGCGGAATCAGATCATACTCGTTGGGGTACGGCTTGGAATAGCCGATTGTTCTCCTCTTCGGCACGAAGCCGAACTGGTCTCTCAAGATGGTACTGATTTGCTCCACCGTTTGAGCTGCAGGGGCTAAATTCTCATGACTCGTTCCGGTGGCATACTTAGCTAGCCACGCCTGTTTATCAGCGTCCATCCCGGACATCCCTGCTCCCGAAATCCCTACTCCAGAAACACCTGCCCCAGAAATCCCTGCGGTTGCAATCTGGTTCGTGCGCGTCAGGCTGTTGCAGTCCGGCACGTATGTGCACACATATCCATGTGGGATTTCTTTAGGTGGTTCAAACAGGAATTGGTAATCGCCAGGATCACCTCCGATCTTGTAGACGACGTACGCCGGTGACCCCGGTGGCTCCGGAGCTGCAAGCGTGAATGGTAGCTGTGGCCTGGTCTGGAGCGGTCTTTCTCCCTGGTGAGTCCCTAGGGTAGGCCCCGACGGAGAGTACTGATGTTTCATGATCTCCTGAACCACGCGAACCGCGACGCGCTCGAAAGCGTTCACCAGGCTCTCAGAATGGCGGTGAAGAGAATGAGCCACCATGTAATTGACTTCCTGTCGCAGGGCTCTGGTGCGATCCTCTGAAGGAACAGACAGATCCACCTCATCGAGAGCGCCTTCGGGTGAGAACCCTTTCCACCTGATGCCATGCTTACGGGTCCTCTCAAAAGAGCCGAGGAGATCGGCTTCGAAGAGAGCTTTGATATCATCATACCTCTTCTTGTGCTCATCAGGCAGATCGTCGTACGTGATTGGTCTGTCCCCCATCGCAGCGTCAGATGTTGATGCAGATGTTGTTGAGTGTCCCACCGGGCGTGCCAGAATGTGTTGCCTGTCAAAACCCACCGGCGAGCAGCGACGAGCAACACGAAGAGCCGGGAGGCTCCCAGAACTGCTGGTGGGCCCTGGTCCCTCGGGCAACGGCCCGCAAAACTCCGGCACACGTCCTGGCTGATGCAAGGGCGTGCCACCTGACCTATACCTGATCAGGAAGGTGATGGATTGCTTCGATTAGTTTCCTGCATGGCAGACACGTAAACATTAAATACGAGCCTCGATCGGCTCTCAGGTTTCCCTGTGAATCGGCTCATGTAGCCGATTGTCCCATGGATCTGCATTGGATCTACGATAACATGGGGTTTTGCTTTATCAATACAAGTCAAATCGATCTACGACAGTTTAACGCTTTCACCACATAATTGGAACATCCCACACGTAATTGAGCCTGGTAGATATGAAAGATAACAGAAAACTAACCCTAGAGGAGGCCAAAAAACCAACGTAGAGTCAATTTCCGGAACAACTCCTCTCGAATTGGCAAACCATATCCTTACGTACTACTGGATCGTTCAACCCGTTTGTGAGGCCTAACCATGCGGATATCAAACTAATCCTTGGAGAACAAGGAACAACTATGACAGATTGAATCAACTGAATAAAGATCAAGCAAGATGCTGCCCTTACACCCAAAATAGGTGCAAAGGCAGCGAGATCTCTAGGGGCAGCACGACTAAGCAAACATAACCGAAAGCACCGATGCTAGCCCAAACAGATCTATGATAACAGTATTACTCGCCATCAACAAGGCTTCAGTACGAGCAACACCAAATAACACATAAGCATATGCTGCCTAGATCGCGAGATGCGATCTAGGCAGCACGACGCTTACCTGAAAGAAACCCTCGAAACAAGGGGTGGCGATGCGCCGAGATTGTGTTTATTGTGAACGTGGTCGTCCTCCTTTCTCAATAACCCTAGGTACATATTTATAGTCCGGAGACTTTCTATCTTTGGAATAAACCTAACAACTCTATCTCTTGTTTAAACCGAAACGTACTCTATCATAATATACAGATACACGGGCAATTAGCCCAAATCCACGCGCAAGGCTGATCCAGCCTCCAAGCCCATCTTGATTACGGCCCATCTCCTCATTTGGCCAAAATGTGGCGATAACAGTTGCGCTGCCTGTCGATGCGTCCTTCGATCTCGCGGTTAGTCAACGCTACGCCACAATGCATGACCCCGCCGGTTGAGTCGACATCTTCATGAAGGACTTGCGCGATCTGAGTCTGGATGCGCCAGAAATCTTCCATAAGGTCCGTATCATCGATCGCCGCAAACTTTTCGGCCCATGGTCGAAGATTAGATGGTAGCGCCCTGATCCGCGAATCCCGGACGATCCCCTTCAGGTGATGGAGGGCGTAGAAGGCCTCCTTCACACTGCCAGGCGGCTGCTTGACGCATGGAAACTTTGTCTGGTGCATGAAGATATGCTTGCCATTCTTGACTCTCTCGCCACCCTTGGTGAATTTGCCCCCCTTGTCGGCGTAGAATTGTAGAGCATCATCGAGCACACTCTTGATTTGGCCATAGTTCTTCATCGGCTTCGTTTCACTCGATGAGTCAAAGTACGTCGCTTGCGACCACCTTGGGCAAATGGATATGAGTGAGCAGTATATGCCTCTGCGCAGCACAATTGAAAAATAAATTGTTGTAAGAGGACCAACCGGAGAATCTAAGAAAGAAGTTTTCACGGCGGTGTTCACTTACTCGGGAAAGCAAGGCAGAAGAATGGAGTCGATGGTCGGGTTCTCCACAAAGATATTCCCAAGGTACTCCTTCACCGTTGCCCGGTCCGCCTCGTTCACCAAGGCAACATCACGCATGAAGTAGGGGTCTACTATCACGATGCCCTTGGTCTTCTCCCTCTTCGCCTTCAACGCCATATGAAGCGTGTATAGACGGACCAAGTTATAGTCCAGGCGGTTGGAGTGTAGCAGATTGTAGATGTCCTCGTACCGCACGAAGAAGATTTCAGCGGGTGATGTATCGACGAAGCCATGGCCCTCCGGCACCTTGATTGTGTAGACCGGGTACCCGGGATTCTTTTCTTGGAGAAGGCGCTCCTCAAGATACTAGATGCTATCGTGCAAATTCACGATCGCTCCACCCGCGTTGGCGAGCATCTCCTTTGTCAGCATCGGCTAACCTGCTATGTGCATGGGGAAATCACGGGGCTCTTCTCGCACGCCGTCCTCAGCCCGGAGTATCTTCCTCGGAGACGACTGGCTCGAAGCCTTCTTGCCCCGGCTATGCTTCTGGCCCTTCTTCTTTTCCTCGACAGGAGCTGTGGATTGCAACTTATCTGGCACGGGAGCAGCGGATTTCAACTGCTCATCGACCGCCTTGTGGAGTGTGGTGGGGCTGATAACATTGGCCGGATTGGGTTGTGTGGCTGCGGCTTCCGGAGGCGTCTCCTGAGAACCGTCGCCGAACCACAGACGCTGCGTGCATGATAGGGGACGACCAGCTTGTTGACCACGGGAGGCTGGATCTCCAAGTGGATGCATGTAGATTCCTTCATTGGCCCCAATGTCGAGGTAGCCGTCAATTTCATCACCCTGATCATTGCCGCGGTTAGGTGCAGCATCCACGTGCTCGGGTGGAGGCGACGGCGTGTGCGCGGCTAGCTGCTGATGCCTCTTGGTGGCGGGGACGAACACCGGTGGCCGTGTCTTTTTAGCGGGGGCAGCCGTGGGGCGCTGATCATCCTTTGCAAGGCGAATCTGTGACTTCCGCCATAGCAAGGGCCAGCCGATGCAACCTCCGAGAGAGTAATGCTCATCGGCTCCATGAGGTTGCATGGGAGGATCAACGCCTTCGCAACCCTTCAAAGGACGCACCAGGGCGACCCTGAACATGCCAGCAGGGATGGGCAAGTTGTGCATCAGGGGGTTCTTCGGTTGGCATATGGTACCCTTGCCTACATCCTTCAGCACGCCGTTCACATAGTGCAGCAAGGTGCAACTAGTGTCCTGTGGGAGAACATGTTGGGCATCATTATCAGATGGTACTCATCAAAAAGGACGGCAGAGTATGAAGTCGAGCCTACGATTAGTTACCTTGGTAAGGGCGTCGAGGTCGGCTAAGGTGGACACGCGAGGCTGCGTGGGCTGCGGTGGAGGCGGCTGCTGCACGTTGGTGTTGGGCGGCGGCTGCACGTTGGTGTTGGGCTGCGGCGGAGGCGGCGGCCGCGTGTTGGTGTTGGGCTGCGGCGGAGGCGGCGGCCGCGTGTTGGTGTTGGGCACCGGCGCCGGCTGCGCATTGTTGGTGTCGGCGGTCAGCGGGCTCAGCCCCGCGAACGGGTCTGTCGATGGGTAGGAGGGCGGGGTCACCATGTTCGGCGACACATGTTGGGCTGAGTTGCTGCCGGACACGCTAGGCACCGGTATCGGCCCAACTCCACCAGCGGCATTCCACGCCGCTAGACCCTCCCACAGTTGAGGAGGAATGACCTGGCGCAACCTTGCTTCGAACTTCTCCTCCATCTGCGCCGGCAGCGCGGCCACTTGCGCCTTGAGATCTGCAATCTCCCGCCTCTGCGCCTCCTCCACCTTGCTTCTTCTCTCCTTTCTAGCCTTTGATTCCTCTTTGAAGTGGACACCGACTTTCGTGGTCAGCCCAAAGCCGGAAACACGCCCAACGGACATCATCTTCTTGTGCTTGGGCCTCTTCTTCATAATATTCATCGCCCTGTTGAAAGGAGTGTCCCAAGGCTCCGATTGCCCTTGGGTGGAGCAAGCTGCCTCGGCGGCTATTTTAGCTTCCTGCAAAAGGATTCATGAACCCAATTAGAATCATCGGTTCGTTATTGATTGCAAATCGACTTGAGATCCACGGTAAGTTGCTTACCACGAGTTTCTCAAACTCTTGCATAGCCTTCGCTGAGGTTTTGAATTCCTTTGTCTTGGGGCACAGGTAGTAGCGGGCCCACACAAAGTTCCGGACCTGTGGGTCCGTGAATTTGTCAAACATGTTGGGCTTGCCAAGACGAATAAGCTCGGCGTCCTCCTTGTCCCACACTTCCTAGATTCCTCTGTAACTACCACTCCCAAGATGGTGGTGACCTAAGTTCTGTTCATACATCTTCTTCCCCAACGCCGACAGAGCTTTGAAGGTATCGGTCTCCAACTCCTCCTTGAAAAGAAGATAGTCGTCGTGATCTAGAAGTGGCTCATGCTTCTTGATCTCTTCCCAGCTTTCGTTCTTGTCAATCCGCTTCTTCACCCGGGTTCTCCAGCTAGCCAAGGCCGTGCTCATCTTCGTAAGGGCCTGCTGGTTCACCTTGTTGTCTTTGAGATTTAGGTTCTTGTACTCCTCCAGGAAATCATATCGCTCGTGAAGCTTCTGTAGTAGGAGCTGCACAAGATGCGCATTGCCAGGATCTCGGAGGTTCCTCGTGTTGATCGTCACGGTCTCCCGGACGATGCAACCGATCTGCGTCCCGTATCCTGCGGCAAGGGCTTTAGGCTCCACGGGTACGCCGTTTTCATTCACTTGGGTGAAATCCTCGCGTTTTGTGCCAAGCGTCGACGGGTTCCGATCCTTCCTGATGGCCTTCTTCTTCTTAGCAGCCTAGGCAGATCCACCATCGGTGGTGTCATCCTCGGCGCCATTGGTGCGCTCGCCGCCAGCATCGGTGGTGTCATCAGAGTCTCCGTCTCCTTCTCCACCCTCGGAGTCTCCGTCTCCACCCTCAGAGTCTTCGTCTCCACCCTGATCATCTCCACCTCCGTCTCCATCCATGACGTCTATTTCCTTCTCCTCATCCGCCCTCTGGGATTGCATCCAAAATGGCTAGTTGGTCGCCCGGGCTTGTTCTTCGACACTCATTTGGTTAGAAGGGCCAGCACCGTCGTTGACGTGTCCGGTCGACATGTTTGCACTAAACAAAAGGAGAAAAATGTTTAGTACAACAAAAAAATCGATCGGAAAATTCGACAGCACCTCCCCTATAAATGGCTACCTAGGAGTGCCTATTTCTCACCGAAACAGAAATCAATCAACATTTCGGGAGTAATAGGCACTCATTTTCAAAAACCTATAAACAATTCACACAAAAAAGCACGAAATGTGCCTTTCGAACACACAGTTGTCGACAACATGTCGACAACATGCTCACAGATTCATCATCACAGATTGATCATCACAGTAAATAGCTCACAGTAAACATCATCACAGTAAAAAGTTCATAGTAAGTAGCCAGCAACATACACTTACATGTATAAAAAGTTCACAGTAAGTAGCCAGCAACATACACTTACATGTATAAAAAGTTCACAGTAAAAAGTTCACAGTAGAAAGTTCACAGTAGAAAGTTCACAGTAAAAAGTTCACAGTAAGTAGCCAGTAAAAAGTTCATAGATTCCTTACATGTATAAGCATGTCATAACAGTAAAGCATATGCTACTATATCTTTACAAAATTATAAACTAGGTGCTATAAAATTAAAGCACCTAGTTTAGCAAGCAGTGATACCACTTTGGTGATAAAATTAGTCATACAAGAACATGAACCAAAGATAATCTTTAGTAGTTGTGCAAGAAGCATACTTTAGTTAGTATGAAAAAAATGAAAACAAATTCTATTGGAAAGCTCGACTTTTCAGTTTTTGGTTAGGTTTTCTAAGATAATAAAACAGATTCTGTTATATATTTCATGTCCCTAGCTAATGTTATGCTTGCTTAGTTTCAAAGTAAGCTTCTTTCTTGCCAACAATCCAGTTTCTTGATTTATAGGACGATGTTAGCAACTACCAGAACGCAGAACAAAACAAGGAATAAACATAATGCACAAGGTAATATGCTATACTTATTTCCAAAATGCCTCAATGAGCTTGCTCTGCTACCCAAGTTAACTCCCACCTTGCTACCTTCATAGGACAGAACAGAGTTGAGCCATTTCGGTGGAGGAAGCAGATTTCTACACAGTGATATACTTTAACATCATTCAGCTCCTCAAGCATCAAAAGGACAGTTTACAAAGTGCATAGATGGGGGAACCTATGAAACAAACATGGTGTTCCATTTCTGATTGGCTTGTTGCAATTTATATGAATCAAATATCTCTATTGGCTTACATTTCAAACAGGTCATTTCCAAAGAATTACAGAGCTACATGAAATAAAGGGGAAAATAAATGAAACAATGTTTGATATTATAACTTCACATCTATGACAAAAAAAATCGACCTTGACCTTCACTGCATCAAAAAAACTTTTGCGGGTACCAATGCAAGGTTCAGTATAGTTTTATGCCAACGTTAATGTTGGAGAGTACTGTGTAACTTGGGAACTTGTAATAAATAAATTTAAAATCACAACAACACCTTTGTTTTATGAGGTAACCTGTACATATGATTTGAACAATTCGATATAAATAAATTTAAAATCACAGCAGCCAACTTTCTTATACCGTTGTTCTTGAATTCAATAACAAGCATGTTTACAAGGAAAGAGAATACAACTATTTAATCATTCAGTAGATAAATTTTTATTAACCTGAGTACTAAAGAAAGTCGGATGTATCTCTTATTTTAAATTATCACAAATTCAATGACCAATTTTCACAAATAGAAATGATGGCAAGTCTGAAATGCAACAATGTTGAGTTCAAGTGAATGGAGAGGCAAGTAAGCAACCACAAGCATCCATTAGATAATGTTTTTCTCTTAATTATCTGCTAAAATAAAAATAGCTCAAGAATAGTAGCATTTTCTGAATGCACATTATGATATTATTTGTCCTCTACCCATTAGTAAAGTAAAATTCATTCCCATTTAGAAAAGAAAAGAAATAAATGTCAAGCTCTGTTAAGCTGCATAGACTGAAACCAATAATGGAACATCACCCATATTTCTATATCTTCTCTGTATATGCACTTATGCAGCGACGAAGAGAGGTTCACTATGTGAAACCATTTCAAATAAAGTGAATAAGAGAGTAATACTTAGAAATGCAGAATAACAAATTGCATACTACAGAAACTTGTGCATAGAAATAGAAGTAGTTTAAACATAGATAATATATTCTCTTAACTTTAGCCTACATGGGTAGCTTGCAAAGGGAGCTCAATATGACCCCTTGAGGGTTCCTCGGAGATTCTCTATGGCATAGAAGCTACAAAACACACATGCATAGCTTGCTCAAAGGCAAGACAGAGATGAACATCATGAGCAAATTTCTAAATAGGCCTAGGATTTCACTCCATGTATCACCCTAGTTCATCATTTGACTCCAAGAACAATCCAATCAGCAAGACCTTAATGATCCCCATGCTACTATTTGGAGGATCAACTCAAATATAGTTTTAAACAACAATGAATTGTACCAAAAAAAATCTAACTTCACCCTTCCATGATTAAGAATAAAGCAATTCCCGTACAATAATTGTGTAGAAAGCTGAAACTTGTTCAGTTTTCACCGTCCACAAAATCACAAATACACAGTGATCAGAATATCCTAGGGAAAGGGGAGCAACATTTCATTGCAGTAAGATGTGAAGTAACTCAGCATACAAGTTACACGTAGCAATGCAACTATCTAACAAACTGGTGTTTACCAATTGACGAGGGTTAACTCGACAAGTGTCCTAGATGCAGGACTTAGGATCGGGGAGATAGGGCGTCGGATGAACTCGAAGGTAAAGTTAGTCGAAATAGGTGTGTGTCGAAAGTAAACTTGGGTGTTCAACCTGGCTTGCTTTCAATATGGCCTACACCGTCCCCTCCTGGCCCCTATATATAGATGGCCAGGTCTCGAGGATCGGGTAGGGTCCGATACAGATTACAATATCGATATACGGTAAAGACTCGTATTCGACTATTATTACAATTGGGCCTAGCTATACGGGCCTTAGGGGTACTCAACTAACGAGCTCTATTAACTATACCCTTGTCAGTAGCCCCTGCGATTCAACCAGAATTGTAGATTCGAGTTGAATCTCTAATCTTCAAATCTTCGACTTGATCAATTCTTCGACTTCTTCTTATCTTCAAATCTTCGACTTGGTCTTTCGACTTATATTTATAATAATTTGTTCGCAAGGGGTCTTGATGAACAAGCCTAACAACTCTGACGGATCAAGAGGTCAGTTAACTGCCGGAACAGATACTTGTCACCTACTTCAAATTCAATCCCCTTGGACTTGAATTCGGGATACCGGTCAAACCCATTCTTCTGCCGCATTTAGGACTTACAAAGAATGAATCCCAGTGGTTCTCAGGGTACCCAGTGCGTCCACCAGGATTTTCTTCGCGTCGTAGACACGGATACATACCAGCAGAGCGCATCCATGTGCGTATACCAGGCCACACAGGATGGATCCCGGGGTCTTACCTTCGTGACAAGTCACGGCATTCGAGTTGTGTTGCGATAACGCAACTCGAGAATCTCATGTCGTAGTCAAATTTTGACTGAAAATATTCGGGTTTCTTCAACCATAAAACTCGCTCCCGATGGGAGTAACACTCCTGCACTTTTCCAATTATAATGCTTTGCCAAGAAATATCGTCGGGTGCGCGCTCAGCGCTCCCGACGGGAGTAGCCCCCGAGGCTATAGTCGAAAAAAGGCTTTTTTCGAGTATAGGCTCAAAATGTAGTGTAGTCCATCATACTTCAACTCGAGATACTTTAACTGCTAGATACGTCATCTTCGAGATACTTCAACTTTGAGATACTTTAAGGACATACTGTCGTCGAATACTAATCCACCACTTCAGAGAGAAGTTGTATTTACCATCTTTGAAAATAGTAGCCCCCATGGCTATAATCGAAACTCTTTCATATATAGTCTTGTGCACCTATTTTGCACTTGTCGGCGCCATCTTTTCCTCTTTCTTATATTATCTTCTTTATGATATCAATGAATACGTCATTCTGTACCATTGCGAACCGTTGCATGGGCAATACTGTAAATTTCTCATTTTTTGACCGTTAGTGGGCTTACCGTTTCCCATCTTTGCGCCACGTCTCAACCCACGTTCCTTCTCCTAGAAGATATATAAAGGGGATCGTGGGGAGTCTTACTGTTTACCAGCTCTTTCTCTCCGCCGCCTCCATTGCTGATCTCCTCTGTCTCCTCCTCTCGTGCATAGCCCCCGAGCGCACTACGTACTGGATGCGCGTGAAACACCTGGCCACCAAGAATACTATGGCCAAGACTTCTGCCACTAACTGGGTGCGCTCCGCCATCACCAAGAAGGAGGTGGAGAAGGCCAGGGCGGACGGCCTCATCGCCGCCGAGGATTCCATCAAATTTCCTAGCACTGAGCGGATCCCGAAGCCCCCGAGTGGTTATCGGGTAATGTTTCTTGCTTTCCTCCTCCGCGGTTTCTCTCTTCCTGCCCACGAGTTTCTCCGTGGGCTTCTATTTGTCTACGGTGTGCAGCTCCATCAGCTCGCACCGAATTCCCTTCTGCACATCGCCTGTTTCGTGACCCTTTGCGAGTCATTCTTGGGCATTGAGCCCCACTTCCTTCTTTGGAGGTCAATCTTTCGCCTCCGCCCCAACGTTGCTTTGGCTAGGAAACCCGAACTGGGTGGAGCCGTCGTTTCTGTGCGCCCTGAGGCGCAATACTTTGAATTTTCCATGGCCGCATCTGTCCAAGGGTGGAGGACAAAGTGGTTCTATATCAAGGACCGCAAATCCTCTCCTGAAGATGAATACGGCCTTCCTCCCTTTGATGCTTCCCAGGAGGTGAAGAAATTGGCATCGTGGGATACGCTCCCCTCAGATGCAGAAGCAGAAGAAATTCTTCCTCTTCTTTCCCGCATCAAGGCTTTGAAAGGAGGTCAAGGAGGTGCTCTATCAGGTATGCAACTCATGGCGTTTTTTCATTCAACGTCGAGTTCAACCCCTACAACACCGCCTTACCAAACTTTGGAATTACTCCGGCTTGGAAGATCCTACTCGCATATCTGAAGATCTGATATCTAAAGAAGACGTCGACAAGCGAGTCAGGAATCTTACCAAGCTCACCAAGGAACATGCAGTTGCGGATTTAACCGCTGATTTTTTTGACTCCGTGCACCCTCTGCCTGAGGTATGTATCTTCGCGTTCACTTGTTGTCAAACTTTGCTTTGATTCGATTTGCGTTATTCTGTGCCTTTGCATTCTGCTGACTTATTTATATGCAGGGTCACCAATTCCTTGTTTCTCGTCCTCCTCTTCCAGAGGCAGGGCCCCTACCGGCTGATCTAGCCTCTCCTGCATCTGAAGCCCTCGAGGCTGACGAAAGTCAGGACGGAGATGATGTCGAAGAATCAGAAGAGGAAACTAGCTCGTCGACATCGCCTCCTCCTGCACTTGCTGAAGATGTTGATGTCGACAAGAAAAGGAAGCGTGTCGACAAAATTGCTTCATCAAGTTCTGCAGCGGCTGGTAAAGCCCCCGTTCTTGCAGAAGATATGGAGTACTTCGACATGCTAGCCTCGTAAGTATTTTATTCGAGTTCTTCAATTGCATTGTTCTTGCCTTGTTTCCATAATTTATATTCTTCATGCAGTGATGATGAAGAGCCACCAGCATATGCGACAGCTGCTCCCCCCACTTCTCCTGTGGCCACTGATGAGCCTATTGAGCTAGATGTTGCACCGAGGGCTACCAGGTCTTCTGTGAAGAAGGTTCCTCAAGCCCGATACCCCAAACGCTCAAAGAAGGCCAAAGAACCCGAAATTTCTCTAGAAGCCCATGCATCTGCGGTTTCTTCTGACGATGTGAGCAATTCTTTTTTACTTGCTGTCCTTTCATACACTTCTGCTCTTACACACTCCTTTTCTCAGGCATTATTGAAGAGATTCATCGCCCTGGGCACTGAATGTGCTGAGTACCTAAAGGTTGCGAAAGCTTCCGAAGGTATGTTCGACATCCATTCATAGTTTTTCCTCCTTGCATATCTTGTGCTATTTTTCTGACTTCCTTTCTTCTTCCACTTTACCTGCTCTAGCCACAGCCAATGCCTGGATTGCGTCGCTGGAAGCGAAGCTCCGTGCTTCTCAGAAAGCTTACGATGCTGCGGCTACTGCCAAAGCAAATGCTGAGAAGTCGTAGAAATCTGCGCTTGGTAAGGCGAAGAAAGCTGAAAAAGCTTTAGCTGATGCCAACAAGGATCATGCCCAGCGAGAGCAAGCCATGGCGGAGCGTCTCCACACAATATCCACTGCTGCTGAAAGTAAGTGTTTCGCCTTGTCTCCTATTTTCGACTTCTGTTGCACTGCTGCTTGTGCTGACATCCTCCTCCTTCTTTTCTTTTCTGCCTCGTTTGTGTCGTGTAGGTTTTACTGGGGTATCTCCATCGGCCCTGCAACAGGACGGTGACCCCCTGATGATTGCGGTTAACTTACTCGAGGAAAACTGGATATCTATCCAGGAAACTTTCGAGTTAGTTAGCCGTGTTCTTTCACGACTCTTTGTCGGGTTATGGCCGAAGAAAAGGTCAGCGGTCCCGAAGGACAACTTGAGCGATCTTGCCAAGACCTTCGATACAACTGAAGACCCCACTCTCCAGCTAAAAGGACTTTCAATTAAGCGTGGCGCCAAGGGTGCTATTGCGCTTTCTCTTGCGCACGGTACGAGTTTCGACTGGGAGAGGGTTAGCTCCCCTCATGGCCACACCCGTGATGAGATGAAGGCTTTTTTCGAGAAGGCGAAGAAGTTGGCACCTGCGTTGCTGACAACTATTTCTCCTTCGGCAGCTTCTGCGGTGCCTGCCGCACCATCTCCAGCAACGGAAAATCCAGTGCCACCGTCGACTTCCGGCGAGGAAGTTGTCGTGCCCTCTTCTGCCACGGAACACAATGCTGAGGTGGCGTAGACTCGGCTTTCTTTGTAGCTTTTAGTTTTCTCCTTTTGGATGCAAAAACTTTAGTTGGGTGCAACCCGAGAACCTTAGTCATAGGGTGTTGCACTTATGTAAATATATTTCTGGCGTATGAAGTATTATGCTGTCTCTCTGAAATGTTTCTCCTTTCTTTCTCCTTTGGCTTGCAGTCGATGCGCGCCAATGATCCTTTGACTCACGGTCCTGCTCCTTCTTCTACCCGTGTGTTTGGTTCTCAGATTTTGTCGACTCCTAGTCGATGCAATCAGTGCACAGAATATTCGGCAAGGATTTCTGACCTTGAGGTTCGCTTGACTTCAGCCAAACGCCAAGCTCAGATGGCGTTTGATAAGGCTAGCAAAACTTCTGCTTTGACGAAGCAGGTGTCGATTCTTAGTGATGAAGTGTCTAGTTTGACGGCAAAGATTTTGCATCACGAAGAATGCAACTCTTTCATTCTTGGTATCATCGAATCCGCCTGTGAAATGTTGCGATGTGAGCTTCCTCTCGACTTGTTTTCTTCTCTTTGTACTGTTACTTTTGTGATATCCTTTGCCCTTATAGGCACTTGCTTGGACTTCGCTGCTGAAGATCATCGGGTTACCGAACGAAGTGCGGCTCTGGAAAGGATGTCCGCAGGTGTTGAAAATTTATGGTCTGATCCTCGACGCCGAAGCGCTATTGTATTGCTTCAAGACCGTGCCCAGCATATTGGCGAGGCAGTGGATGGCTGTAGGAGAGCTCTCGTAACTATGCACTCGGTGATGCTTCCTCGAAATCCTCTGTCTGCTACTTTTCCATTGCTCCTTGATGTTTTTAGAACCAGCCAGCGAATCCATCGGTTGATAGAACTGAACCTAGTAGCAGGTGCCAACTTTGCTCTTGGATGGATACGCAAGTGGCAGCCAAGACTCAATTATAGTTCTATGTCGCTGAGCTATCCTCCTGGTGGGGCAAGCCTTCGAGTACACTTAGAGAGTACCTTGCAGCCTGCCCGACGAATTATAGCCAGGTTGTTGCAAGAAGACTCCGCGTTTTTCCACGAGTTTCACTACTTCGACCCTTTAGGTGTAGATGATTCTGACAACCCGATGTTGTAATATACTTTTGCGTGTGTGTAACGCGAGAGTATTTTATTTCGTGACTTTATGACGAAAGTTTGTTCTCAGAGCGTTATTGTATGACTCGTGCGTTTGCCGCATTTTTCCTTTGAAAGACTCGTAAACTCGAATATGAGGAACGTTTTGTCTTCATTATATTTGCAATGTAAGATACATGAGGTGACCCAAGAGATCCAGCCTATGACCTATGTTCTGGATCTAGAGGGCATTGCCCCTGGTATAACTCGTGGCTTTTACAGCCTTATTCTTCTACTCTATTGTGCTTTTGATGCTTATGCTGTCGTAGCTTTCTCCTCTTCTCCTGTATTTTTGTCCTCTTCTGATGCTCCTATTCGCGGTTTCTTCATCTCTGGCTCCGCAGCGTGTCCTTCGAGTGGTTTGACGCCTTCTGTTGTCGTGCTTTTCGTCTTCTCTGCGTAGTTGGCTATCATGCCGAAGTTTTGCGCCATTTTGTGGAACTCCCTATCGCAGAGATCTGAAACTTCAAAACTTCCTTTCACTGTAATTATTCCTCTTGGTCCTGGCATCTTAAGTACCAGATATGTATAGTGAGGTACTGCCATGAATCGCGAAAACGCGGGTCGTCCAAGGATTGCGTGATATTGAGATGGCCAGTCCATGACTTCAAAATCTAGCTTTTCTCTTCTGTAGTTTTGTCGGTTGCCGAAGCAAACGTTGAGTGCTATTCGACCCAATGGTAATTGGCACCTCCTGGCACGATTCCATGGAAGGAACAATCTGTTGGCTTCAGGAACTCTAGTGATATGTGCATTGCTCGGAGTGTTTTCGCGTATATCAGGTTAATTCCACTCCCTGCATCCATGAATATTATGTCGACATCATACGCGCCGATTTGAGCTTTGAGTACCAAAGGCGCGTTTCCCGGCCGAGGTACTGTTATAGGGTGATCTTCTCTGTTGAACTCTATTGGTTGTTCTGACCAGTGCAGATACTCCGTTGTAGCTGGAGGTGATATGACTGCTAGGTTGACTTGTCGAGTTATGCTCTTCTCTTCTTTGTTCGACTTGGGTACAGGTTGTATCATTGCTGTGATGTGTCCTTTTGATGGAACATACCCTTTGTCGTCGTCGTGTCCCTGATTTTGCTGGTCTTGTCCTTGAGGAGCTCCATTGTTTCCTTGCTGCTTTGCCGGAGGGTTGTTGCTTCCTTCGAATCCTTGTCGCCTTGCTTCGATTTGCTTGTTTACTGCCGCCTCTTGAAGTTTTAAGAATGTTGTGCAATCTTTCATTGCATGCCTTGATACTCGCTTCCCATCGACGAACGCTGAGTGTATATGACAAGGTCCATTGAGCATGTCTTCTGGCGAGGGGTTGTATTCTCTGGATTCTCTTACGGGGAATTTTTTATAGTCCTCTTTTCCGTAACTTCGATATCCTGAACTTCTTCGATCACTTCCTTGATAGCTGTTGTCTTTGTATCCTGCGGCGACTTGGCTATGAGGGCCATAGTTGTCGAAATTTCTGGACCGTCTTCTTTGACTTCCATATCTATTTCTTCTATCGTCTTCTGGAGATCGCGTCCTTTTGTTGTTGCACGCATCTTCTCCGTCTGCGAATCTGTTTGCTGTGTCCATGAGGTCTGACACTGTTTTCGGCTTGATTCTACCCATCTCCTCGACTAGGTCTCTTCGTCTTAATCCAATGATGAACGCATCTATTGCTCTTTCGTCTGAAACTTCGACTGCTGAATTTTTGATAAGGCTCCATCTTTGGATGTATGACCGTAGTGTTTCGTCGCGTTGTTGTACACATGCTTTGACTTCTTTTATTGATGTTGGTCGTTTGTATGTCGACCTGAAGTTGCTTGTAAATTGCTTTGTGAGGTCTTCCCAGCTTCCAATAGATTCCTTCTCTAGTTTGCTCAACCATGACCTTGCTGCGCCGGTGAGGTGTAGTTGCAAACTTTGCATTGTTGTTTCTTTTGTTCCTCCTAATATTTGGACTGCTTGTAAGTAATCTGCGAGCCATGATTGTGGTTCCTGTGATCCGTCGTATTTTTGCTGATCATGAGGTAGCTTGAATCCCTTGGGAACTGGAGTGATGCGAACCCTGCGGGTAAAGCATGACGCCCCCATCTCTTTTTCGTCGTCTTCATAGTCGCGTTTTTCATTTGGGGATCGCGATCTTCGAGTTCCACCGTGCTGTTTTGGTGATGGCGATCGAGATCGGTGCTTGCTGCTTCTGCGCCGAGGACTATTGTGACGGCGAGGTGACCTTGCTTTCTGCACTTCCTTGTGGTGATATACTTCTTCTCCTTTTGCTGATAGCTTGTGGCCCACCATGTTGAGTCCGTTCAGTGCTGCTCTATGCATATGTTCTCTAGGATCTCCTGGACTTGGTCGAGTTGTAAGTAGATATGCTTGTGCTACCACTAGTGCTGCTTCAGGAGTTTTCGGTAGGATGTTTCCTTGCTCGTCGACCGATAGGAAGGACGAGTCGAGGTTTTTAGAAATACTTTGCCTGTCGGAGTACTCGAGGTTATCGTACCTTGAACCGTGTCGACGATTTTTCCTGGCGTTGTTGTATGATGCGTCACTTCGTGCTTTTCGAGCAGCTTCGCTAGCTGCAATGGCTGAATCTTTTCTTCTTTGTATCTCTATTTTCTCCTTTGCTAATTGCTTGGCCTGCTGCCTTAGGGCATAGTGATACCCCAAAAGCATGTCTTTGCTAGAATTTGATGGTATTGGCGTGCCGTGTTCTACGGCTTCTCTTATTATCCTCCATTCGTCGACTGATAGTCGAATTTTTTCCCTGCTTGCGAGGGATTCTGGTGTTTGCCCTTCTGCTAGGTGATTTGCTCCTCTGTCGATATTTGCTGGGTTTAGTACTGGATTGTCGTTTTCGTCGAATTCTTCTGAGTTATCTCCTATAATGGCGAGCACCTGGCATTGTTTGCCGATGTTACCCTTAAAGCTGGAGAAGATGGAGTTACTATCCTCAGAAAGCTCTAATCCTGTCTTCCATGTATCTATTGACTTGTTCGCAATATCGTCGAGGCAGATCGTGATATCTTCGAGTTGGACTCCTACGTCAAAATTTTCCTTTTCTCCGTTGTCCTCTGCGATCTTTCCTTTTTGCACTTCCTCTGGGCTGACCGGCGAGTTTACCTCGCTGGAAGAGCCTTCAGAATATTCCATTACTGCTGTTGTCTTGAGCTCACTTGTCGACAGATCTTGTTTCGTCGGATCTGAGAGGCGAGATGAACCCGACGGTCCGATGAGGATGTTTAAGCTTTCGATTGTCAACTCCATCTCTTGATTTTCGTCGATTTCTGTACTGCTGTTGGCTAAAAGCGAAAAAGCCGTCGAATTCATGATTCCAACGCCCAAGATCCCCACGGTCGGCGCCAATTGACGAGGGTTAACTCGACAAGTGTCCTAGATGCAGGACTTAGGATCGGGGAGATAGGGCGTCAGATGAACTCGAAGGTAAAGTTAGTCGAAATAGGTGTGTGTCAAAAGTAAACTTGGGTGTTCAACCTGGCTTGCTTTCAATATGGCCTACACCGTCCCCTCCTGGCCCCTATATATAGATGGCCAGGTCTCGAGGATCGGGTAGGGTCCGATACAGATTACAATATCGATATACGGTAAAGACTCATATTCGACTATTATTACAATTGGGCCTAGCTATACGGGCCTTAGGGGTACTCAACTAACGGGCTCTATTAACTATTATTACAACGCGTCGCATGTATTGGCTACTTCAAAGCTCCCTTGTACTATGATTGTTCCATTGGGTCCTGGAATTTTTAACGTAAGATACGCATAGTGTGGTACTGCCATGAATTTTGCAAATGCTGGGCGCCCCAGGATTGCATGATATTGTGACGGCCAGTCCATTACTTCGAATTCCAGCTTCTCTCTTCGGTAGTTTCCGCTACTGCCAAAGCAGACATCGAGTTCTACTCTCTCCAAAGGGTAGTTTGCGGCTCCTGGTACTATTCCGTGGAAAGAGCAATCTGTTGGCTTCAGACTCGTCAGTGATATGCACATTGCCTTTAGGGTTCTGGCATATATTAAGTTTATGCCACTCCCTGCATCCATGAACACTCTTCCGATATCGTACCCTCCTATTTGTGCCTTTAAAACCATAGGCGAGTGACCTGGCCTGGGGACTTTCCTCGGGTGGTCTGCTCTGCTGAACTTGACTGGTTGTTCTGACCACCGCAGGTACTCTGTGGTAGCTGGTGGTGATGATATTGATAGGTTGACTTGCCTGGATATGCTCTTTTGCTCCTTCTTCGACTTGGGTATCGGTTGAATCATGGCTGATATGTACACTTTTGACTCTAAGTGCCTTGCTAGTTTTTGCATTTGATATCCTTGACTTCTGTGTCTTTCTCCTTGCCTCCCTTCTTGTTTTAAGCTCATGGCGCTTTGCAACCTTAGGAATGTCCTGCAATCCTTCATCTGGTGATTTGATACTCTTTTCCCGTCGAGGTACGCGTAGTGGATTCGACAAGGTCCGTATAGCATATCCTCGGCCGAAGGACCGGAGTATCTCGATTTTTCTACTCCTTTTGCCTGAAACCTTCTGCTTTCATATCCTTCCTCTTCTTCTAGTACATAACCCGCGGCCACCTGATTTCGCCTTCCTTGATTATCCCTGCTGCGGTATCGTCTCCTCTGTCTACTTATTCTGTCGACTTCTGGTGAACGTCCTCTTTTGTTGTTATACGCGTCCTCTCCATCAGCGAATTTGTTGGCTTGTTCCATTAGCTCGGCTACTGTCATGGGTCTTGTTCTTCCTATTTCTTCCACGAGATCTGAGCGACGAAGTCCGGCTGAAAAGGCGTCTATTGCTCGTTCGTCGGAGACATCCTCTGCTGAGTTTTTGATTATACTCCAGCGTTGTATATAAGAACGTAGCGTTTCGCCTTTCCTTTGCACACATGTTTTAACTTCCTCCAGTGATGTTGGGCGTTTGTAGGTGGAACGAAAATTTCTTGTAAATTGAATTTCGAGTTCCCCCCAACTTCCGATGGATTCGTCGGGTAGGGTATTCAGCCAGGACCGTGCGGCGCCGGTGAGGTGCAGCTGCAAACTTTGCATTGCAGTCGCCTTTGTTCCCCCCCAATATCTGCACTGCCTGCAGATAATCCGATAACCATAGGGTAGGTTCTTGCGACCCATCATACTTAAGTTGGTCGTGTGGTAATTTGAATCCTTTAGGTACCCGTGTTTTGCGAACTCTGCGGGTAAAGCATAACGCACCCATATCTTTATCGTCGTCTTCATAATTCTCTTCCCTCCAAGCATGACGCGATTTATTTACTCGAGCTTGTGCTATTATACTTCTTGCGTCCTCCTTCCTTTTCTGTTGCTTTTTCTCTTCTGATGACTCGCCAGACTCGATGTCTTTGAAATTGCATCTGAACTTCTCCTTTCGATTTCCCTTGTGGCTTGTCGAGTTTGTCTCTGGACCTTGTTCCCTGATCTTTCCTTCTACTATTCCGAGGCTTCGTATCGCGGCTTGGTGCATATCTTCCCGTGGGTCCCCAGGTTTTGGTCTTGTAGCTAGTAAATATGCTTGTGCTGCTACTAGTGCTGCTTCTGGTGTTTTTTGTATGAAGCCATCTTCCTCCTCTTCTAGCTGCGGGGTAGGGCTCCTTGAGTACTCCTCTTCTCGACCGTATGCTGTCGTCCCCCTGTTGTGTTTTGGGTCTCCACGCCTTTCTCTGCTGTATTCTGAATCTTCGTTGTAGTCTTCCCAGCATTCCTTCCTTGATGTACTGTTATTATCTTGAAAAACCATATCTCTTTCCTCCCTTAGTTTCTTCCTGTGCTGGTATAATGCATACTGATACCCCATTAGTACTTCTCTTCTCGACCCTTCGGGTACTACTGTACCATGGTTGATAGCTGACTTGATCATCCTCCATTCACCAGTCGAGACGTGGACTTTCTCCTTTTCCTTTCTGTTGTGACCTTTTACTTTGTCGACTTGCCTATCGACATGCTCATTTCCTTCACTATTGTTTTCTTTCTCTTGTTCAGTGATAATGACGCATAACTGATGTACCTATGAGATGCCGCTGCTTCCTACGGCGAAGTCCTTTGCGTTGTTGTGCGTCTGACACGCTTTTTCTTCTGTATCGAATTTTTTCTGGATTTTGTCGCCTTCTGCGATTGGTGTTTTGTCGAAACTGACCGGCGAGTTTGCCTCACTGGAAGAGCCTTCTGATGATTCCAAAGTTTCCTCTGCTTCGGGCTTGTTTGCCGACGGATCTGGTTTCGTCGAATCCGAGAGGCGGGATGAACCCGATGGCCCGACGATGATGCTCAAACTTCCAATGGTTAATTCCATTTCTTGACTTCCGTCGAGTTCTGAACTGCTGTTGGCTAAAAGCAAAAAAGCCGTCGAATTCATGATTCCAACGCCCAAGATCCCCACGGTCGGTGCCAATTGACGAGGGTTAACTCGACAAGTGTCCTAGATGCAGGACTTAGGATCGGGGAGATAGGGCGTCGGATGAACTCGAAGGTAAAGTTAGTCGAAATAGGTGTGTGTCGAAAGTAAACTTGGGTGTTCAACCTGGCTTGCTTTCAATATGGCCTACACCGTCCCCTCCTGGCCCCTATATATAGATGGCCAGGTCTCGAGGATCGGGTAGGGTCCGATACAGATTACAATATCGATATACGGTAAAGACTCGTATTCGACTATTATTACAATTGGGCCTAGCTATACGGGCCTTAGGGGTACTCAACTAACGGGCTCTATTAACTATACCCTTGTCAGTAGGCGTCCCACGTACGTGCCGGCGTCTCCCACAACATGGCTAACTCCTCTTTCAACAGCTCGAGATACAGGTGCATGTCGATACCTGGTTGTTTCTGCCCCTGATTAAGAATACTCATGTGTACGTACCTCTGCTTGGTGCACAGCCAGGGGGGAAGGTTGTACGGCCATACAAAGACGGGCCAGGTGCTATGCGTGCTACTCTGGTTGCCGAAGGGATTGAGTCCATCTGTGCTCATACCCAGCCTAATGTTCCTGGCATCGCCCCCGAAACCGTCTTCCATGTCCAACGCGAGCCACTGGCTAGCGTCCGCAGGGTGTGTCAGGATCGTGCCCTTCTCCAGATCATCTCCGGGCTTCTCCCTTTCCGCGTGCCATTGCATGAGCTTCGCTTCCTTAGGGTCTACGAAATACCGCTTCAGACGGGGGGTGATAGGAAAGTACCATACCACTTTTTGAGGAACTTTCCTGTTCCCTCTCTTGTATCGTGATTGGCCGCACACCGGGCATGTGGTTAGTTCCTTGAACTCGTCCCGATAAAGTGCGCAATCATTGATGCATGCGTCGTACTTCACGTGCGGTAGATCGAGAGGGCACACGACTTTCTTGGCCTCCTCGGTACTCCTTGGCAATGTGTTCCCCTCGGGAAGCTTCTCGTGCCAGTATTCTAGGTTATCGTCGAAGCTAACGTCGGTCCATTTGTGTTTCACCTTCATCTCCAAAGCTTTGAGGGTTACGTTCAGGCGTGTATCCCTGGGCCGGCACCCAGGATACAACGGAGTTTTCCCGTCTTTCTCCATTTGCTCCAGCTTGGCTTTCTCACGGGCAACAGCTTTGGCGTTGCTTGTCTCTGTGAGGAGCAGTTCTTGAACATGAGGGTCCCGCAAGGCTGAAGTTAGCGGTGTCTCCGTGTCTTCGTCTTCTCCACCACCATCGGATCCGGTGTCATCATCATGTCCCGCATCTCCTTTATCATGTCTAGGTGACTCTTCGCCTTCTCGTCGGCCTCCCACGTCACCATTTCCTGCCGGCGGGGGCCCGTTGTTGACGTCCTCGTCAATGTAGCCTTTCATGAAACCACTCATGAGCAAATGCTTCTCCAATGTACCGGAATCAGGCTTGATTAGGGCCCTGAGGTTGCATCTATGACAAGGACATCTTATCTCGGACATGTTGTTCCGAATCATGACGGCCATCGCGCGTTCCTTGTATCTAGCCACCATACCTTCGCTCATGTGGCGCACCATCATTGCCTGCATGGTATGGAGCAAATGAGAATATTTAGAATAAATTATGGTCATATCGCCGGAAAAATTCGGCATGACCTTCCCTATAAATAGGACATATGGGTAGTGCAAAAGTTTGCCGAAACAGAAATTAATCAACATTTCGGCAAACATCCATGCACCACGCGCCGGTACCTGCACAAACCATACACAAGCATCCATGCCCCTCTCGATCACATACAAAACACATATGTCATATATATCTCACATAACACACCGCCATACGTGCCGCGCGTCGGCCGCCACAAGGAAACAAGCATACATGTTTTCATCCAACCATATACTCACCTATTAGACAAGTTACCGACGAATCCGTGAGCGGAGAGCCAAACTATTGAGGGAGACAAGATATGTGCTAGCTAGTGGGAGGAATAGAGCTAGATATATGTGGGAGTGGAGGAGGAGGAAGTCAACCCTTACATACTATCCAAATCCAAGTTTTGGCTAGCTACCTAAAATGGAGAAATAGTTGAAGAAAATGGGGGTGGAGAGAAGAGGAACTAGAGCTAGAGCTAGATCTATGGGAGTGAGGGCTTGGAGTGGGAGGTAGGGGGAGATGGCACCTTTATGGTGGTACGTACGATATATCCGTGGCGCACCTCGAAATGGTGCTCCACAGATATATATATATAACAGTGGCGCACCACATATACATGCGCCACGGATATGTCTGCCACCTTTTCCAGAGGGTGGGCCCACCCATATCCGTGGCGCATGTATATGTGGTGCGCCACGGTTATCCTCCCTATGTGTGGCGCACCCCAAATCCATGCGCCATGGATATGGGGGCCTGACACCCCAGGCCCTGGTGCTCGGTGGGGCCCACTTATCAGTGGCGCATCCCTTCCACGGTGCACCACGGATAAGAAGATGTCTGTGGAGCATCTGTATGTGGTGCGCCACGGCTACTTATCTGTGGAGCACCAAAGCGTAGTGCTCCACAGATAATGGGCCCATGGATAAGGGTTTTCCTAGTAGTGTGGCCTTTGGGCCATGGAGGCGCGGTGGATCTTGGTACTCGTCGGTGGGAGGGCTCCGCCCCCTGTTTTGAGGGATTCATTTTCATTTTTAGAGTCGAGGTTTGTAGGGGTGGCGCTCAGGTGGTGGTGGCGACGTCTCGTGCAATAAGGTCTCCCCGGCTTCAACCCCATCTCGACGGCAATGGCGAAAAGCTTGTGGGCGTGGTGTGGTCTTTTCAGGATTTTGTCTGGCTGTGGGGATCTACAGATCGCCAAGGAGCTTCATCGGCAGTGCTTCCTTCTTCTTCATCTTCGGGACGATGTGGTCTTCTTGACCCTTTCGGCGACTTCTTGTCCGCAACCAACAACGTTAGGCCGACTTGGGGAGGAGCGGCAGCGGCGGCACGCCGTCGACACGGCCTGGAGGTTGAAGATGAAGGGCTTCTCAAGGATCTTGTTGTAATTTTTGTTTTTCTTGTGGTGCTTTGTACTGTTCGTTGTTACTTTTAATGCCAGAGTCCTTATTTGCAAAAAAAGCTCCATCATATGTGGTTTGGAAACTAGGTGATTCCCATTTTTTGCCTAACAAAAGTAAAGCAATCCTTTCTTATTTTTGGGACCTTCACCATTAGATATGGTTCTCAAATAAGATTTTGAGAGGATACCTGGCTGGCAAACATGACTTTGAGGTCTCAGTACCCAAACACTTTACCATATTCTTAGGCACATATTAGTTACAATTAAGTACGTGTTGGGTTCACATGCTACTGATATTTTCTTGTAAGGATACTTGATAAGAAATATATAGATACCTATGTTGTCGTCCAGTAACTGGTCTGTTCGATAATTAGGCAAAATTTCCATGATTAATTCCAGAATACTAAACGTGACAAACTAATACGTCTCAAACGTATCTATAATTTTTGATGCTCCATGCTTGTTTTTACACCATTTGCTTAGTGTTTTGTTACACTTCGTGGCGTTTTTATGCATTTTCCGGAACTAACCTATTAACAAAATGCCATAGTGCCAGTTCCCTGTTTTCTGCTGTTATTCTGTTTCAGAAAAGTTACACAGGAAATATTCTCGGAATTGGATGAAACAAAAGCCGAACATCCAGATATTAAACGAAGCTTCCAGAAGACCGAAGAGGAGACGGAGCTGAGCCAGAGGCTGGCCTCACCATAGGGCGGTGCGGCTAGCCCCTCGCCCGTGCCCCCTATGGGTGAGACCACCCTGGTCCACCTCTGACGCTGCCCCTTCGCCTATAAAGACCCCCTGATGGGTGATGTCTACGCACGCTTTTCTATCCTTGTAGACAGTTTTGGGCCTCCAAGTGCAGAGGTTTGTAGAATAGCAGCAAGTTTCCCTTAAGTGGATCAACCAAGGTTTATCGAACTCAGGGAGGAAGAGGTCAAAGCTATCCCTCTCAAACAACCCTGCAATTACGACACAGGAAGTCTCTTGTGTCCCCAACACACCCAATACACTTGTCAGGTATATAGGTGCACTAGTTCGGCGAAGAGAGAGTGAAATACAAGTAGTAGTGATAATTATAAGTAGTAAATTATAATTTGAAATAAATATCGCTGCAAGCAAACATGTAACAAATCTGAAAGGAAACGGTGTGCAATGCTTGGAAACAAGGCCTAGGGATCATACTTTCACTAGTGGACACACTCTCAACAAATATAACATAGTTGAACCAATATATACTATCATCAATATGCAACTCAAAACAATTCTCCAATGGAAAAAAAAACACTAATCATGCATAGGGCTACGAAGCACTCCTCAAAGTCCGTATTTCCCAAACTAGATTGTCCCACACTGTCACCGTGAACACACTAGATGGTTCCAATAAACACCAACAATTCATAGAGACATTAACCAAAAAGATACACATGATGCGCACACTAGTCACCTTCACACCATGATACAAGGTATCTCCAGAGATTACAAATATAAAGCACGTGAGTAGCATAATATCCGAATAATAACATCTACCAATTCAACTAGATACAAAGCTCACGATCACATAAAGATCACATCATGGGAGAGAGAGGTGAACCACATAGCTACCGATAGAGCCCTCAGCCCCGGGGGAGAACTACTCCCTCCTCATCATAGGAGACAGCAAGGTTGATGGAGATGGCGGTGATGTCGATGGAGATGGCGAAGACGGTGATGGAGACCGATGGAGATGGCTCCGGGGGCACTTCCCCGTCCCGACAGGGTGCCGGAACAGAGACTTCTGTCCCCTGAAATTCGTCGTCGGCGGCGGCGGAGCTGCGGAACTCTTTCTGGAAATTTGCCGATTGTTTTAGGGTTTTCCATCAGGAGGCTTCTTATAGGCGAAGGGGCATCGTCCGAGGTGGACCAGGGTGGTCTCACCATAGGTGGGCGTGGCCAGGGGCTGGGCCGCGCCCCCTCATGGTGAGGCTGGCCCCCTGGCCCCCCTCCGGCTCTCGTTCGGTCTTTGATACTCTCCCGGGAAAAATAAGAGTTCTGGAACTTGTTTCGTCCAATTTCGAGAATATTTGCTGTGTAGCTTTTCTGAAACACAAAAACAGCAGAAAACAGGGAACTGGCACTGTGGCATCTTGTCAATAGGTTAGTTCCGGAAATCGCATAAAAATGCCACGAAGTGTAACGAAACACAAGGCAAATTGTGTAAAAACAAGCATGGAGCATCAAAAATTATAGATACGTTTGAGACGTATCAGCATTCCCAAGCTTAACTCCTGCTCGTCCTCGAGTAGGTAAGTGATAACAAAAGAATAATTTTTGAGGTGACATGCACCATCACAATCTTGATCATAGAAGTAAGCATTGAGTGCTGGGATCAAAGAACTTAAAACATGGGCATGAAAGATATAATCTTGATAGAAGACACTTAGCAACCATGTAATAACATGAAAAAGAACACAAACGAAAGATCATGAAAATGAAACAATGAAAGTCAAACATGTGTTCAAATCATAAGGAAAAACATACAAATGGTTTTCAACTTGTCCTTCATGGAATAGAAAAACATAAATACATAGGACACCTTCAAGTTTAAGAGGGCGACTAGATACAAATAATTTAAGAACAAGTGAAACCAAAATCATGAATCAATCAATGATAAACTTTGTGACTATGCACATTAAACTCAGAATGACAACTATACTCTCTTAGACGGTGCATAAAGGTAGAAGGTGGAAACTCAACAAAAAAGTAAAAGAAAGGCCCTTCGCAGAGGGAAGCAGTGATTGCAAGTTTTATAAACCTTCAAAAATTATGGTACTTACTAGCTTTGAGCTCTCATTGCCCCCATCATAGGCATCTTGAATGGTTAAAGTTAATGCGAATACACTTATGATGCATATGCTTGACAAATCATATGTTGAAAACCTCGTGTCCCGTGTAGTACGAATACCCAAACCTCATGGTACTCGACTTAGACTCCCAAGCAAGCTCTTGTCATTGTAAGTATACACATATCATCGAGAACCGCCAACGCGGTACCTTCGTGCCCGATGAAATGGAACAAGCCCACATCAAAATGATAGGACAAACAGACAATGAACACCTCGACATCTCTTTTTATTTACTATTGGTATAGCTTTTTATTGTGAGATGCGTCGTCGAATGTTCACTATGGACATGCTGTATATTTCCACCATGAATTATGCATGGCTTAGATTAGCGGCCCAGGCATTTCTCTAACACATATACAAACTCCATGATCCCGCAAGATTCCCAAATTATTTCACATCGCGAGTATCCATAAACAAAAGATCACGATATCAACTCAAATAAGAAGTGAAATGTTGAAAACTTGCCCCATGACGGCATGGCTGGGCTAATTTCCAACTTACAACTTGCAAGCATAACAACTCAACATAAGAGATCCACAATGTCAAATTTTTAAGAACGAGAAAAGTAAAGTGTGCCATCAGGTTCGTGAGAGCTTTACTGACCAATTTTCGTATAACACCAAAACGAGTTTAATTTGAAGGATAGATAAAAGCAAGTCAAATGTACTTTGGAATAGCAAATTGCTAATAGGTATGTATGGTGGACACATTGGAACAACTTGGTTTTTAGGAGTTGGATGCACGAGTAGAGCTCATACTCAGTACAAAATGAGGGCTAGCAAAAGACTGGGAGCGACCAACTAAGAGAGCAATAATGGCCATAATCATGCAAAGTGACAAAGCAACATTAAAAGAAGCATAAGATGGCATCAAAAGTCAAAAACTAAATGATCATAGATGCTTATGGCGACTTTGTATGAGTCAAACATGTGTGAGCATGCGCCAAGTCAACCCAAATAAAGCATCAAAGGAGAAAACCAAATTAATGCTTCCAAATAATAAAAACAACGCATGATTTTTTTCAAAGGCTCATTAAGCAATCTCAGTCATTGGAGACAAGTCATGCTACAGCAAAACCACTAAGCATACTATCAAAATGACATCAAGCATGACATGCAAAAGTTTAAGCCGCAGTCTAAACAAGCTCCTTTTTGTACCAACATGGACCAGAGGTCAAAATACACCTTGATGCGAAGATATAACAAGATCTGAACGATAAGAGTGAAAACTAGAGTGTTCTTGGCAATGAAAAACGAAGTAAGTCTCTCTCCAAAACAACATGATATGATCAAACCGTTTATTGCAGCAAGCAAAACAAAAGAAAACTGAAAGCAAAAACAACTGACGCTCCAAGAAAAACGCATAATGCATGAAGCAATAAAAATATAGTGTGTTGAAAGGTGACCTGATTTTTGCCGATGAAGAAGGGCTGCCTCGGGGACATCCCCAAGCTTTGACGCTTGAACCTCTTGGATATTTCCTTGGGGTGCGTGGGCATCCCCAAGCTTAAGCTTTTGTCCATTCTTCAACTCATCTCATCATTCTCCAATCCCTACACTTGAAAACTTCCTTCATACAAAACTTAACATAATTCTATAAGCAACATTAGCATAAGCATGATAGTAAATCAACCCTTTTGGTTCAGGTTTCAACTCAAGCCCACCACATATTAAAGCATCTACTACTGTAGCAACTTCCTCAAAAAATTTCGTGATCAAAAGAACTCAAAAAGAAAGCGATCGAGCGGCAAACACAAATAATGGCAGAAATCTGTTAAAACAGAACAGCTGACAAAGGTCGAATTTTTAGAGGATTTTCTGTTGCTCAAATCAAAAAGTGTATAACTAATAAAAGTTTGGATATAACCTGGGACATATGCACAAGAAATCGCAGGTCAAAACGATATTCTGAGAATTTTCACGAATTTTTATGGTGCAGCACCGAAATCTGTTTCAGAACAGCAACATCCCCAAATCTTACCTCACTCAAATTAGAGGCTTCTCTTAGCACAACAATGAAATAAAAATGATAAGAAGAGGTCATTACAGTAGTAATAACTTCCAAGACTCAAATAAAAGAAAAAGTACTAAAAATAAACAATGGGTTATCTCCCAAGAGTGCTTTTCTTTAACGCCTTTGAGCTAGGCGCAGAAATTTGCAAAGATGTTCATGTAGGCGCCATAAAAGAGCTTAAGGCAAAGGCGCTATATAGGAACTTAAAGCAAGAGAGAGCATCAAAAAGCAAATATGAAACACATTTAAATCTAAACCACTTCCTATGAAAAATAATCTTGTAAAGAGACAAGTCATGAAAGCGCAAAGCAAAAAGCATAGGAAGGCAAAACAAGTACAACTTCAAGAATTGCAACATAAAGAGGGGAAACTCAATATTGTTGAGATCCATCAAACCATGTTTCCCTCTCTCATAGTAACATTCAGTAACATCATGAATAGAATTAACAATATAACTATCACATAAAGCATCCCTATCATGAGCCACATGCATAAAAGGATTAATACTCCCCACATGAACAATCGTTGTAGGAGCAGATTCAACAGAATAGTTATTCTCATCACCATAATCATCAAAAACAGGAGGCATATTGTAATCATAACTAATTTTCTCCTCAAAAGTAGGTGAACAGAAAATATTATACTCATCATTGTAACCATCATAAACTAGAGGTTTAGTATCATCACAAGCTAGAGAACAGCTATTACGCAAAGCATATTCATCAAACATATCATCATAAGAAGGAACATGGATAGTACTAATGGTACAACAATTATTAGCGTTAGAATTGGTACCAAAAAGATTTTCAATATCAAAAGTAGAGTGCTTTTCCCAATCATGATCACTAACATAGGTAACAGGCATAGGAACATCATCCCAATCAGAATTATCATAATCTATAATAGGAGCAACATGCTTAGGGGAAGATACTATTTCCTCTTGCCTTTTTACTCCTCTTCTTCTTCTTCATACTCTTCTTACTCTCTCTTTTAGGAGGGAGAGACTTGAAAGGCATTTTCTCCACATAATCTGGTTTGCTGACAGGAACAACAAAAGAAACTTTGGAGGATTCCTCCTCTCTATTAATAAGATGGAAGCACCTATCAGTCCTGTCATAGCTTGGCAAAACATCATGTTTTATAAGATTTTGTATGTAAGTATTTGTGAGGCAATCTTTAACACAATAGAGACGACAACCACGAAGGGTGTTATTAATATCAACATCACTCATGTCTACCAAAGAAATCTTTCTAGATATCTCTTCACACCCCAAGAACAAAGTGAGTACATCATGCTGATTGAGAGTAATCTTGTCATCACAATACAAACTTGCGGTACTAGAAAGGTAACTATTAGGGCTTGAGCATTGAAAATTAAAATGACCTATGTCATCGCAATATTTACAAAGAAAAGGATAAAGCTCACAAACCTTTTCACCAAGCTCGCCCAGAGCCTTGTGCCACATTCGGGTTTCTTCATTCCCGTGGTGGATACAATAATCTTCCTTGTTGTGACTCTGTTCACAAGGTCTATTTACTCCACAAAAATTAACATGCGTATAAGAAATATGACTTTCAGAGGTTCGAGCATGTTTATTGCAATCATCAACAACAATATCACTTTCTATGCAAGTGTCTTTAAAAGGTTCATGATACACATCCCCATTTCCTTTAGGAACATTAATATGGGAAGCAAAGGCTCTAAAGCAATTAACCATAATTAGGGGATCAAGACCATATTTAGCACTAAGTTCTTGAAAATCAGCAGTTTCAGCAAAAGACTTAATGAAATCATACTCATAATTTATACCTGATCCTTTACCTTTGTTGCTATCACAATCTTCAATGTTGCTTTGAATTGTTTCAAGCAGATTCCACTTGACGTCAACATCCTTGCTTGTGAAAGAGCCATCAAAGCATGCATCTAGATAGTCCTTGTAATATCCTGAAAGCCTTGCATAAAAATTATTAATAACAATATTACGGGGAAGATCATGAATAGGACATTTAAGCATTAGTGACTTCAATCTTTCCCACGCTTGGGCAATGCTTTCTCCCTCATGCGGATGAAAATTATAAATATAATTCCTATCATTATAAACCTCACTAGAAGGATAGAATTTAGAGTAAAAGAGAGGTACAATTTCCTCCCAATCGACAGGTCGGCCATCCTTCAGTGTTTTATACCATTCCGCAGCTCTGCCCTTTAGTGATAAAGAAAATAGCTTCCTCTTAACTTGGTTCATCAAAATACCTGCACACTGGAACAACTTGCATAATTCATGTATAAAGAGAAAATGATCACCAGGATGGACAGTTCCATCTCCTAAATAGCAGTTATTCATAGCACGATCAACAATTTTCATAGGTATTTTAAAAGGATGAGGAGCACAAGCATCATAAGAATTATCACATATGGGAGATAAAATATCATCAGAACAAATTTTCTCCACTAAAGCTGGGGAACTAAAAATATCATGCTTAACAAAACCAGCTTCCCCAAGCTTAAACTTTTCTATAACGGTGTTCAAAGCATTCATACTAACAACACTATTAGCATGCGAATTAAGCTCCAAAGGTTTTTCAATTTTCTCTTCAAATCTAAACTCAGGAAAAATACTAAAGAACTCTTTACTTTCCATTAAGCCTAACTAGTGAAAATAAAAACAAGAAACAAAAAGATATAATTGCAGAATCTAAAGGAAATAACTTCGAGCACTCACACAGGACGATGCGAGTACCTTTTACCTTACCTCCCTGGCAACGGCGCTAGAAAAGAGCTTGATGTCTACGCACACTTCTATCCTTGTAGACAGTGTTGGGCCTCCAAGTGCAGAGGTTTGTAGAACAGCAGCAAGTTTCCCTTAAGTGGATCACTCAAGGTTTATCAAACTCAGGGAGGAAGAGGTCAAAGCTATCCCTCTCAAACAACCCTGCAATTACGATACATGAAGTCTCTTGTATCCCCAACAGACCCAATACACTTGTCAGGTGTATAGGTGCACTAGTTCGGCGAAGAGATAGTGAAATACAAGTAGTAGTGATAATTATAAGTAGTAAATGTAATCTGAAATAAATATCGCTGCAAGCAAACATGTATCAAAACTGAAAGGAAACGGTGTGCAATGCTTGGAAACAAGGCCTAGGGATCATACTTTCACTAGTGGACACACTCTCAACAAATATAACATAATTGAACCAATAGATACTATCATCAATATGCAACTCAAAACAATTCTCCAATGGAAAACAAACACTAATCATGCATAGGGCTACGAAGCACTCCTCAAAGTCCGTATTTCCCCAAACTAGATTGTCCCACACTGTCACCGTGAACGCACTAGATGGTTCCAACAAACACCAACAATTCATAGAGACATTAACCAAAACGATACACATGATGCGCACACTAGTCACCTTCGCACCATGATACAAGGTATCTCTGGAGATTACAAATATAAAGCATGGGAGTAGCATAATATCTGAATAATAACATCTACCAATTCAACTAGATACAAAGCTCACGATCACATAAAGATCACATCATGGGAGAGAGAGGTGAACCACATAGCTACTGGTAGAGCCCTCAGCCCCGGGGGAGAACTACTCCCTCCTCATCATAGGAGACAGCAAGGTTGATGGAGATGGCGGTGAGGTCGATGGAGATGGCGGAGACGGCGATGGAGACCGATGGAGATGGCTCTGGGGGCACTTCCCCGTCCCGGCAGGGTGCCGGAACAGAGACTTCTGTCCCTCGAAATTCATCGTCAGCGGCGGCGGAGCTGCGGAACTCTTTCTGGAAATTTGCCGATTGTTTTAGGGTTTTCCGTCGGGAGGCTTCTTATAGGCGAAGGGGCATTGTCAGAGGTGGACCAGGGTGGTCTCACCACAGGTGGGCGCGGCCAGGGGCTGGGCCGCGCCCCCTCATGGTGAGGCTAGCCCCTGGCCCCCCTCCGGCTCTTGTTCAGTCTTTGATACTCTCCCGGGAAAAATAAGAGTTCTGGAACTTGTTTCATCCAATTCCGAGAATATTTCCTGTGTAGCTTTTCTGATACACAAAAACAGCAGAAAACAGGGAACTGGCACTGTGGCATCTTGTCAATAGGTTAGTTCCGGAAATCGCATAAAAATTCCATGAAGTGTAACGAAACACAGGGCGAATGGTGTAAAAACAAGCATGGAGCATCAAAAATTATAGATACGTTTGAGACGTATCAACGGGAAAAACCTAAATACCCGATCAATTTTCCAAAAACACATCGCGATCCGCCGCCGTCGTCGACCCGAGATCGGGAGGGTCGAGAAGCTCTTCCCGGCACCCTGCCGGAGAGGGGAATCGCCACTGGAGGTCTTCTTCATCGCCATGCTTGCCTCCGGCGCGATGAGTGAGTAGTCTACCTTCGACTATGGGTCCACAGCAGTAGCTAGATGGTTGTCTTCTCCACCATCTGCTTCATGTTTAGATCTCGTGAGCTGCCTTATGATACGTCTCGAACGTATCTATAATTTTTGATGCTCCATGCTTGTTCTTACACTATTTGCTTAGTGTTTCGTTACACTTCGTGGCATTTTTATGTGATTTATAGAACTAACCTATTGACAAGATGCCACAGTGCCAGTTCCCTGTTTTCTGCTATTTTTGTGTTTCAGAAAAGCTACACAGGAAATATTCTCGGAATTGGACGAAAGAAGTTCGGAAACTCCTATTTTTCCCGGACGAAGAACGAGGACCAAACGGGAGCCGGAGAGGGGCCAAAGGCTGCCCACACCACAGGGTGGCGCGGCCCAGCCCCTAGCCGCGCCCACCCATGGTGAGGCCACCCTGGTCCACCTCTGACGATGCCCCTTCGCCTATAAGAAGCCTCCCGATGGAAAACCCCGAAAGAATCGGCAAATTTCCAGAAAGAGTTCCACAGCTCCGCCGCCGCCGCCGACGAATTTTGGGGGACAGAAGTCTCTATTCCGGCACCCTGCTGAGACGGGGAAGTGCCCCTGGAGCCATCTCCATCGGTCTCCATCGCCATCTCTGCCATCTCCATCTCCATCGACCTCACCGCCATCTCCATCAACCTTGCTGTCTCCTATGATGAGGAGGGAGTAGTTCTCCCCCGGGGCTGAGGGCTCTACCGGTAGCTATGTGGTTCACCTCTCTCTCCCATGATGTGATCTTCATGTGATTGTGAGCTTTGTATCTAGTTGAATTGGTAGATGTTATTATTCAGATATTATGCTACTCCCGTGCTTTATATTTGTAATCTCCGGAGATACCTTGTATCATGGTGTGAAGGTGACTAGTGTGCGCATCATGTGTATCTTTTTGGTTAATGTCTCTATGAATTGTTGGTGTTTGTTGGAACCATCTAGTGCGTTCACGGTGACAGTGTGGGACAATCTAGTTTGGGGAAATACGGACTTTGAGGAGTGCTTCGTAGCCCTACGCATGATTAGTGTTTGTTTTCCATTGGAGAATTGTTTTGAGTTGCATATTGATGATAGTATCTATTGGTTCAATTATGTTATATTTGTTGAGATTGTGTCCACTAGTGAAAGTATGATCCCTAGGCCTTGTTTCCAAGCATTGCACACCGTTTCCTTTTAGTTTTGTTACATGTTTGCTTGCAGCGATATTTATTTCAGATTACATTTACTACTTATAATTATCACTACTACTTTTATTTCACTATCTCTTTGCCGAACTAGTGCACCTATACACCTGACAAGTGTATTGGGTGTGTTGGGGACACAAGAGACTTCCTGTATCGTAATTGCAGGGTTGTTTTAGAGGGATAGCTTTGACCTCTTCCTCCCTGAGTTCGATAAACCTTGGGTGATCCACTTAAGGGAAACTTGTTGCTGTTCTACAAACCTCTGCACTTGGAGGCCCAACACTGTCTACAAGGATAGAAGTGTGCGTAGACATCAAGCTCTTTTCTGGAGCTGTTGCCTGGGAGGTAAGGTAAAAGGTACTCGCATCCTCCTGTGTGAGTTCTCGAATTTATTTCCTTTAGATTCTGCAATTATATCTATTTGTTTCTTGTTTTTATTTTCACTAGTTAGGCTTAATGGAAAACAAAGAGTTCTTTAGTATTTTTCCTACGTTAGGATATGGAGTGTTTGATGAGAAAATTGAAAAACCTTTGGGGCTTAATTTGCATGCTAATAGTGTTGTTAGTATGAATGCTTTGAACAACATTATTGCTAATGCTATAGAAAAGTCTAAGCTTGGGGAAGCTAGTTTTGTTAAGCATGATATTTTTAGTTCCCCAGCTTTAGTGGAGAAAGTTTGCTCTGATGATATTTTATCTCCTATATGTGATGTTTCTAATGATGCTTCTGCTCCTCATCCTTTTAAAATACCTATGAAAATTGTTGAACGTGCTATGAATAACTGCTATTTAGGAGATGGAACTGTCCATGATGTCTACGCACGCGTCTGTTCTTGTAGACAGTGTTCGGCCTCCAAGTGCAGAGGTTTGTTGAGCAGCAGCAAGTTTCCCTTAAGTGGATCACCCAAGGTTTATCGAACTCAAGGAGGAGGAGGTCAAAGCTATCCCTCTCAAACAACCCTGCAATTACGATACAGAAAGTCTCTTGTGTCCCCAACACACCCAATACACTTGTCAGATGTATAGGTGCACTAGTTCGGCGAAGAGATAGTGAAATACAAGTAGTAGTGATGATTATGAGTAGTAAATGTAATATGAAATAAGTATCGCTGCGAGCAAACATGTAACAAAACTGAAAGGAAATGGTGTGCAAAGCTTGGAAACAAGGCCTAGGGATCATACTTTCACTAGTGGACACACTCTCAACAAATATAACATAATTGAACCAATAGATACTATCATCAATATGCAACTCAAAACAATTCTCCAATGGAAAACGAACACTAATCATGCATAGGGCTACGAAGCACTCCTCAAAGTCTGTATATACCCAAACTAGATTGTCCCACACTATCACCATGAAAACACTAGATGGTTCCAACAAACACCAACAATTCATAGAGACATTAACCAAAAAGATACACATGATGCGCACACTAGTCACCTTCACACCATGTTACAAGGTATCTCCGGAGTTTACAAATATAAAGCACGGGAGTAGCATAATATCTGAATAATAACATCTACCAATTCAACTAGAAACAAAGCTCACGATCACATAAAGATCACATCATGGGAGAGAGAGGTGAACCACATAGCTACCGGTAGAGCCCTCAGCCCCGGGGGAGAACTACTCCCTCCTCATCATAGGAGACAGCAAGGTTGATGGAGATGGCAGAGACGGCGATGGAGACCGATGGAGATGGCTCCAGGGGCACTTTCCCGTCCCGACAGGGTGCCGGAACAGAGACTTCTATCCCTCGAAATTCGTCGGCGGTGGCGGCGGAGCTGCAGAACTCTTTCTGGGAATTTGTCGATTCTTTTAGGGTTTTCCGTCAGGAGGCTTCTTATAGGCGAAGGGGCAACGTCAGAGGTGGACCAGGGCGGACTCACCATGGGTGGGCGTGGCCAGGGGCTGGGCCGCGCCCCCATATGGTGTGGGCAGCCTCTGGCCCCTCTCTGGCTCCCGTTTGGTCCTCGTCCTTCGTTCGGGAAAAATAGGAGTTTTCAAACTTGTTTCGTCCAATTCCGAGAATATTTCCTGTGTAGCTTTTCTGAAACACAAAAACAGCAGAAAACAGGAAACTGGCACTATGGCATCTTGTCAATAGGTTAGTTCCGGAAATCGCATAAAAATGCCACAAAGTGTAACAAAACACAAGGCAAATGGTGTAAAAACAAGCATGGTGCATCAAAAATTATAAATACGTTTGAGACGTATCAGCATCCCCAAGCTTAACTCCTGCTCGTCCTCGAGTAGGTAAGTGATAACAAAAGAATAATTTTTGAGGTGACATGCACCATCACCATTTGATCATCTATATAAAGCATTGAGTGCTGAGATCAAAGTACTCAAAACATGGGCATGAAAGACATAATCTTGATAATAGAAACTTAGCAACCATGTTATAGCATGAAAAGAAACACAAAGGAAAGATCATGAAAATGAAACAATGAAAGTCACGTGTGTGTTTCAACCACATGGAAAACATAGCAAATGGTTTTCAGCTTGTCCCTCATGGAGTAGCAAAACATAAATGCATAGGACACCTTCAAGTTTAAGAGGGCGACTAGATACAAATAATTTAAGAACAAGTGAAACCAACATTATGAATCAATCAATGAAAACTTTGGGACAATGCACATTATACTCAGAATGACAACTATGCTCTCTTAGACGGTGCATAAAGGTAGAAGGTGGTGACTCAACATAAAAGTAAAAGAAAGGCCCTTCACGGAGGGAAGCAGTGATTGCAAGTTTTATAAACCTTCAAAAATTATGGTACTTACCGGCTTTGAGCTCTCATTGCCCCCATCATAGGCATCTTGAATGGTTAAAGTTAATGCGAATACACTTATGATGCATATGCTTGACAAATCATAAGTTGAAAACCTCGTGTCCCGTGAAATATGAATACCCAAACCTCATGCTACTCAACTTAGAGTCCCAAGCAAGCTCTTGTCATTGTAAATATATGTGTATCATCGAGAACCGCCAATTGGGTACCTCCGTGCCCGATGACATGGAACAAGCCCACATCAAAATGACAGGACAAACAGACAATGAACATCTCGACATCTCTTTTATTTACCATTGGTATAGCTTTTTATTGTGAGATGCGTCGTCGAATGTTCACTATGGGCATGCTGTAAATTTCCACCATGAATTATGCATGGCTTAGATTAGCGGCCCAGGCATTTCTCTTACACATATATAAACTCCATGATCCCACAAGATTCCCAACTTATTTCACATCACCAGTATCCATAAACAAAAGATCACGATATCAACTCAAATGAAAGATAGTGCAATGTTGAAAGCTTGCCCCATGATGGCATGGCTAGGCTAATTTCCAATTTATAACTTGCAAGCATAACAACTCAACATAAGAGAGCCACAATGTCAAAATTTTAAAACAAGAAAAGTAAAGTGTGCCATCAGGTTTGTGAGAGCTTTACTGACCAATTTTCCCATAACACCAAAAAGAGTTTAATTTGAAGGATAGATAAAAGCAAGTCAAATGTACTTTGGAATAGCAAATTGCTAATAGGTATGTATGGTGGACACATTGGGACAACTTGGTTTTTAAGGAGTTGGATGCACGAGTAGAGCTCATACTCAGTACAAAACGAGGGCTAGCAAAAGACTGGGAGCGACCAACTAAGAGAGCAATAACGGCCATAATCATGCAAAGCGACAAAGCAACATCAATAGAAGCATAAGATGTCATCAAAAGTCAAAAACGAAATGATCATAGAGGCTTATGGCGACTTTGTATGAGTCTAACATGTGTGAGCATGCGCCAAGTCAACCCAAATAAAGCATCGAGGAGAAAACCAAAATAATGCTTCCAAATAATTAAAACAACGCATGATTTTTTCAAAGGCTCATTAAGCAATCTCAGTCATTTGAGACAAGTCATGCTACAGCAAAACCACTAAGCATACTATCAAAAAGACATCAAGCACGACATGCAAAAGCCTAGGCCGCAGTCTACACAAGCTCCTTCTTGTACCACTTTTTTGCATAAAGCTTTTTCTCTTTTCCAACACCATTCGAACTTTTTTGAGACAACTCTTTTGATGAAAACCAACATAGACCAGAGGTCCAGATACCCCTTGATGCAAAGATAAAATAAGATCTGAACAAAAATCAAGGCAAAAAACAAAAGCTAAATGCAGTTCGAGAAAAAGAGAACACTCGTTGAACGATAAGAGTGAAAACTGGAGTGTTCTTGACAATGAAAAACGGAATAAGTCTCTCTCCAAAACAACATGATGTGATCAAACCATTTATTGCAGCAAACAAAACAAAAGAAACTGAAAGCAAAAACAACTGACGCTCCAAGAAAGACGCATAGTGCATGAAGCAATAAAAATATAGTGTGTTGAAAGGTGACCTGATTTTTGCCGATGAAGAAGGGGTGCCTCGGGGGCATCCCCAAGCTTTGACGCTTGTACCTCTTGGATATTTCTTGGGGTGACATGGGCATCCCCAAGCTTGAGCTTTTGTCCATTCTTCATCTCATCTCATCATTCTCCAATCCCTACACTTGAAAACTTCCTTGATACAAAACTAAACACAATTTTATTAGCAAAATTAGTGTAAGCATAACAATGAATCAACCCTTTTTGCTTCAGGCTTCAACTCAAAACCACCACATATAAAGTATATACTACTGTAGCAACTTCCCCAAAAGTTTTGTGATCAAAAGAACTCAAAAAGAAAGCGATAAAGCGGCAAACACAAATATTGGCAGAAATCTGTCAAAACAGAACAGCTAACAAAGGTCGAATTTTTAGAGGGTTTTCTGTTGCTCAAATCAAAAAGTGTTCAACTAATGAAAGTTTGGATATAACCTGGGGCATATGCACAAGAAATAGCAGGTCCAAAAGATATACAGAGAATTTTCACGAATCTTTATGGTGCAGCACCAAAAACTGTTTCAGGACAGCAACATCCCCAAATCTTACCTCACTCAAATTAGAGGCTTCTCTTGGCACAACAACGAAATAAAAAGTATTAGGAGAGGTTATTACAGTAGTAATAACTTCCAAGACTCAAATAAAAGAAAAAGAACTGAAAGTAAAAACATTGGGTTATCTCCCAAGAGTGCTTTTCTTTAACGCCTTTGAGCTAGGCGCAGTAATTTGCAAAGATGCTCATGTAGGCGCCATAAAAGAGTTTAAGGCAAAGGCGCTATATAAGAACTTGAAGCAAGAGAGAGCATCAAAAAGCAAATATGAAACACATTTAAATCTAAACCACTTCCTATAAAAAATAGTCTTGTAAAGATACAAGTCTTGAAAGCGCAAAGCAAAAAGTATAGGAAGGCAAAACAAGTATAACTTCAAGAATTGCAACATAAAGAGGGGAAACTCAGTATTGTCGAGGTCCATCAAACCATGTTTCCCTCTCTCATAATAAATTTCAGTAGCATCATGAATAGAACTAACAATATAACTATCACATAAAGCATCCCTATCATGAGCCACATGCGTAAAAGAATTAATACTCCCCACATGAACAATCGTAGTAGGAGTAGATTCAACAGAATAATTATTCTCATCACCATAATCATCAAAAACAGGAGGCATATTGTAATCATAACTAATTTTCTCCTCAAAAGTAGGTGAACTAAAAATATTATACTCATCATCATAACCATCATAAACTAGAGGTTTAGTATCATCATAAGCGAGAGAACAGCTATTTCGCAAAGCATACTCATCAAACATATCATCATAGGAAGGAACATGGATGGTACTAATGTTACAACAATTATTAACCTTAGAATTGGTACCAAAAAGATTTTCAAAAGTAGAGTGCTTTTCCCAATCATGATCACTAACATAGGTAATAGGCATGGGAACATCATCCCAATCAAAATTATCATAATCTATAGCAAGATCATAATGCTTAGGGGAAGATACCATGTCCTCTCGCCTTTTACTCCTCTTCTTCTTCTTCATACTCTTCTTACTCTCTCCTTTAGGAGGGAGAGACTTGAAGGGCATCTTCTCCACATATCCTTTAGGAGGGAAAGGCATCTTCTCCACATAATCTGGTTTGCTGACAGGAACAACAGAAGAAACTTTGGAGGATTCCTCCTCTCTATTAATAAGATAAAACATCTATCAGTCCTGTCATAGCTTGGCAAAACATCATGTTTTATAAGATTTTGTATGTAAGTATTTGCGAGGCAATCTTTAGCACAATAGAGACGACAACCACGAAGGGTGCTACTAATATCAACATCATTCATATCTACCAAAGAAATCTTTCTAGATATCTCTTCACACGCCAAGAACAAAGTGAGCTCACCATGCTGATTGAGAGTAATCTTGTCATCACAATACAAACTTGCGGTACTAGAAGAGTAACTATTAGGGCTTCAGCATTGGAAATTAAAATGACCTATGTCATCGCAATGTTTACAAAGAAAAGGATAAAGCTTACAAACCTTTTTACCGAGCTCGCCTATAGCCTTGTATCACATTCGGGTTTCTTCATTTGCGTGGTGGATACAATAATCTTCCTTGTTGTAGCTTTGTTCACAAGGTCTATGTACTCCACAAAAATTAACATGCTTATAAGAAATAGGACTTTTAGAAGTTTGAGCATGTTTATTGCAATCATCAACAACAATATCACTTTCTATGCAAGTGTCCTTAAAAGGTTCATGATACACATCCCCATTTCCTTTAGGAACATTAATATGATAAGCAAAGGCTTTAAAACAATCAATCATAATCTGAGGATCAAGACCATACTTAGCACTAAGCTCTTGAAAATCAGCAGTTTCAGCAAAAGACTTAATGCAATCAAATTTGTAATTCATACCTGATCCTTTACCTTTGTCGCTATCCCAACCTTCAATATTGTTTTGAATTGTTTCAAGCAGATCCCACTTGGTGTCAACATCCTTGCTTGTGAAAGACCCATCAAAGCATGCATCTAGATAGTCCTTGTAATATCCTGAAAGCCTTGCATAAAAATTATTAATAACAATATTACGGGGAAGATGATGAATAGGACATTTGTGCATTAGTAACTTCAATCTTCCCCATGCTTGGGCAATGCTTTCTCCCTCATGCGGATGAAAATTATAAATGTAATTCCTATCTTTATAAACTTCACTAGAAGGATAGAATTTAGAATAAAAGAGAGGTACAATTTCCTCCCAATCAATGGGCCAGCCATCCTTCAGTGTTTTATACCATTCCGTAGCTCTGCCCTTCAGTGATAGAGAAAATAGCTTCCTCTTAACTTGGTTCATTGAAATACCTGCACACTGGAACAACTCGCATAATTCATGTATAAAGAGCAAATGATCACCAGGATGGACAGTTCCATCTCCTAAATAGCAGTTATTCATAGCACGGTCGACAATCTTCATAGGTATTTTAAAAGGATGAGGAGCACAAGCATCATTAAAAACATCACAAATGGGAGATAAAATATCATCAGAGCAAACTTTCTCCACTAAAGCTGGGGAACTAAAAATATCATGCTTAACAAAACTAGCTTCCCCAAGCTTAGACTTTTCTATAGCATTAGCAATAACGGTATTCAAAGCATTCGTACTAATAACATTGCTATGCAAAATAAGCTCCAAAGGTTTTTCAATTTTCTCTTCAAATCTAAACTCAGGAAAAAGACTAAAGAACTATTTACTTTCCATTAAGCCTAACTAGTGAAAATAAAAACAAGAAACAAAAAGATATAATTGCAAAATCTAAAGGAAATAACTTCGAGCACTCACACAGGAGGATACGAGTACCTTTTACCTTACCTCCCCGGCAACGGCGCCAGAAAAGAGCTTGATGTCTATGCACGCGTCTGTTCTTGTAG
Organism: Dactylis glomerata; assembly: GCA_007115705.1. NCBI lineage: Eukaryota > Viridiplantae > Streptophyta > Magnoliopsida > Poales > Poaceae > Dactylis > Dactylis glomerata. The sequence continues at coordinate 2,372,355 of QXEO01000923.1, read as the reverse complement.
ACAGTGTTGGGCCTCCAAGTGCAGACGTTTGTAGAGCAGCAGCAAGTTTCCCTTAAGTGGATCACCCAAGGTTTATCGAACTCAGGGAGGAGGAGGTCAAAGCTATCCCTCTCAAACAACCCTGCAATTATGATACAAAAAGTCTCTTATGTCCCCAACACACCCAATACACTTGTCAGATGTATAGGTGCACTAGTTCGGCGAAGAGATAGTGAAATACAAGTAGTAGTGATGATTATGAGTAGTAAATGTAATATGAAATAAGTATCGCTGCGAGCAAACATGTAACAAAACTGAAAGGAAACGGTGTGCAAAGCTTGGAAACAAGGCCTAGGGATCATACTTTCACTAGTGGACACACTCTCAACAAATATAACATAATTGAACTAATAGATACTATCATCAATATGCAACTCAAAACAATTCTCCAATGGAAAATGAACACTAATCATGCGTAGGGCTATGAAGCACTCCTCAAAGTCCGTATGTACCCAAACTAGATTGTCCCACACTATCACCATGAACGCACTAGATGATTCCAACAAACACCAACAATTCATAGAGACATTAACCAAAAAGATACACATGATGCACATACTAGTCACCTTCACACCATGATACAAGGTATCTCCAGAGTTTACAAATATAAAGCACAGGAGTAGCATAATATCTGAATAATAACATCTACCAATTCAACTAGATACAAAGCTCATGATCACATAAAGATCACATCATGGGAGAGAGAGGTGAACCACATAGCTACCGGTAGAGCCCTCAGCCCCAGGGGAGAACTACTCCCTCCTCATCATAGGAGACAGCAAGGTTGATGGAGATGGCGGAGACAGCGATGGAGACCGATGGAGATGGCTCCGGGGCACTCCCCCGTCCCGATAGGGTGCCAGAACAGAGACTTCTGTCCCCCAAAATTTGTCGGCGGTGGCGGTGGAGCTACGGAACTCTTTCTGGAAATTTGTCGATTCTTTTAGGGTTTTCCGTCGGGAGGCTTCTTATAGGCGAAGGGGCATCGTCAGAGGTGGACCAGGGCGGCCTCACCATGGGTGGGCGCGGCCAGGGGCTGGGCCGCGCCCCCCTATGGTGTGGGCAGCCTCTGGCCCCTCTCTGGCTCCCGTTTGGTCCTCGTCCTTCATCCGGGAAAAATAGGAGTTTCCGAACTTGTTTCGTCCAATTCCAAGAATATTTCTATGTAGCTTTTCTAAAACACAAAAACAGCAGAAAACAGGGAACTGGCACTGTGGCATTTTGTCAATAGGTTAGTTCCGGAAATCGCATAAAAATGCCACAAAGTGTAACAAAACACAAGGCAAATGGTGTAAAAACAAGCATGGAGCATTAAAAATTATAAATACGTTTGAGACGTATCAGTCCATCCTGGTGATCATTTGCTCTTTATACATGAATTATGCGAGTTGTTCAAGTGTGCAGGTATTTCAATGAACCAAGTTAAGAGGAAGCTATTTTCTTTATCACTGAAGGGCAGAGTTGCGGAATGGTATAAAACACTGAAGGATGGCCGACCTATTGATTGGGAGGAAATTGTACCTCTCTTTTATTCTAAATTCTATCCTTCTATAGAGGTTTATAAGGATAGGAATTATATTTATAATTTTCATCCGCATGAGGGAGAAAGCATTGCCCATGCGTGGGGAAGATTGAAGTCACTAATGCTCAAATGTCCTATTCATGATCTTCCCCGTAATATTGTTATTAATATTTTTTATGCAAGGCTTTCAGGATATTACAAGGACTATCTGGATGCATGCTTTGATGGCTCTTTCACGAGCAAGGATGTCGACGTCAAGTGGAATCTGCTTGAAACAATTCAAAACAATATTGAAGATTGGGATAGCGGCAAAGGTAAAGGATCAGGTATAAATTATGAGTATGATTGCGTTAAGTCTTTCGCTGAAACTGCTGATTTTCAAGAGCTTAGTGCTAAGTATGGTCTTGATCCTCAAATTATGGTTGATTGTTTTAGAGCCTTTGCTTCCCATATTAATGTTCCTAAGGGAAATGGGGATGTGTATCATGAACCTTTTAAAGACACTTGCATAGAAAGTGATATTGTTGTTGATGATTGCAATAAACATGCTCAAACTTCTGAAAGTCCTATTTCTTATAAGCATGTTAATTTTTGTGGAGTACATAGACCTTGTGAGCAGAGTTACAACAAGGAAGATTATTGTATCCACCACGGGAATGAAGAAACCCAAATGTGGCACAAGGCTCTAGATGAACTTGGTGAAAAGGTTTGTGAGCTTTATCCTTTTCTTTGTGAACTTTGCGATGACACGGGTCATTTTAATTTTCAATGCTCATGCCCCAATAGTCACCTTTCTAATCGAATGAGTACTGCAAGTTTGTATTGTGATGACAAGATTACTCTCAATCAGCATGATGAGCTTACTTTGTTTTTGGGGTGTGAAGAGATATCTAGAAAGACTTCTTTGGTAGACATGAGTATTTTTGATATTAATTGCACCCTTCGCGGTTTTTGTCTCTATTGTGTTAAAGATTACCTCGCAAATACTTACATGCAAAATCTTATAAAACATGATGTTTTGCCAAACTATGATAGGACTGATAGATGTTTCCATCTTATTAATAGAGAGGAGGAATCCTCCAAAGTTTCTTCTGTTGTTTCTGTCAGTAAACCAGATTATGTGGAGAAGATGCCTTTCAAGTCTCTCCCTCCTGAAGGAGAGAGTAAGAAGAGTAAGAAGAAGAAGAAGAAGAGGAGTAAAAGGCGAGAGGAAACGGTATCTTCCCCTAAGCATGTTGCTCCTATTATAGATTATGATAATTCTGATCTTGATGATGTTCCCATGCCCGTTACCTATGTTAGTGATCATGATTGGGAAAAGCACTCTACTTTTGATATTGAAAATCTTTTTGTTACCAATTCTAAGGTTAATAAATTTTATACCATTAGTACTATCCATGTTCCTTCTTATGATGATATGTTTGATGAATATGCTTTGCAAAATAGCTTCTCTCGCTTATGATGATACTAAACCTCTAGTTTATGATGGTTATGATGATGAGCATAATATTTTCAGTTCACCTACTTTTGAGGGGAAAATTAGTTATGATTACAATATGCCTCCTATTTTTGATGAGTATGGTGATGAGAATAAGTATTCTGTTGAATCTGCTCCTACTACTATTGTTTATGTGGGGAGTATTAATTCTTTTATGCATGTGGCTCATGATAGGGATGCTATATGTGATAGTTATGTTAGTTCTATTCATGATGCTACTAAAAGTTACTATGAGAGAGGGAAACATGGTTTGATGGATCTCAACAATATTAAGTTTCCCCTCTTTATGTTGCAAATCTTGAAGTGACACTTGTTTTATCTATCCATGTTTGCTACTATATGCCTCGTTGATTTATTTTCTTACAAGATTCCTATGCATAGAAAGTGGTTTAGATTTAAATGTGTTTCATATTTGCTTTTTAATGCTCTCTAGCTTCAAGTTCCTTTATGGTGCCTTTGCCTTAAGTTCTTTTCGGGCGCCTATGTGCGCATTTTCTGAAATTACTGCGCCTAGCTCAAAGGCGTTAAAGAAAAGCACTCTTGGGAGATAACCCATTGTTTTACTTTCAGTTCATTTTCTTTTATTTGAGTCTTGGAAGTTATTACTACTGTAATAACCGCTCCTTATCCTTTTTATTTCGTTGTTGTGCCAAGAGAAACCTCTAATGTGAGGGAGGTAAGATTTGGGGAAGTTGTTGTCCTGAAACAGATTTCGGTGCTGTACCATAAAAATTCGTGAACATTCTCAGAATATCTTTTTAACCTGAGATTTCTTGTGCATATGCCCCAGGTTATATCCAAACTTTCATTAGTTATACACTTTTTGATTTGAGCAACAGAAAACCCTCGAAAAAATCGACCTTTGTCAGCTGTTCTGTTTTGACAGATTTCTGCCACTATTTGTGTTTGCCTCTCGATCGCTTTCTTTTTGAGTTCTTTTGATCACGAAACTTTTGGGGAAGTTGCTACAGTAGTATATGCTTTATATGTGGTGGTTTTGAGTTTGAAACTGAACCAAAAAGGGTTGATTCACTATTATGTTTATGCTAACGTTGCTAATAGAATTGTGTGATGTTTTGTATGAAGGAAGTTTTCAAGTGTAGGGATTGGAGAATGATGAGATGAGATGAAGAATGGACAAAAGCTCAAGCTTAGGGATGCCCATTTCACCCCAATAAATATCCAAGAGGTACAAGCGTCAAAGCTTGGGGATGCCCCCGAGGCACCCCTTCTTCATCGGCAAAAATCAGGTCACCTTTCAACACACTATATTTTTATTGCTTCATGCACTATGCGTTTTTCTTGGAGCGTCTTTACTTTAGTTTTCAGTTTTATTTTATTTTGTTTGCTGCAATAAATGGTTGGATCACATCATTTTTGTTTTGGAGAGAGACTTACTCCGTTTTTCATTGCCAAGAACACTCTAGTTTTCACTCTTATTGTTCAACGAGTGTTCTCTTTTTCTGCTACTGCATTTAGCTTTTGTTTTTCGCCTTGATTTTTGTTCAGATCTTCTTTTATCTTTGCTTCAAGGTGTATTTTGACCACTGGTCCATGTTGGTTTTCATCAAAAGAGTTGTTTCAAAAAGGTTCGAATGGTGTTGGAAAAGACAAAAAGTTTCATGCAAAAAAGTGGTACAAAAAGGAGCTTGTTTAGAATGCGGCTTAGACTTTTTCATGTTGTGCTTGATATTTTTTTGATAGTATGCTTAGTGATTTTTGCTGTAGCATGACTCGTCTCAAATGACTAAGATTGCTTAATGAGCCTGTGAAAAAATCATGCATTGTTTTTATTATTTGGAAGCATTAATTTGGTTTTCTCCTTGATGCTTTATTTGGGTTGACTTGGCGCATGCTAGCTTACACATGTTTGACTCATACAAAGTTGCCATAAGCCTCTATGATCATTTGGTTTTTGAATTTTGATGCCATTTTATGCTTCTCTTAATGATGTTTTGTCACTATGCATGATTATGGCCGTTATTGCTCTCTTAGTTGGTCGCTCCCAGTCTTTTGCTAGCCCTCATTTTGTACTGAGTATGAGCTCTACTCGTACATCCAACTCCCAAAAACCAATTTATGCCAATGTGTCCACAATAAATTCCTATGCATGGTATTTGCAAGCCATTCTAAGTAAATTTTCATGTGCTACCTTTCAAAAAAACCTTCAAAATACTTCTCATTTTGTGACACTGTTTTCAACTCATGGGGACGTTGTGGTCAGATTTGCTATCTTCCATATTGTTTTATTCCAAAAAGAAAAAAAATAGAAAAAAGGCACTCCTCCATGGTATGTGAATGTTGGTGGGTACCCGATGGAATCGGTTAGCCATGGTTTGAGAAAGGAAAAAGGTAGGGAGAAGTGCCAAGCTTTATAAAAGAGCACAAAAGTGCCAATCTCTCTCTCAAAAACTTGCTTCATTTTTGTATAGAAGATAGTAAGAACCCCATTGCCAGTCGTTGACAAACACAACCACCTCTCAAAACCCAATTTTTATCTCTCTATTTTACAAATGAAAAGCTCTAGCACATGTTTAATCACTGCTTCCCTCTGCGAAGGGCCTTTCTTTTACTTTTATGTTGAGTCACCACCTTCTACCTTTATGCACCGTCTAAGAGAGCATAGTTGTCATTCTGAGTTTAATGTGCACAGTCCCAAAGTTTATCATTGATTGATTCATGATTTTGGTTTCACTTGTTCTTAAATTATTTGTATCTAGTCGCCCTCTTAAACTTGAAGGTGTCCTATGCATTTATGTTTTGCTATTCCATGAAGGACAAGCTGAAAACCATTTGCTATGTTTTTCCATATGATTTGAACATACGTTTGACTTTCATTGTTTCATTTTCATGATCTTTCATTTGTGTTCTTTTTCATGTTATAACATGGTTGCTAAGTTTCTTCTATCAAGATTATGTCTTTCATGCCCATGTTTTAAGTTCTTTTGATCCCAACACTCAATGCTTACATAGATGATCAAGATTGTGTTGGTGCATGTCACCTCAAAAAATATTCTTTTGTTATCACTTACCTACTCGAGGACGAGCAGGAGTTAAGCTTGGGGATGCTGATACGTCTCGAACGTATCTATAATTTTTGATGCTCCATGCTTGTTCTTACACCATTTGCTTAGTGTTTCATTACACTTCATGGCATTTTTATGCAATTTCCGAAACTAACCTATTGACAAGATGCCACAGTGCCAGTTCCCTATTTTCTGTTGTTTTTGTGTTTCAGAAAAGCTACACAGGAAATATTCTCGGAATTGGACTAAACAAGTTCGGAAACTCCTATTTTTCCCGGACGAAGGACAAGGACCAAACGGGAGCCGGAAAGGGGCCAGAGGCTGCCCACACCACAGGGGGGCGTGGCCCAGCCCCTGGCCACGCCCACCCATGGTGAGGCCACCCTGGTCCACCTCTGACGATGCCCCTTCGCCTATAAGAAGCCTCCCGACGGAAAACCCTGAAAGAATCGGAAAATTTCCAGAAAGAGTTCCACAGCTCCGCCACCGCCACCAACAAATTTTGGGGGACCGAAGTCTCTGTTCCGGCACCCTACCGGGACGGGGAAGTGCCCCCGGAGCCATCTTCATCGGTCTCCATCACCGTCTCTGCCATCTCCATCGACCTCACCGCCATCTCCATCAACCTTGTTGTCTTCTATGATGAGGAGGAAGTAGTTCTCCCCCGAGGCTGAGGGCTCTACCAGTAGCTATGTGGTTCACCTCTCTCTCCCATAATGTGATCTTTATGTGATCATGAGCTTTGTATCTAGTTGAATTGGTAGATGTTATTATTCAGATATTATGCTACTCCCGTGCTTTATATTTGTAATCTCCGGAGATACCTTGTATCATGGTGTGAAGGTGACTAGTGTGCGCATCATGTGTATCTTTTTGGTTAATGTCTCTATGAATTGTTGGTGTTTGTTGGAACCATCTAGTGCGTTCACGGTGACAGTGTGGGACAATCTAGTTTGGGGAAATACGGACTTTGAGGAGCGCTTCGTAGCCCTACGCATGATTAGTGTTTGTTTTCCATTGGAGAATTGTTTTGAGTTGCATATTGATGATAGTATCAATTGGTTCAATTATGTTATATTTGTTGAGAGTGTGTCCACTAGTGAAAGTATGATCCCTAGGCCTTATTTCCAAGCATTGCACACCGTTTCCTTTCAGTTTTGTTACATGTTTGCTTGCAGCGATATTTATTTCAAATTATATTTACTACTTATAATTATCACTACTACTTGTATTTCACTATCTCTTCGCCGAACTAGTGCACCTATACACCTGACAAGTGTATTGGGTGTGTTGGGGACACAAGAGACTTCCTGTATCGTAATTGCAGGGTTGTTTGAGAGGGATAGCTTTGACCTCTTCCTCCCTGAGTTCGATAAACCTTGGGTGATCCACTTAAGGGAAACTTGCTGCTGTTCTACAAACCTCTGCACTTGGAGGCCCAACACTGTCTACAAGGATAGAAGCGTGCGTAGACATCACCTTACATAATCGAGATCACCGTTATGTAATTCTACATGTTGTATTTGTTGGGATCCGATGAATATTGGTGTTGTGTTGAGTTGATGTGCTGAATCATATATCTTATGTTATCTCTATGTTGTTTATGATCTTGCATGCTCTCCGTTGTTAGTAGCTATCTTGGCCAAGTAGATACTAGTGACTCCAAAAAGGGGTATTTATGCTCGATAGTTGGGTTCACGCCTCTATTTAATCTAGGGGAGTGATAGAAACCTCTAAGGTTGTAGATGTGCTGTTGCCACTAGGGAGAAAACAACATTCTTATGTCCAAGGGCATATGCTTTGTTTACATTACACACTTTGCTTAATGCAGTTATCTGTTGTTCGCAACTTAATACTCATGGGATATTCGGACGATATCCCCGTGGGTGGATTATTAGTCATAGATGCAGTTGGATGGAGGTCTATGTATTTTGTTGTAATGCCCAGAGTAAATCTCATAGTGATCCTCGTGACATATGCACATTATCTTTATTCTATCAATTGCCCAACTGTAATTTTTTTACCCAGCATGTTGTTATTTATTTTATGGAGAGACACCACTAGTGAACTGTGGACCCCGGTCCAATTTCCTTTACATTGCTATCACCTATTTACTATTACTCGCACCGTTTACTTTCTCGCATACTACTATTGCTTTCCACTCGATACGCTCATACCTTTGTTTACAGCAAACCGGTGAGATTGACAACCTCATCGTAAGTTGGGAGCAAAGTATTTTGTTGTGTTGTGTGCAGGTTCCGCATTGCTACTAGTTGAAGACACGCTAACAAGAATTGTTAACGGCGCCCTTGTTGGAGTGTCACTAAGCTAGCAAGCATCACCTTCTCAAGTTTGGCTTTATCCTACTGGTTCGATAAACCTTGGTTTCTTACTGAGGGAAAACTGCTACTGTGCTCATCATACCTTCCTCTTGGGGTTCTCAACTGGTCGGTGATCTATATATCCACCGGCGCCATCAAGCTATTTTCTGGCGCTGTTGTCGGGGAATTGAAGAAGAATAAGCTCCCACGTCAACTAGGCACCAGTTGTTTTCTGGCGCCATTGCCGGGGAGGAAGAAGACTTCTGCAAGGGGATTTTCGCACGCACATCTTTTACTTTGTTTTAGTTTTGCTTTACTTTATTTTTACTTGCATCATTTTATCAAAAACACAAAAAAAAATAGTTTCCTTTATAGTTGTTATTTCTTTACTTTTAGTTCATTATGTTGTTTGCTAAGTACGTCTTGGAGGACCTCTCGATAGGTAGTTGTTCTATTATTGGGAAAAGTAACATTGAGGAGTTCTTTAATCATATTAGTATGCATAAAGATGTTGAGGAAAAATCTTTGGCTGAGCTTGCTCCTAGTTATGAAGTTGCTTCTGCTTATTTAGTTCACATGTTAGAAGCTAGGTTCGCTAGCCTTAATCCTTTTGTGCAACACATGTTTCTTAAGCTTCATGATATTGAAGATCCCGAAAAGAAAGCTTTTATCTTGGAAACTTTGCGTAGAAAATTTAGAGATGTTGCCATTGAAGCTAGAAAAGTTTTTAAGCGTTTTAATAAGCTTGGCTCGCATGTAGAGGTTGTTGGTACAGCCAATGAAGATTTCAGAGTACCTATACCTTGTAAACTAGTAGGAATTCATGATGCTTTGGAAAAGAATTTCAACTAGATTTGTCCTGAAAATCTTTTTGATGAAAGTAGTGTACCAAGCGTGATCACAAGGGATCCTCAAAAACTCATTTGGACACAATTCAATTTATCATTGAAAAGACTTATGCAATTGATCTTAATGCCTCATTTGATATTACTTGATTTGCACTTTTTGCGCCTAGCTCAAAGGCGTTAAAGAAAAGCACTCTTGGGAGATAACCCATTGTTTTATTTTCAGTTATTTTTCTTTTATTTGAGTCTTGGAAGTTATTACTATTGTAATAACCTCTCCTTATCCTTTTTATTTCGTTTTTGTGCCAAGAGAAGCCTCTAATTTGAGTGAGGTAAGATTTGGGGATGTTGCTGTCCTGAAACAGATTTTGGTGCTGCACCGTAAAAATTCGTGAAAATTCTCAGAATATCTTTTTGACCTGCGATTTCTTGTGCATATGCCCCAGGTTATATACAAACTTTCATTAGTTATACACTTTTTGATTTGAGCAACAGAAAACCCTCTAAAAAATCGACCTTTGTCAGCTGTTCTGTTTTGACAGATTTCTGCCACTATTTGGGTTTGCCTCTTTATCGCTTTCTTTTTGGGTTCTTTTGATCACGGAACTTTTGGGGAAGTTGCTACAGTAGTATATGATTTATATGTGGTGGTTTTGAGTTGAAATCTGAAGCAAAAAAAGGGTTGATTCATTAGTATGCTTACACTAATGTTGCTAATAGAATTGTGTTTAGTTTTGTATGAAGGAAGTTTTCAAGTGTAGGGATTAGAGAATGATGAGATGAGTTGAAGAATGGACAAAAGCTCAAGCTTGGGGATGCCCATGTCACCCCAAGAAATATCCAAGAAGTATAAGCGTCAAAGCTTGGGGATGCCCCCGAGGCACCCCTTCTTCATCGGTAAAAATCAGGTCACCTTTCAACACACTATATTTTTATTACTTCATGCACTATACATTTTTCTTGGAGCGTCAGTTGTTTTAATTTTCAGTTTTGTTTAGTTTTGTTTGCTGAAATAAGTGGTTGGACCCCCAACAAATTCCTTTTGGAGAAGTTGCCTTGCTTTTCATTTGCTAAGAACACTCCGTTTTTCACTCTTATCGTTCAACAAGTGTTCTTTTTTTCTAGAACTGCGTTTAGTTTTCGTTTTTCGCCTTGATTTGTGTTCAAATCTTGTTATATCTTTGCATCAAGGTGTATTTTGACCTCTGGTCCATGTTGGTTTTCATCAAAATAATTGTTTCAAAAAGGTTCGAATGGTGTTGGAAAAGAGAAAAAGCTTTATGCAAAAAAGTGGTACAAGAAGGAGCTTGTGTAGACTGCGGCCTAGGCTTTTGCATGTCGTGCTTGATGTCTTTTTGATAGTATGCTTAGTGGTTTTGCTGTAGCATGACTTGTCTCAAATGTCTGAGATTGCTTAATGAGCCTTTGAAAAAATCATGCGTTGTTTTAATTATTTGGAAGCATTATTTTGGTTTTCTCCTTGATGCTTTATTTGGGTTGACTTGGCGCATGCTCACACATGTTTGATTCATACAAAGTCGCCATTGCCTCTATGATCATTTAGTTTTTGACTTTTGATGTCATCTTATGCTTCTTTTAATGTTGCTTTGTCGCTTTGCATGATTATGGCCATTATTGCTCTCTTAGTTGGTCGCTCCCAGTCTTTTGCTAGCCCTCATTTGGTACTGTGTATGAGCTCTACTCGTGCATCCAACTCCTAGAAACCAAGTTGTTCCATTGTGTCCACCATACATACCTATTAGCAATTTTCTATTCCAAAGTACATTTGACTTGCTTTTATCTATCCTTCAAATTAGACTCTTTTTGGTGTTATGCGAAAATTGGTCAGTAAAGCTCTCACGAACCTGATGGCACACTTTACTTTTCTCGTTTCTTAAAATTTTGACATTGTGGCTCTCTTATGTTAAGTTGTTATGCTTGCAAGTTGTAAGTTAGAAATTAGCCCAGCCATGCCGTCATGGGGCAAGCTTTCAACATTGCACTTTCTTTCATTTGAGTTGATATCGTGATCTTTTGTTTATAGATACTCGCGATGTGAAATGAATTGGGAATCTTGCGGGATCATGGAGTTTGTATACGTGTTAGAGAAACGCCTGGGCTGCTAATCTAAGCCATGCATAATTCATGGTGGAAATTTACTACATGCCCATAGTGAGCATTCGACGACGCATCTCACAATAAAAAGCTATACCAATGGTAAATAAAAGAGATGCCGAGGTGTTCATTGTCTGTTTGTCCTGTCATTTTGATGTGGGCTTGTTCCATGTCATTAGGCATGGAGGTACCCCGTTGGCGGTTCTCGATGATACGTGTATACTTACAATGACAAGAGCTTGCTTGGGACTCTAAGTAAAGTAGCATGAGGTTTGGGTATTCGTACTTCACGGGACATGAGGTTTTCAACTTATGATTTGTCAAGCATATGCTTCATAATTATACTCGCATTAACTTTAACCATTCAAGATGCCTATGATGGGGGCAATGAGAGCTCAAAGCTAGTAAGTACCATAATTTTTGAAGGTTTATAAAACTCGCAATCACTGCTTCCCTCTGCGAAGGGCCTTTCTTTTACTTTTATGTTGAGTCACCACCTTCTATCTTTATGCACCGTCTAAGAGAGCATAGTTGTCATTCTGAGTATAATGTGCATTGTCCCAAAGTTTTCATTGATTGATTCATGATGTTGGTTTCACTTGTTCCTAAATTATTTGTATCTAGTCGCCCTCTTAAACTTGAAGGTGTCCTATGCATTTATGTTTTGCTCTCTCATGAAGGACAAGCTGAAAACCATTTGTATGTTTTTCCATATGATTTGAACACACGTTTGACTTTCATTGTTTCATTTTCATGATCTTTCGTTTGTGTTCTTTTTCATGTTATAACATGGTTGCTAAGTTTCTTCTATCAAAATTATATCTTTCATGCCCATGTTTTAAGTTCTTTTGATCCCAGCACTCAATGCTTTACATAGATGATCAAGATTGTGTAGGTGCATGTCACCTTAAAAATTATTTCTTTGTTATCACTTACCTACTCGAGGACGAGCAGGAGTTAAGCTTGGGGATGCTGATACATCTCAAACGTATCTATAATTTTTGATGCTCCATGCTTTTTTTGACACCATTTGCTTAGTGTTTCGTTACACTTCATGGCATTTTTATGCATTTTCCGAAACTAACCTATTAACAAGATGCCACAGTGCCAGTTCCCTGTTTTCTGCTGTTTTTGTATTTCAGAAAAGTTACACAGGAAATATTCTCAGAATTGGACGAAACAAAAGCTGAACATCCAGATATTAAATGAGCTTCCAGAAGACCGAAGAGGAGATGGACCCGAGTCAGAGGCTGGCCTCACCATAGGGCGGCGCGGCCAGCCCCTGGCACGCGCCCCCTATGGGTGAGACCACCCTGGTCCACCTCTGACGCTTCCCCTTCGCCTATAAAGACCCCCCGATAGGAAAAACCTAAATACCCGATCAATTTTCCAGAAACACATCACGATCCACCACCATCGTCGACCCAAGATTGGGAGGGTCCAAAAGCTCTTCCCGGCACCCTGCCGGAGAGGGGAATCGCCACCGGAGGTCTTCTTCATCGCCATGCTTGCCTCCGGCGCGATGAGTGAGTAGTCTACCTTGGACTATGGGTCCATAGCAGTAGCTAGATGGTTGTCTTCTCCACCATGTGCTTCATGTTTAGATCTCGTGAGCTGCCTTATATGATCGAGATCACCGTTATGTAATTCTACATGTTCTGTTTGTTGGGATCCGATGAATATTGGTGTTGTGTTGAGTTGATGTGCTGAATCATATATCTTATGTTATCTCTATGTTGTTTATGATCTTGCATGCTCTCCGTTGTTAGTAGCTATCTTGGCCAAGTAGATACTAGTGACTCCAAGAGGGGGTATTTATGCTTGATAGTTGGGTTCATGCCTCTATTTAATATTGGGGAGTGACAGAAACCTCTAAGGTTGTAGATGTGTTGTTGCCACTAGGGAGAAAATAACATTCTTATGTTCAAGGGCTTATGCTTTATTTACATTACACACTTTGCTTAATGCAGTTATCTGTTGTTCGCAACTTAATACTCATGGGGTGTTCGGACGATATCCCCGTGGATGGATTATTAGTCATAGATGCAGTTGGATGGCGGTCTATGTATTTTGTTGTAATGCCCAGAGTAAATCTCATAGTGATCCTCACGACATATGCACGTTATCTTTATTCTATCAATTGTCCAACTATAATTTGTTTACCCAGCATGTTGTTATTTCTTTTATGGAGAGACACCACTAGTGAACTATGGACCCCGGTCCAATTTCCTTTACATTGCTATCACCTGTTTACTATTACTCGCACCGTTTACTTTCTCGCATACTACTATTGCTTTCCACTCGATACGCTCATACCTTTGTTTACAGCAAACCGGTGAGATTGACAACCTCATCGTAAGTTGGGAGCAAAGTATTTGGTTGTATTGTGTGCAGGTTCCGCACTGCTACTAGTTGAAGATGCGCTAACAAGAATCGTTAACGGCGCCCTTGTTGGAGTGTCACTAAGCTAGCAAGCATCACCTTCTCAAGTTTGGCTTTCTCCTACTGGTTCGATAAACCTTGGTTTCTTACTGGGGGAAAACTGCTACTGTGCTCATCATACCTTCATCTTGGGGTTCCCAACTGGTCGGTGATCTATATATCCACTGGCGCCATCAAGGTGTTTTCTGGCGCCGTTGCCGGGGAATTGAAGAACAATAAGCTCCCACGTCAACTAGGCACCACAAACCCAGCTACTAGCACATGTAACTCAAACATACCAGATGTACTAAACAACAAGATGAACGGAAACAAGTAGCATCTAAACATGCACTCGCAGAACATGATGAATAACCAAATAGGAGAACATCGCATGTATCGTTTGCTTGCAGATGTAGTCGCAGCAGTAACGTTGTTGATGACAATGTTGGAGAAGACTCGTCGAAGTAGACGGCGATGAAGATGGTAGTTGGCAGCACCGCACGACTTGGATGGAGACAACCCGTGATGTCGAACTCAAGCAGTCACGTAGAGCGCTTCCCAAAAAACTAATTCGCCCTCTCCCGTACAGGATCACAAAGGCGAGTGGTTCCAAAGACCTGCTCTCCCGTTCGCCGGTGCATGCCGGTGCTCGGGATGAGGTAGACTATGGTGACGATGCAAGTAGCGAGAGAAAAAACCTAGATTGGTTTTCATGTGTGTGTGGCGGTAGCCATGCAAGAGTTTATATAGGCGCGCGGAGGAGAAACCCTAGCAACATGAGCCACGCCCGAGTCGGTTACATCAGCCCATGATCCGGGAGCGACCCAAACCGACTAGCTGTGACGCGTCCGTCAAAGACTCGGTCAAACATTCGGTTTTCCTATGGACCAAAAAGATAAGCTCGGCTCTGAGGCTCAATTCCGCAAACCGCGGGGCGCGCGTGTTGTGTCGTCTTGAGACGAGCGAGCGAGGAGGAGGAGGAGCAGCGTGCGTTTGGCACTTCTCTTCTCACTCACTTACCAAGTGGTGCAACACCCCACCTTATATGTTGGTCTACATCGTCTCTCCCAACTTTCTATGTGGGACTAAACTTATCTCCCACCTCTTGCATTTGTGCAGCCAACAACTTGGGTTGCATGTCACATGGGCTTTGAGATTTTTAAGAATTTCTGAAATCTAATATGGGCCTATAGAAAAAGGCCCAATATTTTAACATAGTCATATTTCATTCCGTTGAAATTTGCACTGTAGTGACATCTTTTTGGTCAAATCAATGTGTCCAAGTCATGAGACTTGGCTACACACATGGAGGACAAATAGGCACAATAGTTGTCGGGCAGCTGTAGGTTGTCGCATCATTTTAGGGTACAAGATAAGTCAAGACAACTAACCCAAATTCTTTGGTTAGAATTTTTTCTATTTATTGTTCCATAAGAAAACAGACTCGACCATCTGTAACCCTATGCCTGACCAAGTATATAAGGCAGGTAGGGGCCTTCCGAGCGACGCACTGATACACATATTAACATAAACATATGGGCACACAAATATAATAGAGAAGAGGACAAAAATATGAGCAGGGGTTTTACATGATGGTGTTTCCCAGAACCCGAGCCTGTATAAATCTTGTCTTCAAGTGCTACCATCGAGTTCTACACGCGCCTCAACATGCGTCCTTCGTCGAGATTCCGTGTCACCACGCCGTCGAGGCGACCCACCATCGTCGACGCTGGAAGAGACACCCCACTCCACCTCAGAGCCAGCTACAACCAGCATCTCCTCCAAAACAAATGCCCATGGAGGAGAACAGTGTTGTTGTTTCTTACCTAGGCAAGGAAGTTTTTACCCAATATGGAACAAATGGGTCCTCCAACACCTTAGCTTCTTTATGCCGCATGAATAAGAGTGTGATTACTTTATCTATTTATTGTTATGGGACATGTGCATCTTGTTATGCAGAGTCCGATGTAGACACTTCTGTATGTATTGTATTGATGCCATTGAGTTACTAAAATCCCTCTTTATCAGAATAAACATTTGGATTTCCATGTCTCAAGACAAGAGATACACCACCAGAGACGAAGGAAGAACACAATAATAGTGATCCCTTGTAGCGGATACCGGAGGGAGGTCTTTGCTTAGAATATGACTATGTGTCAAATGCAAACCAAATCTTCCTATGAGACGGTTCACAACATAATGGGACATTGACTCATGCCTTATGACAGGAAAAGCGATCAAAAAATTGATTCGCTTTTTTATGCAATTGTGGGACCTAGGGGCAAAATTGCGAGGGAAAGGAAGATGCATGCATATGCAGGAGATGTGAGGAGGGGTCCCACAGCCAATACCATACATAGCAACACACCATCGCAGTTCCAAACTCTGATACTCCCTCCGGCCCATATTACTATTCGCTAATACAGATGTATCTACCACTAAAATGTGTCTAGATACATCTATATTAGCGAAGAGTATTATGGGTCGGAGGGAGTACAAAATTTCTTGAACTTGCGCAATGTGGTACATGGTCTTAGAAACTAGATTGGCGAAATCAGGCCAGCAGCCAAGATTTATGAGAACACATAGGTTTTCTAATTAAATACAAAGAACATCGTTGTAAACACTGTTGTGTGATTTTTATTATGCTGAAACACTAGTAGAAAACTGGGCTAATATTTCAGGGCATTAGTCCCGGTTTCTGTTTGAACCGGGACTGATGCCCCGGGCCCCACCGCTTTTTCGGCCGCTGGAACGCAGATTTCTTTAGTCCCGGTTCGTTTCGAACCTCTAGTCCCGGTTCGTTTCGAACCTCTAGTCCCGGTTTGTATTACTAACCGGGACTAAAGGCTCTGGGTCACAATCCGGCCGTTGCCAGGCTCATTAGTCCCGGCTGGTAACACCAACCGGGACTAAAGATTAAGCCTTTAGTCCCGGTTGGTATTACAAACCGGGACTAATGACTTCCCTGTATAAAGCAGCTCCTTCTTCCTCCCCGAGCCAGCCACTCCCCCTCTCCACTCTAAGTGTTCTTCATGCAACTCGAGTTCATCCTCTTTGACCACCATTTTTTGTCACAAATTGATGTCCCCACTTCAATCTAAGTGGACTAAAAGGTGAGGAATTTTGTGCTTTTGTCTTTCATTGGTAATTTAGCTCATTTATTGCTCTAGAAGTAGAGAGATTTGTGATTTTTTTATGGGAGCAATTATTAGATGTTTATTTGATTATGTGTACAAATAGGTGAAGATAGAGGTAAAAATAGAAATGCTATATAGATTTTATTTATGTTAGATTTTATTAGAAATAGAAATGCTATTAGAAATAGAAATGTTAGAATTAAAAATAAAAATAGAAGTAGACATAGCTAACATAGAAATAGAAATAGAGATAGAGATAGAAAAATAGAAATAGCGATAGAAATAGAGATAGATGACGTAGGGCGGAGCTTTCGAAGATGCCGTAGGGCATGAGCACCAATGACATCTTCGAGAAGCTCCACCACGGGAGATTTTCCAACCCTTTACACAACACTGTTAGAGGAGATGGAGTCTTGATTTGCGTTTGATATGTACTTATATAATGCAGATGAGCCGAGC
This sequence comes from Dactylis glomerata, assembly GCA_007115705.1. Taxonomy (NCBI): domain Eukaryota; kingdom Viridiplantae; phylum Streptophyta; class Magnoliopsida; order Poales; family Poaceae; genus Dactylis; species Dactylis glomerata. Next base: position 2,354,969 of record QXEO01000923.1, on the reverse strand, counting down.
ATGGATGTACGCCGATCGACGCTCTGGAGATTTCATTAAAGGCGTGCATTCTTTTCTCAAGGTGGCTGAGGCAACCAAGCGGAATGGTTTTATGTGTTGTCCATGCGGTGGTTGTCGAAATGAGAAGGATTACCCCTCCACAAAGACCCTTCACATTCACCTGTTCCGGTTCGGTTTCATGTCCGGCTATAATTGTTGGACCAAGCATGGGGAAAGAGGGGTTATGATGGAAGACAACGATGAAGAAGAGAATGATGACAACTATCCTGAGTTCCCTGAAACCACCGATACCGCAATGGAAGATAATGAAGAAGAAGAAGGTGAAGAACGGGCATCAGATAAGCCCGCTGATGATCTTGGTCAGGTCATTGTTGATGCACAGATTGACTGTGAAAGTGAAAAGGAGAGGGAGAAGTTGGAACGCATGTTAGATGATCACAAAAAGGATTTGTACCCAAATTGCGAAGACGGCCAGAAAAAGCTAGGAAGCACGCTGGAATTGCTGCAATGGAAAGCAGAGAGTGGTTTATCTGACAAGGGATTTGAAAAGTTGCTGAAAATTATGAAGAAGATGCTTCCAAAGGATAACGAATTGCCCGCCAGTACGTATGAAGCAAAGAAGATTGTCTGCCCTCTAGGATTGGAGGTGCAGAAGATACATGCATGCATTAATGACTGTATTCTCTACCGCGGTGAGTATGAGAATTTGAATGCATGCCCGGTGTGCAGTGCATTTCGGTATAAGATCAGGCGAGATGACCCTGGTGATGTTGAGGGCGAGCGCCCCAGGAAGAGGGTTCCTGCCAAGGTAATGTGGTATGCACCTATAATACCACGGTTGAAACATTTGTTTAGAAACAAAGAGCATGCCAAGTTGTTGAGGTGGCACAAAGAAGACCGTAAGAGTGACGAGATGTTGAGACACCCCGCTGATGGGTCGCAGTGGAGAAAAATCGACAGAGATTTCCCGGAGTTTACAGAAGATGCACGCAACCTGAGGTTTGGTCTAAGTACAGATGGCATGAATCCTTTTGGGGAGCAGAGCTGCAGTCATAGCACCTGGCCCGTGACTCTATGTATCTATAACCTTCCTCCTTGGTTGTGCATGAAGCAAAAGTTTATTATGATGCCAGTACTTATCCAAGGCCCGAAGCAACCCGGCAATGACATTGATGTGTATCTAAGGCCATTAGTTGATGAACTTTTACAGCTGTGGCAGACTGAAGGTGTTCGTGTGTGGGATGAGTACAAACAAGAGGAATTTGATCTACGAGCGTTGCTGTTCGTGACCATCAATGATTGGCCTGCTCTTAGTAACCTTTCAGGACAGACAAACAAGGGATACAATGCATGCACGCGCTGTTTAGGTGAGATCGATAGTATATATTTGGATAAAAGTAAGAAGGTGGTGTATCTCGGGCATCGTCGATTTCTTTCGCCCAAACATCAATTGAAGAAAAAAGGCAAGCATTTCAAGGGCGAGGCAGAAGTCTGGGGCAAGCCTAAACGCCATACTGGTGATGATATATTTGATATGGTCAAAGATTTAGAAGTAATCTTTGGAAAGGGTCCTGGCAGTCTGTCTGTTCCGAATGACGCTAGCGGACATGCACCCATGTGGAAGAAGAAATCGATATTTTGGGAGCTTGAGTATTTGAAATTCCTAGAGGTCCGCTCTGCAATCGATGTGATGCACGTGACAAAGAATGTTTGCGTGAACCTACTAGGATTCTTGGGCTTGTATGGGAAGACAAAAGATACACCAGAAGCACGTGAGGACCAGCACCGTATGAAAAGAAGAGACGGCATGCATCCGGAGGATTCTAAGGGTCCTGCGAGCTACGCTCTTACCAAAGAAGAGAAGGAAATCTTTTTTGAATGCCTGAGCAGTATCAAGGTCCCATCTGGATTCTCGTCAAATATAAAGGGAATAATAAATATGGCAGAGAAAAAATTCCAAAACCTAAAGTCTCATGACTGCCACGTGCTTATGACGCAATTGCTTCCGGTTGCACTGAGGGGGATTCTACCGGAAAATGTTCGAGTACCGATTGTGAAGCTATGTGCATTCCTCAATGCAATTTCGCATAAGGTAATCAATCCAGAAGATCTACAACGGTTACAGAATGATGTGGCCCAATGTCTTGTCAGCTTTGAGTTGGTGTTCCCACCGTCCTTCTTCAATATTATGACGCATCTCTTAGTTCACCTAGTCGAAGAGATTACCATTCTCGGTCCAGTATTTCTGCACAATATGTTCCCCTTTGAGAGGTTCATGGGAGTCTTAAAGAAATACGTGCATAACCGTGCTAGGCCAGAAGGAAGCATCTCCAAGGGCTATCTAACAGAGGAGGTCATTGAGTTTTGTGTTGACTTTGTTCCTGACCTGAACCCGATTGGTCTTCCTCAATCGCGGCATGAGGGGAGACTAAGTGGAAAAGGCACGCTAGGAATGAAATCAGCATACTGTATGGACGGACATTCTTTGAGTGAAGCACACAACACAGTTTTACGAAATTCCACGTTGGTGGAGCCGTATATGGAGCGACACAAGAATATTGTACGCTCGGAAAACCCTGGGCAGTCAAACTCCTGGATTACAAAGTTGCACATGGCGACTTTTGGTGGTTGGTTGCAAACACTTCTCATAAATGACGCCACTGTTGGATATGAGCTGTCCATGTTGGCCAAGAAACCATCTTCAACTATATTGACTTTCCAGGGTTACGAGATAAATGGGAATACATTTTACACGGTCGCCCAAGATAAAAAGAGCACCAATCAAAACAGTGGTGTACGCTTTGATGCATTACACGACAATGGGACAAAGGACACATATTATGGTTACATAGAGGAGATATGGGAACTTGACTATGGACCGTCTTTTAAGGTCCCTTTGTTTCGGTGCAAATGGGTCAAGCTGACAGGAGGCGGGGTAGTTGTAGACCAAAAGTACGGCATGACAACAGTGGATCTCAACAACCTTGCGTACATGGACGAACCGTTCGTCCTAGCAAACGATGTCGCTCAGGTTTTCTATGTGAAGGACATGTCTACAAAACCGAGAAAGAGAAAAGATAAGAAAACGAATACATCACACGATGAGCCAAAGCGACACATTGTTCTCTCAGGGAAAAGAATCATCGTGGGAGTGGAGGACAAGACAGATATGTCAGAAGATTATAACAAGTTTGATGAAATTCCGCCCTTCAGAGTGAACACTGACCCAACCCTCCTCTTAAACAAAGAAGATACTCCATGGTTACGGTGCCGAAGGAAACCCCAACACTAGATGGGGATGTTGGTGATGTGTAATAATGTATTAAACCTTTTATGTAAATGTATGATTTTGGGTTAGTTATTTAAATTCGAACACTTTTTATATTTAAAGTTTCCTCAAATATCTCTGTGATGCGGCAACGGGGAGCCGATAGCTGCTGTGGTGGCGGTGGCGGCGTGCAGTAGTACACCGTCACTGGCGGCGGCACCAGCAGGGGGTGCTCATACGCTGTCTGCAGTGGGAACGAAGGAATCCCCACCATGCAAACTCCAATGGGGCTGCAAGAACTGCGAGGCGAAGAAATCAGGAATGGACATAGCGGCGGCAGGGGTAGGAGAGAGGTAGTAGGGCGAGGCAACGGGGTTGAGGCGGAAGACGGCGGCCATTGCTTTCTTTTGGGCTTGCGGGGAGGCGCTGCAAGGAAGAAGCACCACGGTGTGTGTATAAATGGCAGTGCGGGAAGAGAAGAGCGGCAGTCCATCCAGCGTGTAAAAGAACTAATTGAATAGTTAGAATAATTGATTTTAAAAATAGAAAATATTTTTGAATTAGTTATTCAATTTTAAACACTTTTCATATTCAAAGTTTTATCAAATTCTAAAATATGCTAAAAGAATTTTAATCAATATTGTTTTAATTGAAAATGGCAAAATAGTTAATTGTTTGAATAGTTAGAATAATTGATTTTGAAAATAGAAAATATTTTTGAATTAGTTATTCAATTTCAAACACTTTTCATATTCAAAGTTTTATCAAATTCTAAAATATGCTAAAAGAATTTTAATCAATATTGTTTTAATTGAAAATGGCAAAATAGTTAATTGTTTGAATAGTTAGAATAATTGATTTTGAAAATTGAAAATATTTTTGAATTAGTTATTCAATTTTAAACACTTTTCATATTCAAAGTTTTATCAAATTCTAAAATATATAGAAGATATTCAAATTGAAATTCAAAATTCATATTCAAATGAAATCTGAAAAAATATGCAGCATTGGCGCGCATTTATTACGTCTATAGTCCCGGTTGGTAAGACCAACCAGGACTAAAGGTCTGGGCTCTGGGCGCGAACCGCCCAAAGGTCTTTAGTCCCGGTTGGAGACACCAACCGGGACTAAAGGGTCTTTAGTCCCGGTTGGTGTCTCCAACCGGGACTAAAGACCACCAACCGGGACTAAAGGGGGGGGGTATATAAACCCGCCGCCTCTCCTCCTTCTTCCCCACTCGCTCGAACACTTAGCAGTTTTCGTCATCGCGCGGAGGAGAGAGATCGCGTCCAACGTTGCGGTCAGGTAAAATCTCGGGCCGCCGCCGCCGCGCCGCCACGCCTCGCTAGCCGCCGCGCCGCCGCCCGAGACCGCCGCGCCGCCGAACCGCCGCCCGAGACCGCCGCGCCGCCGAGCCCTCCGCCCGAGACCGGCCGCGCCGCCGAGCCTCCGCCCGAGACCGGCCACCGCCCCTCCTCCCGAGACCGCCGCGTCGCCGCGCGCCGCCCGAGACCGCCGCGTCGCCGCAGGAGCACCACCGCCCCCGCGCGCCCGCAGGTGAGAGCACCACCGTACCGCCGCCGGCCGGCCCCTGCATGCAAAAAAAATTAGAATTTATGTTAGAAATTTTTAGAAAAATGTAGTTAGAAATTTTTAGAAAAATGTAGTTAGGAATTTTTAGAAAAATGTAGTTAGAAATTTTTAGAGAAATGTAGTTAGAAATTTTTAGAGAAATGTAGTTAGGAATTTATGTTAGAAATTTTTAGAAAAATGTAGTTAGAAATTTTTAGAAAAATGTAGTTAGAAATTTATGTTAGAAATTTTTAGAAAAATGTAGTTAGGAATTTATGTTAGAAATTTTTAGAAAAATGTAGTTAGAAATTTTTAGAAAAATGTAGTTAGAATTTTTTTGTAATAGTAATAGAAAATAGTAATAGAATAGGAATAGGTTAGAAAATAGTAATAAAATTGAATGTTAGAAAATAGTAATAGAAAATAGTAATAGAATAGGAATAGGTTAGAAAATAGTAATAGAAAATAGTAATAAAATTGATTGTTCTAATTATTGTTGTTAGAAAAATTATTGTTGTTAAGATATATAGAGTAATATGCTAGTTAGTAATAGAAATGCTAGTTAGTAAAATGCTATTACTTAGTATAGTAATAGTAATAGTAATAGAAATGCTACTACTATTAGTAAAATGCTAGTTAGTAAAATGCTATTACTATTAGTAATAGTATAAAAATGAATAGTAATAGTAATAGAAATGCTATTACTATTAGTAAAATGCTAGTTAGTAAAATGCTATTACTATTAGTAATAGTAATAGAAATGAATAGTAATAGTAATAGAAATGCTAGTTACTAAAATGCTATTTAGGTTAGATATATAGAGTTAGAAAGTGAATAGATAGAAATGTTAGAAATATTGTTAGTAATATTGTTAGCAATAATAGAAATAAAAATATGGAGTAATGTTGTTGATCTATGTTATGGATTTCAGTTATGGATTTCGGCGCCGGAAGAGAAGGTGAAGAAGAGATATTGAAAATTATAGGAGAGGGTAGCACCCGTGCACAAGGAGAGGGTACCACCCGTGCAGAAGGAGACGGCTCGGAATTTTTGAACGAGTCGGGTGACGGAATGGAGGAGGAGCAGCCGCATGAATCGGAAAATGATGATTGCGAGGACGGCTCACAAGGGACTGGACGTGACTTAATAAAACGGTCCGGCGAGGTATATATATATATATGAAGGCTAGCTCTATTCATGAATTAGTAGATGACGATGCATTATGTGGTATATATATTAACGAGTGTTTTCTTATTTTAGAGCTCTGAATCTTCTAGAAAGAAGCGAGGCCCGGCCAAACGGCTGGCATCGAATCAGCATTACACGATTGGGCGTCTCTCAAGTGAAGGCGAACCGTTGGAACCCAAGAGTGTCGCAAATGCGTTCACACATCAATGTGGATGTCTTGTCAGGGACATGGTGCCGATAAGCATTCAATATTGGTATAAGCCCAAGGCGGCAAAGGGAGAGCCAGCACAGCCAGAGCCAGAAGAGGGTGCAGCGGTCAATTATGTCACCAAGGTCTTGAAAGATAGACTTTGGGATTCCCTCATTCCACATTTCAATCTGCCGGTCACCGAGTCCCTGGAAGAAGCAGAGCAACAGAAGGAGAAAGTCAGGGAGTGGGCTCTCAAGAAGATGGCTGCACAGTTCAATAACCACAAGAAGAGGTTATGGAACGCCTATGTCAACGCCGATCGACAAGCTCCAGAATTTACTGGCCCCAATGAGTTCCTGCGGGATCACTGGGACGCATTTGTATTTACTGCAGCAGAAGGCACTGGAGGAATTAAAGTCGCAAGGGGCAACTCAGCATCAGCAACACCTAGAACATGCATCAGGCGACCGATCTCAGCGGAGAAGCAGCGTGGCTTCCACGGAGGTACCGATGGTTCACTACCCCGTGGATGATATCACCAAGAAGATAGACTGTGAGCTGCATTATCCCATGAAGAACATATCGATGAAGGTGGCGGTTGGCTATGTGTTGCCATCTGGACCTGGACAAACCTGGCATGGCCGTGAGATTCGACCTGGCTATGCTAAGGTCGGGGTGGATGCAATTGAAAGGGGGTATGAGTCCCTCCTTCTTGACGTCGCTGGACCTGAAGAGGAGGAAAAACTGGGAGAAGTATTGGGTGGTATAATTCTTTGGGATAAGAAACACATCGTGTTTCCAGGCTCGGCGCCAAGGCGGCCACCCTCTCCTCCGAGTCCTCGCAATTCACCACCTCCCGACGACGACAGGGACGACTACCACCATACCCCGAGTCCACATCGATCTCCACCTCAATGTCAGCCGCCTCCGCCACCTCCGCCGCCTCAGCCCACTCGTAAGTCCCAGAGTTGTGGCAAGTCCGCTGCTATGTCCACTAGCAATGTCTCTCCGAAGAAACGGGCCAAGAAAGCTAAGGCGGTGCCGCCTCCTCCTATCGAGAAGACTGCTGAAGAAATTGAGGCGGAGGACAGAGCCAAAGTGAAAAGGAAGCTCGCAGCCCTACGCCCGACCCCTACACCGAAGCAGGTATATACTCTGGAACAGAAGGAGTGGGCCTTTGATATGCTTACCCAACCTTCGCAATATGAATTGCGTAAGCCAGATGACTACAAGCGTTGTTTGGATAAGCAGGTAGATGCAAAAAAAAGAAGCTAATAAGACAAGCGTAACTGCAAGAGGGAAAAGAGACGTTGCCCAGCTTGGAGCATAGACCAAAAAATCGATCTCCCCGCTAAAAGTCTTTGCTAGTGATGCTGGTGGGAGTGTTGCTCAACCCAATCCCGCCGACTTTGCGAGAGAAGCTGGTTTGACTCTTTCTCAATTGATACATGAAGATATCACCCCAAAGGCGCCTATAGCACGACAATATGAAAAGGGGAAGAGTCTGGTCCCACCTGAGATTGAAATGAATCTACCAACACAAATGCGAAAATTTCATAAGTGGTACCTGCAAGCCGCAAAGGGCACGCAAGATTTTCTCCTTATGAAAATCACAAAGGACCATTTCTTAGGTGAAGACTTGGTGAATATTGAGTTTGATGAATTCTTTCAGCTATTCAATCAAGACGCGCTCGACAAATCTCTCGTCAATGCCAATGTTCTGTAAGTGATTCATTATTTCTATAAGTCTCTAGCTCAACTCGTTCTTTGCATGTAATTATCCTCACTACGCTGTTTATTATGCAGAATGAAGAGTATGGAATGTAAGAAAAGGAATGACCTCCAACTTGGATTTATTGATCCAAATCGAGTTAACGGAGCGATGATACAGAGGCAACGCAACGAGACGGAGGATATCTTGCTAGAGTTCCTACTTACGCAGGAATACCGATCGAGCTAGAATACTGTTTCCATACAACTGCAGGTGAGTGTGACTATCTTATACACAGTTACTTTTTCTTACTCGATGTTATAAGTGTAATTGATGAGTTTATTAACTTATATAATTAAACTTGCACGCAGTTACCACTGGATTTTGCTAAAGATTGAACCTGACTATGGAAAGGTTCAAATCTTTGACTCGATGAATAAACCACTTAATGAATACAAAAGCATCATTGATCTGATCGATAGGTAATTTCAATCATTACGGCATTATATCGGTCTCTTTCATTCATCTATAACTCATCTATTTATTTTGTTTGCTCGGCAGTGTTTGGAAACGGTTTATACGCACAGTTAAAGGTGAATGGAAAAATGTGCTGATTTACCGTCAGATCGAGGTAAGTCATACGAGCTAGGTCCACACATCCGTTTAATTCTAGTTTCAAATACCATTAAGTATATCAATCTTGATATATCACTGACTAAAATTTATTCTCGTAAAGTGTGCGAGGCAGCCATCGGGGACTAATCTATGTGCATACTACGCTTGCGAGAACCTTCGTGCGCAGGTCACTGAAGGAATTGATTTTCAAACAGTAAGTAAACAATATACTGACAAATTCATTTTATTGGCATCAATTTTGTTATGATGATTCATATTCATATTGTTCTTCTTCTTCGTAGTTCGAAGCAAAGCGGAATCAGCTCTCACCGACTGAACGCGTAGTAGGAATTCAAGAGGAAATAGCCGGATTTCTGCTTGACCATGTCATTAACCCAAAGGGTGAATTTCATGTCAGTTTCGATTAGACAATGTTTATAATACAACACAAGTCGTGATCTTATGTGTGTGAACAAGTTGTATATATACTTGTATGCATGTATATGCTCGGTGAACCAAATATATTATATATATGTATCGGTTTATATATTATGTTGTAATGCTGTATGAATAAGTATATAAGAAAACTTATTTGAAATGAATCAAATAATTGAATGGAGCAAAATACAAATATACCCTAAACCCTAAACCCCTAAATAACAATTGAAATCCAGAAAAATAAAGAAGCAGCAGAGGCTGCCACGTGGGGACACTTTAGTCCCGGTTCGTAACACGAACCGGGACTAAAGATCCTACGCCCACGAGCGCCCAGCCCTTGCCACGTGGTCTCTCTTTAGTTCCGGTTCGTATAGCAACCGGGACTAAAGATTGGGCTCCAGTCCCGGTTGGTTAGTCCCGGTTGCGCAACTGGGACTGAAGCCCCAGACGAACCGGGACTGAAGCCCTGTTTTCCACTAGTGAAATACTAGTTAACACCACTGACATCTACAGTAGACTCGCACCTCAGTGACATGGACAAAGAATAGTAGAATACGCACACAAAAACTCAACCACAAGGATGAAAAGACCAACAAACAAATACACACATAGTACAACACATCGTCGGGACGAAAATTGCAGAGGATCACACTTGGCTCTTGATGGCGTCGCTGTACCCCGTGCGGTCGTCGTAGAACTTGGACCACAGCATAACACCACCGTACTTGGGCGAGCCCTTGATGAGCGGCAGAACACGCGACGTGAGCTCGCGGGCGGGCACGAACCCCGTCCCCGCGGCGTCTTTGGCAGCCGGCAGTCCAAGGAAGATCTTCCCGGCCGGCACGGACTCCCACTTCTTCCATGCGTCCATGAACGCAGTGCGCCCCGCACTGAACTGGCACTCCTCGTTGTTGTAGAACTGCACCCACACGAAGTCGAACAACCCCGTGCTGATGGCGCCGCCATCCCACTCGTCGGGGAACGGGCACTGCGGCGCAGCGCTCAGCAGCACCGTCTTGCCTCCGTTCTTGCCCAGCTTCTTCAGGTCCGTGGCGAGATTGTTCCAGAACTTGGCGCCGCCGAGCTCGATGTCGAAGTCGATACCGTCGAGCACGGCGTCACCTAAAGGGCGGGAGGAAGACGAGCCGCCCAGGTAGTTGTTCCACAGGTACATGGCGACCTGACTGCCGTCACCTCGGGACGAGAGACCATAGCTCCCGTCACCGCCGCCGATGGAGAGCAGAACCTTGACGCCCTGGCGCTGGCACGACTGGATGTCCTTGCTCTGGCTTCTGCAGCCACCCGACGAGGGGTCGCAGTGGCTGGCAAGGTTCAGCTCTGGCGTCTGGCCCTTGCCGAACTTGGGAAGGAAAGCAAGGATGACGAACTCGTAGTTTCCGGACGCACACGTCTCGGCCAGCGACGCCTCGCCGTCGTTCTGGCCCCAGTAGACGGCTATGCTGCCGGCCTGGCACGTGGCGAGGAAAGCCACGACGAGGGAGGCAGCGAGCAGGAAGGGGGCGAGAGCTCGGCTATTCATGGCTGAACCTGCTGGGATCAACCCCGGAGCTTGCCTAGCTACCTAGCTATTACAGGAAACAGTGGAGAAAGAGGCTAGTGAGACACACTGAGCTGTGCTTTGTGTTTTGAGCTGTACGTGATATATGGCTATTGCGTACATCAGGTGTTTTTATAGTGGCTGGATGGAGCGCCTCACATCAGCTCGTGATGTCATGGATGCTTTTTAAAGTACTTTCGTGCCGTCGCACGTCCGCTCCTGCATCCGAATTTACCAAGAGTGGTTGCGGTCAAGTAAAGCTCACGGGCAGAAACATTTCGCTGAGGCTGGTATGTTTTCATGCTTAATTTAATCAGAGTGATCAACGGTTCATCAAAGATTAGTGAAGCATAGTGCGTCCAGTCCAGGTCACAAACACTACGCCGTAATTAATAAACTAGAACACCAACAATACGTGAGACAAATAAATCGTGCCTTCGCCTCTGTTCGCTGTCCCAGCAAAGTGTTGGGTTATTAAGCAATTTTTGAGTTAGTTTAGTTATCGAAGACATAATCACATATGCAACTTAACCACACACACTTAGCATATCTGAAAATGGAACAAATACTAGTGCACAGAGAGACGAGAAGCACATACACACGTGTTGATCGGGATCGGACGGCCATCACCGCAACATCACCATGGTCGTTGTTGTTGTTATCGCCCATGATGTTGTCGAGGTCACCGGATCCGCAAATGAAGAAGAGACATGGTCGGCAGATGAAGCAATCGGATGTAGGCATGCAGTCGTGCCGTGATGGTCCCCAAAATTTTTATCATTTGTCTCCCAGTGTAGGATCTCAATGGACAGGGTTTGCCTCTGCTCTTCCGGACGGCCATGCAGGCAACCGCCAGGATGGGGAGTCTAGAGAGCGACACACACAAAATTGGGAGATAGATAGACAGAGTGTGGCCAGGTGTTTGATTTGTTCTGTCTCTCATCTCTCCTATAGCCTAGGAGGAGGCACGGAGCCAGGCTGCCTTATGCATTTCGACACATACACGCCTAGTCGTTGCATCGAGCAAATATTTAGTCTTCCACCAAAATAGATTTCTAACTTGAACTCGACTCACGAAACACGATGCGATGTATGGCATGGCGTGGCGAGGCGAGGAGAGCGGTGGCGGAGGAGGAGGAGCAGCTCTTCTTTCTCACTCACTTAGTGGAGTGAGAAAAGTTTCCCTTGTAAACCACTCCAACTCTCTCCACTCTAGCAATATGGAACTAAACTTAGTCCCAACCAACCAACAAGACTGCCATAGTTGATGAGCCTTGGGATCTCAATTTTCGTAGGCTACATGGACCGCCTACATGACTTGCATCCCATATATATCCAACACAAAGTACTAGAAAGAACGCTGAAAACATTTATACAAAGTCTTATATAATTAATAGTAGTAGTTTATTACAGCACCCAAAGTGCAACTAGTTATGCTCTCTTGGTCTATAATTACTCTACATTCTGGGTTCGGTCAAGTTTGAACAAGCATATGTATAAAATTTTCAATATCCATAGTACCAAATACATAATATGAAAACATATTTTCTGATGATTCTATTCATGTTTATTTCATATTAGAATTGTTTATATTTTCTTGTGTGATTAGTAAAATTTTAAAAGGCTTTGTTTGGTTAAACCCATGATGCAGGATAAGTATGGACATAGGAAGTAGTTTAGTTATGTTTGATTTGTAGAAACCGCAGTGATGGCTAATGCTTAAACGGGGAATGTATATTAGCAATGCTCCTCGACGAGCAATATGAAATACTCCTAAAATAAACTTGGTGATGTCGAGTCTCCTTTGATTCACATGATTTTTGTACTGTAGAAAAATATATTTTTTATGTTCCTATAGGAATTTGTACGATAACAGGTTTGGATTTGAAGGAATGAACCAAAGGAAACTTCCTTTGCAACCGCAAACCAGATTCCCACGAAAAACGCTAGAAATAAACAATCGAGTCAGACCTTGTTTTTCCATTCTTTTGCAAGAAACGAGGCAAATAAAAGCTAATGCTGCTTCTGTGAATTAATGCTGTTGCAGCATAGCAACCAGACGCCGCTGCATGCCTTGCTTACAATTATTTAGGCTAATCAAGTTGGTTAAAAAACAGGTTAAATTCCTCCAGTATTCCTTCCGTATGTTTCAAACGACCACTAATGAAATGTTCCTATACTCTTAGTTTTTCAGTCTTGAAGTATACAACAGCGTGTGCCGCATGTGCACTGTATATTTTGGGTTGAAGCAGCTCAAGGATCTGCTAGAAGTCACTGAAATACTAGGCAAAAAGCATTTTTTGTCAGTAAATTATGTGTGAAACATTCTAGTCCTGCAACTTGTATACACACAAAAATGACCTCTCGGCATATTAAACCGGACATATTACTCCTTCATACAATTTCATGGATGACATAGAATTGGTTTCCCACACATGGCAACACATTCAACAACAAACTGAAAAAGTGATAATCTAGAATAAATAGATTCAAAGTAATAAAAAGAAAATAAGGAGAAATGAATTTAGCGAAACAAAAAGTGAAAATAAGGAATATTCCACACAGATTATGAATAAATGTTAGAATGTTATAACCGTAATAAAACCTAGAAATCTGGGAAAGATGTGATATATCAAAAGTATTGTAGACTACGAGGAAATTAGAGAATTTTCAAAAATAATTGATGTTTTTATGAAGGCCCCTAGATTTATTTTAATTTCATTTTAGAACTTTGTCAAGTTAATTTTTGTTATTTTTAAGAATACTCATTCATAATCCTTTTATGCTTATAACCATACGTTCTCATTTTCATTTCCCTATTTATTTTGGTGCTATTTTGATTAATTTATAGTAATGTAAGAGAGAATTTTTCTTACAAAAGCTTAAATTTTGAAAATAAGAGTTAAGAGAAACTCAAGAGCATATCAAATGAAATGATATATTTTGTGCGCCAGCTTGCGTTCGGGCTTGTAAAAGCAGGTGGCAAAACCAAAGTATATGAAAATGATTTCGGCAAACATGATAGATGTTACTAATCACAACACGCGGATATAGCAAAACATTTTATTTACTATATCAAACAACTCAACAAGGTTAAATGGACAAAACACGATGATTGGAGTTACAATTTACCGAGTCCGTTTTATACTTTGTGACGGTATGTGATGTGACTAGTGTTGCGAGCAAGTGAGTAAATATATTAACAATCGTGTGGTTGGTCAATCCCACACAGCATAAAATAGAGCCTAACAAGTAACGATTAGTGTTTGGCTGGTGTTTTGCATAACACCAACAGTTATATAACCGGGACGAACAAAGCACACTGGAACTTTATCTAAAAAAACATATCAACCAAATACTTTTTTATTCATAATTACACATACATGCATACCTCCATAACACTGTTACGCTAGCTAACCAATATGAATATGATGCATGTCTCTGTCTCAAGGAATTAACGAACTATATATACAATCGTAAAGAACACGGGCACACGTACTGACACCGTGACAGCGGAGAGAATCACACGTAGCTCTTGATGGCGGAGCTGTATCCGCTACGATCATCGTAGTACTTCGACCACAACATGACGCCGCCATACTTGGCCGAGCCCTTGATGAGCGGCAACACATGTGACTTCAGTTCGTCGGCTGGGATGAATCCTGTGCCTGCCGCATCCTTGGAGCTGGAGGCCGGCAGTCCCAGAAAGATCTTACCTGCCGGCACCGACACCCACTTATTCCAAGCATCCATGAACGCAGCTCGGCCCGCGTCGAACTGACACTCCTGGTTGTTGTAGAACTGAACCCACACGTAGTCGAACAGCCCCGTGCTGATCGCGCCGCCGTCCCACTCGTCGGGGAACGGGCACTGCGGTGCCGCGCTCAGCAGCACCGTCTTCCCGCCGTTCTTGCCCAATTTCTTGAGGTCCGTGGCGAGATTGTTCCAGAACTTAGCACCGCCCTGCTCAATGTCGAAGTCGATGCCGTCGAGCACGGCGTCGCCAAGGGGGCGGGACGAGGACGTGCCGCCCAAGAAGTTGTTCCACAGGTACATCGCAACCTGACTGGCGTCACCGGGGGACGTGAGGCCGTAGTTTCCATCCGCACCGCCGATGGAAAGGAGAACTTTCACGCCACGGCGCTGGCACGACTGGATGTCCTTGCTTTGGCTTCTGCAGCCACCCGACGAGGGATCGCAGTGGCTGGCAAGGTTTAGCTCCGGCGTCTGGCCCTTGCCGAACTTGGGAAGGAAAGCAAGGATGACGAACTCATAGTTTCCGGACGCGCATGTCTCGGCCAGCGACGCTTCGCCGTCGTTCTGGCCCCAGTAGACGGCTATGCTGCCGGCCTGGCACGTGGCGAGGAATGCCACGGCGAGGGAGGCGGCGAGCAGGAAGGAGGCGAGAGCTCGGCTACTCATTGCAGGACCTGTGATCAACCAACCAGAGCTTGCCTAGCTACCTAGCTATTACAGGAAACAGTGGAGAGAGACTAGTGAGACACTGAAGCACTGAGCTGTGCTTTGTGTTTTGAGTTGTGATGATATGGCTATTGCGTACATCTGGTGTTTTTATAGGCTGGATGAAGTGCCTCATATCAGCTCGTGATGTCATGGATGCTTTTTGAAGTACTTTCGTGCCGTCGGACGTCCGCTCCTGCATCTGAATTTACTTAGAGTGGTTGCGGTCAAGTAAAGCTCACGGGCAAAAACATCTCGCTGAGCCTGGTATTTTCCATGCTTAATTTAATCAGAGTGATCAACGGTTCATCAAAGATGAGTGAAGCATAGTGCGTCCAGGTCACAAACACTACGCCGTAATAAACTAGAGCGCCAACAATACGTGAGACAAAATAAATCGTGCCTTAGCCTCTGTTCGCTGTCCCAGCAAATTTCGAGGCAGAAGTACAACTAGTTATAGTTAAAAAAAAAAAAAATTGAAATGGGGCAAAATATTTGCCACTTTCATTAATTAAGAAGAAGTTAAGAGGTCTTACAAACCAAATCTTGGCAACGTGCCAAGGTATTATATATAATATAAAAAGTCTACTCCCGCGGTATGATAATACTAAGAGCTTTTGCTCCGGCGGTACTCCATAGATTCGCCTTTTCCTTGATCTTCGTGATGATCATGTTGGCGGTGGAGAACTTGTGTTGAAAAATTCGTGCATTCCTCTCCTTCCAAAGCTCCCATGCCACAAGCAAAGCTAGTGATGCCAAAGCCTAGCCTTCCTTTGTTGCCCCCTTTTGTGGATCACATCCCTCCACCAAGCCTTCGTGGAATGTAGCATGCTCCAATCTTGCGGTTGAATATCAACTAGGCCTAACCACGATTTTAAGCTTGTCCAAATTCGTTGGGAGAACCGGCAATGTAGAAGAAGATGCACTCCCATTTCTTGGACTTGATTACAAAGCTTACAATTACCGCAATTTTACCAATCCCTCCTATGAAGTCGGTCGGCCGTCCAAACACGATTTTGAATCACCAACCAAGCAAACATCTTGTATTTCGGAGGAGCCCAAGGCTTCCAAATCAAGGCCAGCAAGAAAGAGGTGGTTAGACCCAAGAATTGCATCTTGTAAGCCGAAGAGGCCGAGTATGATCCATCTTTGCCGAGCTTCCAAATAATCATGTCCTCACGCCCTTGATCAATATGAACATTTTGAAGCATCTCCCAAAGATTGTAGAAGTGCATAATGTGCTCCATCGAAATCCCCCCATTGGATGTTGAGTTGGGACACCCAAAACTCATTGTCAATGGCTTTTTTGACCGTGCACTTTCTCTTTCTTGCAATTTCAAAAATCTTTGGAGCAATGTCCTTTGGGCGCATCCCATCAAGCCAAGATGATTCCCAAAAGAAGCCTTCTCCCCATTTCTAGTTGTCACCTTGGTGGCCGCCGCAAAGAGGTCATGATCATCCGGGGTGCAAGGATTCCCAAGCCCCACCCAAGGCATGTTGTCATCCATCCATTAATTATGTGTAGCTTGAAGCAACCGCAGCGATATATGGCTAATGCTTGAACGGGGCAATCATATTAGCAATGCCCCTGAACGAGCACTATAATCTGTTCCTAAAATAAACTTGGTGATCGTGAGTACTCGTCCAACCTAAAAACTTCAAAACAAAAGATTGGTTAAAGTCAAGTATATCGGCACGGTAGGAGCAGATTTGATTTAAGGTCGACTAAGGCTACGAATAACTGCATGGTAGTTCTGCCATTTGACATATGCTCATTATTGTTCCTAATTAGGCCTCCTTTGGTTCACATAATTTTTGTAGGAAAAATACGAGATTCTTTTCTATAGGAATTTGCACCGCAGTGGTGCTTGATTCATAGGAATGCAGCAAAGGAAATTTGAAGGAATTTTCCCGTTACAACCAGATTCCCTCAAAAAATACAAGAAATAAAAAATCAAGTCAGACCTCCTTTTCCCATTCCTTTGCAAGGAACAGGGCAAATGAAAGCTAATGGTGCTTGTGTGACTTGATGCCTCTGCATCATAGCCACCAGCCGCTGCCTTCCTTAATATTTAGGCTAATGAAGTTTAAAAAAAGCATGTTAAATTTCTATAGTATTCCTTTCACATGTTTCAAATGGCCACTAAGAAAATATTTCAGTACTGTTATTAGTCTTATTATTCTTGAAGTATACAATGGCGTGTGCCGCTTGTGCACTATATATAGGATCAAAGAAGCTTGAGGTTCTTCTAGAAGTTTCTAAAATACTGTGAGAAAATCATTTTTGTCACTGAATTATGCCTAAAAACATTCTAGTCCAACAACTTCAATACACACAATATGAGCTCTGAGCATGTTAAATCGGACGTGGCCTATAACAATTTGATGGATGCATAGAATTGGTTTCACACAAATGGCAACATACTTAACAACAAACTAAAAAAACATAATCTGGTATAAATATATTCAAATAAATAGAAAATAAAACCATGAGAAATGACTTGAGAAAAATAAATAATATGAAAAGGAAAATAAAATAAAAATGAAAATCATGAAAAATATTCCAGATAGATTACAAATGAATGTGAGAATGTTATAATTGTAATAAAACCAAGGGAAGATGTTATTTGTCAAAAGTATTGTAGAAAATAAGGAAATTAGCAAAATTTTACAAACAATTCATATTTTTGAATGCCCTAATATTTTATTAATTTAATTTTAGAACTTTGCCAAGTTAATTTTTGTTATCTTCAAGAGTATTTGTTCATAATCCTTTTATGCTTATTATCATAATTTTCATTTTTCATTTCCCTTATTCTTTTTGTTCTAGATGTTCCTTAGTTTTCCAAAGAAATCCTAATACTTGGTACTAAGAGTAAAATAATGTTTTGATTAATTAGTAGTATGGTAAGGCAAAATTGTTTCTTACAAAAGCTTAACTTTTGTAAATGAGAATAAAGAGAAACTCGAGGTGATCAAATGTAATGATCTATTGGGTGCATCAACCCTTTTGCGTTTGGACTTGTAAAAAACAGGTAGCAAAGCAGAAGTATAAGAAAATTATTTCAGTAAACAAGATAATTGTTACCAATCACAACACTCGGCTATAGCAAAACATTTCATTTACTACCAAACAACTCGACAAGGGGTTGAATGACCAAAACGCGATGATTGCAACTCTAATTTATCAAGTCCCTTTTATACTTTGTTACGGTATGTGATGTGACTAGTGTGACTTGCGAGCGAGCGAGTAAATATGTTATGGGGTACAGAACGACGTGTGGGTTGTCAATCCTGCACAGTGTAAATTAAAGCCTTAACAATTAGTGTTTTGCACAAAAACAACCGAGAGAAATACAAAAACAAACGCATGTTTGTAAAACATAATGAAACTTATCTTCAAAGTCCAATATATCGATTGTGTACTTTTTATTCATAATTACACATACATGAATGTCTCTAGAACACGGTTATATATGCTACCTACCAATATGATGTCGTCTCAAGGAATTAACACACTATATACAATGGTAAAGAACACGGGCACATGTACGACACCGAAATACTGGACATGTGTGGATAAAGTGCCGCACAGTGGAGAGAATCACACGTAGCTCTTGATGGCGGAGCTGTATCCGCTGCGATCATCGTAGTACTTAGACCACAACATGACGCCGCCGTACTTGGCCGAGCCCTTGATGAGCGGCAACACATGTGACTTCAGCTCGTCGGCTGGGATGAATCCCGTGCCTGCCGCATCCTTGGAGCTGGAGGCCGGCAGTCCCAAAAAGATCTTACCTGCCGGCACCGACACCCACTTTTTCCACGCATCCATGAACGCAGTTCGGCCCGCGTCGAACTGACACTCCTGGTTGTTGTAGAACTGAACCCACACGTAGTCGAACAGCCCCGTGCTGATCGCGCCGCCGTCCCACTCGTCGGGGAACGGGCACTGCGGTGCCGCGCTCAGCAGCACCGTCTTCCCGCCGTTCTTGCCCAATTTCTTGAGGTCCATTGCGAGGTTGTTCCAGAACTTAGCACCGCCCTGCTCGATGTCGAAGTCGATGCCGTCGAGCACGGCGTCGCCGAGGGGGCGGGACGAGGACGTGCCGCCCAAGAAGTTGTTCCACAGGTACATGGCAACCTGGCTGGCGTCACCGGCAGACGTGAGGCCGTAGTTTCCATCGGCACCGCCGATGGAAAGGAGAACTTTCACGCCTCGGCTCTGGCACGAGCTGATGTCCTTGCTTTGGCTTCTGCAGCCGCCAGACGAAGGATCACAGTGGCTTGCAAGGTCCAGCTGTGGTGTCTGGCCCTTGCCGAACTTGGGGAGGAACGCTAGGATGACGAACTCATAGTTCCCGGACGAGCATGTCTCGGCCAGCGACGCCTCGCCGTCGTTCTGGCCCCAGTAGACGGCTATGCTGCCGGCCTGGCACGTGGCGAGGAATGCCACGGCGAGGGAGGCGGCGAGCAGGAAGGAGGCGAGAGCTCGGCTACTCATTGCAGGACCTGTGATCAACCAACCAGAGCTTGCCTAGCTACCTAGCTATTACAGGAAACAGTGGAGAGAGACTAGTGAGACACTGAAGCACTGAGCTGTGCTTTGTGTTTTGAGTTGTGATGATATGGCTATTGCGTACATCTGGTGTTTTTATAGGCTGGATGAAGTGCCTCATATCAGCTCGTGATGTCATGGATGCTTTTTGAAGTACTTTCGTGCCGTCGGACGTCCGCTCCTGCATCTGAATTTACTTAGAGTGGTTGCGGTCAAGTAAAGCTCACGGGCAAAAACATCTCGCTGAGCCTGGTATTTTCCATGCTTAATTTAATCAGAGTGATCAACGGTTCATCAAAGATGAGTGAAGCATAGTGCGTCCAGGTCACAAACACTACGCCGTAATAAACTAGAGCGCCAACAATACGTGAGACAAAATAAATCGTGCCTTAGCCTCTGTTCGCTGTCCCAGCAAATTTCGAGGCAGAAGTACAACTAGTTATAGTTAAAAAAAAAAAAATTGAAATGGGGCAAAATATTTGCCACTTTCATTAATTAAGAAGAAGTTAAGAGGTCTTACAAACCAAATCTTGGCAACGTGCCAAGGTATTATATATAATATAAAAAGTCTACTCCCGCGGTATGATAATACTAAGAGCTTTTGCTCCGGCGGTACTCCATAGATTCGCCTTTTCCTTGATCTTCGTGATGATCATGTTGGCGGTGGAGAACTTGTGTTGAAAAATTCGTGCATTCCTCTCCTTCCAAAGCTCCCATGCCACAAGCAAAGCTAGTGATGCCAAAGCCTAGCCTTCCTTTGTTGCCCCCTTTTGTGGATCACATCCCTCCACCAAGCCTTCGTGGAATGTAGCATGCTCCAATCTTGCGGTTGAATATCAACTAGGCCTAACCACGATTTTAAGCTTGTCCAAATTCGTTGGGAGAACCGGCAATGTAGAAGAAGATGCACTCCCATTTCTTGGACTTGATTACAAAGCTTACAATTACCGCAATTTTACCAATCCCTCCTATGAAGTCGGTCGGCCGTCCAAACACGATTTTGAATCACCAACCAAGCAAACATCTTGTATTTCGGAGGAGCCCAAGGCTTCCAAATCAAGGCCAGCAAGAAAGAGGTGGTTAGACCCAAGAATTGCATCTTGTAAGCCGAAGAGGCCGAGTATGATCCATCTTTGCCGAGCTTCCAAATAATCATGTCCTCACGCCCTTGATCAATATGAACATTTTGAAGCATCTCCCAAAGATTGTAGAAGTGCATAATGTGCTCCATCGAAATCCCCCCATTGGATGTTGAGTTGGGACACCCAAAACTCATTGTCAATGGCTTTTTTGACCGTGCACTTTCTCTTTCTTGCAATTTCGAAAATCTTTGGAGCAATGTCCTTTGGGCGCATCCCATCAAGCCAAGATGATTCCCAAAAGAAGCCTTCTCCCCATTTCTAGTTGTCACCTTGGTGGCCGCCGCAAAGAGGTCATGATCATCCGGGGTTCAAGGATTCCCAAGCCCCACCCAAGGCATGTTGTCATCCATCCATTAATTATGTGTAGCTTGAAGCAACCGCAGCGATATATGGCTAATGCTTGAACGGGGCAATCATATTAGCAATGCCCCTGAACGAGCACTATAATCTGTTCCTAAAATAAACTTGGTGATCGTGAGTACTCGTCCAACCTAAAAACTTCAAAACAAAAGATTGGTTAAAGTCAAGTATATCGGCACGGTAGGAGCAGATTTGATTTAAGGTCGACTAAGGCTACGAATAACTGCATGGTAGTTCTGCCATTTGACATATGCTCATTATTGTTCCTAATTAGGCCTCCTTTGGTTCACATAATTTTTGTAGGAAAAATACGAGATTCTTTTCTATAGGAATTTGCACCGCAGTGGTGCTTGATTCATAGGAATGCAGCAAAGGAAATTTGAAGGAATTTTCCCGTTACAACCAGATTCCCTCAAAAAATACAAGAAATAAAAAATCAAGTCAGACCTCCTTTTCCCATTCCTTTGCAAGGAACAGGGCAAATGAAAGCTAATGGTGCTTGTGTGACTTGATGCCTCTGCATCATAGCCACCAGCCGCTGCCTTCCTTAATATTTAGGCTAATGAAGTTTAAAAAAAGCATGTTAAATTTCTATAGTATTCCTTTCACATGTTTCAAATGGCCACTAAGAAAATATTTCAGTACTGTTATTAGTCTTATTATTCTTGAAGTATACAATGGCGTGTGCCGCTTGTGCACTATATATAGGATCAAAGAAGCTTGAGGTTCTTCTAGAAGTTTCTAAAATACTGTGAGAAAATCATTTTTGTCACTGAATTATGCCTAAAAACATTCTAGTCCAACAACTTCAATACACACAATATGAGCTCTGAGCATGTTAAATCGGACGTGGCCTATAACAATTTGATGGATGCATAGAATTGGTTTCACACAAATGGCAACATACTTAACAACAAACTAAAAAAACATAATCTGGTATAAATATATTCAAATAAATAGAAAATAAAACCATGAGAAATGACTTGAGAAAAATAAATAATATGAAAGGGAAAATAAAATAAAAATGAAAATCATGAAAAATATTCCAGATAGATTACAAATGAATGTGAGAATGTTATAATTGTAATAAAACCAAGGGAAGATGTTATTTGTCAAAAGTATTGTAGAAAATAAGGAAATTAGCAAAATTTTACAAACAATTCATATTTTTGAATGCCCTAATATTTTATTAATTTAATTTTAGAACTTTGCCAAGTTAATTTTTGTTATCTTCAAGAGTATTTGTTCATAATCCTTTTATGCTTATTATCATAATTTTCATTTTTCATTTCCCTTATTCTTTTTGTTCTAGATGTTCCTTAGTTTTCCAAAGAAATCCTAATACTTGGTACTAAGAGTAAAATAATGTTTTGATTAATTAGTAGTATGGTAAGGCAAAATTGTTTCTTACAAAAGCTTAACTTTTGTAAATGAGAATAAAGAGAAACTCGAGGTGATCAAATGTAATGATCTATTGGGTGCATCAACCCTTTTGCGTTTGGACTTGTAAAAAACAGGTAGCAAAGCAGAAGTATAAGAAAATTATTTCAGTAAACAAGATAATTGTTACCAATCACAACACTCGGCTATAGCAAAACATTTCATTTACTACCAAACAACTCGACAAGGGGTTGAATGACCAAAACGCGATGATTGCAACTCTAATTTATCAAGTCCCTTTTATACTTTGTTACGGTATGTGATGTGACTAGTGTGACTTGCGAGCGAGCGAGTAAATATGTTATGGGGTACAGAACGACGTGTGGGTTGTCAATCCTGCACAGTGTAAATTAAAGCCTTAACAATTAGTGTTTTGCACAAAAACAACCGAGAGAAATACAAAAACAAACGCATGTTTGTAAAACATAATGAAACTTATCTTCAAAGTCCAATATATCGATTGTGTACTTTTTATTCATAATTACACATACATGAATGTCTCTAGAACACGGTTATATATGCTACCTACCAATATGATGTCGTCTCAAGGAATTAACACACTATATACAATGGTAAAGAACACGGGCACATGTACGACACCGAAATACTGGACATGTGTGGATAAAGTGCCGCACAGTGGAGAGAATCACACGTAGCTCTTGATGGCGGAGCTGTATCCGCTGCGATCATCGTAGTACTTAGACCACAACATGACGCCGCCGTACTTGGCCGAGCCCTTGATGAGCGGCAACACATGTGACTTCAGCTCGTCGGCTGGGATGAATCCCGTGCCTGCCGCATCCTTGGAGCTGGAGGCCGGCAGTCCCAAAAAGATCTTACCTGCCGGCACCGACACCCACTTTTTCCACGCATCCATGAACGCAGTTCGGCCCGCGTCGAACTGACACTCCTGGTTGTTGTAGAACTGAACCCACACGTAGTCGAACAGCCCCGTGCTGATCGCGCCGCCGTCCCACTCGTCGGGGAACGGGCACTGCGGTGCCGCGCTCAGCAGCACCGTCTTCCCGCCGTTCTTGCCCAATTTCTTGAGGTCCATTGCGAGGTTGTTCCAGAACTTAGCACCGCCCTGCTCGATGTCGAAGTCGATGCCGTCGAGCACGGCGTCGCCGAGGGGGCGGGACGAGGACGTGCCGCCCAAGAAGTTGTTCCACAGGTACATGGCAACCTGGCTGGCGTCACCGGCAGACGTGAGGCCGTAGTTTCCATCGGCACCGCCGATGGAAAGGAGAACTTTCACGCCTCGGCTCTGGCACGAGCTGATGTCCTTGCTTTGGCTTCTGCAGCCGCCAGACGAAGGATCACAGTGGCTTGCAAGGTCCAGCTGTGGTGTCTGGCCCTTGCCGAACTTGGGGAGGAACGCTAGGATGACGAACTCATAGTTCCCGGACGAGCATGTCTCGGCCAGCGACGCCTCGCCGTCGTTCTGGCCCCAGTAGACGGCTATGCTGCCGGCCTGGCACGTGGCGAGGAAAGCCACGATGAGGGAAGCAGCGAGCAGGAAGGGAGTGAGAGCTCGGCTTGCCATGTCTGGGCCTGCGAAGAGTCTGAGCGTGCCTAACTGCTAGATGCTCACTGGAGACAGCGTAGAGATAATACTCAGGCAGTGAGGTGTTTTATAGTGGCTTGATGAAGCATCTCAACGTCGTGGAGTCAGGGATGCATTTTAGCAGCTACTCTGTAACTTTCGTGCCGTGGGCCCGTGGCTCGTCCGCTCCTGCAGCTCAATTTACCGAGAGCTGCTGCGCGAAGACGTTCCGTTGGGGTTGGCATGTTTCCGTACTTATCTTACTTGGAGTGGTCAGCGGTTCATCATAAATTAGTGAAGCACACTGCGTCAAATCACAAACGCTCTTTCTTTTTTTTTCGATGAAAATCACGAATACTCCACCTTATTAAACTGGAATACCAACGACACGTGCGATAAAAAATTGCGGTTTCTCCTCCGTTCGCTGTCCAAGCAGAGTATCGGGCAAGATGCATATACAAAGTCTCGCACAATTGGTGATAGTTTACTGCGGCGCGTAGTGCAGATTGTTTGATCATTTACGATCTTGAAGTAACCTCAATGATGGCTAATGCTTAAATGGGGCAAGATATTTGCAATGCCCCTGAACAGAGGAATAGGAGATATCTTTCTTTACTAATAAGATTGCTAGAGTATGTGATAGTTTTTTTTTTTGAAACGGGGGGCAAAAGCTTTGTTCCAATCCATTAATTAAAAAGAAGAGAGATCCCAGTTAATTAACGGAAAACCGCTACAAGAAAAAAAAACTACAAGCAAACAACACCCAACACAAACAACTTCCCGACCAACGAGACAAACCACAACCACCACTCCAAGCCTACATCAACCGAACTAACATCTAAATGATAACAACTGGATCACCACTAGCTGAATAGGAACTCTCAAGTAGTTGCGGAAGTTGATGGAATTTGCGACGGAACTGGCTAGACAGACTAGGACTGAAGCCAGGCGTGGTTGTCCTCTGATCGGCGACTGAAGTTGTTGTGAGTCGTCTGAAGAATTGCTTGTTTCTCTGGAGTGTTTGAGCCCTTGGCAGTGGTCTCGGAGTTGTTGTTTGGAGTCTTTTTGGTTCAAGTTGTTTCCTTGCTGAATTTGTAGTGGCCTGTGTGCCGTTTGTCTGGAGACTATGGTGGTAACAGGTTTTTGCCCCATAGTGATAGTCGAGATCGACTATCATAGTGGGTTTCCTGTTAGTGCCCCAGCTAGCTTCTTGTGTCCTCCCCCCTTTCTTTACTTTCTGTTTGTGTAAAAAGAACCCTGTATTTCCGTTTTGTTATGAAATGGAAAGGGGTAAGAAGCCCGGTTGGGAAAAAAAAGTATTTGCGGAAGCTTTATTGTGATGCACCTTTTCTTTGTTCTGATCATAAGAGACTTTTCTACCTTCCTGATTAAGCTTTTTGAAGCCTTCCCCGTCAAGACGCAAGCAATCTCCTTGCCATATCCAGGGCTAGCCGCCTCCAGACTAACAAGCAAGTCGCAAAGCTCTTTTCCAAAGAGAGCCTCGATGTTAGGTGACAACACACCTCCAGTGTCTACAATGTCTAGCGGCTCAGATGATGGTGGTGAGGAAGTCATGACCTGAGCCACGGACTCTAAAGATCCCAACTCCACCATCGACGCCATAGATGATTCCGCACATAGCTCCTGCAACCCAGGCATAATTCTGTCGACAATGTAGCTAGGCTCCACCGGTGGTGGTGCGGAAGCCACCTTCAAGGTCCCAAGGGGGGCCACCTGCAGATGCAACATCGACATAGACGGAGAGGGCTCCCCACACAACTCATGTAGCTCGGGCATGATTTCCATCACCGGAGCCACGATCTCATCAACGTCCACGTTCTCACAGGCAACCGACATATCACGATGTGGCGACGGGCAAGGCCTGGCACGAGGGGAGAAACAACCAAAGCTGCATTCTTCCCCCACAACAGACGACTCATGCTCAGCAGACTCATCGGAAGTACGCTCAGTACGTGATAGTTAGAAAACCATGGTAGGTAAAAAAAACCAGATCCTCTCTCCGTGATTAGTTTCGTACGTCAAAAAAAACTCTGCGTCCATGAAAAAACCGCTTGACTCGCTGGTAGCAGGGGAACCACTTCGTGGCGCTCCGGGCGACCGGAGGACGTGGTAGGGAGAGCCAGGCCCCCGATGGGCTCGGGGAGGATGTGGGTGCATCATCTTCCATGTGATCCATAGACGCCGCATCGTCTCCTCCCACCGCTTCGTCCTCCATGGGTTCCACGGCCGCCGAGCAGGCTCGACGTAACCGCGGTGGGGATGGGCCCAACGAGCTCGGGGAGAGCGTGAGCGCGTCCTCCTCCATGCGATCTATGTATGCCATGAAGGGTTTCGCAGCATAGTAAATCAAAAAAATTCCTACGGATGCGAACAAGAAAGCCAAGATCTAATCTAGGAGATGTAATCAATGAGAGAGGTAGATGATATCTTCATACCCTTTAAGATATCGCACAGCGGAAACGTTCAACAGAACGTGGATGATGTAGTCGTACTAGCCGTCTCCTCCCCGCGATCCGATCCGATCCTACGCCGCAAGTGGCAGCGCCTCCGAGAGATGCACACGTACGGTGCAGCGACGTCTCCTCCTTCCTTGGTCCAGCAAGTATGGTGGAGAGATAGATTGGATCTGCAGCACAACGGCGTGGTGCTTATGGTGGAGAGTTTCTGCGGCAGGGCTTCGCCTACGCACAGTCGCGAGAGAGGGAGGTGGAGGGGCAGCAGTTGGCCGGCGGCTAGGGTTGGAGTGGGGGGGAGGCTGCGCCCCTGCCCTCCTTATATAGGGAGCTGGCCGGCCCCTTGACCCCTCCTCCAAGCCCTAGGGCGGCGGCCCAAGGGGGAAGAGTGGGGGGCAAGTTTCCCCCCCCCCCTCCTTCTGGAAGGTTCCCTTAGGGTTTCCCCTAAGGGCTGGCCGGCTGGGCCTTAGCGGCCTTGTGCGCCTGGCCCAAAGTGGCCAGGACACTTCCCCTTAGGCCCACATAGTCCTCCGACAAGTGGGCCCACATTGGTCCCACTCCGGAACCTTCTAGAACCTTCCGGTACAATACCGATAAACTCCGAAACGATTCCGGAATCCAAAAACTGCTTTCCTTTATATGAATCTTATTCTCCGGACCATTCCGGAACCTCTCGTGATGTCCTGGATCTCATGCGAGACTCCGACCAAAAACTCATAAACCAATTATCCATTCTATCCTAGCATCGATGCACGTTAAGTGTGTGACCCTACGGGTTCGAGAATATGCAGACATGATCTTCTATCAATAATCAACAGCGGGATCTGGAAACCCATATTGACTCCCACATATTCATCGATGATCATATCGGATGAACCACGATGCCAGGATTCAATTAATCCCGTATATGTATTCCCTTCGTCACGCGATATTTTACTTGCCCGAGATTCGATCGTCGGTATCGCCATACCTAGTTCAATCTCGTTCACAGCAAGTACTTTACTCGTTCCGTAATCCGATATCACTTTGTGATTAACTCCTTAACCACATGCTTGCAAGCGGTGTTGATATCGATTACCGAGTGGGCCCGAAGTATATCTCTCCGACTCGGGAGGGACAAATTCCATCTCGATACATACAACCCAACAAGTACTTTCCGATCACCTGAGAGACACCTTTATGATCACCCTATCATAGGATGACGTTTGATGACCTCAAAGCTTTCTTCCGATACCAGGGAGTTGTATTATCTCATGGTCTAAGGAATACAATACTTGACATAGGAAAAAGCTTCGCAAAGATGAACACAATTACACGATCTAATTGCTTTGCTTTATTTGGGTCTGTCCATCACATCATTCTCCTAATGACATGATCTCATTATTAATTGACAACTCATGTCTATGGTTAGGAAACCTTAACCATCATTAATCAATGAGCTAGTCTAGTAGAGGCGTACTAGGGACACGGTGTTGTTCATAAACCACACAAGTATTAATGTTTCCGCTTAATACAATTATAGCATGGAGTATAAACATTATCATGAACAAGAAATATGATAATAACAATATTATTATTGCCTCTAGGGCATATTTCCTTCAGTCTCCCACTTGCACTAGAGTCAATAATCTAGTTAATACTTGCGCCTTTAACACCTATGGCATTCCGGTGTTATTCATACGCGTTGCACGTGGTAAACCTTATCTACGGGTCTGACACTTTCAGGTCCGTTTGTATTTGCATATTCTTTTGCGTCAGCACGCATTACTCATCTTGTATGAGATAGCATCGTATAAACTTGGTCTTCTGGTGAGACCTTTGTTTCTTGGCCGAGACTATGTTGTCACTATTGTCATACAATAGGACTACACAGTACTAGCACACTTAGAAAAATAGCGATATCCACCGTGCGTCGAAATACTCATTGGTCCGCACACATCGGTATGTATGATTTCCAATAAGTTCGTTGCTCGCTCCATTATTCCGGAGAACGGGTTTTTGATCATCTTGCCCATGAGGCATGGCTTGCACGTGTCAAATGATTCAAAATCAAGAGACTCCAAAAGTCCATCAGAATGGAGTTTCTTTATGCGTTTTATGCCAATATGACCTGGACGACAGTGCCACAAATAAGTTGGATTATCACTATCTACTTTGCATCTTTTATGCCGCTTCTAAAGCGATTATATACTTAGCCCTCGTTGCAGTGTCCGCCACAATATTAACATTGGGACTCATCCAAGTCATCATGGAACTTTCTTCCATCTTATTATGCCACCTTCTAACTCAAAACAAATGGCTTAAAATTGAGATAAAAATTTTACTTGTATGTGTGACAAAGCCAATGTAACTCATTGCAATGAACCATTTGTCACTTCTGCATACAGAACATATTCTTACTTCTTCGAAAGTGCATAAGAATATCTTTACTATTGTCCAACGATCATCATATGAATGCTATAACCTTTAGAGCATTGGACACATCTGGATCTACATATCATGGTATACAAAATTGATAAAATCATTCTTGTGGTTTCACTCATCAAGTGTCAAAACAATTGATTCTTGCTCCAACCTCTTCCATGCAACAAGAACCGTTCTTATTGTTTCCATATTGAACAAATTCAATATTTCATCTATGTACTCTGGCAAAACTATATTAGTGCCTCAATCTATCTGCATAGACATTGATGCTTAATATTCTGGTTTTACCTAAGTCTTTCATCAAAAACTAATTTTAATGAAAACTTAACAATATCAAGAAAAACACATAATTTCCAATGAACGATATGTTATCTACATAAAGCATTAGAAATATGTCTTAGCGCTCCCACTTACTTTCTTGTAAATACAAGCATCTTCAAATATCTTGATGAAATTAACACTTTAACATTTTCATCATTGAAGATTCCAACTTCGCTATGCTTACTTCTACCATAGAAGTTTGCATACATATCTAGCAACCTTTGAATCAACAAAACCCATTGGGTCGTGTCAGTTACACGTCCTTGGTGTGCATTCCGGTAGAGAAACGTTGTTTCATTTATTCAACTATCATATCTCAATATGTAATTGTTGCTAGAATAATTCATATGACGAAGTCAGGGCCCATCATCGCTTCTTTGTATATTGTTGGTTACTATTATCTAATAATATCTCGTCCTCAAATCTTACTATTTGATTACGACCAACTTGGTTAAATAGGAACTTCGATGTCGTGACTACAACATATTGTAGACGCGTGAGCTATGAATGTAGTTGCCGCTTCTAGAACATTTTCTGGTGCTGCGCTACTCTGATCATCTTGCTCAGATTCAACAACCTCATCAAGTTCTATCTTCCTCCCCCTTAAACCTTTCGCGAGAAACTCCTTCATAAGAAATTCACTTCTTTTAGTGACAATCACTATGTGTTTGGGTTCATACTAGAAGGAATACCCATCGACATTCTTTGGGATAACCTACAAATACTTACTAATCCAATTTTGGTTGTAAACATTTTACATATATGCCTTGCATACCAAAATTCAAGAAAAGACAACTATAACTTGTATGGTGTCATTTCGGTAGATTATGATGACACTCTATTCAGTGAAAAGTGGTAGTCTCTAAAGCATAATCCACAAATTATATTGGTAGTTTATTTCATCATTGATCTAACCATGTCAAACAAGGTTTGATTACATCCATCGAAAACTCCATACTCCTATGGTGTTTATCATGATGCAAGTTTGTGGAACAATTCCTCTAACTCTTAGATGTTTGCTAAACTTGTAACTCAAATATTCTTCTTTATGATCTAATCATACAACTTGAATATTCGTGTTACAACAATTTTCACTTCATAAATTGAACAATTTCATACTTCTATCTCATCAAGTAGATATACCGTACATCTATTCGAGTCATTGATGAAATAGAAAATACACCACGCTCGACTTCACATATGAACTACATACATCAACATGTACGATCTCCATATAGTTAGTCGCTTGTTCTTTCTATGGCCCATGAACGGAGTTTAATCATCTTTAGGAAAAGTCTCACAAGCGTCAATCAATTCAAAATCAAATGACTCGAAAATCTATCAATATAGAATTTCTTTCATGTTTTGTTTCCAATATGACTTAAACGGTGGTGTCACATATAAGTGAAATTTGTTTTGTCTTGCGACCTTTAGCATTAGTGTTATAAATGTCTATTTCACCAACAAGATAATAATAATCTATCCATCGATTATGGAAGACGGTAATAATTTGAACAACCATTGCTCTTATAATACTAGAACAAAATAACAATTATTAAGTTCTTAACATATCTAGAAGGCTAGGTTTTATGCCGACGAGAAGCACAATAACACTTTTATTTGTATCTCGACATGCATCATTACCATATTCTTTTACTAGTTACTTAGGCCATTGTACTTCTTGTATTGTGTTGCTTTGTATGACATTTCATACCAACAAATCAGTATCGAATACCCAAGAATTACATTGTTAACAAGCAAAAGAATTCATCTATAACATGTATATCATTTATATACCTGAGCTGGACAATTCCAGTCTTTTCCTTTTTCTACCAAATAATTTTGCAGATCATATTTAGCATTTCCTCTTTTTTTAGAAGAATCTATCGACATCAATAGTGGCGTCAATCATTTGACACATAGTCCAAAGGATTTTTAGTCAAATACTAATAGCCTTGGATTTTGCACTTTGAAGTGGATCGCCATCATCATATGATTGGTATTCTTCCAGATTCCATTCTTTAGTATTCTTTTGGTATAGCAAAACAATTTAGCTGATACCTTTTCATTCGTCCTATCATGACATCTTTCATGATGAAACTACTATATCTTATAAGGATGAATGCAAGTATAATATTAGTTCCCAAACTTTTGGGTGATCGGGACGCCTAGCATCTTCAATCTTCGCATATAGTCATACAATATGAGCATATGTTCTTTTACTAAATTATACTTCATCATTTTGCAAACAATCAAAGTCTTAGATATCAAATATCTTTCACTTCTTATTTGTTTATGAAACAATTCTTTCAGCTCGATGATCACTTTGATTCTCAAACAATTTTGAAGATCAATTTATCATGAAGGCAAACATATGATCTTTAGATACTAAACTTGAATCGTTGCTCTTAGATTAATACAATTTATTAAATCGTATGGAGCAAGCAAGGTTTGCTAAAGTTTGCAATAGGACTTAATCTTTAGTCTTGACATTCTAACTAAACGGCACTAGACCGAAAAGTGATTATCCAGAATTCTATAGTTCTTTTAACTCAATTAAGCTAAGTGTCGGTGGGAAACGGTGCCAAAGACTACAACGACTTATGCAAAAACAACAAGATTTAGTTCAAGATAATTAGTTCAAGTTAATCAAATTACTAATGAACTCCCACTAAATTCAACATCCCTCAAAGTTGTTTAGTGAAGCATGATCCAAATTCACTACACCGAGACCGATCATCACGTGAATGATGTAGTTTTAATGGTGAACATCAACATGTTGATCATATCATCCATATGACTCATGCTTGACCTTTCGGTCCGTGTGTTCCGAGGCCATGTCTGTACATGCTAGGCTCGTCAAGTCAAACCCAAGTATTTCCGCATGTGCAAATACTGGCTTGCACCCGTTGTATGTGAACGTAGAGTTTATAGCACCCGATCATCACGAGATGCTTGAACACGACGAACTTTTGCAACGGCGCATACGAGGGGAGAACACAATTTTATCTTGATCTTTAAGTGAGGAATCATCTTATAATGCTACCGTCGCGATCAAAGCATAATAAGATACATAAAAGGATAAACATCACATGCATATAATTTTATGTGATATGGTATAGCCAATCTCCGCGCAATGATCTCCATCTTGTGCGCGCCGGCATGATCTCCATCACTCCACCATGATTGCCTCCACCACGAATAGCAACTACAACTATTGTTAACTACTTAGCGATAAAGTAAAGCTATTACATGGCGTATAAGAAGTTGACACGCAGGTCATACACAATTATAAAGACAACCATATGGCTCCTGCCGGTTGTGAACTCATCGACATGTAAGTCGTGAAATATTACAAAACATGATCATTGCATACATCACATATATCACATCACATTTTGTGGCCATACCATATCACAAAACACTCCCTGCAAAAACAAGTTAGACGCCTCTACTTTGTTGTTGCATGTTTTACGTGGCTTATGGGAGTAACAAGTTAAGAACGATTCTTACCTACGAAAAGCCACAACGGTGATATTATGGTTGCTAACATCCGTTGTAAATCCCATGACTACTATAGTGAGAGAAACTGGCATCCACCAGCCGCATGTGTGGAACAAGCCACACGTCAAGTGCGGAGCCGGTCTCGCGAACGAGGTCGCGTAAAGTTGGCCTGGACCGCTTCGATCTCACTATGCCGCGTCATAAGAAATACACAACAAAGAGGTTTGCAACAGAAAACATCAACGCCCGCAACAAGCATGTTGCGTTCTACTCGTGAAACACATCTACGCATAGATCTAGCTCTGATACCACTGAAGGGTTTCGCAGCATAGTAAATCAAAAAAATTCCTACGGATGCGAACAAGAAAGCCAAGATCTAATCTAGGAGATGTAATAAATGAGAGAGGTAGATGATATCTTCATACCCTTGAAGATATCGCACAGCGGAAACGTTCAACAGAACGTGGATGATATAGTCGTACTAGCCGTCTCCTCCCCGCGATCCGATCCGATCCTACGCCGCAAGTGGCGGCGCCTCCGAGAGATGCACACGTACGGTGCAGCGACGTCTCCTCCTTCCTTGGTCCAGCAAGTATGGTGGAGAGATAGATTGGATCTGCAGCACGACGGCGTGGTGCTTATGGTGGAGAGTTTCTGCGGCAGGGCTTCGCCTACGCACAGTCGCGAGAGAGGGTGGTGGAGGGGCAGTAGTTGGCCAGCGGCTAGGGTTGGAGTGGGGGGGAGGCTGCGCCCCTGCCCTCCTTATATAGGGGGCTGGCCAGCCCCTTGACCCCTCCTCCAAGCCCTAGGGCGGCGGTCCAAGGGGGAAGAGTGGGGGGCAAGTTCCCCCCCCCCCTCCTTCTGGAAGGTTCCCTTAGGGTTTCCCCTAAGGGCTGGCCGGCTGGGCCTTAGGGGCCTTGTGCGCCTGGCCCAAAGTGGCCAGGACACTTCCCCTTAGGCCCACATAGGCCTCCGACAAGTGGGCCCACATTGGTCCCACTCCGGAACCTTCTAGAACCTTCTGGTACAATACCGATAAACTCCGAAACGATTCCGGAATCCAAAAACTGCTTTCCTTTATATGAATCTTATTCTCCGGACCATTCCGGAACCTCTCGTGATGTCCTGGATCTCATGCGAGACTCCGACCAAAAACTCATAAACCAATTATCCATTATATCCTAGCATCGATGCACGTTAAGTGTGTGACCCTACGGGTTTGAGAATATGCAGACATGATCTTCTATCAATAATCAACAGCGGGATCTGGAAACCCATATTGACTCCCACATATTCATCGATGATCATATCAGATGAACCACGATGCCAGGATTCAATTAATCCCGTATATGTATTCCCTTCGTCACACGATATTTTACTTGCCCGAGATTCGATCGTCGGTATCGCCATACCTAGTTTAATCTCGTTCACAGCAAGTACTTTACTCGTTCCGTAATCCGATATCACTTTGTGATTAACTCCTTAACCACATGCTTGCAAGCGGTGTTGATATCGATTACCGAGTGGGCCCGAAGTATATCTCTCCGACTCGGGAGGGACAAATTCCATCTCGATACATACAACCCAACAAGTACTTTCCGATCACCTGAGAGACACCTTTATGATCACCCTATCATAGGATAACGTTTGATGACCTCAAAGCTTTCTTCCGATACCAGGGAGTTGTATTATCTCATGGTCTAAGGAATACAATACTTGATATAGGAAAAAGCTTCGCAAAGATGAACACAATGACACGATCTAATTGCTCTGCTTTATTTGGGTCTGTCCATCACATCATTCTCCTAATGATAAGATCTCATTATTAATTGACAACTCATGTCTATGGTTAGGAAACCTTAACCATCATTAATCAATGAGCTAGTCTAGTAGAGACGTACTAGGGACACGGTGTTGTTCATAAACCACACAAGTATTAATGTTTCCGCTTAATACAATTATAGCATGGAGTATAAACATTATCATGAACAAGAAATATGATAATAACAATATTATTATTGCCTCTAGGGCATATTTCCTTCATGCCATGGCCCGCGACGCCTCCTACACTGCTTTGTCCTCCGTGTGATCCACGGCCAGCGGTCATGCTCGGCGAGGCTCCGCGCCATCCGCTCTCGAATTTGTCATTGGCTGTCTCTCTTTGCCGCCCCTAGCTCCCGCCGATCATAGAGGGAGTAAATGTTTTGAACTTGTTGATTTTGAAATATACAATGAGAAAAAATACATTCTTTACCAACATCACACAACTAAGAGCTCAGAATTAGCACCTGTGATACGACAGTGTTGCACCTCACCCATGCTACTTTGGTTGGGTACTGTCAGATCCACTGTTACACAGGTGCGGTCAACTTGATTTTTGGAGTCAACACCATTTGTTGCAGGCTTCTCCTTCATTTCTTCAGTTTCCAGTGCTGCATTAGCCTCCACAACCAAGCTGCGCAACTCGTACAGCAATTCTGCCTTGGCCTCGTGAAGAGTAACAATGTCATTGTAGGTTGCCAAGATAAAGTCCTTATCTAAGACCTTTTGATATAGATGTGCATCACGGCTAATCGCTGTAAGCTCATCCTGTGAGAACATCTGAAACAAGCATATTTCAGTACACAACTAAAATGAAAACTTTCCAGCATATATAAAATACTACAGTACACGTTTTGCATTAAAAAATAAGATTCACCTTGTGAGGATTACCAAATGTAAGTCCATCAGGATCAAATATTATCTTCAAAGCTGTTGCAAGTTTGGATAAACTCCAGTACTTGCTGTCAACCTTAGAGAACTCCTTAAAATCCTCATCAAACCTTCTATGCAAGAACTTCAAGTATGCTTTTTCACGTAAATCGTTATCATACACCTTTGAAGTCTTCTTAATAATACATTCATTCAGCTGGATAAAAATGAGCATTGATTAATCACTCAAAGAAACATGAAAAGACAAAAAAAAACATCTAGAAGATGAATAAAACTAATTGAGATTCTCAAATATAGTTTATGATAACAATGTTTCTACGAAAACCTTTCATCAACTGGCAATGAAGTGTTGTGAGTGCACAATCAGTTAGACAGGCCCATTTACATGACAGGATCACAATAAAACAGAAAGCATTGCATATCAGAGAGCAGAAGGACAAGCACTAAGCTCACCATCTCTTGCTTGATATTAATTTTGTGACGATTTAAGACCATATTTAATCCTAGGCTCATGGGAAGCCGCTCGTCCTTAGTCATCTTAGATTGTTCTTGAGGCACTAAAGTATGCATGAGATTCTGCAGACCCCACATCACCTCCTTCACGGCATCATCATACAGACAAGTCAGCCCCTGAAAAAGAAAATGGTAATATGTACTGTGCGCACAAGCATAAACAACTAGTGAGCTTTAGACATAAAGCCCTACTTAGAGAGTTATACAAACCATGACATTTTCTATTGTGTCTTTATATTCACTGGTTCCGACAACAAGTGTCTCGTCCCAGCGGCAGTACGTCCCGATCATCTTGACCAGGCTGCGATCCATTCTCCGGTCAGTAAGGTTAATCACGTTGGCCTTGTTCTCGAATGCTCGGAATTCATGGAGCCAGAGGATCTGAGGAACAAGGGCAAGCATGCTTAGAATAGGAAAAAAATGACAAAGCTCATCAAATAGCCATATTATGAAATGTAAGTTTTAGCTGTGTCAGGAGGTGGGGTAATTCTGTGGGACTGCCTAAGCCACAAGTATATAGCCTCGCTCAAGTCTTTTGTTTAATCCAGAGTATTCAGTGGAACTATTAACCTGTTCATGCATTAATGTACACTCCCCTTCCGCGAATAAGTGTACTTCTAGGTTTCAAAATTTGACCAACTTTATAGGGAAAAGTAGCAGCATTTATGACACCAAAAAAATTCGGATTTGCTGTGTCTCAGTGGACCGAGAATTTATCAAGTCTTAATAAAAAGCTGCCTGTTGCAAAAAGTGCAACTGGAACGGTGACTGAGACTTGAACCCCACTAAATTAGTATCACTTGATCCTTCTTGAAAAGTAGTTTCATAGCATACCAATTTGACGACATATGTCGAAACTATTTTTATAACATACCAGTTTGACGACAAACTCCACTAAATTAGTATCACTAGATCCTTCTTGAAATGTAGTTTCATAACATACCGATTTGACGACAAAACCCACAAAATTAGTAAAATGTTATTCCTTAAAATAAGTTTTCAGTTGTGCATGTGCAGCAACAGCATGGCAACATATTCCTAAATCATTCATAGAATTTTTGTTACGAGTGAATTTAGTAACCCTAGTAAGTTCCACAATCCCCAACAGCATGTTACACCTATAGGCTGTGTTTTCTTATTGTTTGTCACTTAGAAGTACTAGGTACTGAACAATAACCCTAACGAAGAGGAAAATGGCTTTACTAACATTCTTGTGCCATAAATTATCCACGAAGAATCTCCAGATGTGCTGCAGAGAAACAGGAAAGGTTAATTGGATGATGTCAGACTCTCAATTGTCTACAAAGATAAAGTTAAAAGGAGAATAGGCACCGAAGAAAGAACAAATCAAGTAGTACCTCGATACTTTTCTTGAGATATTTCGTGTCAAAAGAGAAAATTGCGAAGCCAGAGGGTGTCTCCAATAGCAGCTTAACAATGCCAGGAATTATGTAATCCTTTCCTGTGGATAAATCAAGCAAACACGAATCAAACAAACAGAAGTAAAGCGTACAGCCAAGCGGCGGGTCTGAGTCTGAGGCTGTGGGACGGCTTTCGATTCAACGGAGGCGGAGGGGTAAGGGTTCTCGGGGCTTCGAGGAGGCGCTGTTGACCTATCAACCGCAGACGCAGCCGTGAGATCGGACATTGCCTCGCCGGAACTCACCCGGCCGTCTTCAAGACAACGGCTCAGATCTAGGTTTCACTTCTTACCGTCACGATTCCAAATTTTCTCAGGCATACATGGCTGCGCGATCCTGAGAGAGATGGGAAGGAGATTGAGGCTGCTAACCTATTCCGGTAGGCGTAGGAGCCATCGTGCGCTATCGGAGATTTCGCCGGGAAGGGAGATTTCGCCGGGAACTGGGGATCGACGGAAGGGAGAGTCCTTTTTTCTTTGGGGAGTGCTGTCCCCTGAACAGAGGAATAGGAGATATATCTTTCTTCCCAAATTCTTGTTGTCGCACGCGCGACAAAAGGAAGCGCGCGTCGATCGCTCGCGATGCGGGGGCGGGGGTGATCAGGTGCTTTTCTGTCCGGGCCGGTCACAGCTTGTCAGAACCGTGGTTCAGACACGCACTGTCGATATCTTCAGTTAAGAGCTACTAGGTAAGTATCGGCGCGGGACAATAATATTGAATGTAGGAGAGTTCAGTCAGCAGGTAACGTTGCATATATTGACAGGAATAAAGCAGCAGTACTACTAATATTATTTAGATTCAGCTACATAATTTATGGGATAGCTTAACCTAAATAATGCACAATAGAGGGTAGTACAGTAGAAAGTACAACGATGGGGTAGGAGTTTTTCTCTTGTTGATTCTCTTGGCGCATGGTGCGGTGAAACTGCTTGTTTCCTTATTCTTGTTCCTGTTAATGCTTATTTTCTCAGTGTAGATCTCATTGGCCTGCAAAATGGCACACAATATTGGATGGGGATGTTACTACGCAAGAATGCCAACTCAGATAAGCAGCCTGCAAAATCACCCGTCATATGCAAAAGTAAAACATGGCTGGAGTACTATGCATCCTGCTCCTAAGGAAACCAAATTATCCTCCATGCGTACAGGCAAGAGTCATACAAAACTGGAAAATATACTAATACAGTTCCCAACTAAATACTACAAAGAAAACAGATATAACCCCTTTCAAAAAAAATGTCGAGACAATATTGAGAAATGCATACGACACAACACACATTTATAGCAGAGTTCCAATCTTGGCATGCTAAACCACTATAAAAGAATCCAAAGCACAAGCTCGTCTCGCTAAACCGCTAGGTCATTTAAGGATGTAGATGGCTTGGCAACTTTCAAGAAAATATGGATGATTTGAGTCTCCAGTGAGAAGAGCTTATAAACTTAGCAAGTGCTCAGGTAGCTCCTCCTAAGTAGGAATCTGTTTAAGCATAAACTATTTTACTGAAGTAAACTTCTCCAATAAGCATGAGTTTTCCACTAAGTTGGTACTATAACAGTCAGCACAGGCCTACAACATCATTCTTGCATAACCATGTGTTATAGAACATAATGTAATTTGATTGCCCTTCAAATGACACAGTGAATGCCAAGAGTGGTTTCTGTGTACATTAACAAACTTATTTCAGAACAATGCCTGTATTGCTCCAAAGCAAATTGATTAAGTTATTAAAACGTGGTTTCATTTACTACTTGTCATACCGAAATAAATCAATTCATTTTAACTACAGGCTGAGAAGTTACTAATCAGCTCGTTTATCTACAGAAGTAGAAAAGGTGATGTACATGAAAATGATGCAGTATCTCAGTATCTCAAATGGCCACAAAACAAATCAGGGATTAAAATGTGGAGGGCCTAAAGACACATCCTCTTAATTGCGGGCATAGAGAGCATCCAAACGATGTTTTAAGAAACTTGATCAGATAAATACTGCAGGCACAAAAGGAACACTAACATAGCAGAGCAAGTCAGATATTTCTAAAAGACCTGAAGACACATCCTCTTAACTGCAGGCTATAAAGAGCCTCTAAACAGCCTAGTTTTGTGAAAATTTGATCAGCTAAGCAAGCAATTCTCTTAACTGTAAGCACAAAGAAAATAATAACATACTGAAGCAACTGAGAGATCTCTAGAAGTAAGATCTTGTTGTCCTTCTACCTATAAGAGTTCCCTCAGGGCTGGACTTTATATAGCTTTGCAATTCAGTGCCATCTCAAGAAACAATTGAGTAGAGGACTATGGCATATCACTTAAGAGCAAGAACGAAGCAAGTGATATCATCTTCGTTTATCTCTTATCATCAATCTCAATAACTGGAAAATTGCTACTGTAAACAGGACAGTAAGTAATCATTAATTTTTTGGTTTAAAATTTCGTCATCAATATTATTTTACTGCATTTTATTATTAGAAACACAGCTGACTACAGAAATCCATAATGGCAGGCAGTGAAAGATATTACCAAAAAAGGGTTACTCAGTACATAGAACACCTGCTCTAACCATTCAAAATCTTCAGTAGCAACTCCTGAGTGATTAAAGCATATTACTTCATAAGTGAAGGTTAAATATCCTAGTTAAGACTGACTGCGTATTAGCTAATAGATATGGAATAAAAGCTAATGCTAGGAAAATATATGTGCAAGCCAAGGACTTTTAGACATGTCCTTGCCCCTCAACTTGACGACTCAAATCTTCCATGTGTACAGCATCCTCGACAGTGCAAGGTAGGATTGAGTCATTTCATACTAATCTAACTATGAGTTCTACCACATTAACCATTGAAATTAGAAATGCATGCAAGCCTATTTTCAGGACTCGGAAGCTGCGCGAAACTAAACAACTTTATAGCAGCAGAAAAGCCACTATAGCATCTCGACAATGAAATTTTTGTGTTTTTGATTTTTTGAACAATCGTTAGAGATTGGTCTGAGAATGAAACTAATGACCTGTCCAAATGGTGCCTCCATCGTTAAGATAGCAGTACAACAGTCAACAGGATACCTAAAAAGGAATGATTGTATCATCAACTGTTACTGAATCAGACTACTTACTACTACTATCATAAATTCTGTAATATATTTAGCTAATAATCGACCTAGTACAATCTAAGTTCCTTAGCAATCAGGCAGCGTCTTGTCCTGCAGAACAGGCATCAGGTTCGTATTTGTTCGCGTCAGCAACTGCTCTGTAATCAAACTACTCCCATCACAAATTTTGTAATAATATATCTAGCTAATAATCTATTTAGTCCAATCTGAATTCCTTACCAATCAGGCTACATCTTGGCCTGCAGAATAGGCATCAGACTCCCATTTCATGTGTTCTGCAGTCTGCACACATGAACAGTAAATTTGCCAGAAGTATCAACAATTCCCAAAGCAAGCAACAGTTGCAGGAGCAGCACAACACTGGTCCAGCGAAGCAAAGCCGTCAATGATCCAATAACAGCGATGGCGAGGAAGAAAAAAACGAAGTGGCTGAGCAATTCGGAGGGAGGAGAGTTTAGTCGGCACCCTCTCCACGGCCGTCATGAAGTCGGCAAGCTCCAGCACACGCGCCAACTTGGTGCACTGCCTTCCTCTGGGCCTTGGCACCTTGTTTTGTGCCATCTCCATCGCCTTGGCACGCTTCTTGTGTGTCATGTCAATTACATATATAGGACGGCCACGGTGTTGGAGGGTGACATGTCGGTACACAAAGATACGATAATTTACCATCTTAAATCTCAAAATGTAATTTGTAAGTAGGACTGCATAAACACCCCATCATATCATTTTTTGGGGCATACAAAAATTTGTAATCACAGAAACTCGCCTTGGCACGCTTCTTGTGTGTCATGTCAATTACATATATAGGACGGCCACGGTGTTGGAGGGTGACATGTCGGTACACAAAGATACGATAATTTACCATCTTAAATCTCAAAATGTAATTTGTAAGTAGGACTGCATAAACACCCCATCATATCATTTTTTGGGGCATACAAAAATTTGTAATCACAGAAACTCGCCTTGGCACGCTTCTTGTGTGTCATGTCAATTACATATATAGGACGGCCACGGTGTTGGAGGGTGACATGTCGGTACACAAAGATACGATAATTTACCATCTTAAATCTCAAAATGTAATTTGTAAGTAGGACTGCATAAACACCCCATCATATCATTTTTTGGGGCATACAAAAATTTGTAATCACAGAAACTAATCAAAATAATTGACAGAGCTTACCAGAAGAATGAAGACCAATCCAACTCTTCCCCTCAAAAAAAGAAGAAGACCAATCCAATTCTAATAAAGGAACCAGAGCCA
The DNA here is from genome assembly GCA_007115705.1 of Dactylis glomerata. NCBI lineage: Eukaryota > Viridiplantae > Streptophyta > Magnoliopsida > Poales > Poaceae > Dactylis > Dactylis glomerata. The sequence goes on along the minus strand of QXEO01000923.1, from coordinate 2,313,186 downwards.
AGGCAATGGATTTCCACAAGATACCCAAATGCCTTCATCAAAATTCAAGGTACCTAGACACAAACAAACAAATTAGAAGAAATATGGGAAATGCACTCTTGGATCGTCAAATCCTTGTTTGAAATTCGTGAACAATGGACTGTATGAAACCATGAGAACAGGCATAGTGGCATTTGTGTGAAGAAACCTTTTATTTATTTTTACTGCATTCAGCATATAAGAAATTTGCTTAAAACGGAGAAAGAAGAAAATGTACATAGTAATAGCACAATCAGCCAGCCGCTTCTCGCTTCGCTGGACGAATTCCCCGCCTCCAGCCATTAGTATCAACAATTGTAGAATTTTCCAACTGAACTGGCATCGCTCGAGAACCGGCAGCTGAGGCAATAGTGGCCGAATGAATAGATGAGAGATTTGGTATGTTGATCAACCACATATGAAAAGGGAGGCAGGCCGCTAATGACCAGACAAAAACATCGATCAGTCGAAGCAATGACAGGACTACAACAGGACTTCTAACAACATCACCGGAAATACATATCTTTTGGCTGTGGAGATGAATCACGCAACCAACAGCCACAAGAACGCCGGCCGTAGCATCAATGAGCAGGAAAAAAACTGTAAAATTCAATCGATATATAATTGGGAAAAAATCAATTTGGAGCACCGCATCCAAAAGTTAGAATTGAAGAAAACGCGAATCAATGTGCACTTGATTACTTAAATTGGGAGCATCACGTACTGGACGATTAGGAGATATGGCATGCTACCTAGGATGGCTTGCAATTAAATATGCGGTGGCCAACAGGAGATCTTCCCTAGAGAGTTGAAGCTACATGAGATGTCCAATTGCAGAGAAATCGGAAAGAAGAAAACTTCCCTCACCTGGACATGTCCAATTTAGACCAGTTCCGATCTTCTCATCCTGCTGCTCGCCAACATGCACCAGGTCAGTTTCCTCCGCCGATGCTGCTTTCCGTCGTCGCATTTTCGGCTAGCCTCGAACTCCTCTCACCAAGAACCCACTGCTACGGCGCCGTTCCGCCTCGCCTTGCTCCGCGCGGCCGCACGGTCAGCGGCCCCCTCGCACGGCTCCCAGATATGTGGAGGACGACGGCGGCGGGGAGAGGGCGAGAGCGACGGGGAGAGGATGAGGGCGAGGGCGACAGGGACGGGAAAGCTGGTTCCATCGCTCCGCTGTTGACCACCGCTCACCTAACGACTTGGGCCGGCCCAAAACACGGGCCGATCGAGACTGGAGAGATCGAGATATTTCCAATATCTATCGAGAGGCATCCAAACTTTCAGAGAAAGAATTAAGCGGTACGTTACTGTAAATGACCTCTACAGTACTAAACTAATTACGTGTCATAGCTAATGGACTGTTAAAACTTTGAACTTTTATATATGTATAAGATTTGGGTATCTTGTGGAAATCCATTGCCTTGGCTCTGGTTCCTTTATTAGAATTGGATTGGTCTTCTTCTTTTTTTGAGGGGAAGAGTTGGATTGGTCTTCATTCTTCTGGTAAGCTCTGTCAATTATTTTGATTAGTTTCTGTGATTACAAATTTTTGTATGCCCCAAAAAATGATATGATGGGGTGTTTATGCAGTCCTACTTACAAATTACATTTTGAGATTTAAGATGGTAAATTATCGTATCTTTGTGTACCGACATGTCACCCTCCAACACCGTGGCCGTCCTATATATGTAATTGGCATGACACACAAGAAGCGTGCCAAGGCGAGTTTCTGTGATTACAAATTTTTGTATGCCCCAAAAAATGATATGATGGGGTGTTTATGCAGTCCTACTTACAAATTACATTTTGAGATTTAAGATGGTAAATTATCGTATCTTTGTGTACCGACATGTCACCCTCCAACACCGTGGCTGTCCTATATATGTAATTGACATGACACACAAAAAGCGTGCCAAGGCGAGTTTCTGTGATTACAAATTTTTGTATGCCCCAAAAAATGATATGATGGGGTGTTTATGCAGTCCTACTTACAAATTACATTTTGAGATTTAAGATGGTAAATTATCGTATCTTTGTGTACCGACATGTCACCCTCCAACACCGTGGCCGTCCTATATATGTAATTGACATGACACACAAGAAGCGTGCCAAGGCGATGGAGATGGCACAAAACAAGGTGCCAAGGCCCAGAGGAAGGCAGTGCACCAAGTTGGCGCGTGTGCTGGAGCTTGCCGACTTCATGACGGCCGTGGAGAGGGTGCCGACTAAACTCTCCTCCCTCCGAATTGCTCAGCCACTTCGTTTTTTTCTTCCTCGCCATCGCTGTTATTGGATCATTGAGGGCTTTGCTTCGCTGGACCAGTGTTGTGCTGCTCCTGCAACTGTTGCTTGCTTTGGGAATTGTTGATACTTCTGGCAAATTTACTGTTCATGTGTGCAGACTGCAGAACACATGAAATGGGAGTCTGATGCCTATTCTGCAGGCCAAGATGTAGCCTGATTGGTAAGGAATTCAGATTGGACTAAATAGATTATTAGCTAGATATATTATTACAAAATTTGTGATGGGAGTAGTTTGATTACAGAGCAGTTGCTGACGCGAACAAATACGAACCTGATGCCTGTTCTGCAGGACAAGACGCTGCCTGATTGCTAAGGAACTTAGATTGTACTAGGTCGATTATTAGCTAAATATGTTACAGAATTTATGATAGTAGTAGTAAGTAGTCTGATTCAGTAACAGTTGATGATACAATCATTCCTTTTTAGGTATCCTGTTGACTGTTGTACTGCTATCTTAACGATGGAGGCACCATTTGGACAGGTCATTAGTTTCATTCTCAGACCAATCTCTAACGATTGTTCAAAAAATCAAAAACACAAAAATTTCATTGTCGAGATGCTATAGTGGCTTTTCTGCTGCTATAAAGTTGTTTAGTTTCGCGCAGCTTCCGAGTCCTGAAAATAGGCTTGCATGCATTTCTAATTTCAATGGTTAATGTGGTAGAACTCATAGTTAGATTAGTATGAAATGACTCAATCCTACCTTGCACTGTCGAGGATGCTGTACACATGGAAGATTTGAGTCGTCAAGTTGAGGGGCAAGGACATGTCTAAAAGTCCTTGGCTTGCACATATATTTTCCTAGCATTAGCTTTTATTCCATATCTATTAGCTAATACGCAGTCAGTCTTAACTAGGATATTTAACCTTCACTTATGAAGTAATATGCTTTAATCACTCAGGAGTTGCTACTGAAGATTTTGAATGGTTAGAGCAGGTGTTCTATGTACTGAGTAACCCTTTTTTGGTAATATCTTTCACTGCCTGCCATTATGGATTTCTGTAGTCAGCTGTGTTTCTAATAATAAAATGCAGTAAAATAATATTGATGACGAAATTTTAAACCAAAAAATTAATGATTACTTACTGTCCTGTTTACAGTAGCAATTTTCCAGTTATTGAGATTGATGATAAGAGATAAACGAAGATGATATCACTTGCTTCGTTCTTGCTCTTAAGTGATATGCCATAGTCCTCTACTCAATTGTTTCTTGAGATGGCACTGAATTGCAAAGCTATATAAAGTCCAGCCCTGAGGGAACTCTTATAGGTAGAAGGACAACAAGATCTTACTTCTAGAGATCTCTCAGTTGCTTCAGTATGTTATTATTTTCTTTGTGCTTACAGTTAAGAGAATTGCTTGCTTAGCTGATCAAATTTTCACAAAACTAGGCTGTTTAGAGGCTCTTTATAGCCTGCAGTTAAGAGGATGTGTCTTCAGGTCTTTTAGAAATATCTGACTTGCTCTGCTATGTTAGTGTTCCTTTTGTGCCTGCAGTATTTATCTGATCAAGTTTCTTAAAACATCGTTTGGATGCTCTCTATGCCCGCAGTTAAGAGGATGTGTCTTTAGGCCCTCCACCTAGACACAAACAAACAAATTAGAAGAAATATGGGAAATGCACTCTTGGATCGTCAAATCCTTGTTTGAGATTCGTGAACAATGGACTGTATGAAACCATGAGAACAGGCATAGTGGCATTTGTGTGAAGAAACCTTTTATTTATTTTTACTGCATTCAGCATATAAGAAATTTGCTTAAAACGGAGAAAGAAGAAAATGTACATAGTAATAGCACAATCAGCCAGCCGCTTCTCGCTTCGCTGGACGAATTCCCCGCCTCCAGCCATTAGTATCAACAATTGTAGAATTTTCCAACTGAACTGGCATCGCTCGAGAACCGGCAGCTGAGGCAATAGTGGCCGAATGAATAGATGAGAGATTTGGTATGTTGATCAACCACATATGAAAAGGGAGGCAGGCCGCTAATGACCAGACAAAAACATCGATCAGTCGAAGCAATGACAGGACTACAACAGGACTTCTAACAACATCACCGGAAATACATATCTTTTGGCTGTGGAGATGAATCACGCAACCAACAGCCACAAGAACGCCGGCCGTAGCATCAATGAGCAGGAAAAAAATTGTAAAATTCAATCGATATATAATTGGGAAAAAATCAATTTGGAGCACCGCATCCAAAAGTTAGAATTGAAGAAAACGCGAATCAATGTGCACTTGATTACTTAAATTGGGAGCATCACGTACTGGACGATTAGGAGATATGGCATGCTACCTAGGATGGCTTGCAATTAAATATGCGGTGGCCAACAGGAGATCTTCCCTAGAGAGTTGAAGCTACATGAGATGTCCAATTGCAGAGAAATCGGAAAGAAGAAAACTTGTGCCCTCACCTGGACATGTCCAATTTAGACCAGTTCCGATCTTCTCATCCTGCTGCTCGCCAACATGCACCAGGTCAGTTTCCTCCGCCGATGCTGCTTTCCGTCGTCGCATTTTCGGCTAGCCTCGAACTCCTCTCACCAAGAACCCACTGCTACGGCGCCGTTCCGCCTCGCCTTGCTCTGCGCGGCCGCACGGTCAGCGGCCCCCTCGCACGGCTCCCAGATATGTGGAGGACGACGGCGGCGGGGAGAGGGCGAGAGCGACGGGGAGAGGATGAGGGCGAGGGCGACAGGGACGGGAAAGCTGGTTCCATCGCTCCGCTGTTGACCACCGCTCACCTAACGACTTGGGCCGGCCCAAAACACGGGCCGATCGAGACTGGAGAGATCGAGATATTTCCAATATCTATCGAGAGGCATCCAAACTTTCAGAGAAAGAATTAAGCGGTACGTTACTGTAGATGACCTCTACAGTACTAAACTAATTACGTGTCATAGCTAATGGACTGTTAAAACTTTGAACTTTTATATATGTATAAGATTCCTTCTCCAGTGCGTACCGTTTCAGCGTGGTTATGAAGATTGGATGCTCCAGATGTTCTACGAAGAATCAACGGTGGTGTTGTTATTACCGTTCCCTTAGTTATTACTATTTACTTTTACTGTTCATCGTCTTGAGCTGTGGCTCTGTAACTAAGACTACCGAACCTATCGTTCTTTTCCCAGCCGCCGCCACTTTGACCTAGCCGCCGCCTCAAAGTTTCGCCTCCTCCATAGATCGGTTCCCCCTCCTTTGGCCGGCCTCGCCGGTATGAGGAGGGGTGGGGAACCCGATCTATGGATGGAGATTTCAATAAAAGTAGTATTTTCCAAAGATTAGCTCTTCGTTCGGCGACGAGATCTTCTTCCCGGCGTCAATGGTGGGGCTGTAAGATTACAGTTTTTTAGGTACGGTCTTCAAGATCTTGCTTCGCCAGATCGGTTTTGGATTGTTTCTCTTGGTTGCCGCGAGTAGGGTTATCCTCGCAATATTTGTCCCGACTGCTACGTCTTCGACAATGGTGATTCGTATGCTCGGCTTTCCAGCGATGTTGACAAGGCTGTTCGGTTTCTCTTCCCTGGAATACTGGTGTTGGTGCTCTTGCCGATGTGGTATGATTGCTTTAATGGTTGCGTGCGTGCACGTAGCCTTGGCACTGCGGCTCAAATTAAAAAAAAAAGAAGAACCACTATTGGTATTTGCAGGTTTATGGTTTGGTATCTGTGCTATTATCTTTTGGCTGGTTTCAGGAAAATACAAGATTGTGTCATGGAAGAAGAAGAGTTTGAAGGCCTCGAAGATTAGCTCATTTTTCTTAGACTTTATTTTGTAATCGCTGAAGACAGCTTATATATCTCTACTATGTACCGTTCGTTGCTATAATATATCATGGTATTGTTTCAAAAAAAAAGACTACCGAACCTTATAAGTCCCGTGTGTGGGCACGACAGTGCTATCGATGAAGAAATAAAAAAACCCTAATTGCCTTGTTATCTCTAGTTCTAGATTTTATTCCTGTAGAAATCCCAATTAATCAAGGGTTCTCCGAATTGGGAGATTTATCAGTCTGAATCCCTTCTGGGATCTGACAAAGTGGTATCAGAGCACGGCGAATTCTCGGCCAATTTTTGTCTGGAGCAACAGCCGCTCCAGATCGGAGGCGACTCGATTCAGACGACTGGGGTGGTTGGGCTCCCGTAAAATCCCACCCTTCTCGTCCCTTTCGCGGTGGTAGTGTCGGTCGACGGAGGCGTGGCGGCGGCGGCATTCCTACTGACGCGAGTCAACGGCGGCGGCTTGGCGGCGGCGGCACTATTCGGGCACAAGCTGAGATTCGTCCCGGTTGCCTAGGATCCCTTCCTTGGCAGTAAAATCCCGGTGTCGCTTTTAGCTCGTGTGCCATACCGGAGGCGTGGATCGTGGCGGTGGCAGGGCTTCGACTGCAGGTGAGGGTTCAAGGACTCGTGCCTTGGTAAAATTCCGTAGCTTGTTGTTGGATCCAGATGGCCAAGTCCAAAACCACGGAGGAGCGTGTTGACGCACAAGAGGTGGCGGCTCTCAAGATCGACATGGAGCAGGTCAGCAACCGAACAGAAGAAATCGGCTCCAAGGTTGATGGAGTACAAGAGCAAATGGCCACTTTGACTGAACAAGTCAGTCGCCTGGAGCATCTACTGCGAGCAGATCATGAGCGTCCTGTCGAACCTGCCAAAGCAACTCAACATCAACAGCCACCTGACCGTGAACAGGCCGAAGAAAATACATGGCATGAAGGACCTCCATATTGGCGGCGTTGAAACGTTGTTGATCAGCAACCCAGGTATGAATACCAGTACAATGAGTACCAGGAACGTGATTCAGCTCCGCAAGCCTACCAGCAAGCCTACTATGAAACAAGCCACTATGTACAGGATGAGAAAACTCAGTACCCTACTCAGGCTGCACATCAGCAAAATCAACCTGCTTACTACTTTCCTCCCCCAAATCCAGAACCTTTTCAGCAGTGGAATCATTACCCTCCCCATCACCAACACACTGCCTACCATTTGCCACCATACCCTGATCCCTATAACCCACCTCACCCACACTACTATCCTAACCAAATTCCTAACTGGCAACATCCCTACACCCAAACCCAATTTACCCCAGCCCCACCCTTCCCACCAACTCAGCCACATCCTATACCACAACACAACCATAATACCATCCCACCTCACCCAAACAGACCACCGGATGTCGTTGGCCGCGAGAATGGGCACAATGGCAGAGGAACAAACCATAGAGACAATTTTCAGCAAGGTTATGATAGAGATGCTCAGTTTTACAAATCCATCGCCAAGGCTCCGAAAATGGACTTTCCTCGCTTTGATGGCAATAACCCTCAAGAGTGGTTGCGCACAACAAAGAAGTACTTCGCCATGGTACATGTTCCAGAGGAAGCAAAATTCAACTATGCTCAAATGTACATCACCGGCAGAGCAGATACATGGTTGCGCAACTCAGGAGTGTTGGATGAACACTTGACATGGCCAGAATTCTGTGACGCAGTCATTACCAGATTTTCTGCTAACAGCCCCTATGAAGTACTTGAAGATTTCAATAACATCAAGCAAGGGGCTAATACAGTGTCTGAATACACTGATCGCTTTGAGGATAAAATGGCCAGAAGGAAAATCCTGATGTCAAGGAACCATACTACATTAAGTGCTACATAAATGGGCTACGTGGGGAAATCAGACATTACATTAAACCTCTGCAGCCCACATCCTTATACCAGGTTGTTGAATATGCCAGAAACATAGAGCAAGGTGTGAATACTACTGCTCAAAGCAATAGAAGAATGCTTACTGCAGGTCAGTACCAAAAAACTAGTTATAACAGTCTGCAATACAGTAGACCAAAAGCACCAAGTGATGTATCTCAACCTAGGAAAGACAGTGACAAATTTCCTGTCAAAACCGAGACCAAATTCAGGGAACCGGGTGCCTGTAAGTATTGTGGCCAGAAATGGTTCTTTGGGCATCGTTGCCAGCAATACAAAAGCTTAAACCTCATGATAGCAGAAGGAGATGAACAACAAGATGATCCCCAGCAAGATAAAGAGGACACCACTGATCAAGAACCTGCTTCCACCAGCCCAACTGAACAAGAACAGCTGATGCAAATTTCTGTTCAGGCAGTATATGGGCAAAGTTCCAAAAACACTTTCACTTTGTTAGTTACTATTGGTGGCAAACAGGGAATTGCCCTGCTGGATACCGGCAGTACTCACACCTTCATGGACCTGAAGTTCTCTACCAAGATTCAGTGCTCTACAGTCCATACCTCACTTGAAACCGTGTTGGTGGCGGGTGGAGGAGCATTACAAACAGGAGCACAAGTTCAGGCCATGGACTATGTCATCCAAGGACATACATTCAATAACCCTTTCAAAATACTCTCACTAAAAGGCTATGACTTAGTTCTGGGTGGTGACTGGATGTTGAGACACAGCCCGGTTAAATTTGACTATCTGTCTCAGCAAGTGAAAATCAGATGTAATGGCCAACAGAAGCTGCTACTCAAGGATTACTCCTTAAAGCAAGGGGTGCAGCTCATGTCTATGGATAAATTGGACAAGGAGCTAAAAAGGGAGCTACCGGATATTATTTATTTCCATTATCCACAACAGCCACACCTGATGATAGCCCTGATGATGCAGCAATACAGGCCTTATTAGCAGAATATGTGGATGTTTTTAAGGAACCACAAGGTCTGCCACCTGAGCGGCAGAATGACCATGCCATTCCCTTGCAATCTGGGTCAGATCCACCTCGAATCAGGCCGTATCGAGTACCTCACAAGCAAAAAGATAAAATGGAGCAGCAAATAAAACAACTCCTTGAATCTTCAGTGATTAGGCACAGCAACAGTCCTTATGCCTCCCCTGCTATTTTAGTCAGAAAGAAAGATGGTACATGGCGCCTATGCATCGATTACAGGAAATTGAATGGACAAACTATAAAGGACAAATTTCCTATTCCGGTAATCGAGGACCTACTAGATGAGCTCAATGGGTCCAAATATTTCACCAAGCTTGACCTACGATCGGGTTATCATTAAATACGGATGAAACCAACAGATATCCACAAGACTGCCTTCCGTACTTATTTTGGACACTTCGAGTATCTTGTCGTGCCCTTTGGCCTTACCAATGCACCTGCAACCTTCCAGGCCTTGATGAACAATGTATTTGCTGCCTATATTCGCAAATTTTTGCTGGTTTTCTTCGATGACATATTAATATATAGCAAAACCAAGACTGAACACTTGCAACACTTGAAGCTTGTACTTGACAAGCTCCGAGAACACACACTTTTTGCAAAATTGAGCAAGTGTGTCTTTGCCACCGAGCAGGTCGAATATTTGGGACATGTGATTTCTGCCCAAGGGGTCGCAACTGACCCAAAGAAGATAGAGGCAGTAAAGGCTTGGCCATTGCCACAAAACATAACCCAATTGCGAGGTTTCTTAGGCTTGGCAGGGTATTACAGGCGGTTTGTTAAAAACTTTGGCCTCATTTGTCGGCCACTCCATGATCTCCTAAAGAAGGATTCCTTCAAGTGGACTAACTGTCAAACCGTCGCCTTTGAACAACTGAAGACCAGTCTGATCACTGCCCCTGTCATGGCTTTACCTGATTTTCATGAGCCATTTACACTTGAGACCGATGCTAGCGGAACAGGCCTAGGTGCTGTACTCATGCAGCAAGGGAAACCGATAGCTTATTTCAGCAAAACCTTGGGTACCAAGGCGGCATCTCTCTCTACATATGGCAAGGAGGCACTTGCTATACTTGAAGCACTTAAGCGCTGGCGACATTACTTCCTCGGCACCCAATTGTTGATTAAAACCGATCAACAAAGCCTGAAATTCCTCAATGATCAAAAGGTAGTCGAAGGGGTGCAGCATAAATTACTGCTCAAGTTACTAGAATTCAATTACACTATCGAGTACAAGAAGGGAAAGGAGAATATAGCTGCCGATGCTTTGAGCAGAAAACCATCCAGCTTAATGGCTACAACAGTAATCACACCTTCTTGGGTGGAAGCAGTGGAACACAGTTATATACAAGACAACCAGTGTCAAGAGCTGCTTCAAAAACTCTCTGTTGCCCCTACCTTGGACCCTTCCTACTCCTTGCAAGTTGGAGTTCTCCGATATAAGGGTAGGATCTATATTGGTCAAGATGCAACCTTGAAACAGCAACTCCTGGAATCTCTACACGCTTCGGCCATTGGAGGACAATCCAGCATGGTAGCAAGTTATCAACGAATTAAACGCATCTTCTATTGGCCTGGACTGAAAAAGGACATGGAGAAATACATTTCTGAGTGCGCAGTATGCCAACGAGCTAAGGCCGAGCACTACCAGTACCCAGGTCTACTCAAACCTCTTGACCCTCCGGACATGGCTTGGCAACACATAACAATGGACTTCATTGAGGGTTTACCCAAGTCCCAAGGAAAGGAAGTTATATTAGTGGTGGTCGATAGACTCACTAAAACAGCTCACTTCATACCATTACCTCACCCCTATTCAGCAAACTCCGTTGCTCAAGCCTTCATTGACAATGTTTTCAAGTTACATGGGCCACCTATAAGCATTGTCACGGATCGAGACCGTATCTTTACAAGTAATCTATGGCAGCAAGTTTTCAAATCACTCAACATCAAGCTCAACCTCAGCATGGCCTACCATCCTCAAACGGATGGACAATCTGAGAGAGTCAATCAATGCCTTGAGGCATACCTCCGATGCATGGTTTTTCAAGCTCCAAAGAAATGGGCATCATGGATTCCTGATACGTCCAAAACGTATCTACTTTCCCGAACACTTTTGCTATTATTTCTCCTATAATTTGTGTGTTTTGAATACAACTAACACGGACTAATGTTGTTTTCAGCAGAATTGCTCTGGTGTCTCGTTTTTGTGCAGAAATCCAACTTCCAGTAAAAATTCGGGAAAAATCATCAAAAATCCTATTTCACCAGACGACCCACGGAGCCAAAAGACGAGATGGAGGGAAGGCTCGGGGGCCCCACACACACAGGGGCGCGCGGCCCAGCCCTGGCCTCGCCCACCTGGTGTGAGGACGGCTCGGCCGTCTCCTCGACCCCTCCTTCCGCCTACATATACCCCTTTACCTGAAAATATCGGGGAGACGGCGTTTTTTCCAGATAGACTTCCGCTGCGCCGCCGCCATCAGAAACCGCGATTCGGAACACATGCCTATGATTGTTTGTACTAGGATGCTTTATCATTATTTATCTGCAATGCCCATGTCTCATTGATTTCATGAATTATCTTATCCATGAAACGCCCGTACATCCATCCCTATGCCTACAGTATTTGTTCCTACTGTTTACTACTGTTACTATTACCGCTGCTATTTTACTACTGTTGTTACTGTTTCACTACTGTCACCACTATAAAAATGTTGCTACTGATAAACCACTGCGAGCAAGACTGTTTCCAGGTGCAGCTGAATTGACAACTCATCTGTTAAAGCTTACATATATTCTTTGGCTCCCCTTGTTTCGAATCAATAAATTTGGGTTTTACTTCCCTCGAAGACTGTTGCGATCCCCTATACTTGTGGGTCATCGAGACTATTTTCTGGCGCCGTTGCCAGGGAGCATAGCTTTATTTGTAAGTTCACTTGGTATTCATATTGTTCGCTGCAATCCTTTCATCATGGGTAAACCTCATGATGGAAAAGTTCCTATATTGCCATCCACTACAAGAAGAGGTACAACTTTGAACACTTCTGTTGCTCTTGATTCACCATCTGTTATGAGTAAGTTGCTTACATCACCACATGCACACGCTACTGCTACTACTTCTGCTGAGTTTGAAAATGCCACTGATAATTTAGATGATGCTTCTACTGTGCTTGATGAGAGTGGTTCACTAGGTTCCTTTTTAGATGCTACTATTGCTAGAGCTAAGTTGGGAAACACCACTGTTACACCTGTTAGTTCACCTGAGTCTAGGGAATGTCCTAGTGATGATTTTGATGATGATGCTTATATTGAGCTTAATGATGATTTTATTGCTGAAGAACGCGCTACTCGTAATGCTGCTGAGGTTAAAGAACTTCTTGCAAGACGTTCTATTAGATATAATTTGTCTCCTGATCCTAAGTTTGCTGCTTCTCCCATAAATATTAGAGATAAGGATTATGATTTCTCTTTGGATTTATCTTACATATCTATTGTTGAGAAAACTCCTTTTTGTGGTACTAAAGATGAGAGTGCTATGGAGCACATGAATGAGCTTTCTACTTTGAGTAATTTGTTTTCTGATGATATTAAGCTCCGCACTTACTTTGTTGCTAAGATTTTTCCTTTCTCGTTGAAAGATGCAGCTAAAACTTGGTTTAATAGCTTGTCTCCTGGATCTCTTAATAGTCCTATTGCTTTGGTTAATGCTTTCTTTCAGAAATATTTTCCTGCTAGTGCTCAACATGCTGCTGTGCAGAAAATCTTTGATTTTGAACAGGGAAAAGGAGAGATATTGCCTGAATCTTGGACAAGGTTTTGTTCTTTAATTAGAGCTTTGCCTAAAGAACCATTGCCTAAAAATGAACTCCTTGATATATTTTATAATGGACTAACTGATGAATCTAAGTCATATCTGGATAGTTGTGCTGGTTGTGTTTTCAGGGAAAGAACTCCGGCTGAAGCTGAAGAATTAATGGCTAAAATAAGCCGGAATCATGATGATTGGACTCTAGTTGAGCCAACACCAGCACCAACACCTGCGCCATCTACAGAGCCTATACCGAAGAAGAGAGGGATGATTGAATTAAATGATGAAGTTATGAAGGAAGCTAAGAAATCTCTTAAGGAGAAATGTATTAAGGCCGAAGATGTGAAGAATTTACCTCCTATAGAAGAACTATGTAAGCCAATCCCTCATCCATCAACTATTGAGGTACACTCTCTCCAGCGCTTTGATGAAAGAGATATTCCTTATCCTAAACCTCCTGATCAATGCTTAGATGAATTTGATAATTTCATTGTTAAGCAAGAAAATTTTAATAGAATGGTGCATAATCATTTGTTGGAAAATTCTAGAGCTATTAACAAGTTGCAGGATATTGTGGAGAGAACCGCCAATGATGTGAAGATACTTGTTAAACATTTTCAAATGGTTCAAACACAAATTGATCAGCTTACCAAGGTGCAAAAAGACTTGCTAGTTAATGCCACAAGAGAGAAGCAAGCATATGAAATACGCACAAGAAGTGGCGCTGCTACTCAAGATCCATTATATCCTGAAGGGCATCCTAAGAGGGTCGAGCAAGATTCTCAACGCACTTCAAGTGATGATATTCCTTCTAAGAAGAAGAAGAAGAAGAAGAAGCATAAAACAACTACAGAATCATCTGATGCAAGTAAAGATCCTAATAGTGTTTCTATTTCTGATGCTGAAACTGAACCAGGAGATGCTTCTGATAAAGAAAAAAAATTGAAGAGGAACCAGAAAAGATTGATAAGAATGCAAAGTACACCAAATAAGACTTCATTGCCACCAAGCATGGTAAGGAGAGAGAACCTTGGGTGCAGAAACCAATGCCTTTTCCTGGTAAGAAACACAAGTCCAAGGAAGAAGAACACTACAACAGGTTTTGTGAATGGATGAGACCTTTATTTTTGCAAATTCCTTTGACTGATGCTATTAGAATGCCTCCTTATGCAAAATATATGAAAGATATTGTTACTAACAAAAGGAAAATTCCTAATGAGGAAATTTCCACCTTACTTGCTAATTATTCTTTTGATGGTAAAGTACCGGAGAAGCTTGGAGATCCAGGTATACCAACTATTCCTTGCTTTATTAAAAATAACTATGTTAGAACTGCTTTATGTGATTTGGGAGCCAGAGTTAGTGTCATGCCTTTTTCTCTTTATAAGAGACTTGATCTAGAAAAATTGGTATCAACTGATATATCTTTGCAGATGGCTGATAAGTCTACTACTATTCCTATTGGTATATGTGAAAATGTTCCTGTTCAAGTTGCTAACAGTTGTTTAATATTAACTGACTTTGTTGTGTTGGAAATGCCTGAAGATGATAATATGTCTATTATTCTTGGGAGACCTTTTCTAAACACTGCAGGTGCTGTTATTAATTGCAATCAAGGAAAAGTAACTTTCAATGTCAATGATAAAGAGTACACGGTTTATTTTCCCAAGAAGATTGATAGAAAGAATGCTCTAAATTCCGTCAAGAATGTTGAGACCATCAGAGTTGGTCAAATTATTTGTTCAGAGCGAAAGCCCAAGGAAGAATATAAAATTGTTATGATTGGGACTATGCCTATCAGAGTTGAGGTAACATAAGCATTAAGTGAAGTACAAAGTTTTGCCTCATATAAAGTTAGTTTGGGAACAAGACTTGATCAACCTTGTTAACAAAGTAATTTTATATGAACGAAACTTCATTTTCACCGCATCCACTACACCTCACTTATATTTACTTTCATCAATTTTGTTCCTTTAGTTCAGTTACATGATTAAGAGTATCTCAGAGCTGCTGCATACTTGGTTTTGATTTGCTTGAAATCATTTCATCTTCGTTTTTCTGAGTTTTATCGATATGCCAATTTCTGAAAAATCCTCGAAAATAAAGTTTCTCGAAAAATTCCAGAAAAATCTTTATAAATTTTTATGTGAAAAATGGGGCAGAGAGGCCCCTGGGAGACACCAGGAGGGGCTGCCACGCCATCTCCCATATAGGGGGCGTGGCCTAGCCTGGGGCGCGCCCACCTGGTGTGAGGAGGCCCCACCTGGCCTCTCACTTATCTCTTCCTCCCCAGCTCCTTCTCTCTCCCGAAAACAACAACACACCCAGCTCAAACCCGAGTTCTTGCTGTTCTTCACCTCGATTTTTCGATCTCCTTGCTCAGCCCAACATTTCTGCTGAGATTTGGAGCATTTGTTCTCCGGTATGTGACTCCTCCGCTTGTCCAAGTAGAATTTCTTTTGGTGAAGTATTTCTTGAGTATTTTAGCATTGTAGGTGGCAGGATAAATGAGTATGCATGCTTGTTCTATTGCTTAGAAATGATATTTTGATGCATGTTAGCTCTCTGGTAACTCACTATAGTAGTTCCCTACATTTGCTTGTCTCAAAATCATATTTTATGAGGTTTGTTAAAAATTTCAGAAATGGAGAAGAATGCATATCAACTCTCTCAACAAGAACTAGAAGTGCATGAAGTTATGAAAGTTCACCGTGAAGAGAGGGTCTTCCCCTCACACTATCCATGCTCAGAGTTCATGAATGCTGTCGGAATTCTGCAGGATTTTCAAACCTTACTCTCTAATGCAGGATTGGAACATTTTATTGAGGGTGAACCTCCCCAATATGTTAAACTAACAATGTCTGTGGTGCAGGATTTCAGATTTAGTTGGTCCACTTCTAACCCCATGGTTCATTATAAAATCTATAACAAATCTGTGGACTTGCCTCTTGATGTTTTCTGTACAGCTATTAGAGTTCCACAGTGGGGATTGCTCGAGAAGATAAGGGGCCAGCCTAGACCATTGTTGGAACTATATGAGGAGATTTGTCAAGGAAGAAGCTTCACAGGAGAGGGTGGTAAAACTCGAAATATTCATTTCCCATCCATTCGATATTTTGCCTTCTTTATCACCAAATGTGTTCTTGCTAGGAAATCTGCAAGTAAATCATCTCTCCATGATCTAGCTTTTATTGTTGCTGCTTTGAGGCGTGATAGGACTTACCATTTGGGTGCCTTAATAGCTTTCCGTCTTGATGTTAATCGTGAGAAAGGGGGAATCTGTGGGGGACTTATAGCTTCATGCATGTTAGCTTTGCATGGTGTAATGCCTCATTTCCTAGATATGCAGTTCCCCGAGGAGAAACTTGATCTTAGTTCTATGATTCATCATAAGTTTATTTCTCCTCCTGCTAGTTTGATTAATTTAACATTTGAGCTAACCTTTTTCAAGAAGACTACCTGGAAGGTAGTTAAGACTGATCGATCAGTCTGTTTGCCTGCACCTCTTTTGTTTAACCTTGATCGCAGGAATGGATGGTCGCTCACGGAAGATGAGCTTGATGCGTATGTAGAGGAGCACCCGCCGCCTGTGCACGATGAGGAGGGCGCCGAGGAGTCGGTCAGCCCTCCAACATTGTGAATTTCCCTTATGAGCAACCTTATTATGATTATGTGCCATCAGCTTCATCTTCATGAGAGCCGGGGTACGATTACACCCATGATGACCCACCAGCCTGTAACAACTACCGGAGTTGGGATTGATCTCCACTTAGGCCAAAGGCCTAAGCTTGGGGGGAGGTACGCCGACGATTCACTCATCTACATATCACATTTCATCGGGCCTTTGTATATCCATGTTTAGCTTTCTTTATTGTTCTCGTTCTTATTTCTTCTTTCCAAAACACAAAAAGACCAAAAATATTTCCGTTGTTTCTCTTCATTTGCCTTTTAAGTTTCTAGCTTTGGTTTGCTTTATTTGCTATTTTCGGTTTGCTATTTGAAAAAATCCAAAAATATTTTGTTTGTTCGCTATTTCCTTTCGTTCTTGTTTTAAAAATCAAAAACCCAAAAATATTTGTTGTTCTTCTTTGGTTTTGTAAATTTTGTTGGAGCTTGGTATTCACTTTATATTATTCAAGCCACACAAGTGAAAAGGCAATAATGACGACATATGACAATCCGAGATGTGGTAAGAGGTTGGTATGAACTCTATTTGTTTTCATTTTTGTACATATACTCATCTATGTGGACATGCTTAGTCGGTTCATGTAAGGTATATGTTATCTAATGGATGCTTTGTAGTTCTTGCTTTCATATGATTAGTTCCAATTTGCTAATAGTTTGTAGCATGTCATGTAAACGCTTGCATGCATTGTTTTATTCATAATATGGTATGTTATTGTGGTATCCTCCTCTGAAAGCTTCATTTGGATCGACTTGGCACATGCTCAAGCATGGACATGACTGAATAAAAAGTCAATTAAGCCTCGATGATTTACTTTGCCTCAGAATTCTTGTATCATTTTTATGCCTATATTAATTTTGTTTTGTCGCAAGCATGATTATGACAGTTATTGCTCTCTCGATTGTCGCTTCCCAGTCTTTTGCTAGCCTTCACTTGTACTGAGTATGAGCTCTACTCGTGCATCCAATTACCAAAAACCAAGTCTACCAAAGAGTCCACTATAAATTCCTATGCATGGTATTTGAAAGCCATTCCAAGTAAATTTTCATGTGCTACCTTTCAAAACTTTCAACTACTTCTCATTTTGTGCCACTGTTTTTAGCTCATGGGGACGTAGTGGTCGGAATTGCTATCTTCCATATTAAATTAAGTACCCCTCGACTAGGCAGCTTCATCTGCTCGTCATTAATTTTGCATGAGAGCTGGTCAGACCATTATAATCTAATTCTAAAAAGAAAGAAAAAAAGGCACTCCTCCATGGAATGTGAAAGTTGGTGGGCACCCGATGGAATCGGTTAGCCATGGTTTGAGAAAGGAAAAAAGGTGGGGAGGAGTGCCAAAGCTTTATAAAAGAGCACCAATGTGCCAAATTTCAAAGAACTCGGAACCGCTCTCACTTGTTTATTATGGAAGATAGCAAGTCCCCATTGCCAGTCGTTGACATGAAACAACCACCTCTCAAAATAAATTTTTATCTCTGTTTTACAAATGAAAAGCTCTAGCACATGTTAAACTATTGCTTCCCTCTGCAGAGGGCCTTTCTTTTACTTTTATGTTGAGTCTTCATCTTCTACCTTTAAAGCACTTCTTGAGAGCATAGCTGTTATTCTTAGTGTAATATGCTTGTCCCAGAACACGGTTAATTGTGGTATAACTTTGATGCTTGTATCTTTGATATTTTTTACTTCTAGTCTTCCTTTGGACTTCAGAGGTGCCTCAGCATTTATGTTTTGCTCCACAAATAAAGGCAAGCTGGATACCACTCTTTCATATCATTTATGCATATTACAATCTTGTAGCTTCTTATGTACATGTTACTTGTTATTAGTGCATTGGCACTCTTTCATAGCTTGCTTGACTATGAGGTGATATTAGTTGCATATTTCTTATTATGAATTGCCTGAGTACTTGATCACATAGCTAGTATATATACATCATATGAAGCAAATGTGTTCGTGAAAGTTTCTTTTATCGCTCTCAGTTGTTAACTGAATTGCTTGAGGACAAGCAAATAGCTAAGCTTGGGGGGAGTTGATACGTCCAAAACGTATCTACTTTCCCGAACACTTTTGCTATTGTTTCTCCTCTAATTTGTGTGTTTTGAATACAACTAACACGGACTAACGCTGTTTTCAGCAGAATTGCTCTGGTGTCTCGTTTTTGTGCAGAAATCTAACTTCCAGTAAAAATTTGGGAAAAATCATCAAAAATCCTATTTCACCAGACGACCCACGGAGCCAGAAGACGAGACGGAGGGGAGGCTCGAGGGCCCCACACACACAGGGGGCGCGGCCCAGCCCTGGCCGCGCCCACCTGGTGTGAGGATGGCTCGGCCGTCTCCTCGACCCCTCCTTCCGCCTACATATACCCCTTTACCTAAAAATATCGGGGAGACGGCGTTTTTTTCTAGATAGACTTCCGCTGCGCTGCCGCCATCAGAAACCGCAATTCGGAATCAGAAACTCCGTTCTGGCACCCTGCCGGGACGGGGATTTGGAGGAGATCTTCATCACCATCATCACCGACGCTCCTCCATCGACCATCCATGACTCCCCCATCCATGTGTGAGTAATTCCCCTGCTGTAGGTGAGGGGATGGTAGGGATTGGATGAGATTGTTCATGTAATTTGATATGAGATTGTTAGGGCATAGTGCCTAGTATCTTTATTTAGTGCCTATGACATTGTTGCAACTTGTTGTGCTTAATGCTTGTCACTTTGGGCCCGAGTGCCATGATTTCAGATCTGAACATGTTATTATTTCTATGATGATACTTATTGTTTATGGTTTTACCTACAAGTTGTATACACATATTGTTGTCCGGAACCTGAGGCCCCAAAGTGACAGAAATTGGGATAACCGGAGGGGATGGCTATGATGTGAGGATCACATGTGTTCACCGAGTGCTAATGCTTTGCTCCGGTACTTTATTAAAAGGAGTACCTTAATTACCAGTAGTTTCCCTTGAGGCCCTGCTGCAACAGGCTGGTAGGACAAAAGATGTCGTGCAAGTTTCTCCTTGTGAGCACGTACGACTATATACGGAACACATGCCTATGATTGTTTGTACTAGGATGCTTTATCATTATTTATCTGCAATGCCCATGTCTCATTGATTTCATGAATTATCGTATCCATGCAACGCCCGTACATCCATCCCTATGCCTACAGTATTTGTTCCTACTGTTTACTACTGTTACTATTACCGCTGCTATTTTACTACTGTTGTTACTGTTTCACTACTGTCACCACTATAAAACTGTTGCTACTGATAAACCACTGCGAGCAAGACTGTTTCCAGGTGCAGCTGAATTGACAACTCATCTGTTAAGGCTTACATATATTCTTTGGCTCCCCTTGTGTCGAATCAATAAATTTGGGTTTTACTTCCCTCGAAGACTTTTGCGATCCCCTATACTTGTGGGTCATCAATTCCCTTAGCTGAATGGTGGTACAATACTACCTACCACACAACACTTAAGGTCTCCCCATTCTAGGCACTCTACGGGTTTGCTCCTCCCATGATAAATGAGATACCTATTCCAGGACCAGCAGATTCCGACGCCAAGGACTTCTTACTGGAAAAACAACAAATGTTGACAAAGCTCAAGGAAAACTTGACTCAGGCACAAGCCAAAATGAAAAAATACGCAGATAAAAAGAGAACAGAGAGATCTTTTGATATTGGTGACATGGTATACCTGCGTATGCAACCCTATAGGATGGCTTCGTTCGGCATTCGGCAATCCATCAAGCTCACCAGTAAATTCTACGGACCATTCCGCATCCTTGGGAAGGTCGGTACCCTTGCATACAAGCTACTTCTTCCCGATGGCGTGAACATACACCCTGTGTTCCATGTGAGTCAGTTAAAAAAGCACCTGGGCAGTCGAGCGGTGCCTCAAGCTGACCTTCCACTTGTGGGTGATGATGGCCGAATCAAAACAGAACCATTGCAGGTGCTGCAGACCAGATCTTTGCCTAGAAACAATGTCTTGGTCACTCAATTGCTCATAGAATGGGAAAACTTAGCACCAGCAGATGCTTCATGGGAAGACGCAAATTTCATCAAAAAAGTTTTCCCATTGTTCTACTCCAACACTCTGAAGTCTTGGTTCCCGCACAGTCACAATGCAACTTGAGGACAAGTTTGCTGTTAAGAGGGCGGCACTGTCAGAACCGTGGTTCAGACACGCACTATTGATATCTTCAGTTAAGAGCTATTCCTTCTCCAGTGCATACCGTTTCAGCGTGGTTATGAAGATTGGACACTCCAGATGTTCTACGAAGAATCAACGGTGGATGTTGGGAGTTGTTATTACTGTTCCCTTAGTTATTACTATTTACTTTTACTGTTCATCGTCTTGAGCTGTGGCTCTGTAACTGAGACTAACTGATGACCCACAAGTATAGGGGGTGTATCGTAGTACTTTCGATAAATAAGAGTGTCGAACCCAACGAGGAGCAGAAGGTGTTGATGAGCAGTTTTGATCAAGGAATCACTGTAAATACTAGCAAACAGGTTTTCAGGAGTATTTGGTAATACGAGTAAATAAAGTGCGAGTAAATAAAAGATAGTAGTAACAATTGCAGCAAGTGGCCCAATCCTTTATTCAGCAAAGGACAAGCCGGTTGTGTTCTTATAATAACCAAACGTTCTCGAGGACACACGGGAGGTTTCTGTCAAGAGCTTTCGCTTCATAGAGCCAATAGTATTTATTGATTTGGTAAGTGTTATGGGGGTGAACCTGTGCTAGCGCACTACCCTTACTAGGATAAATACACACTTGTGATTATACCCCTTGCAAGCATCCGCAAATACAAGAAAGTAATTAAGATAAATCTAACCACAGCCTTAAACTCTATGATCCTACGCTCCCTGGTGCAATGGTTTCCCAACGGAGGTTTAGGTTTCTGTCACTCCAGCAACCCCACAATCGGTGACCAAATACACAATGCATCTCACTAGGCCCATAAATGGTGAAGTATCATGTAGTCGACGTTCACATGACACCACTAGTGAAATAGCACCACAACAATATCAAACCATTAAATATTTCTCAACAATAATTCACTACTAACATCTTGACTTCTCCCATGTCCTCAAGAACTAAACGAACTACTCACAAGACATCATATGGATCATGATCAGAGGTGAAATAATGGTAAATAACAATCTGAACATAAACCTTAATTCAACGGTTCCACTCAATAGCATCAACTACAAGAGTAATCAACACCGGGAAGTTTCCCCTATGAATATAACAAGATCCAACTCAAGATGTTACAGCGGGATGGCGAGGTGATGGTGGAGATGAAGGTGCTGGTGATGGAGATGATGATGATGATCCCGATGAAGTCCGGTGCGATGGTGATGACGATGGCGACGATCTCCCCTCTCCGGGAAGGAATTTCCCCGGCAGATTTCTCTCTGCCGGAGAGCTTTCTCTCTCTGGTGTTCTCCGCCCCGCAGAGGCGGCTGTGTCTAACTCTGAACCCCCCTTCACTTAGGTTTTCGGGGGCGATGATGTACGCGAAGGGGCGAGACCAGAGGTGGGCCAGGGTCCCCTCACACAGGGCTGGCGCGGCCAGGGGGCTGGCCGCGCCGCCCTAGCGTGTGGGCCACCCCTGGCCTCACTCGACTCCTCCTTCTGGCTCCGTGAGTCTTCTGGGAAATTATAATTTCTGGGTATTTTTCTGGAATTTTCCTGATCTTCAAAATATGGTCCCTTGATGGTCCTTTTTCCAGCAGAATCCTGACTCCGGCAGCAACTCCTCCGATGATCATCAAACATGTAAAAACAAAGGAAATAACATAAGTATCATATCTAAGTATGAAATATATCAATGAATAACAGTAAATTATGATACAAAATAGTGATGCAAATTGGACGTATCAACCCCCCCAAGCTTAGACCTCGCTTGTCCCCAAGCGAAAACTAAACTCGGTAAACATGACCACAGGTTTTATGGAGTGAAGTGTCGATAATCAAAATACGGACAAGAAGCATCACATTCACTAAGGCACAAATTATAATAGACAGCAACTTCCCTTTATAAGATGTAAGCTTGCAATAGGTAAAAGGGAATCACATGTAAAGATGCACGAGGTAAATTATAATTGGCAATGGCAAACCTTAGTTCTTGGTCAAAGATTGGAGAACAAGCTATTCTCTCTTTTTAAACGGAGTCTTTTAAAACAGAGCTAATATAGCAAAGACTATATGCTCAACAAAGTAAACTTTTGCATTCATAGAAAGCTTTCAAAGATGTATTCCTTCAGATAAAAGCATTATACAAAACAAGGAAGATAGTAAACATGATTAAACGGATCAACATATGGATGAGTAAAATATAACAACTCAAATGCTTGCTTGAGACAGAGGGAAATAGGTTGACTCAACATAAAAGTAAAAGATAGGCCCTTCGCAGAGGGAAGCAGGGATTAAACATGTGCTAGAGCTTTTCATTTGTGAAACAGAGGTAAAAAATTGTTTTGAGAGGTGGTTGCTTTTGTCAACGACTAGCAACGGAGTTCTTGATATCTTCCATACTAAACAAGTGAGAGCGGTTCCGAGATGTTTAATTAGTTGGCACTTTGGTGCTCTTTTATAGCTTTGCACTCCTCCCCACCTTTTTCCTTTCTCAAACCATGGCTAACCGATTCCATCGGGTGCCGACCAACTTTCACAATCCATTGGAGGAGTGCCCTTTTTTCTTTCTTTTGAGATTATAATGGTCTGACCAGCTCCCTTGCAAAATTAATGACGAGCAGATGAAGCTGCCTAGTCGAAGGGTACTTAATTTAGTATGGAAGATAACAAACCCATCCACTACATCCTCATGAGCTAAAAACAGTGGCACAAAATGAGAAGTGTTTGAAAGTTTTTGAAAGGTAGCACATGAAAATTTACTTGGAATGGCTTAAAATACCATGCATAGGAATTTATAGTGGACTCTTTGGAAGTGACTTGGCTTTTGGGAATTGGATGCACGAGAAGTATTCCCTCTCAGTACAAGTTTTTGCTTAGCAAGGCTGGGTAGCAAGCATAAGAGTTGCATGAAACAAACAAACATACATATAATAAGAACAATCATGCAAACTCCCTTGAAGGTACAACGATTTTAACTTTAATAATAACAATGCTTATAAGCCAAACATAAGGAAAACTGAAGCGATGTAATCACAAGCACTTCTTTATTCTTTTCTACTCAAACCTCAAGGTAAAGTTGCTACTGACCAAGCTAGGTTTGCCAAAACCAACTAAATCTACTCAAGCTCCCAATGTGATACCAATACCAATCAACAAGACTAGTCACATAAGAGAAATTGCAAACTAACATAAAGTGTGCGAAAAGTAAACGATAAAACTTCTCATTAATATTTCATTACCGCAACTCACACCAAGGGATACAAAGATAACTAAGGAGGATACTTCCAACTGCAAACTATTCTATATGATAACTTCTCTATTCATGATAAGACTCTACTTGAAAAGTTAATAAACAAAAGGTAATGATGTGATACCGCGGCACTCCCCCAAGCTTGGAACAAGCCAAGGGGATGCCTATACCGATGACGAATTACTCCTTTGGTGGTGGTGGCGCAATCATGATTGGGGTGAGAAAATTCTCTAGCATCCTGCGAAGCCTATTGTTCTCCTCTCGAAGTGTCTCAACCTCCATCCTAAGAGCTCGATATTTATCGCACAACTCATTGGTGACCCGAAGGGCTTCCGCTGATGCAGGGTAGGAGCTGAGGTCAAGAACTGGTGGTATTGGTCCCTGCAAATTATGAGAAAAAGCGCGTCCAGTGTTAATCGATCCTACAAAAGTAGGTTCTCTTGTCCTTGATCCAGCGGTAATCTGTCCCTCCTTCAGCTTGGAATTTTGGTGATCATCCTCCGGAGGTGTCTTCTCCTTGTCATCGCTTGAAGAGGCCATGACTCCCCAAAGCTTAAGATCAACTCCTGACAGAAACAGCTCGAAACAATACACGACGAGAAAACGAGATACAGACCTCGGGGACTCCGGGGGGTTAAATAGACAAAAATTATACATCGAAACGAAGTCACAGGAGGAAAACGGGACGGAAACGAGTTCCGATGTGTTCTCACACAGGGGTGGCGCGGCCAGGGGTGGGCCCGCGCCACCCGTGTGTGAGACACACACGGACGCTTTTTCCTCCCCTTTTTCGTCTCGTGATTTTTCATATTTATTAAAAACAGCAAAAATATTAAAGGAAGAACTTTTTGCGAAACTTTTCTGACTAGAACTGTTACCTATTCAAAAACGAACTCTGCAGGTTCCTGCAGTTTGTCTTGAATGTAATCTTCCGGAGAAACTGTTTCAATAACATCAACATCTTCATTATAAGAATCTCCAGAGATATAATGTTTGAGTCTTTGCCCATTCACCACTTGTGTAGAATCATCTTTCAATGAAGCAATCTTAATAGCACCTGAGCGGTACACTTCCACAATAACATATGGTCCTTCCCATTTAGAAAGTAATTTACCTGCAAAAAATCTGAGACGAGACCTATACAATAAAACTTTCTCACCAACATGGAACTCTCTCTTAAGAATTCTCTTATCATGCCATTGCTTGACTTTCTCTTTGAAAAGTCTGGCATTCTCATACGCTTCGTTTCTCCACTCATCTAGAGAACTCAAATCTAACAACCTTTTCTTACCGGCTAGTTTAAAATCTCTATTAAGCTCTCTCACTGCCCAAAAAGCTTTGTGTTCTAATTCTAAGGGCAAGTGACACGCTTTTCCATAAACCATCTTATAAGGAGACATACCCATGGGATTCTTATAAGCAGTTCTATAAGCCCATAAAGCGCCATTTAACTTACTAGCCCAGTTTTTCCTAGACCTACTAACAGTCTTCTGCAAGATAGACTTGATCTCTCTATTTGAAAGCTCTACCTGCCCACTAGTTTGGGGATGATAAGCAGAAGCAATTCTATGATTGACATCATACTTAGCAAGAGTTTTTCTAAAACTACCGTGAATAAAATGAGAACCTCCGTCAGTCATAAGATATCTAGGCACTCCAAACCTAGGAAAAATAGCATCCTTAAGCATTTTTAACGAAGTCTCACCATCGGCACTCTTTGTAGGTATGGCTTCTACCCATTTAGTAACATAATCTACGGCAACAAGTATATGGGTATAGCCTTTTGAAGGAGGAAAAGGACCCATAAAGTCAAATCCCCAACAATCAAACGGTTCAATAACAAGAGTGTAATTCATAGGCATTTCATTGCGTCTAGAAATATTTCCAACTCTTTGACATTCATCACAAGATAAAACGTACCTTCTGGCATCCTTAAAGAGGGTTGGCCAATAAAAACCTGATTGTAGAACCTTCTGTGCGGTTCTATCTCCAGCGTGATGCCCTCCATAAGCACTGCTATGGCATTTTCTTAATATCTCTTGTTGCTCGTACTCCGGTACGCATCTTCTCATAATACCATCAACTCCTTCTTTATATAAATGTGGGTCATCCCAAAAATAATGCCTCAAATCATAGAAGAATTTTCTTCTTTGCTGAGCTGTAAAGGTCAGAGGCAAATACTTGGAAACAATAAAGTTAGCATAATCAGCATACCAAGGAAGGTCTCGTGTAGTTGCATTAATTGCAGCCAACTGTTCATTTGGAAAACTATCATTAACAGGAATAGGATCAAAAGAAATATTTTCCAATCTAGACAAGTTGTCAGCCACAGGATTTTCAGCACCTTTCCTATCTACGATATGCAAATCAAACTCTTGTAAAAGCAACACCCATCTAATAAGCCTAGGCTTAGCATCCTTCTTAGTCATAAGATATCTAATAGCAGCGTGATCAGTATGAATAGTAACTTTAGAATCAACAATGTAAGATCTAAACTTATCACATGCAAAAACAACAGCAAGAAACTATTTCTCAGTAGTAGCGTAATTCTTCTGAGCAACATCAAGAGTCTTACTAGCATAATGAATAACATTCAACTTATTATCTACGCGCTGTCCAAGAACAGTACCAACAGCAAAATCACTAGCATCACACATAATTTCAAAAGGTAAATTCCAATCAGGTGGTTGAACAATAGGAGCAGTAGTTAAAGCCTTCTTAAGAGTTTCAAAAGCTTCCTTACAATCATCATCAAAGACAAATGGTACATCCTTTTGAAGAAGATTAGTAAGAGGCTTTGAAATCTTAGAGAAATCTTTAATAAACCTCCTATAGAAACCAGCGTGACCAAGAACACTACGAATACCTTTAACATCTCTTGGACAGGGCATTTTCTCAATTGCCTCCACTTTTGCTCTGTCAACTTCAATACCTCTTTCAGAAATTTTATGTCCAAGGACAATTCCTTCATTCACCATAAAGTGGCATTTCTCCCAATTAAGAACAAGGTTAGTTTCTTCGCACCTCTGCAAAACTTTATCAAGGTTGTGCAAACAATTATCAAAAGAAGTTCCATAGACGGAGAAATCGTCCATGAAGACCTCCACAATTTCTTCACAAAAACCATGAAAAATAGCAGACATACATCTTTGAAAAGTAGCAGGAGCATTGCATAAACCAAACGGCATACGTCTATAAGCATAAGTTCCATAAGGACAAGTAAAAGTGGTTTTCTCTTGATCATCCTTCTTAACAGCAATTTGAGAAAAACCAGAATAACCATCAAGGAAACAAAAATGAGTCTTCTTAGACAACCTTTTTAGCATTTGATCTATAAACAGTAAAGGATAATGATCTTTCTTAGTAACTTTGTTTACCTTCCTATAATCAATGCACATTCTATAACCAACAACTACCCTTTGAGGAATAAGCTCGTTATTCTCATTAGGTACAACAGTCATACCTCCTTTCTTAGGAACACAATGAACAGGACTAACCCATCTACTATCAGCAATAGGATAAATAATGCCAGCATCAAGGAGCTTTAATACCTCATTTCTTACCACATCCTTCATCTTCGGAATTAGGCGGCGCTGATGCTCCACAACTGGCTTCGCATCTTTCTCCATATTAATGGCATGCTGACATAAAGTAGGAGAAATCCCTTTTAAATCATCAAGAGTATATCCCATAGCTCCTCGATGTTTCCTCAATATCTCCAATAATCTTTCTTCTTCCTTTCCTGAAAGTTTAGAACTAATAATAACAGGATATATTTTCTTATCATCAATATAAGCATATTTGAGGTCATCAGGCAAAGGTTTTAATTCAAACACAGGATCTTCTCTAGGCGGCAAAGTGGTACCAAGATCCTCCACAGGTAGATTATGCTTGAGTAGTGGTGGTTGACGAAGAAGAATATCGTCAATCTCTTCTCTTTCCTTGCTAAAAACATCACTTTCGTGATCTTCCATGAATTGCTGCAAGGCATTATTAGGGGCAAGAGCAATAGAAGCAAGCTGCTCAACTCGAAAATTTTCATCAGGCGTGTCATTTTCATAAGAAGTCTTAGCAAACTTGGAAAAATTAAACTCATAAGACTCTCCATTAAACTTAGTAAAAAATTTCTCTTTCTTACAATCTATTATGGCGCCACAA
The DNA here is from genome assembly GCA_007115705.1 of Dactylis glomerata. Classification (NCBI taxonomy): domain Eukaryota; kingdom Viridiplantae; phylum Streptophyta; class Magnoliopsida; order Poales; family Poaceae; genus Dactylis; species Dactylis glomerata. The sequence continues at coordinate 2,285,090 of QXEO01000923.1, read as the reverse complement.
GTGTTCAAAAAGGGTCTACCAAAAATAATAGAACAAGTTTTACTAGCCTCCTTACCGAGTACTAGAAAATCAGTAGGGTACTTAGTCTTACCGCAAAGAACTTCCACATCTCGAACAATACCAAGGGGCCAAACAGTCTCTCGGTTAGCAAGCTGAACAACCACATCAATATCTTCAAGTTCACAAGTGCCAATCTCGGGCATAATTTCTTTATAAAGCTCTAAGGGAATAGCACTTGCACTAGCACCAATATCACATAAGCCATAATAGCAATGATCTCCAATCCTGACAGAGATAATAGGAACACTTGCTTTCCTGTGCTTTTTAGGATGCGAAAGAATGTTAGAAGCATCTTCACAAAAAAGAATATATTCATCTCCCACATCTTTAGTTACAAGATCTTTCAATATAGCAACAGGAGACTTAATAGTAATTTGCTCATCAGGCTCTGCAGCTTTCTTCGTACTTTTATTAGACACACTTACCAAAGTAGAGTACTTCTTTACCTTAGCAGGGAAAGGTGTCTTCTCAATATAAGGTTCAGGAACGATGCTATCAACAGTACAAACTTCAGTAGCTGCAGCAGGTATATGACTAATAGAATCTTTGTAAGGCGCATGATATTTGTTCCAATCTTTCTTTGGAACGTCAATATAAGAGGCAAAGGCCTTAAGACAATTAGCAAGTATTTGGGAATCAAGACCATAAGCAGCGCTAACACTATGAAAGTCATCGGTTCCCATAAAAGATTTAATGCATTCATAATCATAGTTTATACCTGACTTCCTACCTTTGTCGTTTTCCCAACCTTCAGCATTCTCTTGTATACGGTCAAGAAGTTTCCACTTGGCATCTTCTTTCATATGAGTAAATGATCCAAAGCAAGAAGCATCCAAATAATCCTTATCAGGAAGAGTAAGCCGCGCATAAAAATTATCAATAACAATATTATTGGGGAGCTCATGAATGGGGCATTTGAGCATTAGTAACTTCAATCTCCCCCACGCTTGGGCAATACTCTCTCCATCATGAGGCCAAAAATTATATATCTTGTTACGGTCTTTATGAATTTCACTTGGAGGATAAAACTTGGAATAAAAGAGAGGCACAATATCCTCCCATGCCATAGATGGACCATCTTGGAGTAGTCGATACCACTCTTCAGCTCTGCCTTTCAATGATATAGAGAATAATTTCTTCTTGACCTGGCTTGGTGAAATACCTGCACACCTGAACAACTCGCATAATTCATGTATAAATAGTAAGTGATCACCCGGATGGACAGTTCCATCTCCTGAATAGCAGTTATCCATAATACGCCCAACAATTTTCATAGGTATTTTAAAAGGATCAATTTCAGCAGGCTGTGGCGGTGGTGGTTCCTCCGCATGTGCAGCAGTAGCAGTAGTAGAAGTGTTTCCAAATAGGAAACCAAATGGAGAGTTCTCCATAGCAAAGTAAAATAAAAGACAAAAAATAAAAACAATACTCACAGTGACGGTTACCTTTACTAATTCCACTCTTCAATAGCGCTACACTCCCCGGCAACGGCGCCAGAAAATAGTCTTGATGACCCACAAGTATAGGGGGTGTATCGTAGTACTTTCGATAAATAAGAGTGTCGAACCCAACGAGGGGCAGAAGGTGTTGATGAGCAGTTTTGATCAAGGAATCACTGTAAATACTAGCAAACAGGTTTTCAGGAGTATTTGGTAATACGAGTAAATAAAGTGCGAGTAAATAAAAGACAGTAGTAACAATTGCAGCAAGTGGCCCAATCCTTTATTCAGCAAAGGACAAGCCGGTTGTGTTCTTATAATAACCAAACGTTCTCGAGGACGCACGGGAGGTTTCTGTCAAGAGCTTTCGCTTCATAGAGCCAATAGTATTTATTGATTTGGTAAGTGTTATGGGGGTGAACCTGTGCTAGCGCACTACCCTTACTCGGATAAATACACACTTGTGATTATACCCCTTGCAAGCATCCGCAAATACAAGAAAGTAATTAAGATAAATCTAACCACAGCCTTAAACTCTATGATCCTACGCTCCCTGGTGCAATGGTTTCCCAACGGAGGTTTAGGTTTCTGTCACTCCAGCAACCCCACAATCGGTGACCAAATACACAATGCATCTCACTAGGCCCATAAATGGTGAAGTATCATGTAGTCGACGTTCACATGACACCACTAGTGAAATAGCACCACAACAATATCAAACCATTAAATATTTCTCAACAATAATTCACTACTAACATCTTGACTTCTCCCATGTCCTCAAGAACTAAACGAACTACTCACAAGACATCATATGGATCATGATCAGAGGTGAAATAATGGTAAATAACAATCTGAACATAAACCTTAATTCAACGGTTCCACTCAATAGCATCAACTACAAGAGTAATCAACACCGGGAAAGTTTCCCCTATGAATATAACAAGATCCAACTCAAGATGTTACAGCGGGATGGCGAGGTGATGGTGGAGATGAAGGTGCTGGTGATGGAGATGATGATGATGATGATGATCCCGATGAAGTCCGGTGCGATGGTGATGACGATGGCGACGATCTCCCCTCTCCGGGAAGGAATTTCCCCGGCAGATTTCTCTCTGCCGGAGAGCTTTCTCTCTCTGGTGTTCTCCGCCCCGCAGAGGCGGCTGTGTCTAACTCTGAACCCCCCCTTCACTTAGGTTTTCGGGGGCGATGATGTACGCGAAGGGGCGAGACCAGAGGTGGGCCAGGGTCCCCTCACACAGGGCTGGCGCGGCCAGGGGGCTGGCCGCGCCGCCCTAGCATGTGGGCCACCCCTGGCCTTTCTCGACTCCTCCTTCTGGCTCCGTGAGTCTTCTGGGAAATTATAATTTCTGGGTATTTTTCTGGAATTTTCCTGATCTTCAAAATATGGTCCCTTGATGGTCCTTTTTCCAGCAGAATCCTGACTCTGGCAGCAACTCCTCCGATGATCATCAAACATGTAAAAACAAAGGAAATAACATAAGTATCATATCTAAGTATGAAATATATCAATGAATAACAGTAAATTATGATACAAAATAGTGATGCAAATTGGACGTATCACTAACGAACCTTATAAGTCCCGTGTGTGGGCACGACAGTGCTATCGATGAAGAAATAAAAAACCCTAATTGCCTTGTTATCTCTAGTTCTAGATTTTATTCCTGTAGAAATCCCAATTGATCGAGGGTTCTCTGAATTGGGAGATTTATCAGTCCGAATCCCTTCTGGGATCTGACACAGCTGACGTGGTGAACTGTACCTACAGGATCCCTGGCCGACGGCGCCGCCCTACCTACGTCGTCTCCAACCGCATGTTCCTACACATATGCAGCTCGCCACCGGACGTCGGTCTCCCCTCCAACACGCGTGCCCCTTGCGGGACTCGACACCGCGCGCATCGGCGTCGATCTCCTCGATGCGCCGCTCCTCCTCCGTGGCGACCACTCTTGTACTGATGTCAGGGGCCTTGTCGACCTCGCGCCGGGGGCAGCGACAGCGCATACTAGGGCGGTGGCACGCACCAGGGGGCTGCGGCGGCGCCCAACAGCGGAGCTCGGCTGCGCGCAGCGGGGGGCGCGGTGTCGCACACCAGGAAGCGGCCGCCGGGTCAAGCCCGCGGATCTCTTCCGCCACGCCGGGAGGCGGGGAGATCGGGACGGGAGACCAACTGTGCGTCTGGCCTAGCCAGATCGTCGTTGGTGGCTAGTGGCTCCACAAGACTACAAGAGGAAGAAACTGAACGGAGAAGGAAAAAAGGGGAAATAATTCGCCAATGACAGGTGGGCCCCGTCTGCAGAAATGGGGAATAAGAAAGAGGGAAATAAACCGGCATGCAGGTTCCATTATGTGAATTTGTCTACATTAAAATTGAAGTTGCCTCGTATTGCCGTAAATGTGTCTGTCATTGATGTGTACTAGTTATGTATCGCTGCAGTAAAGTTGCTTTTTGCTGAACTAAAGTTGCCGCATGTTACTGTCAAGTAACCTACCGCTGTGATGAGTTATATATAGTTGCACTGAAGTAGATTATAGCCGTACCAAAGTTGCTTCATGCTGCTGGGGAAATTATCTACCACTGATGTGAAGTTGCATACCGCTCTAGTAAAGCTGTCAATTCAAGAAAGCTATAGTAAAATTTTCTACAATTGTCGTTGATTTGAAGGCGTACACAGCTGTAGTAAAGTTGCCAATTGTAGAACTGAAATTGCCTCATTATTCTGTCAAGTTGCCTATCGGTGCTCAGAAGTTGCCTCATTCTACGAGTACACATGGTAGATAGATTCCTGATGCACCTCTTGCGGTGAGGTTCCGACTTCGCGAGTGTCCTACTAGAGTTTCTGAGCGCCTCCTAGGAATTCTCCTAGGGCATCTCTGAACTTCTAGTGAAGTGTCGACCATCGTCGATTGCGAAGATGTCAATGACTGTTGTGAAGTTTACCTATTGTTGTTGTGAAGATGCGAAGTTGCTCATAATTATTCTAAAGTTGTCTAATGTGGTTGCGAGGCTGCCTACTTTTGTCGCTTTTGCATACTTTTCTGACATAGAACTTCTAAGTAGCGGTAGGCAACTTCGCAACACCGGCATGCTTACTTCTATGTACCGATATGCAACTTGAGTGTCACATGTAGGAAACTTCATATCACCAACAAGCAACTTTAATGTACCTATAGGCAACTTAAGAGCATCTATAAGCAACCTCACAACACCGACATACAATTTCATAGCATCAACAAGCAACTTTAATGTACCTGTAGGCTACTTAAGAGCATCTGCAAGCAACTTGACAGCATCGACATACAATTGTCGCCAGAGAAAGTTGCTTGTGTCAACTCTAAAACTTCAAATGTAAGTGTTAATTTTTTTATTGTAGACAACTTAGCAACTATTAGACAATTTAGCAAATCCGTCTTGGTCTTCTCTGGCGATGTTGCACGCCGCACCCCCTCTCCTAAGTTCTAGGGCTTGCTGGTGGCTTGCACTATCCTCGAGGATGCCTTCTCATCCAAGGCTCCAGGCGGTCGCGGGGGCGTCGTCGACGTCGTCTCGTTGGTGGGTAGGGCGACAGTGGCCAAAAAAGGAGCTCTTCTAGGAGGGTCATGGCTGGTCTGTCATGGGGAAGCCACATTGTGGGAAAGAAGATAAGGGAAGGAGAATCGCGGTGGGGGCCACGTAGTAATGTTAACCGTGTTTCTGCATGATGCGCTCGACCGTGGTCACGAGTAACCAAAAAATAGCCGGTTTTCAAACAACTTGATCACAACTACAACATACAACTTCATATTAATAATATGCAACTTGCACACCAACAATAGTAATTTAACAAAAATTAGAAGCTGCTTCTATCGACGCTAAAGTTGCTTGTCCTTAGGGCGAAAATAATTTTTCCTATTGTATGAAAATATGCAAGTATTATAGACAATTCAGCAACACAAAAAGCAACTTAACAGTACATATAGGCAACTTCGCTTAAAATATATGGATGTATATCATAGTAATCATGTGTATACATACTATACATTAGAAAGCTAATCACGTGTATACGCTTATTTCCGAACTAAGGTAGTCCAGTCTACCTATGGGCAACAAAATAGCATGATTTAGGCACTCATATGGAATTTTAGGCAATAAAGTTGACAATTTAGGCAAGTACTAACTTTGCTACATGTGAGACCCGCCGGACTGGGTCTTTTTTTCCTCTGATTGTTATCTTCTTCCTCCCACACGACACAACTCTCCCCATTTCACCCCTCCTTCCCGTTAATGGCTAGCACCACCGATTCAGACCGCCGCCGGCCTCCTCTACTGCTCCCCTTCACGAACGAGCCCCACAGGAATCCTCTCCCCCCGAATCCCACCAGAGAGACGCCGTCCCACCACCACCCGAGCCTCGTCCGGCACCGCTGTGAGGAGAGGAGGTGATGGCGCGATGACCACTTTGACGGTGGCGCAGGTAGCGCCTAGTCCTCCTCGCCATGTTGGTACTCCGCCGTCCTCCGCCTCGCTCCTAGCTTTCTCCAATTTCTAGCCGATACGACGGGCGGCCGCCATCGCTTGTGTGAACACGCAGTAGCAGGGCTGTGCGCCACCTCTAATTTTTTCTAGCTAGTGTTAGAAGATGCGGGGCGGAGGGGCGGCTATGGTGCTTGTGTCCCGGGACAGCGCTGTCAAGGTGGTGTACAGGGGCGGCGCTGTGGGGGACTGGTGGTGCTGCCCGGCAGCGGTGGACGGGGGGCGACACGGACTTACTATTTTTAGCTGTGTGATGGAAGATGCGATATATCGCACGCGTGATGCCTAGACGCCTCCATCTTTCTTTACTAATAAGATTGCTAGAGGACGTGATGGTTAGAAAACCATGGTAGGTAAAAAAACTAGATTCTCTCTCCGTGATTAGTTTCGTACGTAGAAAAAAACTCTTCGTCCGTGAAAAAACTACTCTCGTACATGGAAAAAACCGCTCTCGTACGTGGAAAAAACAGCTTGACTCACTGGTAGCAGGGGAACCACTTCGTGGCGCTCCGGGCGACCGGAGGACGTGGTAGGGAGAGCCCCGCCCCCGATGGGCTCGGGGAGGATGTGGGCGCATCATCTTCCATGTTATCCATGGATGCCGCATCGTCTCCTCGCACCGCTTCATCCTCCATGGGTTCCACGGCCGCCGAGCAGGCTCGATGTAGCCGCGGTGGGGATGGGCCCAACGAGCTCGGGGAGAGCGTGAGCGCGTCCTACTCCATGCGATCTATGAATGTCGTGGCCTGGTGGTGCAGTGTTGATGTAGGAGTTTTGTAGATGACCGCCCAGTTGGAAACCCCAAGAGAAGGTGTGATGAGCACAGCAGCAAGTCTTCCCTCAGTATGAAACCAAGGTTTATCGAACCAGTAGGAGAAAGAACCAAACTTCAGAAGGTTGATGCTTGCTAGCTTTGCGACAGCTCCGAACAATTTATATGGTGCCTCGTCCAGGGCATAGCTTTGCACCAGTAGCAACGTGGAACCTGCACACAACACAACCAAGTACTTTGTCCCAACTTATAGTGAGGTTGTCAATCTCACCGGTTTGCTGTAAACAAAGGATTAAGCGTATCGAGTGGTAAAAGATAGTAGTTTGCAAGAATGTAAATAAAACAAGTAAATGGTAAATGGTAATAGCAATGTAAAAGAATGGACCGGGGTCCACAGTTCACTAGTGGTGTCTTTCCATAAGATAAATAACATGCTGGGTAAACAAATTACAGTTGGGCAATTGATAGAATAAAGCAAGCGTACAAATATCATGAGGATCACTATGAGATTCACTTGGGCATTACAACATAATACATAGACCGTAATCCAACTGCATCTATGAATAATAATCCACCCTTCGGATGTCGTCCGAGCAACCATTGGGTATTAAGTTGCAAGCAACAGATTATCGCCTTAAGCAAAGTGCATAGTGTAAACAATACAAATGTCCTTGAACACAACATTGCTGTTTTCTCCGTAGTAGCAACAACACATCTACAACTTTAGAGGTTTCTGTCACTCCCCCAAGTTACTAGAGGCATGAACCCACTATCGAGCATAAATACTCCCTCTTGGAGTTACTAACATCTACTCGGCCAAGATATCTACTAGCAACAAAGAGCATGCAATATCATAAACAACATAGAGATAACATAAAGATGATAAATCAACAATTCAACTTGACATAGTACCAATATTCATCGGATCCCAACAAACACAATATGTAGAATTACACAACGATGATCTTGATCATGATAGGCAGCTCACAAGATCTAAACATGAAGCACATGGAGGAGATGACAACCATCTAGCTACTGCTATGGACCCGTAGTCCAAGGTAGACTACTCACACATCACTCTAGAGGCAGGCATGGTGATAAAGAAGGACTCTGGTGGTGATTCCCCTCTCCGGCAGGGTGCCGGGAAGAGCTTCTGGACCCTCCCGATCTCGCGTCGACAACGGCGGTGGCTTACAGTAGGTTTCGTGGAAAATTGATCGGAGACTTTAGATTTTCCCGTCGAGGGGAATATATAGGCGAAAGGGCGGCGTCAAGAAGTGGACCAGGGGCCCACACCCTGCCCCGGCGCGGCCAGGGGGTGGCTGATGACCCACAAGTATAGGGGGTGTATCGTAGTACTTTCGATAAATAAGAGTGTCGAACCCAACGAGGAGCAGAAGGTGTTGACAAGTGGTTTTGATCAAGGATTCACTGTAAATACTAGCAAACGGGGTTTTAGGGGTATTTGGTAATGCAAATAAATAAAGTATGAGTAAATAAAAGACAGTAATAATAATTGCTGCAAGTGGCCCAATCCTTTCTAGAGCAAAGCACAAGCCGGTTGTGTAACTTATGATAACCAAACGTTCTCGAGGACACACGAGAGTTTCTGTCAAGTGCTTTCACTTCATGCCACTAAATAATCTTTATTAGTTTGATAAGTGTTATGGGGGTGAACCTGTGCTAGCGCACTACCCTTACTAGGATAAATACACACTTGTGATTATACCCCTTGCAAGCATCCGCAACTACAAGAAAGTAATTAAGATAAATCTAACCACAGCCTTAAACTCTAAGATCCTATGCTCCCGGGTGCAATGGTTTCCCAACGGAGGTTTAGGTTTCTGTCAGTCCAGCAACCCCACAATTGGTAGCCAAATACACAATGCATCTCACTAGGCCCATAAATTGTGAAGTATCATGTAGTCGACGTTCACATGACACCACTAGTGAAAATAGCACCACAACAAATAAATATCAAACCATTAAATATTACTCAACATAATTCCACTACTAACAACTTGACTTCTCCCATGTCCTCAAGAACTAAACGAACTACTGACAAGACATCATATGGATCATGATCAGAGGTGAAATAATGGTAAATAACAATCTGAACATAAACCTTAATTCAATGGTTCCACTCAATAGCATCAACCACAAGAGTAATCAACACCGGGAAAGTTTCCCCTAAGAATTTGACAAGATTCAACTCAAGATATTACAGTGGGATGGCGTGGTGATGGTGGAGATGAAGGTGCTGGTGATGGAGATGATGATGATGATCCCGATGAAGTCTGGTGCGATGATGATGACGATGGTGACGATCTCCCCTCTCCGGGAAGGAATTTCCCCAGCAGATTTCTGCTTGCCGGAGAGCTTTTCTCTCTCTGGTGTTTTCCGCCCCGCAGAGGCGGCGGTGTCTATCTCTGAGCCCCCCCTCCACTTAGGTTTTCGGGGACGATGAAATACGCGAAGGGGCGATGGCAGAATTGGGCCAGGGCGGCCACACAACAGGCCGGCGCTACCAGAGGTCAGGTCGCGCCCCCTGTGTGTGAGTCTGCCCTATGGCTCCTCTCGCCTCCTCCTTCTGGCCTCTTCAGTCTTTTGGCAAAATATAATTTTCTGGTATTTTTCTAGAATTTCCTGATCTTCCGAAATATGGTGTCTTGATAGTCCTTTTTCCAGCAGAATCCTGACTCCGGCAGCAAATCCTCCAATGATCATCAAACATGTAAAAATGGAGGAAACAACATCAATATCATCTCTAAATGTGAAATATATCAATGAATAACAGTAAATTATGATACAAAATAGTGATGCAAATTGGACGTATCAACCCCCCAAGCTTAGACCTTGCTTGTCCCCAAGCGAAAACTAAACTCGGTAAACATGACCACAGGTTTATGGAGTGAAGTGTCGATAATCAAAATACGGACAAGAAGCATCACATTCACCAAGGCACAAATTATAATAGACAGTAACTTCCCTTTATATGATATAGACTTGCAATAAGTAAAAGGGAATCGCAAATAAAGATGCACAAGGTAAACTATAATTGGTGATGGCAAACCTTAGTTCTTGGTCAGAGAACAATGAATAAACTATACTTGCTTTTGAATGGAGCCTTTTAAAATAGAGCTAATATAGCAAAAACCATATACTCAACAAAATAAACTTTTTGCAATCATAGAAAGCTTTCAAAGATATATTCCTTCAGATAAAAGCATTGTACTAAACAAAAGAAGTTAGTAAACATGATTGAACGGATCAACATATGGATGAGTGAAACATAACAACTCAAATGCTTGCTTGAGATAGAAGAGAATAGGTTCACTCAACATAAAAGTAAAAGACAGGCCCTTTGCAGAGGGAAGCAGGGATTAAACATGTGCTAGAGCTTTTCATTTGTAAAACAGAGGTAAAAGTTGTTTTGAGAGGTGGTTGCTTTTGTCAACGACTAACAACGGAGTTCTTGATATCTTCTATACTAAACAAGTGAGAGTTTTCCGAGATGTTGATTAATTGGCACATTGGTGCTCTTTTATAGCTTAGCACTCCTTCCCACCTTTTCCTTTCTCAAACCATGGCTAATCAATTCCATCGGGTGCCAACCAACTTTCACATACCATGGAGGAGTGCCTTTTTCTTTTCTTTCTTTTTGAGATTATGATGTCTACGCACACGACTGTTCTTGTAGACAGTGTTGGGCCTCCAAGTATAGAGGTTTGTAGAACAGCAGCAAGTTTCCCTTAAGTGGATCACCCAAGGTTTATCGAACTCAGGGAGGAAGAGGTCAAAGCTATCCCTCTCAAACAACCCTGCAATTATGATACAAAAAGTCTCTTGTGTCCCCAACACACCCAATACACTTGTCAGATGTATAGGTGCACTAGTTCGGCGAAGAGATAGTGAAATACAAGTGGTATAGATGATTATAAGTAGTAAATACAATCTTGAATAAAAATGGTAGCAAGCAAACAAGTAACAAAACAGCGAGTAAACGGTGTGCAAAGCTTGGAAACAAGGCCTAGGGATCATACTTTCACTAGTGGACACACTCCCAACAAATATAACATAATTGAACAAATAAATAACTTCTCTTCACCATGCTACTCTGAATTACTCTCCTATTGAATAACACTAATCATTGCGTAGTGGCTACAGAAGCACCCCTTAAAGTTCATCAAGTACTTGACAAACACCACTCATAGAGATATCCAAATCAAATCACAACTCAAGATAAATATTATTGCAACTTAGACCAAGTACTAACACGGTGCACACACTGTCAACATTACACCATGAAAGGAGGAATAGATCACTTCAATACTATCATAGTGATAATTATTCTCATAATCCATAAGAGATCACAATCGTAGCCTAGACCAAGTACCACCATGATGCACACACTGTCACCGTTAAACCATGGCAGGAGGAATAGATTACTTTAATAACACCACTAGAGTACACATAATGATGAAGAGTAGCATCTACTTATTCAACATGATACAAAGCTCACGATCACATAAAGATCACATCATGGGAGAGAGAGGTGAACCACATAGCTACTGGTAGAGCCCTCAGCCCCGGGGGAGAACTACTCCCTCCTCATCATAGGAGACAGCAAGGTTGATGGAGATGGCGGTGAGGTCGATGGAGACGGCGGAGACGGCGATGGAGACCAATGGAGATGGCTCTGGGGGCACTTCCCCATCCCGGCAGGGTGCCAGAACAGAGACTTCTGTCCCCCGAAATTTGGCTTCGACGGCGGCGGCGCTGCGGAACTGTTCTGGAAATTTCGCCGACTCCCCCAGGGTTTTCCATCCCGAGGCTTTATATAGGCGAAGGGGCATCGTCAGGGGGCTGCCAGGGCCTCCTCCCACATAGGGGGCGTGGCCAGGGCCTGGGCCATGCCAGCCTAGTGTGAGGGCAGCCCCTGGCCCCCCTCCGACTCTCTTTCGGTCCTCGTCCTTCGTCCGGGAAAAATAGGAGTTCTGGAACTTGTTTCATCCAATTCCGAGAATATTTCCTGTGTAGCTTTTCTGAAACACAAAAACAGCAGAAAACAGGGAACTGGCACTGTGGCATCTTGTCAATAGGTTAGTTCTAGAAATCGCATAAAAACGCCACGAAGTGTAACAAAACACAAGGCAAATGGTGTAAAAACAAGCATGGAGCATCAAAAATTATAGATACGTTGGTGACGTATCAAGCATCCCCAAGCTTAACTCCTGTTCGTCCTCGAGTAGGTAAGTGATAACAAAAGAATAATTTTTGAGGTGACATGCACCTACACAATCTTGATCATATATGTAAGCATTTGTGAGCTGGGATCATAAGAACTTAAAACATGGGCATGAAAGATATAATCTTGATAATAGAAACTTAGCAACCATGTTATAAACATGAAAATGAACACAAACAAAAGATCATGAAAATGAAATAATGAAAGTCAAACGTGTGTTCAAATCATAAGGAAAAACATACAAGTGGTTTTCAGCTTGTCCTTCATAGAGAGCAAAACATAAATGTATGGGACACCTTCAAGTTTAAGAGGGGGACTAGATACAAATAATTTAAGAATAAGTGAAACCAACAATATGAATCAATCAATGAAAACTTTGGGACAATGCACATTATACTAAGAATGACAACTATGCTCTCTTAATGGTGCATAAAGATAGAAGGTGGTGACTCAACATAAAAGTAGAAGAAAGGCCCTTCGCGGAGGGAAGCAGTGATTGCAAGTTTTATAACCTTCAAAAATTATGTTACTTACCGGCTTTGAGCTCTCATTGCCCCCATCATAAGCATCTTGAATGGTTAGAGTTAATGCGAGAACAATTATGATGCATATGCTTGACAAATCATAAGTTGAAAACCTCGTGTCCCGTGAATACGAGTACCCAAACCTCATGCTACTCAACTTAGAGTCCCAAGCAAGGCTCTTGTCATTGTAAGTATATATGTATCATCGAGAACCACCAACGGGGTACCTCCATGCCCGATTACATGGAACAAGCCCACATCAAAATGATAGGACAAGCAGACAATGAACACCTCGACATCTCTTTTATTTACCAATTGTTTAGCTTTTTATTTTGAGATGCGTCGTCGAATGTCCACCATGGGTATGCTGCAAATTTCCACCATGAATTATGCATGGCTTAGATTGGCGGCCCAGGCGTTTCCCTAACACATATACAAATTCCATGATCCCCACAAGATTCCCAATTCATTTCACACCGCGGGCATCCATAAACAAAAGATCACGATATCAACTCAAAAGAGAAGTGCAATGTTGAAAGCTTGCCCATGATAGCATGGTTGGGCTAGTATCCAACTTACAACTTGCAAGCATAACAACTCAACATAAGAGACCACAATGTCAAATTTTTAAGAACATGAAAAAGTAAAGTGTGCCTTCCGGTTCGTGAGAGCTTTACTAACCAATTTTCGCATAACACTGGTAAGAGTTTAATTTGAAGAGAAAATAAAAGCAAGTCAAATTTACTTGGAATAGCAAATTGCTAGTAGGTATGTATAGTGGACACTTTGGCAAACTTGGTTTTTAGGAGTTGGATGCACGAGTAGAGCTCATACTCAGTACAAGGCGAGGGCTAGCAAAAGACTGGGAGCGACCAACTAAGAGAGCAATAATGGCCATAATCATGCAAAGCGACAAAGCGACATTAACAGAAGCATAAGATGGCATCAAAAGTCAAAAACTAAATGATCATAGAGGCTATTGGCGACTTTGTAAGAGTCTAACATGTGTGAGCATGCGCCAAGTCAACCCAAATAAAGCATCAAGGAGAAAACCAAAATAATGCTTCCAAATAATTAAAAGCAACGCATGATTTTTTTCAAAGGCTCATTAAGCAATCTCAGTTATTTGAGACAAGTCATGCTACAACAAAACCACTAAGCATACTATCAAAAAGACATCAAGCATGACATGAAAAAGCCTAAGCCGCAGTCTACATAAGCTCCTTCTTGTACCACTTTTTTGCATAAAGCTTTTTCTCTTTTCGAACACCATTTGAAAATTTTAAGACACCTCTTTTGATGAAAAACAATAAAGATCAGAGGCAAAAATACACCTTGATAAGTAAATATAAGAAGATCTAAACACAAATCAAGGCGAAAACAAAAACCAAAAGCAGTAGCAGAAAAAAAAGAACACTCGGTTTTTTGATAAGAGTGAAAACTGAAGCGTTCTTGGCAAATGAAAAGCAAGGCAACTTCTCCAAAGGAAATTTGTTGGGGTCCAACCATTTATTGCAGCAAACAAACTAAACTAATAAATAAAACTAAAACAACTGACGCTCCAAGAAAAACACATAGTGCATGAAGCAATAAAAATATAGTGTCTTGAAAGGTGACCTGATTTTTGCCGATGAAGAAGGGGTGCCTCGGTGGCATCCCCAAGCTTTGACGCTTGTACTTCTTGGATATTTCTTAGGGTGATGCATGGGAATCCCCAATCTTGAGTTTTTGTCCATTCTTCAACTCATCTCATCATTCTCCAATCCCTACACTTGAAAACTTCCTTCATACAAAACTCAACACAATTCTATTAGCAACATTAGTGTAAGCATAACAATGAATCAACCTCTTTTGCTTCAGGTTTCAACTCAAAAGCACCACATATAAAGCATATACTACTGTAGCAACCTTCCCAAAAGTTCCGTGATCGAAAGAACTCAAAATGAAAGCGTTCGAGAGGCAACAACGAATAGTGGCAGAAATCTGTCAAAACAGAACAGCTGACAAAGGTCGATTTTTAAGGGGTTTTCTGTTGCTCAAATCAAAAAGTGTTCAACTAACGAAAGTTTGGATATAACCTGAGGAATAAGCACAAGAAATCGAAGGTCCAAACGATTTTCAGAGATTTTTCACGAATTTTTACAGTACAGTACGAAAATCTGTTTCAGGACAGCAACATCCCCAAATCTTACCTCACTCGAATTAGAGGCTTCTCTTGGCACAACAACGGAATAAAAAGGATAAGGAGCAGTTATTACAGTAGTAATAACTTCCAAGACTCAAATAAAAGAAAAAGTACTGAAAGTAAAAACATTGGGTTATCTCCCAAGAGTGCTTTTCTTTAACGCCTTTGAGCTAGGCGCAATAATTTGCAAAGATGCTCATGTGGGCGCCATATAAGAGCTTGAGGCAAAGGCGCCATATAGGAACTTAAAGCAATAGAGAGCATCAAAAAGAAAGTATGGAACATATTTAAATCTAAACCACTTCCTATGAAAAATAGTCTTGTAAAGAGACAAGTCATAAAAGCGCAAAGCAAAAAGCATAGGAAGGCAAAACAAGTACAATTTCAAGAATTGCAACATAAAGAGGGGAAACTCAATATTGTTGAGATCCATCAAACCATGTTTCCCTCTCTCATAATAACTTTCAGTAGCATCATGAATAGAACTAACAATATAACTATCACATAAAGCATCCCTATCATGAGCCACATGCATAAAAGAATTAATACTCCCCACATGAACAATCGTAGTAGGAGCAGATTCAACAGAATAATTATTCTCATCACCATAATCATCAAAAACAGGAGGCATATTGTAATCATAATTAATTTTCTTCTCAAAAGTAGGTGAAATGAAAACATTATACTCATCATTGTAACCATCATAAACTAGAGGTTTAGTATCATCACAAGCTAGAGAACAACTATTTCGCAAAGCATATTCATCAAACATATCATCATAAGAAGGAACATGGATAGTACTAATGGTACAACAATTATTAACCTTAGAATTGGTACCAAAAAGATTTTCAATATCAAAAATAGAGTGCTTTTCCCAATCATGATCACTAACATAGGTAACAGGCATAGGAACGTCATCCCAATCAGAATTATCATAATCTATAGCAGGATCATAACGCTTAGGGGAAGATACCGTGTCCTCTCGCCTTTTACTCCACTTCTTCTTCTTCTTCTTCTTCTTCTTACTCTCTCCTTTAGGAGGGAGAGACTTGAAGGGCATCTTCTCCACATATTCTTTAGGAGGGAAAGGCATCTTCTCCACATAATCTGATTTGCTGACAGAAACAACAGAAGAAACTTTGGAGGATTCCTCCTCTCTATTAATAAGATCGAAACATCTATTAGTCCTGTCATAGCTTGGCAAAACATCATGTTTCATAAGATCTTGTAAGTAAGTATTTGCAAGGCAATCTTTGGCACAATAGAGACGACAACCACGAAGGGTGCTATTAATGTCAACATCTCTTATATCAACCAAAGAAATCTTTCTAGATATCTCTTCACAATTCAAAAACAAAGTAAGCTCATCATACTGATTGAAAGTAATCTTATCATCACAATACAAATCTGCGGTACTCGTTCGATTAATTGGGCATTGAAAATTAAAGTGACCCTTTTTACCGCAAAGTTCACAAAGAAAAGGATAAAGCTCACAAACCCTTTCACCAAGCACATCTAGATCCTTGAGCCACATACTGGTTTCTTCATTTGCATGGGTGATGCAATAATCTTCCTTGTTATAACTCTGTTCACAAGGTCTATGTATTCCACAAAAATTAACATGCTTATAAGAAATAGGACTTTTAGAAGTTTGAGCATGTTTATTGCAATCATCAATAACAATATCACTTTATATGCAAGTGTCCTTAAAAGGTTCATGATACACGTCCCCATTTCCTTCAGGAACATTTATATGGGAAGCAAAGGCTTTAAAGCAATCAACCATAATTTGATGATCAAGACCATATTTAGCACTAAGCTCTTGAAAATTAGCAGTTTCAGCGAAAGACTTAATGCAATCAAACTCGTAATTCATACCTGATCCTTTACCTTTGTCGCTATCCCAACCTTCAATATTGTTTTGAATTGTTTCAAGCAGATCCCACTTGGTGTCAACATCCTTGCTTGTGAAAGACCCATCAAAGCATGCATCTAGATAGTCCTTGTAATATGCTGAAAGCCTTGCATAAAAATTATTAATAACAATATTATGGGGAAGATCATGAATAGGACATTTATGCATTAGTAACTTCAATCTTCCCCACGCTTGGGCAATGCTTTCTCCCTCATGAGGCCAAAAGTTATATATCCGATTACGATCTTTATGAATTTCACTTGGAGGATAAAACTTGGAATAAAAGAGAGGCACAATTTCCTCCCATGCAATAGATGGACCATCTTCAAGCAGCCGATACCATTCCTCAGCTCTACCTTTCAGTGATAAAGAGAATAGCTTCTTCTTAACTTGGTTCATTGAAATACCTGCACACTGGAACAACTCGCATAATTCATGTATAAAAAGCAAATGGTCACCAGGATGGACAGTTCCATCTCCTAAATAGCAGTTATCCCTAACACGTTCAACAATCTTCGTAGGTATTTTAAAAGGATGAGGAGCACAAGCATCATTAGAAACATCACATATGGGAGATAAAATATTATCAGAACAAACTTTCTCCACTAAAGCTGGGGAACTAAAAATATCATGCTTAACAAAACTAGCTTCCCCAAGCTTAGACTTTCCTATAGCATTAGCGATAACGGTGTTCAAAGCATTCGTACTAATAACATTGCTATGCGAAACAAGCTCCAAAGGTTTTTCAATTTTCTCTTCAAATCTAAACTCAGGAAAAAGACTAAAGAACTCTTTACTTTCCATTAAGCCTAACTAGTGAAAATAAAACAAGAAACAAAAAGATATAACTGCAGAATCTAAAGGAAATAACTTCGAGCACTCACACAGGAGGATGCGAGTACCTTTTACCTTACCTCCCCGGCAACGGCGCCAAAAAAGAGCTTGATGTCTACGCAAACGTCTGTTCTTGTAGACAGTGTTGGGCCTCCAAGTGCAGAGGTTTGTAGAACAACAGCAAGTTTCCCTTAAGTGGATCACCCAAGGTTTATCAAACTCAGGGAGGAAGAGGTCAAAGCTATCCCTCTCAAACAACCCTGCAATTACGATACAGAAAGTCTCTTGTGTCCCCAACACACCCAATACACTTGTCAGATGTATAGGTGCACTAGTTCGGCGAAGAGATAGTGAAATACAAGTGGTATAGATGATTATAAGTAGTAAATACAATCTGGAATAAAAATGGCAGCAAGCAAACAAGTAACAAAACAGCGAGTAAACGGTGTGCAAAGCTTGGAAACAAGGCCTAGGGATCATACTTTCACTAGTGGACACACTCCCAACAAATATAACATAATTGAACAAATAAATAACTTCTCTTCACCATGCTACTATGAATTACTCTCCTATTGAATAACACTAATCATTGCGTAGTGGCTACAGAAGCACCCCTTAAAGTTCATCAAGTACTTGACAAACACCACTCATAGAGATATCCAAATCAAATCACAACTCAAGATAAATATTATTGCAACTTAGACCAAGTACTAACATGGTGCACACACTGTCAACATTACACCATGAAAGGAGGAATAGATCACTTCAATACTATCATAGTGATAATTATTCTCATAATCCATAAGAGATCACAATCGTAGCCTAGACCAAGTACCACCATGATGCACACACTATTACCGTTACACCATGGCAGGAGGAATAGATTACTTTAATAACACCACTAGAGTACACATAATGATGAAGAGTAGCATCTACTTATTCAACATGATACAAAGCTCACGATCACATAAAGATCACATCATGGGAGAGAGAGGTGAACCACGTAGCTACCGGTAGAGCCCTCAGCCCCGGGGGAGAACTACTCCCTCCTCATCATAGGAGACAACAAGGTTGATGGAGATGGCGGTGAGGTCGATGGAGATGGCGGAGATGGCGATGGAGACCGATGGAGATGGCTCCGGGGGCACTTCCCCGTCCCGGCAGGGTGCCGGAACAGAGACTTCTGTCCCCCGAAATTTGGCTTCGACGGCGGCGGTGATACGTCTCAAACGTATCTATAATTTTTGATGCTCCATGCTTGTTTTTACACCATTTGTATATTGTTTCGTTACACTTAGTGGCATTTTTATACATTTTCCGGAACTAACCTATTAACGAAGTGCCACAGTGCCAGTTTCCTGTTTTCTGCTATTTTTGTGTTTCAGAGTGATACACAGGAAATATTCTCGGAATTGGACGAAACAAGTTCCTAAAGTCATATTTCACGGGGAAGCTTCCAGACATCCGAAGACCTGACGGAGTGGGGCCACGTGGGCCCCAGACACAGGGGCGGCGCGGCCAACCCCTGGCCGCGCCAGCCCCGTGTGAGGGGGCATGGTCCCTCCTCTGACATCGTCCCTTCGCCTATATATACCCCCTGACGAGAAAAACCTAAGGGCCCGATCAGTTTTCCAGAATACATCGCGATCCGCCGCCGCCGTCGACCTGAAGATCGGGAGGGTCTAGAAGCTCTTCCCGGCACCCTGCCGGAGAGGGGAATCGCCACCGGAGGTCTTCTTCATCGCCATGCTTGCCTCCGGAGCGATGAGTGAGTAGTCTAGCTTGGACTATGGGTCCATAGCAGTAGCTAGATGGTTGTCTTCTCCACCATGTGCTTCATGTTTAGATCTCATGAGCTGCCCTACATGATTGAGATCACCGTTATGTAATTCTATGATGTTGGTTTGTTGGGATCCGATGAATATTGGTGTTTATGATTAAGTTGTTGTACTGAATTATATCTTTTGTTATCTCTATGTTGTTTATGATCTTGCATGCTCTCCGTTGTTAGTAGCTATCTTGGCCGAGTAGTTGCTAGTGACTCCAAGAGGGGGTATTTATGCTCGATAGTGGGTTCATGTCTCTATTTCACCTGGGGGAGTGACAGAAACCTCTAAGGTGGTAGATGTGCTGTTGCTACTAGGGAGAAAACAACATTCATATGCTCGAGGGCATATGCTTTGTTTACATTACACACTTTGCTTAATGCAATTATCTGTTGTTCGCAACTTAATACTTCTAGGGTGTTCGGATGATATCCCCGGGGGTGGATTATTAGTCATAGATGCAGTTGGATGGCGGTCTATGTATTTTGTTGTAATGCCCAGAGTAAATCTCATAGTGATCTTCTTGACATATCACGTTATCTTTATTCTATCAATTGCCCAACTGTAATTTGTTTACCCAGCATGTTATTTTATCTATGGAGAGACACCACTAGTGAACTGTGGACCCCGGTCCTATTTTAATCATATTGCAATCACCTGTTTACTTTTCCCGCACTGTTTACTTTACTCGCATATTACTACTGTTTTCCACTCGATACACTCATAACCTTTGTTTCAAGCAAACCGGTGAGATTGACAACCTCATCGCAAGTTGGGGACAAAGTATTTGTTTGTGTGTATGCAGGTTCCACAAACACCTTCAGTCGTCATCGTCTCTCTTCTCCTAATCGATAAACCTTGGTTTCTTAACTGAGGGAAAACTAGCCGCTACACTCATCATACCTTCCTCTTGGGGTTCCCAACGGGCTGGTCATCACCACGCACAAGGACTTACTGCTCCCACGTCAACTAAACGCCACAGTCTTTTCTGGCGCCATCACACGAGTAGCAGCTTCTTTTCTAGCGCCGTTGCCGGGGGAGAGAAGACTTCTGCGAGGGGAGTTCTTCGCACACACATTCTTTACTTTGTTATTTGTTTTGCTTTACTTTATTTATTTTACCTGCATTGCTTTTTATATCAAAAACCCAAAAAAAATTAGAATCCTTGGTAGTTGTTACTTCTTTACTTTAGTTTATCATGTTGTTCCCTGAGTTCGTTCTGGAGGACCTCTCTGTAGGGAGTGGTTCGATTATTGGCAAAAGTAACATTGAGGAGTTCTTTAATCACATTAGTATGCACGATGAAGATGAGGAAAAGTCTTTGGTTGAGTTAGCACCTAGTTATGAAGTTGCTTCTGCTCATTTAATTCACATGTTAGAAGCTAGGTTTGCTAGTCTTAATCCTTCTATGCAATACATGTTCCTTAAGCTTCATGAAATTGAGGATCCCGAAAAGAAAGCTTTTATCTCGGAAACTCTGCGCCTAGAATTTAAGGATGTCGTTGTTGAAGCTAGGAAGGTTCTTAAACGTTTTAATAAACTCGGTTCTCCTATAAATGTTATTAGTACAAATGATGAAGGGGCCGAGATACCTATACCTTGCAAGCTTTTGGGATTGAATGATGCTTTCGAAAACAATTTTGCCTGGATTTGTCCTAAAAATCTTTTTGATGAGAATAGTGTACCAAAGCATGATCACAAAGGGTCTTCAAAAACTTATGTGGATGAAATACAATGCCTTATTGATAAGACCTCTTCTGTTGATCTTAATGCTTCATCACTTGATATTACTTGATTCACAATTTTCTGCGCCTAGCTCAAAGGCGTTAAAGAAAAGCACTCTTGGGAGATAACCCATTGTTTACTTTTCAGTACTTTTTCTTTTATTTGAGTCTTGGAAGTCATTACTACTGTAATGACCGCTCCTTATCTTGTTTATTTCGTTTTTGTGCCAAGAGAAGCCTCTAATTTGAGCAAGGTAAAGATTTGGGGTTATTGCTGTCCTGAAACTGTTTTCGGTGCTGCACCGTAAAAATTCGTGAAAATTCTCTGTATATCTTTTGGACCTGCGATTTCTTGTGCATATGCCCCAGGTTATATCCAAACTTTTCTTAGTTTAACACTTTTTGATTTGAGCAACAGAAAATCCCTCAAAAATTCGTCCATTATCAGCTGTCCAGTTTTGACAGATTTCTGCCAATATTTGTTTTTGCCACTTTATCGCTTTCTTTTGAGTTCTTTTTGATCATGGAACTCTTGTGGAAGTTGCTACAGTAGTATATACTTTATATGTGGTGGTTTTGGGTTGAAACCTGAAGCTAAAAGAGGTTGAATATATTTTATGCTTACACTAATGTTGCTAATAGAATTGTGTTTAGTTTTGTATGAAGGAAGTTTTCAAGTGTAGGGATTGGAGAATGATGAGATGAGTTGAAGAATGGACAAAAGCTCAAGCTTGGGGATGCCCATGCATCACCCCAATAAATATCCAAGAAGTACAAGCGTCAAAGCTTGGGGATGCCCCCGAGGCACCCCTTCTTCATCGGCAAAAATCAGGTCACCTTTCAAAACACTATATTTTTATTGCTTCATGCACTATGTGTTTTTCTTGGAGCGTCAGTTGTTTTAGTTTTCTTAGTTTGTTTGTTTGCTGCAATAAATGGTTGGACCCCAACAAATTTCCCTTTGGAGGAGATGTACTCGTTTTCATTTGCAAAGAACGCTCTAGTTTTCACTCTTATTAAAAATCGAGTGTTCTACTTTTTCTGCTACTGCTTTTGGTTTTCGTTTTCGCCTTGATTTGCGTTCAGATCTTGTCATATCTTTTCATCAAGGTGTATTTTTGCCTCTGATCTTCATTGGTTTTCATCAAAAGAGGTGTTTATAAAAATTTCAAATGGTGTTGGAAAAGAGAAAAAGCTTTGTGCAAAATAGTGGTACAAGAAGGAGCTTGTGTAGACTGCGGCTTAGGCTTTTTCATGTCATGCTTGATGTCTTTTTGATAGTATGCTTAGTGGTTTTGCTGTAGCATGAATTGTCTCAAATAACTGAGATTGCTTAATGAGCCTTTGAAAAATCATGCGTTGTTTTTATTGTATGGAAGCATTATTTTGGTTTTCTCCTTGATGCTTTATTTGGGTTGACTTGGCGCATGCTCACACATGTTAGACTCTTACAAAGTCGCCATTAGCCTTCATGATCATTTAGTTTTTGACTTTTGATACCATCGTATGCTTCTTTTAATGTCGCTTTGTCGCTTTGCATGATTATGGCCATTATTGCTCTCTTAGTTGGTCGCTCCCAGTCTTTTGCTAGCCCTCGCCTTGTACTGAGTATGAGCTCTACTCATGCATCCAACTCCTAAAAGCCAAGTTTTCCAAAGTGTCCACCATACATACCTACTAGCAATTTGCTATTCCAAGTAAATTTGACTTGCTTTTATTTTCTCTTCAAATTAAACTCTTACCAGTGTTATGCGAAATTCGGTCAGTAAAGCTCTCACGAACCGGAAGGCACACTTTACTTTTTCCTGTTCTTAAAAATTTGACATTGTGGTCTTTTATGTTGAGTTGTTATGCTTGCAAGTTGTAAGTTGGATTCTAGCCCAGCCATGCTGTCATGGGGCAAGCTTTCAACATTGCACTTCTTTTTGAGTTGATATCGTGATCTTTTGTTTATGGATGCCCGCTGTGTGAAATGAATTGGGAATCTTGTGAGGATCATGGAGTTTTTATATGTGTTAGGGAAACGCCGGGCCGCCAATCTAAGCCATGCATAATTCATGGTGGAAATTTGCAGCATACCCATGGTGAACATTCGACGACGCATCTCATAATAAAAAGCTAAACAATATAGCAAATAAAAGAGATGTCGAGGTGTTCATTGTCTGCTTGTCCTGTCATTTTGGTGTGGGCTTGTTCCATGTCATCGGGCATGGAGGTACCCCATTGGCGGTTCTCAATGATATGCATATACTTACAATGATAAGAGCCTTGCTTGGGACTCTAAGTAAATTAGCATGGTTTGGGTACTCGTATTCACGGGACACGAGGTTTTCAACTTATGATTTGTCAAGCATATGCATCATAATTGTTCTCGCATTAATTTTAACCATTCAAGATGCTTCTGATGGGGGCAATGAGAGCTCAAAGCCGGTAAGTACCATAATTTTTGAAGGTTATAAAACTTGCAATCACTGCTTCCCTCTGCGAAGGGCCTTTCTTTTACTTTTATGTTGAGTCACCACCTTCTTTCTTTATGCAC
This sequence comes from Dactylis glomerata, assembly GCA_007115705.1. Lineage (NCBI taxonomy): Eukaryota > Viridiplantae > Streptophyta > Magnoliopsida > Poales > Poaceae > Dactylis > Dactylis glomerata. The sequence goes on along the minus strand of QXEO01000923.1, from coordinate 2,261,493 downwards.
CATTAAGAGAGCATAGTTGTCATTCTTAGTGTGATATGCATTGTCCCAAAGTTCATTGATTGATTCATATTGTTGGTTTCACTTGTTCTTAAATTATTTGTATCTAGTCGCCCTCTTAAACTTTGAGGTGTCCTATGCATTTATGTTTTGCTCTCTTTTAAGGACAAGCTGAAAACCATTTGTATGTTTTTCCTTATGATTTGAACACACGTTTGACTTTCATTGTTTCATTATCATGATCTTTTGTTTGTGTTCATTTGCATGTTTACAACATGGTTGCTAAGTTTCTTATTGTCATGATTATATCTTCATGCCCATGTTTTAAGTTCTATTGATCCCAGCTCACCAATGCTTACATATATGATCAAGATTGTGTAGGTGCATGTCACCTCAAAAATTATTCTTTGTTATCACTTACCTACTCGAGGACGAGCAGGAGTTAAGCTTGGGGATGCTTGATACGTCTCAAACGTATCTATAATTTTTGATGCTCCATGCTTGTTTTTACACCATTTGTATATTGTTTCGTTACACTTAGTGGCATTTTTATACATTTTCCGGAACTAAACTATTAACGAAGTGCCACAGTGCCAGTTTCCTGTTTTCTGCTGTTTTTGTGTTTCAGAGTGATACACAGGAAATATTCTCGGAATTGGACGAAACAAGTTCCTGAAGTCATATTTCACGGGGAAGCTTCCAGACATCCGAAGGCCTGACGGAGTGGGGCCACGTGGGCCCCAGACACAGGGGCGGCGCGGCCACCCCCTGGCCGCGCCAGCCCCGTGTGAGGGGGCGTGGTCCCTCCTCTGACATCGTCCCTTCGCCTATATATACCCCCTGACGAGAAAAACCTAAGGGCCCGATCAGTTTTCCAGAATACATCGCGATCCGCCGCCGCCGTCGACCTGAAGATCGGGAGGGTCCAGAAGCTCTTCCCGGCACCCTGCCGGAGAGGGGAATCGCCACCGGAGATCTTCTTCATCGCCATGCTTGCCTCTGGAGCGATGAGTGAGTAGTCTACCTTGGACTATGGGTCCATAGCAGTAGCTAGATGGTTGTCTTCTCCACCATGTGCTTCATGTTTAGATCTCATGAGCTGCCCTACATGATTGAGATCACCGTTATGTAATTCTATGATGTTGGTTTGTTGGGATCCGATGAATATTGGTGTTTATGATTAAGTTGTTGTACTGAATTATATCTTTTGTTATCTCTATGTTGTTTATGATCTTGCATGCTCTCCGTTGTTAGTAGCTATCTTGGCCGAGTAGTTGCTAGTGACTCCAAGAGGGGGTATTTATGCTCGATAGTGGGTTCATGTCTCTATTTCACCTGGGGGAGTGACAGAAACCTCTAAGGTGGTAGATGTGCTGTTGCTACTAGGGAGAAAACAACATTCATATGCTCGAGGGCATATGCTTTGTTTACATTACACACTTTGCTTAATGCAATTATCTGTTGTTCGCAACTTAATACTTCTAGGGTGTTCGGATGATATCCCCGGGGGTGGATTATTAGTCATAGATGCAGTTGGATGGCGGTCTATGTATTTTGTTGTAATGCCCAGAGTAAATCTCATAGTGATCTTCTTGACATATCACGTTATCTTTATTCTATCAATTGCCCAACTGTAATTTGTTTACCCAGCATGTTATTTTATCTATGGAGAGACACCACTAGTGAACTGTGGACCCCGGTCCTATTTTAATCATATTGCAATCACCTGTTTACTTTTCCCGCACTGTTTACTTTACTCGCATATTACTACTGTTTTCCACTCGATACACTCATAACCTTTGTTTCAAGCAAACCGGTGAGATTGACAACCTCATCGCAAGTTGGGGACAAAGTATTTGTTTGTGTGTGTGTGCAGGTTCCACAAACACCTTCAGTCGTCGTCGTCTCTCTTCTCCTGATCGATAAACCTTGGTTTCTTAACTGAGGGAAAACTAGCCGCTACACTCATCATACCTTCCTCTTGGGGTTCCCAACGGGCTGGTCATCACCACGCACAAGGACTTACTGCTCCCACGTCAACTAAACGCAACAGTCTTTTCTGGCGCCATCACACGAGTAGCAGGCGGCGCTGCAGAACTATTCTGGAAATTTCGCCGACTTCCCCAGGGTTTTCCATCCCGAGGCTTTATATAGGCGAAGGGGCATCGTCAGGGGGCTGCCAGGGCCTCCTCCCACATAGGGGGCGCGGCCAGGGCCTGGGCCGCGCTGGCCTGGTGTGAGGGCAGCCCCTGGCCCCCCTCCAGCTCTCTTTCGATCCTCGTCCTTCGTCCGAGAAAAATAGGAGTTCTAGAACTTGTTTCGTCCAATTCCGAGAATATTTCCTGTGTAGCTTTTCTGAAATACAAAAATAGCAGAAAATAGGGAACTGGCACTATGGCATCTTGTCAATATGTTAGTTCCGGAAATCGCATAAAAACGCCACGAAGTGTAACAAAACACAAGGCAAATGGTGTAAAAACAAGCATGGAGCATCAAAAATTATAGATACATTGGAGACGTATCAGATTACAATGGTCTGACCAGCTCACTTGCAAAATTAATGACGAGCAGATGAAGCTGCCTAGTCGAGGGGGTACTTAATTCAGTATGGAAGATAACAAACCCATCCACTGCGTCCTCATGAGCTAAATACAGTGGCACAAAATGAGAAGTATTTGAAGGTTTTTGAAAGGTAGCACATGAAAATTTACTTGGAATGGCTTGAAATACCATGCATAGGAATTTATAGTGGACTCTTTGGAAGTAACTTGGTTTTTGGGAGTTGGATGCACGAGAAGTATTCCCTCTCAGTACAGGTTTTTGGCTAGCAAGGCTGGCTAGCAAGCATAAGAGTTGCATGAAACAAACAAACATACATATAATAGGAACAATCATGCAAACTTCCTTGAAGGTACAACGATTTTAAATTTGAGAATAATATTGCTTATAAGCCAATCATGAAGGAAAACTGAAGTGATGTAACTACAAGCACTTATTTCTTCTTTTCTACTCAAACCTCAAGGTAATGTTGCTACTGACCAAGCTAAGTTTGCCAAAACCAACTAAATTTACTTATGCTCCCAAAGTGATACCAATACTAATCAACAAGACTAATCATATAAGAAACATTGCAAACTAAAATAAAGTATGCGGAAAGTAAACGATAAAACTTCTCATTAATATTTCATTACCGCAACTCACACCAAGGGATACATAGATAACCAAATAAGGAGGATACTTCCACACTGCAAACTATTCTATAAGATAACTTCTCTATTCATGATATGACCCTACTTGAAAAGTAAATGAGTAAAAGATAATGATGTGATACCGCGGCACTCCCCCAAGCTTTGAACAAGCCAAGGGGATGCCTATACCAATGATGAATTACTCCTTCGGCGGTGGTGGTAAGATCACCCTTGGACCAAGTAAAAGTTCCAGCATCATGCGAAGCCTGAGATTCTCTTCTTGAAGTATCTGTATCTCCCTCTCCAGAACTCGGTACTGGGCACAAAGCTCGTCAGTGACCAGCATACCCTCTTTTATTATAGGCATGAAATTTAGATCCAAGCCTGGTAGTGTTGGTCCCTACATATTATGAGAAAAGGCACGTCCAGCGTTCATTGATCCCACAAAAGTGGGGTTTCTCGCCCTTGATCCTCTAGCCTCCTGTTCTTCCTTCAGCTTAGGGTCTTGGTGGTCCTCTTCCCTAGGCCTTTTGCCCTTGTCGTCGCTTCAAGGAGCCATGATCCTCCCAGAACCGAGAACAAATCCTGATAGAAAACAGCTCGAAACGAAAACACTACAAAAACACGATATACAAACCTCGGGTACTCCGGGGGGTTATATAGGTAAAAATTAAACATCGAGATAGAATCATGGGAGGAAACCGGGACAGAAATGAGCTCCTGGGTGCTCACACAATAGGGCGGCGCGGCCAGGGGTGGGCCCGCGCCCCTGTGTGTGAGGGCACTCCGGACTCCGTCTCCAGCCCGTTTTTGTCTCGTGATTTTTCATATTTAGCAAAAAAATAAAAATATAACTGAAAAAGTTTAACGCGAACCTTTTCTGACTAGAACTGTTACCTATTCGAAAACGAATTCTATAGGTTCCTGCATATTGTCCTGGATGAATTCTTCCGGAGAAACCATTTGAATAACATCAACATCTTCATTATATGAATCTCCAGCAATATAATGTTTGAGTCTTTGCCCATTCACCACTTGTGTAGTGTCATCTTTTAACGAAGCAATCTTTATCGCACCAGAGCGGTACACCTCTTCAATAACATAGGGTCCTTCCTATTTTGAGAGTAATTTTCCTGCAAAAAATCAGAGACGAGGCCTATACAATATAACTTTCTCAGCAACATGAAACTCTCTCTTAAGAATTCTCTTATCATGCTATTGCTTAACTTTCTCTTTGAAAAGTATGGCATTCTCGTAAGCTTCGTTTCTCCACTCATCTAAAGAACTTAAATCTAACAACCTTTTTTTACCGGTGAGTTTAAACTCCCTATTAAGCTCTTTCACTGCCCAAAAAGCTTTGTGTTCTAATTCTAAGGGCAAGTGACACGCTTTTCCGTAAACCATTTTGTAAGGGGACATGCCCATGGGGTTCTTATAAGCAGTTCTATAAGCCCATAAAGCATCGTTTAACTTGCTAGCCCAGTTTTTCCTAGATCTATTGATAGTCTTCTGCAATATAGACTTGATCTCTCTATTTGAAAGCTCTACCTGTCCACTAGTTTGTGGATGATAAGCAGAAGCAATTCTATGATTAACATCATATCTAGCAAGAGTTTTTCTAAAACCATCGTGAATAAAATGAGAACCTCCATCAGTAATAAGATATCTAGGCACACCAAACCTAGGAAAAATAACATCCTTAAGCATTTTTAACGAGGTCTCACCATCGGCACTCTTTGTAGGTATGGCTTCTACCCACTTGGTAACATAATCAACAGCAACAAGTATATGAGTATAACCTTTTGAAGGAGGAAAAGGACCCATAAAGTCAAATCCCCAACAATCAAATGGTTCAATAACAAGAGTATAATTCATAGGCATTTCATTACATCTAGAAATATTACCAACTCTTTGACATTCATCACAAGATAAAACATACCTTCTAGCATCTTTAAAAAGGGTTGGCCGATAAAAACCTAATTGTAGAACCTTTTGTACAGTTCTATCTCCAACATGATGCCCTCCATAAGCACTTCCATGGCATTTTCTCAATATTTCTTGTTGCTCATATAAGTGTGGGCCATCCCAAAAATAATGCCTCAAGTCATAAAAGAATTTTCTTCTTTGTTGAGCTGTAAAGGTTGGAGGCAAATACTTGGAAACAATAAAGTTAGCATAATCAGCATACCAAGGAAGGTCTCGCGAAGTTACATTTATCGAAGCCAACTGTTCATTTGGAAAACTATCATTAACAGGAATAGGATCAAAAGAAATATTTTCCAATCTAAACAAATTGTCAGCAACAAGATTTTCAGCACCTTTCCTATCTACAATATGCAAATCAAACTCTTGTAAAAGTAACACCCAACTAATAAGCCTAGGTTTAGAATCCTTTTTCATCATAAGATATCTAATAGCAGTGTGATCAGTATGAATAGTAACTTTAGAATCAACAATGTAAGGTATAAACTTATCACATGCAAAAACAATAGCAAGAAACTCCTTCTCAGTAGTAGCATAATTCTTCTGAGCAGCATCAAGAGTCTTACTAGCATAATGAATAACATTTAACTACTTATCTACGCGCTGTCCAAGGACAGCACCAATAGCAAAATTACTAGCATCGCACATAATTTCAAAGGGTAAATTCCAATCAGGTGGTTGAACAATAGGAGCGGTAGTTAAAGCCTTCTTAAGAGTTTCAAAAGCTTCCTTACAATCATCATCAAAGACAAATGGTACATCTTTTTGAAGAAGATTAGTAAGAGGCTTTGAAATCTTAGAGAAATCTTTAATAAACCTCCTATGGAAACCAGCATGACCAAGAATCCTACGAATACCTTTAACATCTCTAGGACAGGGCATTTTCTCAATTGCTTCAACCTTTGCTCTGTCAACTTCGATACCTCTTTCGGAGATTTTATGTCCAAGGACAATTCCTTCATTTACCATAAAGTGGCATTTCTCCCAATTTAGAACAAGATTAGTTTCTTCACACCTCTGCAAAACTTTATCAAGATTGTGCAAACAATTATCAAAAGAAGTTCCATAGACGAAAAAATCGTGCATGAAAACCTCCACAATTTCTTCACAAAGCCCATGAAAAATAGCAGACATGCATCTTTGAAAAGTAGCAGGAGCACTGCATAAACCGAACGGCATACGTCTATAAGCATAAGTTCCATAAGGACAAGTAAAAGTGATTTTCTCTTGATCTTGCTTTTTAACAGCAATCTGAGAGAAACCAGAATAACCATCAAGAAAACAAAAATGAGTCTTCTTAGATAACCTCTCTAGCATTTGATCTATAAACGGTAAAGGATAATGATCTTTCTTAGTAACTTTGTTTACCTTTCTAAAATCAATGCACATCCTATAACCAACTACTACCCTTTGAGGAATACGCTCATTATTCTCATTAGGCACAACAGTCATACCTCCTTTCTTAGGAACAGAATGAACAGGACTAACCCATCTACTATCAGCAATAGGGTAAATAATACCAGCATCAAGGAGCTTCAATACCTCATTTCTTACCACTTCCTTCATCTTGGGAATTAAGCGGCATTGATGTTCAACTACTGGCTTTGCATCTTCTTCCATGTTAATAGCGTACTGACATATAGTAGGAGAAATCCCTTTTAAATCATCAAGAGTATAGCCCATAGCTCCTCGGTGTTTCCTCAACACTGCCAATAACCTTTCTTCTTCCTTTCCTGAAAGTTTAGAACTCATAATAACAGGATATATTTTCTTATCATCTATATAAGCATACTTAAGATCATCAGGTAAAGGTTTTAATTCAAAAACAGGATATTGAAGGACCTTGTTACTAAAGATGTAGGGGATGAATATATTATCTTTTGTGAAGATGCTACTAACATTATTTCACATCCTAATAGGCATAGGAAAACAAGTGTTCCTATTATTTCTGTCAGGATTGGAGATCATTGCTATTATGGTTTATGCGACATTGGTGCTAGTTCAAGTGCCATTCCTTTAGAGCTTTACAAAGAAATCATGCATGAGATTGGCCCTTGTGAACTTGAGGATATTGATGTGGTTGTTCAGCTTGCTAACAGAGAGACTGTTTGGCCTTTGGGTATTGTTCGAGATGTGGAAGTTCTATGTGGTAAGACTAAATATCCCACTGATTTCCTAGTACTTGGTAAGGAAGCTAGTAAAACTTGTCGTATTATTTTTGGTAGACCCTTTTTGAATACTTGTGGTGCTGTGATAGACTGTAACAAGGAGAAAATTTTCACTAAGTTTAATGGAGAATCTTATGAGTTCAATTTTTCCAAGTTTGCTAAGACTTCTTATGAAAATGACATGCCTAATGAAAATTTTCGAGTTGAACAGCTTGCTTCTATTGCTCTTGCTCCTAATAATGCTTTGCAGCAATTCATGGAGGACCATGAAAGTGATGTCTACAGGAAGGAAAGAGAAGAGATTGACGATATTTTGTTTTGTCAACCACCGTTGATCAAGCACAATTTACCTGTGGAGGATCTTGGTACCACTTTACCACCTAAGGAAGATCTTGTTTTTGAATTAAAACCTTTACGTGATGATCTTAAATATGCTTATAAAGATGATAAGAAAATATATCCTATTATTATCAGTTCTAAGCTTTCAGGAAAGGAAGAAGAAAGGTTATTGGAGATATTGAGGAAACATCGAGGAGCTATGGGATATACTCTCGATGATTTAAAAAGGATTTCTCCCACTTTTTGTTAGCATGCTATTAATATGGAGGAAGACGCAAAGCCAGTTGTTGAATATCAACGCCGCTTAATTCCAAAGATGAAGGAAGTGGTAAGAAATGAGGTATTGAAGCTCCTTGATGCTGGTATTATTTATCCTACTGCTGATAGTAGATGGGTTAGTCCTGTTCATTGTGTTCCTAAGAAAGGAGGTATGACTGTTGTGCCTAATGAGAATAACAAGCTTATTCCTCAAAGGGTAGTAGTTGGTTATAGGATGTGCATTGATTTTAGAAAGGTAAACAAAGTTACCAATAAAGATCATTATCCTTTACCGTTTATAGATCAAATGTTAGAGAGGCTGTCTAAGAAGACTCGCTTTTGTTTTCTTGATGGTTATTCCGGTTTCTCTCAGATTGCTGTTAGAAAGGAAGATCAAGAGAAAACCACTTTTACTTGTCCTTATGGAACTTATGCTTATAGACGTATGCCGTTTGGTTTATGCAATGCTCCTGCTACTTTTCAAAGATGCATGTCTGCTATTTTTCATGGTTTTTGTGAATAAATTGTGGAGGTTTTCATGGACGATTTCTCCGTCTATGGAACTTCTTTTGATAATTGTTTGCACAATCTTGATAAAGTTTTGCAGAGGTGTGAAGAAACTAATCTTGTTCTTAATTGGGAGAAATGCCCCTTTATGGTAAATGAAGGAATTGTCCTTGGACATAAGATTTTTGAAAGAGGTATTGAAGTTGACAGAGCAAAGGTTGAGGCAATTGAGAAAATGCCCTGTCCCAGAGATGTTAAAGGTATTCGTAGTATTCTTGGTCACGCTGGTTTCTATAGGAGGTTTATTAAAGATTTCTCTAAGATTTCAAAGCCTCTTACTAATCTTCTTCAAAAGGATGTACCATTTGTCTTTGATGATGATTGTAAGGAAGCTTTTGAAACTCTTAAGAAGGCTTTAACTACTGCTCCTATTGTTCAACCACCTGATTGGAATTTACCTTTTGAAATTTTGTGTGATGCTAGTAATTTTGCTGTTGGTGCTGTTCTTGGACAGCGCGTTGATAATAAGTTGAATGTTATTCATTATGCTCGTAAGACTCTTGATGCTGCTCAAAAGAATTATGCTACTACTGAGAAAGAGTTTCTTGCTGTTGTTTTTGCATGTGATAAGTTTAGATCTTACATTGTTGATTCTAAAGTTACTATTCATACTGATCACGCAGCTATTAGATATCTTATGACTAAGAAGGATGCTAAGCCTAGGCTTATTAGATGGGTGTTGCTTTTACAAGAGTTTGATTTGCATATTGTAGATAGGAAAGGTGCTGAAAATCCTGTGGCTGACAACTTGTCTAGATTGGAAAACATTTCTTTTGATCCTGTTCCTGTTAATGATAGTTTTCCAAATGAACAGTTGGCTTCAATAAATGTAACTTCGCGAGACCTTCCTTGGTATGCTGATTATGCTAATTTTATTGTTTCCAAGTATTTGCCTCCAACCTTTACAACTCAGCAAAGAAGAAAATTCTTTTATGATTTGAGGCATTACTTTTGGGATGACCCACACTTATATAAAGAAGGAGTTGATGGTGTTATGCAAAGATGTGTACCAGAGTATGAGCAACAAGAAATGTTGAGAAAATGCCATGGAAGCGCTAATGGAGGACGTCATGCTAGAGATAGAACCACACAAAAGGTTCTACAATCAGGTTTTTATTGGCCAACCCTCTTTAAAGATGCTAGAAGGTATGTTTTATCTTGTGATGAATGTTAAAGAGTAGGTAATATTTCTAGACACAATGAAATGCCTATGAGTTACACTCTTGTTATTGAACAATTTGATTGTTGGGGATTTGACTTTATGGGTCCTTTTCCTCCTTCAAAAGGATATTGACGAGGGGTTAACTCGACAAATGTCCTAAATGAAGGACTTAGGATTGGGGGAAGAGCAACAACTAGAGATTCCGGGATCGAGATTGGCACACGATGTACCCAGGTTCACGTCCCCGCAGTGGAGGATCGCTACATCCTGCTAGCAATCTAGTATATGATCACAATGATGTTTACATGGTGCCGCCGTAGGCGGAGTTGTCTATCTAATCTATGTCTAATCTATCTTGTGTGTTCTAGTTCTCGATGTAACTTCTCTTAGATATCTCTCTAAGGGCGCCCCTACCTGGCTTTATATATGCAACCAGGCTAGAGTTTACAAGTGTCCTAGTCGAATACGGATTAGAACCTTCATTCTTCATCTCCAAGTCAATCTTTGAGTCCTTGTACTTCTCCACCTCCATAATGGGTCAGACCCGGTATACTAATCTTTGGGTACCTGAAGGGCATACCCACGTCAGTAGCCCCCAAGACTCTACTTGAGTCGCAGACTCGGGTTGAGTCTCCAAACTTCAAATCTTTGACTTCTTTAATCTCTGACTTCTTCAATCTTTGACTTCTTTAATCTTCGACTTCATATAACTTCGACATCTTTAATCTTCGACTTCTTGAAAACTTCAATTTCTTCGACTTCTTCAAACTTCGATTTCTTCAATCTTCGACTTCAAATTCAATGGCCAAAATCGTTGGGTTCTTGAATCCGCTCTCCCGATGGGAGTAAATGTCGAGTTTATTTTCTGGTGCTTGCCACCGACAATGGACTCGAAATTTTCTTCCTCGTTCTTCTTGAAGTAATTCTTCATCGGGTGCGCGATCAGCGCTCCCGATGGGAGTAGCCCCCGAGGCTATGGTCGGATACTTGTAGTCGATCATAGGCTCAAATTGACTTCCTTTTCTTCTTCTTTTTGTCAAATTCTTTCTCGGAATTGACTTTCTATCGGGTGCGCGGCAGTGCTCACGATGGGAGTAGCCCCCGAGTCTATGTCCGGGTACTTGTAGACGAGCATAGACTCAAGTTGTACTACTCGAAGAACTTTTGACTCCTGTTGAAAGACTTGATGAATTTGTCGACTCCTGCAGAAAATATGAAGAATTGTGAAATACTTTTTCTCTCGAAGAAATATCGCGTTTGCATATTGTAATGATGATATAGTATGTAAAATAAAAACTCGATGTTTTTTGTGCAATTTGGTTGCTCGTACGTAAGACCCTTTCGTTAGCCTGATGCACTTCACGGCTTGATCAGCTACTCAGGTCAGACGTAATGTGATGCGTTTGCCGCGTCTGAATTTCAAGATATTTGCTAAGCCTTTTCGTTAGCCTGATGCCCAAGATTTTGTGCCTTGCCAACCGTTAGTCGAGCTTAATGCGACTGTAAACTAAATTGTCAAGTATTCGACAAGGAACGCCAGCTACTAGGGCTTTCGCAATTTTTCGAAGTCAATGATATGCAAGATGATTTTCCATGGCGGAGCCCCCGAGTGTCGGGTACGGCGGAAAGTAAAAAATAATCGACTCTTGGTAGAGGAAAACTTAGCTTTTATCGGGTGCGGCATAGACGCGGCCGTAGTCGTTGAAGTTGAAGACGAAGTAGTTGAGGTAGTCGCAGACGTAGTCGAGTTGATTTCGTAGAATCACAACCACGATCGGAGGCAAAGTTGTTGTCGAGCCCCCAAGCGTTATTGTGATCACTGATGACCCACAAGTATAGGGGGTGTATCGTAGTACTTTCGATAAATAAGAGTGTCGAACCCAACGAGGAGCAGAAGGTGTTGATGAGCGGTTTTGATCAAGGAATCACTGTAAATACTAGCAAACAGGTTTTCAAGGGTATTTGGTAATACGAGTAAATAAAGTGCGAGTAAATAAAAGACAGTAGTAACAATTGCAGCAAGTGGCCCAATCCTTTCTTCAGCAAAGGACAAGCCGGTTGTGAACTTATAATAACCAAACGTTCTCGAGGACACACGGGAGTTTCTGTCAAGAGCTTTCGGTTCATAAAGCCAATAGTCTTTATTGGTTTGATAGGTGTTATGGGGGTGAACCTGTGCTAGCGCACTACCCTTACTAGGATAAATACACACTTGTGATTATACCCCTTGCAAGCATCCGCAAATACAAGAAAGTAATTAAGATAAATCTAACCACAGCCTTAAACTCTAAGATCCTACGCTCCCTGGTGCAAAGGTTTCCCAACGGAGGTTTAGGTTTCTGTCACTCCAGCAACCCCACAATCGGTAGCCAAATACACAATGCATCTCACTAGGCCCATAAATGGTGAAGTATCATGTAGTCGACGTTCACATGACACCACTAGTGAAATAGCACCACAACAATATCAAACCATTAAATGTTCACAACAATAATTCACTACTAACATCTTGACTTCTCCCATGTCCTCAAGAACTAAACGAACTACTCACAAGACATCATATGGATCATGATCAGAGGTGAAATAATGGTGAATAACAATCTGAACATAAACCTTAATTCAATGGTTCCACTCAATAGCATCAACTACAAGAGTAATCAACACCGGGAAAGTTTCCCCTATGAATATAACAAGATCCAACTCAAGATGTTACAGCGGGATGGCGTGGTGATGGTGGAGATGAAGGTGCTGGTGTTGGGGGTGATGATGATGATGATCCCGATGAAGTCCGGTGCGATGGTGATGACGATGGCGACGATCTCCCCTCTCCGGGAAGGAATTTCCCCGGCAGATTTCTGCCTGCCAGAGAGCTTTTCTCTCTCTGGTGTTTTCCGCCCCGCAGAGGCGGCGGTGTCTAACTCTGAGCCTCTCCCTGACTTAGGTTTTCGGGGACGATGAAGTACGCGCAGGGGCGAGACCAGAAGTGGGCCAGGGCGGCCTCACACAGGGCTGGCGCGGCCAGGGGTCAGGCTGCGCCACCCTAGCGTTTGGGCCCCTCCTGGCTCCTCTCGACTCCTCCTTCTGGCTTCCTGAGTCTTCTGGGAAAATATAATTTCCTGGTATTTTTCTGGAATTTTCCTGATCTTCAAAATATGGTCCCTTGATGGTCCTTTTTCCAGCAGAATCCTGACTCCGGCAGCAACTCCTCCAAAGATCATCAAACATGTGAAAACAAAGGAAATAACATAATTATCAACTCTAAATATGAAATATATCAATGAATAACAGTAAATTATGATACAAAATAGTGATGCAAAATGGACGTATCAACCCCCCCAAGCTTAGACCTCGCTTGTCCCCAAGCGAAAACTAAACTCGGTAAACATGACCACAGGTTTATGGAGTGAAGTGTCGATAATCAAAATACGGACAAGAAGCATCAGATTCACCAAGGCACAAATTATAATAGACATCAACTTCCCTTTATAAGATATAGACTTGCAATGGGTAAAAGGGAATCACATGTAAAGATGCACAAGGTAAACTATAATTGGCAATGGCAAACCTTAGTTCTTGGTCAAAGAATGATGAACAAGCTATTCTTTCTTTTAAACGGAGCCTTTTAAAACAGAGCTAATATAGCAAAGACCATATGCTCAACAAGGTAAACTTTTGCATTCATAGAAAGCTTTCAGAGATATATTCCTTCAGACAAAAGCATTATACAAAACAAGGAAGGTAGTAAACATGATTAAACGGATCAACATATGGATGAGTGAAACATAACAACTCAAATGCTTGCTTTAGATAGAGGGAAATAGGTTGACTCAACATAAAAGTAAAGATAGGCCCTTCGCAGAGGGAAGCAGGGATTAAACATGTGCTAGAGCTTTTCATTTGCAAAACAGAGGTAAAAAGTTATTTCAAGAGGTGGTTGCTTTTGTCAACGACTAGCAACGGAGTTCTTGATATCTTCCATACTAAACAAGTGAGAGCAGTTCCGAGATGTTTGATTAATTGGCACATTGGTGCTCTTTTATAGCTTTGCACTCCTCCCCACCTTTTTCCTTTCTCAAACCATGGCTAACCGATTCCATCGGGTGCCAACCAACTTTCACATACCATGGAGGAGTGCTTCTTTTTCTTTTCTTTTTGAGATTATAATGGTCTGACCAGCTCCCTTGCAAAATTAATGACGAGCAGATGAAGCTGCCTAGTCGAGGGGTACTCAATTTAGTATGGAAGATAACAAACCCATCCACTACGTCCTCATGAGCTAAAAACAGTGGCACAAAATGAGAAGTGTTTGAAGGTTTTTGAAAGGTAGCACATGAAAATTTACTTGGAATGGCTTGAAATACCATGCATAGGAATTTATAGTGGACTCTTTGGAAGTGACTTGGCTTTTGGGAATTTGGATGCACGAGAAGTATTTCCTCTCAGTATAGGTTTTTGGCTAGCAAGGCTGGGTAGCAAGCATAAGAGTTGCATGTAACAAACAAGCATACATATAATAAGAACAATCATGCAAACTCCCTTGAAGGTACAACGATTTTGAATTCAGGAATAACAATGCTTAAAAGCCAAACATAAGGAAAACTGGAGTGATGTAACTACAAGCACTTCTTTATTCTTTTCTACTCAAACCTCAAGGTAAAGTTGCTACTGACCAAGCTAGGTTTGCCAAAACCAACTAAATTTACTCATGCTCCCAAAGTGATACCAATACCAATCAACAAGACTAGTCATACAAGAGAGATTGCAAACTAACATAAAGTGCGCGGAAAGTAAACGATAAAACTTCTCATTAATATTTTATTACCGCAACTCACACCAAGGGATACATAGATAACCAACTAAGGAGGATACTTCCAAACTGCAAACTATTCTATAATATAACTTCTCTATTCATGATATGACTCTACTTGAAAAGTAAATGAGCAAAAGGTAATGATGTGATACCGTGGCACTCCCCCAAGCTTGGAACAAGCCAAGGGGATGCCTATACCGATGACGAATTACTCCTTGGGTGGTATTGGTAGCAGCCTTGGATTAATGAAATATTCCTGCATTCTGCGAAGCCTGATATTCTCTTCTTGAAGCATCTTTACCTCCCTCTTCAAAGCTTGATATTGAGTGCAAAACTCATAAGTGACCAGCATTCCCTCTTGTCTAGCTTTCGTTGGTCCTTCAAAAGCAGGGTTCTTCGGCCTTGCTCTTCCAGAACCTTGTTCCTCCTTCCACTTTTGGCCTAGGTGAACAAATTCCCAGGGTCTTTTGCCTTTGTCATCGCTTGAAGAGGCCATGCCTCCCCCAAGCTTAAGATCAACTCCTGACAGAACAGCTCGAAACAAAACACGACGAGAAAACGATATACAGACCTCGGGGACTCCGGGGGGTTAAATAGGCGAAAATTATACATCGAAACGAAATCACAGGAGGTAACCGGGACGGAAACGAGTTCCGGGGTGTTCTCACACCTGGGTAGCGCGACTAGGGGTGGGCCCGCGCCACCTATGTGTGAGAAGCCCACAGGCTCCTTTTCCTGCCCGTTTTCGTCTCGTGATTTTTCATATTTAGTAAAAACAGCAAAAATATTAAATAAAGAGCTTTTCGCGAAACTTCTCTGACTAGAACTGTTGCCTATTCGAAAACGAACTCTGCAGGTACCTGCAATTTGTCTTGGATGAATTCTTTCGGAGAAACTGTTTCAATAACATCAACATCTTCATTATAAGAATCTCTAGAAATATAATGTTTGAGTCTTTGCCCATTCACCACTTGTGTAGAGTCATCCTTTAGTGAAGCAATCTTAATAGCACCTGAGCGGTACAATTCCACAATAACATATGGTCCTTCCCATTTTGAAAGTAATTTTCCTGCAAAAAATCTGAGACGAGACCTATACAATAGAACTTTCTCACCAACATGAAACTCTCTCTTAAGAATTCTCTTATCATGCCATTGCTTGACTTTCTCTTTAAAAAGCCTGGCATTCTCATACGCTTCATTTCTCCACTCATCTAGAGAACTCAAATCTAATAACCTTTTCTTACCAGCTAGTTTAAAATCTCTATTAAGCTCTCTCACTGCCCAAAAAGCTTTGTGTTCTAATTCTAAGGGCAAGTGACACGCTTTTCCGTAAACCATCTTATAAGGAGACATACCCATGGGGTTCTTATAAGCAGTTCTATAAGCCCATAAAGCATCGTTTAACTTACTAGCCCAGTTTTTCCTAGATCTATTGACAGTCTTCTGCAAGATAGACTTGATCTCCCTATTTGAAAGCTCTACCTGCCCACTAGTTTGGGGATGATAAGCAGAAGCAATTCTATGATTGACATCATATTTAGCAAGAGTTTTTCTAAAACTACCGTGAATGAAATGAGAACCTCCGTCAGTCATAAGATATCTAGGAACACCAAACCTAGGAAAAATAACATCCTTAAGCATTTTTAACGAGGTCTCACCATCGGCACTCTTTGTAGGTATGGCTTCTACCCATTTAGTAACATAATCAACAGCAACAAGTATATGGGTATAGCCTTTTGAGGGAGGAAAAGGACCCATAAAGTCAAATCCCCAACAATCAAACGGTTCAATAACAAGAGTGTAATTCATAGGCATTTCATTGCGTCTAGATATATTACCAACTCTTTGACATTCATCACAAGATAAAACATACCTTCTGGCATCTTTAAAGAGGGTTGGCCAATAAAAACCTGATTGTAGAACCTTCTGCGCGGTTCTATCTCCAGCATGATGCCCTTCATAGGCGCTGCTATGGCATTTCCTTAATATCTCTTGTTGCTCTTATTCCGGTACGCATCTTCTCATAATACCATCAACTCCTTCTTTATATAAATGTGGGTCATCCCAAAAATAATGCCTCAAATCATAGAAGAATTTTCTTCTTTGCTGAGCTGTAAAGGTTGGAGGCAAATACTTGGAAACAATAAAGTGAGCATAATCAGCATACCAAGGAAGGTCTCGCGAAGTTACATTTATTGCAGCCAACTGTTCATTTGGAAAACTATCGTTAACATGAATAGGATCAAAAGAAATGTTTTCCAATCTAGACAAGTTGTCAGCCACAGGATTTTCAGCACCTTTCCTATCTACGATATGCAAATCAAACTCTTGTAAAAGCAACACCCATCTAATAAGCCTAGGCTTAGCATCCTTCTTAGTCATAAGATATCTAATAGCTGTGTGATCAGTATGAATAGTAACTTTAGAATCAACAATGTAAGATCTAAACTTATCACATGCAAAAACAACAGCAAGAAACTCTTTCTCAGTAGTAGCATAATTCTTTTGAGCAGCATCAAGAGTCTTACTAGCATAATGAATAACATTCAACTTATTATCAACGCGCTATCCAAGAACAACACCAACAGCAAAATCACTAGCATCACACATAATTTCAAAAGGTAAATTCCAATCAGGTGGTTGAACAATAGGAGCAGTAGTTAAAGCCTTCTTAAGAGTTTCAAAAGCTTCCTTACAATCATCATCAAAGACAAATGGTACATCCTTTTGAAGAAGATTAGTAAGAGGCTTTGAAATCTTAGAGAAATCTTTAATAAACCTCCTATAGAAACCAGCGTGACCAAGAATACTACGAATACCTTTAACATCTCTAGGACAGGGCATTTTCTCAATTGCCTCCACTTTCGCTCTGTCAACTTCAATACCTCTTTCAGAAATTTTATGTCCAAGGACAATTCCTTCATTTACCATAAAGTGGCATTTCTCCCAATTAAGAACAAGGTTAGTTTCTTCGCACCTCTGCAAAACTTTATCAAGGTTGTGCAAACAATTATCAAAAGAAGTTCCATAGATGGAGAAATTGTCCATGAAGACCTCCACAATTTCTTCACAAAAGCCATGAAAAATAGCAGACATGCATCTTTGAAAAGTAGCAGGAGCATTGCATAAACCAAATGGCATACGTCTATAAGCATAAGTTCCATAAGGACAAGTAAAAGTGGTTTTCTCTTGATCATCCTTCTTAACAGCAATTTGAGAAAAACCAGAAAAACCATCAAGGAAACAAAAATGAGTCTTCTTAGATAACCTTTCTAGCATTTGATCTATAAACAGTAAAGGATAATGATCTTTCTTAGTAACTTTGTTTACCTTCCTATAATCAATGCACATCCTATAACCAACTACTACCCTTTGAGGAATAAGCTCGTTATTCTCATTAGGCACAACAGTCATACCTCCTTTCTTAGGAACATAATGAACAGGACTAACCCATCTACTATCAGCAATAGGATAAATAATACCAGCATCAAGGAGTTTTAATACCTCATTTCTTACCACATCCTTCATCTTGGGAATTAGGCGGCGTTGATGCTCCACGACTGGCTTCGCGTCTTTCTCCATATTAATGGCATGCTGACATAAAGTGGGAGAGATCCCTTTTAAATCATCAAGAGTATATCCCATAGCTCCTCGGTGTTTCCTCAATATCTCCAATAATCTTTCTTCTTCCTTTCCTGAAAGTTTAGAGCTAATAATAACAGGATATATTTTCTTATCATCTATATAAGCATATTTAAGATTATCAGGCAAAGGCTTTAATTCAAACACAGGATCTTCTTTAGGTGGCAAAGTGGTACCAAGATCCTCCACAGGTAGATTATGCTTGATTAATGGTGGTTGACAAAGAAGAATATCATCAATCTCTTCTCTTTCCTTACTGAAAACATCACTTTCGTGATCTTCCATGAACTGCTGCAAGGCATTATTAGGAGCAAGAGCAATAGAAGCAAGCTGTTCAACTCGAAAATTTTCATTAGGCGTGTCATTTTCATAAGAAGTCTTAGCAAACTTGGAAAAATTAAACTCATAAGACTCTCCATTAAACTTAGTAAAAAAATTCTCCTTCTTACAATCTATCACGGCGCCACAGGTGTTCAAAAATGGTCTACCAAAAATAATAGGACAAGTTTTACTAGCCTCCTTACCAAGTACTAGAAAATCAGTAGGGTATTTAGTCTTACCGCAAAGAACTTCCACATCTCGAACAATACCAAGAGGCCAAACAGTCTCTCTGTTAGCAAGCTGAACAACCACATCAATATCTTCAAGTTCACAAGCGCCAATCTCGTGCATGATTTCTTTGTAAAGCTCTAAGGGAATAGCACTTGCACTAGCACCAATATCACATAAACCATAATAGCAATGATCTCCAATCCTGACAGAAATAACAGGAACACTTGTTTTCCTATGCTTTTTAGGATGTGAGAGAATGTTAGAAGCATCTTCACAAAAAAGAATATATTCATCCCCTACATCTTTAGTAACAAGATCCTTCAATATAGCTATAGGAGACTTAATAGTAATTTGCTCATCAGGTTCTGCAGCGTTCTTAGTACTTTTATTAGACACACTTACCAAAGTAGAATACTTCTTTACCTTAGCAGGGAAAGGCGTCTTCTCAAAATAAGGCTCAGGCACAATGCTATCAACAATACAAACTTCAGTAGCTGCAGCAGGTATATGACTAATAGAGTCTTTATAAGGTGCATGATATTTGTTCCAATCTTTCTTTGGAACATCAAGATAAGAGGCAAAGGCCTTAAGACAATTAGCAAGTATTTGTGAATCAAGACCATAAGCAGTGCTGACACTATGGAAGTCATCGGTCCCCATAAAAGATTTAATGCATTCATAATCATAGTTTATACCTGACTTCCTACCTTTGTCGTTCTCCCATCCTTCAGCATTCTCTTGTATACGGTCAAGAAGTTTCCACTTAGCATCTTCTTTCATATGAGTAAATGATCCAAAGCAAGAAGCATCCAAATAATCCTTATCAGGAAGAGTAAGCCGCGCATAAAAATTATCAATAACAATATTATTGGGGAGCTCATGAATGGGGCATTTGAGCATTAGTAACTTCAATCTCCCCCACGCTTGGGCAATACTCTCTCCATCATGAGGCCAAAAATTATATATCCGGTTGTGGTCTTTATGAATTTCACTTGGAGGATAAAACTTGGAATAAAAGAGAGGTACAATATCCTCCCATGCCATAGATGGACCATCTTGGAGTAGTCGATACCACTCTTCAGCTCTGCCTTTCAATGATAAAGAGAATAATTTCTTCTTGACTTGGCTTGGTGAAATACCTGCACATCTGAACAACTCGCATAATTCATGTATAAATAATAAGTGATCTCCCGGATGGACAGTTCCATCACCTAAATAGCAGTTATCCATAATACGCCCAACAATTTTCATAGGTATTTTAAAAGGATCAATTTCAGCAGGCGGTGGTGGTGGTGGTTCATCCACATGTGCAGCAGTAGTAGTAGATGTGTTTCCAAATAGGAAACCAAATGGAGAGTTCTCCATAGCAGAGTAAAATAAAAATAAAAGACAAAATAAAAACAATACTCACAGTGACGGTTACCTTTACCAATTCCACTCTTCAATAGCGCTACACTCCCCGGCAACGGCGCCAGAAAATAGTCTTGATGACCCACAAGTATAGGGGGTGTATCGTAGTACTTTTGATAAATAAGAGTGTCAAACCCAACGAGGAGCAGAAGGTGTTGATGAGCGGTTTTGATCAAGGAATCACTGTAAATACTAGCAAACAGGTTTTCAGGGGTATTTGGTAATACGAGTAAATAAAGTGCGAGTAAATAAAAGACAGTAGTAACAATTGCAGCAAGTGGCCCAATCCTTTCTTCAGCAAAGGACAAGCCGGTTGTGAACTTATAATAACCAAACGTTCCCGAGGACACACGGGAGTTTCTGTCAAGAGCTTTCGCTTCATAAAGCCAATAGTCTTTATTGGTTTGATAGGTGTTATGGGGGTGAACCTGTGCTAGCGCACTACCCTTACTAGGATAAATACACACTTGTGATTATACCCCTTGCAAGCATCCGCAAATACAAGAAAGTAATTAAGATAAATCTAACCACAGCCTTAAACTCTAAGATCCTACGCTCCCTGGTGCAAAGGTTTCCCAACGGAGGTTTAGGTTTCTGTCACTCCAGCAACCCCACAATCGGTAGCCAAATACACAATGCATCTCACTAGGCCCATAAATGGTGAAGTATCATGTAGTCGATGTTCACATGACACCACTAGTGAAATAGCACCACAACAATATCAAACCATTAAATGTTCTCAACAATAATTCACTACTAACATCTTGACTTCTCCCATGTCCTCAAGAACTAAACGAACTACTCACAAGACATCATATGGATCATGATCGGAGGTGAAATAATGGTGAATAACAATCTGAACATAAACCTTAATTCAATGGTTCCACTCAATAGCATCAACTACAAGAGTAATCAACACCGGGAAAGTTTCCCCTATGAATATAACAAGATCCAACTCAAGATGTTACAGCGGGATGGCGTGGTGATGGTGGAGATGAAGGTGCTGGTGATGGGGGTGATGATGATGATGATCCCGATGAAGTCCGGTGCGATGGTGATGACGATGTCGACGATCTCCCCTCTCCGGAAAGGAATTTCCCCGGCAGATTTCTGCCTGCCGGAGAGCTTTTCTCTCTCTGGTGTTTTCCGCCCCGCAGAGGCGGCGGTGTATAACTCTAAGCCTCTCCCTGACTTAGGTTTTCGGGGACGATGAAGTACGCACAGGGGCGAGACCAGAAGTGGGCCAGGGCGGCCTCACATAGGGCTGGCACGGCCAGGGGTCAGGCCACGCCACCCTGGCGTGTGGGCCCCTCCTGGCTCCTCTCGACTCCTCCTTCTGGCTTCCTGAGTCTTCTGGGAAAATATAATTTCCTGGTATTTTTCTGGAATTTTCCTGATCTTCAAAATATGGTCCCTTGATGGTCCTTTTTCCAGCAGAATCCTGACTCTGGCAGCAACTCCTCCAAAGATCATCAAACATGTGAAAACAAAGGAAATAACATAAGTATCAACTCTAAATATGAAATATATCAATGAATAACAATAAATTATGATACAAAATAGTGATGCAAAATGGACGTATCAATCACCGTGTTGCTGATGTCGACAAAATCGCAGGTCTTGAGGGTGATTTCCGCACTCCGGGGCGAGTTGATGTCGAGCCCCCGAGCGTTGCCGATAGTTTGCGCGAGTCCGCGGCGACGAGCCCCCGAGCGTATCAAGCCGCAGTTGACGATGTTGAAAGTGAAGTAGTCGCAGTATTTTCTCCGTATTGTCCGAATAAACTGCTTGGCGAGTAGTCAAATTTTTTTGCTCCTGAGTCGTCGGCGCAGCCATGGAGTTGTTTGGCCTAACTCGTGGTCTTCACGTGAGATTGTAGTAGTGCTTGAATATTTTTTCCGGGTTGTCCGATGCACCATCAAGCTGAGCTAGTATCCACTTCTTCTGATTTGAGAATAGCTGCTTCATGCCTTGATTTGATTTTGTACTCCACGTGCGCTGCTACTTGCACAATAAATATCATCCGTCTTTATTTGGAGCTAGCTGCCCTTGTTGCCGGTGATGTCCGATCGAGGACGTTGGTCCAAGGATCTGATCTGCCGCAACGCACTGAGCCATGGACTTAAAGCAGGGATCTATCCGATCTTGAATCAAATCGCTTATTTACGTAGAAAACTCAGTAACTGCCGCCAGAACGAACATATGTATGCACGGCTGTACCGATCTTGTTTGCTGTTGAAGTTGTTGTCGGATTGGAGACTTCCGTGTAGCAACGAAGTTGTCGCCGTCGATGTTGATGAAGAAATTTGCCAATGTAGACGAGATGACTTGATGCGATACGGTTGCTGCTGTCGGCAGCCACAAATTTTGCTGATCTTGATGATGAAAATTTTTGAAGGATCCCGCCCGGATGACAAAATCTAGTCGCCGCGATCCCCACGGTCGGCGCCAATTGACGAGGGGTTAACTCGAAAAATGTCCTAAATGAAGGACTTAGGATCGGGGGAAGAGCAACGACTAGAGATTCCGAGATCGAGATTGGCACACGACGTACCCAGGTTCACGTCCCCGCGGTGGAGGATCGCTACATCCTGCTAGCAATATAGTATATGATCACAATGATGTTTACATGGTGCCGCCGTAGGCGGAGTTGTCTATCTAATCTATGTCTAATCTATCTTGTGTGTTCTAGTTCTCGATGTAACTTCTCTTAGATATCTCTCTAAGGGCGCCCCTGCCTGGCTTTATATATGCAACCAGGCTAGAGTTTACAAGTGTCCTAGTCGAATACGGATTAGAACCTTCCTTCTTCATATCTAAGTCAATCTTTGAGTCCTTGTACTTCTCCACCTCCATAATGGGCCGGACCCGGTATACTAATCTTTGGGTACCTAAAGGGCATACCCACGTCAGATATACTCACATACTTGTTGCTATTGATTATGTTACCAAGTGGGTAGAAGCCATACCTACAAAGAGTGCCGATGGTGAGACCTCGTTAAAAATGCTTAAGGATGTTATTTTTCCTAGGTTCGGTGTGCCTAGGTATCTTATGACTGACGGAGGTTCTCATTTTATTCATGGCGGTTTTAGAAAAACTCTTGCTAGATATGATGTTAATCATAGAATTGCTTCTGCTTATCATCCCCAAACTAGTTGACAGGTAGAGCTTTCAAATAGAGAGATCAAGTCTACCTTGTAGAAGACTGTCAATAGATCTAGGAAAAACTGGGCTAGCAAGTTAAACGATGCTTTATAGGCTTATAGAACTGCTTATAAGAACCCCATGGGCATGTCTCCTTACAAAATGGTTTACGGAAAAGCATGTCACTTGCCTTTAGAATTAGAACACAAAGCTTTTTGGGCAGTGAAAGAGCTTAATAGGGATTTTAAACTTGCCGGTAAGAAAAGGTTGTTAGATTTGAGTTCTCTAGATGAGTGGAGAAACGAAGCCTATGAGAATGCCAGACTTTTCAAAGAGAAAGTCAAGCAATGGCATGATAAGAGAATTCTTAAAAGAGAGTTTCATGTTGGTGAGAAAGTTCTATTGTATAGGTCTCGTCTCAGATTTTTTGCAGGAAAATTACTCTCTAAATAGGAAGGACCATATGTTATTGTGGAAGTGTACCGTTCAGGTGCGATAAAGATTGCCTCATTAAAAGATGACACTACACAAGTGGTGAATGGGCAAAGACTCAAACATTATATTGCTGGAGATTCTTATAATGAAGATGTTGATGTTATTCAAACGGTTTCTCCGGAAGAATTTATCCAGGACAATATGCAGGAACCTGCAGAGTTCATTTTCGAATAGGTAACAATTCTAGTCAGAAAAGGTTCGCGAAAAACTTTTCTATTAATATTTTTATTGTTTTTGCTAAATATGAAAAATCACAAGACGAAAACGGGCAGGGGATGGAGTCTAGTGGCTCCTCACCACCAGGGGGTGCGGGCCCACCCTAGGCCGTGCCGCCCTGTGGTGAGACCACCCTGGAGCTCGTTTCCGTCCCGGTTTCCTCCTGTGATTTTGTCTCGATGTATAATTTTCGCCTATATAACCCCCCGGATTACCCGAGGTCTGTATATTGTTTGCTCATTGTGTTTTTGTTTCGAGCTATTTCTGTCAGGAGATTGTTCTCAGTTTTGGGTGGATCATGACTCCTTCAAGCGACGACAAGGGCAAAAGGCCTAGGGAAGAGGACCACCAAGACCCTGAGCTGAAGGAGGAACAGGAGGCTGGAGGATCAAGGGCGAGAAACTCTACTTTTGTAGGATCAATGAACGCCGGACGTGCCTTTTATCATGATATGCGGGGACTAACGTTTCCAATCTTGGATCTAAATTTCATGCCCGTAATAAAAGAGGGTATGCTAGTCACTGATGAGCTTTGTGCCCAATATCGAGTTCTAGAGAGGGAGATACAGATACTTCAAGAAGAGAATCTCAGGCTTCGCAGGATGCTGGAATATCTCATTGACCCTAGGATGATCCCACCACCGCCGAAGGAGTAATTCATCATCGGTATAGGCATCTCCTTGGCTTGTTCCAAGCTTGGGGGAGTGCCGCGGTATCACATCATCACCTTTTACTCATTTACTTTTCAAGTAGAGTCATATCATGAATAGAGAAGTTATCTTATAGAATAGTTTGCAGTGTGGAAGTATCCTCCTTAGTTGGTTATCTATGTATCCCTTGGTGTGAGTTGCGGTAATGAAATATTAATGAGAAGTTTTATCGTTTACTTTCCGCACATTTTATTTTAGTTTGCAATGTTTCTTATATGACTAGTCTTGTTGATTAGTATTGGTATCACTTTGGGAGCATGAGTAAATTTAGTTGGTTTTGGCAAACTTAGCTTGGTCAGTAGCAACATTACCTTGAGGTTTGAGTAGAAAACAAGAAAGAAGTGCTTGTAGTTACATCACTTCAGTTTTCCTTCATGTTTGGCTTATAAGCATTATTATTCTCAAAGTTAAAATCGTCGTACCTTCAAGGAAGTTTGCATGATTGTTCCTATTATATGTATGTTTGTTTGTTTCATGCAACTCTTATGCTTGCTACCCAGCCTTGCTAGCCAAAAACCTGTACTGAGAGGAAATACTTCTCGTGCAT
Source organism: Dactylis glomerata (assembly GCA_007115705.1). Taxonomy (NCBI): domain Eukaryota; kingdom Viridiplantae; phylum Streptophyta; class Magnoliopsida; order Poales; family Poaceae; genus Dactylis; species Dactylis glomerata. The sequence goes on along the minus strand of QXEO01000923.1, from coordinate 2,236,303 downwards.
CCAACTCCAAAAAACCAAGTTACTTCCAAAGATTCCACTATAAATTCCTATGCATGGCATTTCAAGCCATTCCAAGTAAATTTTCATGTGCTACCTTTCGAAAACCTTCAAACACTTCTCATTTTGTGCCACTGTTTTTAGCTTATGAGGACGTAGTGGATGGGTTTGTTATCTTCCATACTAAATTAAGTACCCCTCAACTAGGCAGCTTCATCTGCTCGTCATTAATTTTGCAAGGGAGCTGGTCAGACCATTGTAATCTCAAAAAGAAAAGAAAAAGGCACTCCTCCATGGTTAGTGAAAGTTGGTGGGCACCCGATGGAATCGGTTAGCCATGGTTTGAGAAAGGAAAAGGTGGGGAGGAGTGCCAAGCTATAAAAGAGCACCAATGTGCCAATTAATCAACATCTCGGAACCGCTCTCACTTGTTTAGTATGGAAGATATCAAGAACTCTGTTGCTAGTCGTTGACAAAAGCAACCACCTCTCAAAACAATTTTTACCTCTGTTTTACAAATGAAAAGCTCTAGCACATGTTTAATCCCTGCTTCCCTCTACGAAGGGCCTGTCTTTTACTTTCATGTTGAGTCAACCTATTCCCTTCTATCTCAAGCAAGCATTTGAGTTGTTCTGTTTCACTCATCCATATGTTGATCCGTTTAATCATGTTTACTAACTTCTTTTGTTAGTACAATGCTTTTGTCTGAAGGAATATATCTTTGAAAGCTTTCTATGAATGCAAAAGTTTGTTTCATTGAGCATATGATTTTTGCTATAATAGCTCTGTTTTAAAAAGGCTCCGTTCAAAAATAAGTATAGTTTGTTCATTGTTCTCTGACCAAGAACTAAGCTTTGCCACCACCAATTATAGTTTACCTTGTGCATCCTTATTTGTGATTCCCTTTTACTTATTGCAAGTCTATATCATATAAAGGGAAGTTGCTGTCTATTATAAATTGTGCGTTGGTGAATGTGATGCTTCTTGTCCGTATTTTGATTATCGACACTTCACTCCATAAACCTGTGGTCATGTTTACCGAGTTTAGTTTTCGCTTGGGGACAAGCGAGGTCTAAGCTTGGGGGGTTGATACGTCCATTTTGCATCACTATTTTGTATCATAATTTACTGTTGTTCATTGATATATTTTACATTTAGAGATGATACTTATGTTGTTTCCTCTATTTCTACATGTTTGATGATCATTGGAGGATTTGCTGCCGGAGTCAGGATTCTGCTGGAAAAAGAACCGTCAAGACACCATAATTCGGAAGATCAGGAAATTCCAGAAAAATACCAGAAAATTATATTTTACCAGAAGACTGAAGAAGCCAGAAGGAGAAGGCAAGAGGAACAACGGGGCAGGCTCACCACTAGGGGGCGTGGGCCCACCCCTGGCCGCGCCGGCCTATGGTGAGGCCACCCTGGCCCACTTCTGCCATCGCCCCTTCGCGTATTTCATCGTCCCCGAAAACCTAAGTGAGGGGGGGGGGCTCAGGGATAGACACCGCTGCCTCTGCGGGGCGGAAAACACCAGAGAGAGAAAAGCTCTCCGGCAGGCAGAAATCTGTCGGGGAAATTCATTTCCGGAGAGGGGAGATCGTTGCCATCATCGCGCCGGACTTCATCGGGATCATCATCACCATCATCCTCATCACCAGCACCTTCATCTCCACCATCACCACGCCATCCCGCTGTAACATCTTGAGTTGAATCTTGTCAAATTCTTAGGGGAAACTTTCCCGGTGTTGATTACTCTTGTGGTTGATGCTATTGAGTGGAACCGTTGAATTAAGGTTTATGTTCAGATTGTTATTTATCATTATTTCACCTCTGATCATGATCCATATGATGTCTTGTGAGTAGTTCGTTTAGTTTTTGAGGACATGGGAGAAGTCAAGTCGTTAGTAGTGGAATTATGTTAAGTAATATTTAATGGTTTGATATTTATTTGTTGTGGTGTTATTTCACTAGTGGTGTCGTGTGAACGTCGACTACATGACACTTCACCATTTATGGGCCTAGTGAGATGCATTGTGTATTTGGCTACCAATTGTCGGGTTGCTGGAGTGACAGAAACCTAAACCTCCGTTGGGAAACCATTGCACCAGGGAGCGTAGGATCTTAGAGTTTAAGGCTGTGGTTAGATTTATCTTAATTACTTTCTTGTATTTGCGGATGCTTGCAAGGGGTATAATCACAAGTGTGTATTTATCCTAGTAAGGGTAGTGCGCTAGCACAGGTTCACCCCCATAACAATTATCAAACCAATAAAGATTATTTAGCGCGGTATGAAGCGAAAGCACTTGACAGAAACTCCCGTGTGTCCTCGAGAACGTTTGGTCATCATAAGTTACACAACCGGCTTGTCCTTTGCTCTAGAAAGGATTGGGCCACCTGCAGCAATTATTACTATTGTCTTTTATTTACTCGTACTTTATTTATTTGCGTTACCAAATACCCCTGAAAATCTGTTTGCTAGTATTTATAGTGAATCCTTGATCAAAACCACTTGTCAACACCTTCTGCTCCTCGTTGGGTTCGACACTCTTATTTATCGAAAGTACTACGATACACCCCCTATACTTGTGGGTCATCACACACTTACCAAAGTAGAATGCTCCTTTACCTTAGCAGGGAAAGGCGTTTTCTCGAAATAAGGTTCAGGCAAAATGCTATCAACAGTACAGACTTCAGTAGCTGTAGCAGGAATATGACTAATAGAATCTTTATAAGGCGCATGATATTTGTTCCAATCTTTCTTTGGAACATCAAGATAAGAGGCAAAGGCCTTAAAACAGTTATCAAGTATCTGAGAATCAAGACCATAAGCAGTGCTAACATTGTGAAAGTCGTCGGTTCCCATAAAAGTTTTAATGCATTCATAATCATAATTTATACCTGACCTTCTACCTTTGTCGTTCTCCCATCCTTCAGCATTTTCTTGAATACGGTCAAGAAGATCCCATTTAGCTTCTCCTTTCATATGAGTAAATGATCCAAAACAGGAAGCATCCAAATAATCCTTGTCATGAAGAGCAAGCCTCGCATAAAAGTTATCAATAACAATATTACTTGGGAGCTCATGAATGGGACATTTGAGCATTAGTAACTTCAATCTCCCCCACGCTTGGGCAATACTCTCTCCATCATGAGGCCAAAAGTTATATATTCGATTACGATCTTTATGAATTTCACTTGGAGGATAAAATTTGGAATAAAAGAGAGATACAATTTCCTCCCATGCAATAGATGGACCATCTTTAAGCAGCCGATACCACTCCTCAGCTCTGCCTTTCAGTGATAAAGAGAATAGCTTCCTCTTAACCTGGCTTGATGAAATACCTGCACACTTGAACAACTCGCATAATTCATGTATAAAGAGTAAATGCTCACCCGGATGGACAGTTCCATCTCTAGAATAGCAGTTATCCATAACACGTTCAACAATTTTCATAGGTATTTTAAAATGATCTAATTGAGCAGGTGGTGGTTGTGGTTCATCCACATCCGCAGCAGTGGTGGTAGTGTTCCCAAATAAAACCCAATGGAGAACTCTCCATAGCAAAATAAAATAAAAATAAAAGACAGAAATAAAAACAATACTCACAGTGATGGTTACCTTTACCAATTCCACTCTTCAATAGTGCTTCACTCCCCGGCAACGGCGCCAGAAAATAGTCTTGATGACCCACAAGTATAGGGGGTGTATCGTAGTACTTTCGATAAATAAGAGTGTCAAACCCAACGAGGAGCAGAAGGTGTTGACAAGTGGTTTTGATTAAGGATTCACTGTAAATACTAGCAAACGGGTTTTTAGGGGTATTTGGTAATGCAAATAAATAAAGTACGAGTAAATAAAAGACAGTAATAACAATTGCTGCAAGTGGCCCAATCCTTTCTAGAGCAAAGGACAAGCCAGTTGTGTAACTTATGATAACCAAACGTTCTCAAGGACACACGGGAGTTTCTGTCAAGTGTTTTCGCTTCATGCCGCTAAATAATCTTTATTGGTTTGATAAGTGTTATGGGAGTGAACCTGTGCTAGCGCACTACCCTTACTAGGATAAATACACACTTGTGATTATACCCCTTGCAAGCATCCGCAACTACACGAAAGTAATTAAGATAAATCTAACCACAGCCTTAAACTCTAAGATCCTATGCTCCCTGGTGCAATGGTTTCCCAACGGAGGTTTAGGTTTTTGTCACTCCAGCAACCCCACAATTGGTAGCCAAATACACAATGCATCTCACTAGGCCCATAAATGGTGAAGTATCATGTAGTCGACGTTCACATGACACCACTAGTGAAATAGCACCACAACAAATAAATATCGAACCATTAAATATTACTCAACATAATTCCACTACTAACAACTTGACTTCTCCCATGTCCTCAAGAACTAAAAGAACTACTCACAAGACATCATATGGATCATGATTAGAGGTGAAATAATGGTAAATAACAATCTAAACATAAACCTTAATTCAACGGTTCCACTCAATAGCATCAACCACAAGAGTAATCAACACCGGGAAAGTTTCCCCTAAGAATTTGACAAGATTCAACTCAAGATATTACAGCGGGATGGCGTGGTGATGGTGGAGATGAAGGTGCCGGTGATGGAGATGATGATGATCCCGATGAAGTCCGGTGCGATGATGATGACGATGGCGACGATCTCCCCTCTCCGGGAAGGAATTTCCCCGGCAGATTTCTGCCTGCCGGAGAGCTTTTCTCTCTCTGGTGTTTTCCGCCCCGCAGAGGCGGCGGTGTCTATCTCTGAGCCCCCCTCCCCCCCTCGACTTAGGTTTTCGGGGACGATGAAATACGCGAAGGGGCGATGGCAGAAGTGGGCTAGGGCGGCCACACAACAGGCCGGCGCGGCCAGAGGTCAGGCCGCGCCCCCTGTGTGTGAGCCTGCCCTGTGGCTCCTCTCGCCTCCTCCTTCTGGCCTCTTCAGTCTTCTGGCAAAATATAATTTTCTGGTATTTTTCTGGAATTTCCCGATCTTCTGAAATATGGTGTCTTGACAGTCCTTTTTCCAGCAGAATCCTGACTCCGGCAGCAAATCCTCCAATGATCATCAAACATGTAAAAATGGAGGAAACAACATCAATATCATCTCTAAATATAAAATATATCAATGAATAACAGTAAATTATGATACAAAATAGTGATGCAAAATGGACGTATCAGTGGCCCGCGCCATGGGGGGTGTGGCCGCCCTCTGGCCCGTCTCTGCTTTAGACTCTGTCACGCTCCGGGAAAAATAGGAACTTTGGCTTTTATTTCGTCCAATTACGAAAATATTTCCTGTGTAGCTTTTTTGAAACACAAAAACAGCAGAATCAGGAACTGGCACTGTGGCATCTCATTAATAGGTTAGTTCTGAAAAATACATAAAAACGTCACGAAGTATAACAAAACACAAAGCAAATGGTGTATAAACAAACATAGAGCATCAAAAATTATAGATACGTTTGAGACGTATCATGGCCCGCAACACCTCCTCCACTGCTTTGTCCTCCGTGTGATCCACGGCCAGCGGTCATGCTCGGCGCAGCTCCGCGCCATCCGCTCTCAAATTTGTCATTGGCCGTCTCTCTTTGCCGCTGCTCCCGCCGATCTCAGAGGAGGAAGTAGGGAGCGTGGCGCACGGGTTACGCCGCCACGGGCATCGCGTCTCAGGTCACCGCGGAGCATGTTGCTGTGCAGTCAGGCGTGTTGGTTGTCCACAGCGGCGAGGAGCGCTGGCTCCACGCCATCTCAGAGTTCCTCCGTCTGAACCAGGTAGCCGGGATCGTCCACTTGCTCAATACTTTTCACATTTGCTGGTGGTTGCAGCGATGGGGTAACAAGACACCTTCCATAAGGCGCCCATGGGGTTTCTGTTGTTGTTCCTCGCCAAGATGTTTGGCATGTAAGAGCACTTAGCGTGTGTTTGGTTCCAAACCAAACCAGGGATGGAATTGGATGATCCATCTTTTGCTTGCGTTTGGTTATAATTAGAGTGGATGGTACGGTCCACCGGGAGGGAATATTCCCTTGAAATCATGGATCAACTCGTCCGCCAAAATCGGCCGGATCACCCCATCCACATTTTCCTAACCTCGTTGGCTCGAGTAATCTTCTCCCCACTCGTCCCTAATCCCTACTGCTGAGTTATCTTCATCGCCGGTGCGGCTAGGCGTGCAGCCCTCCCACTCAATCTCTCCACCTGCGCGCTCGCCTCGAGCTGGCCTGGTAGCCACAGACGCCTCCTCCTCAATGGCATTAGCAGGCGACGTAGGAGCTCCAGCTCGTGCCCCAGCAGATCGAGAGCAGCGAACTCACGCGCCGGCTGGCCGTGGAGGTCGGCGGCACGAGGCTGGCCATGGACAGGCGGTGGCGCGGGTGTGGGCATGGACGACCGGCGGCCGGGTCTGAGCATGCACGGGCTCCTCTATTTCCATCTCCATCAAAGGAACTTGCTAAACACCTGTTAACTACTGCTATTAAGCACCTATTAAGTACTGCTATTGAAGATTATAAGATAAGGATATTTCATCCAATCCCCCTCAAACTTTGAACCAAACAAAAAATAGGATCACTCCCATGTGAACCATCCCATCCTCAAAATGTTGACCATTCCATCCCATACATGATTGTCCATCAACCAAACAGACGCTTAAGATCTCTGCCTGTGTGCAGATGCTGAATAAAGATGATTGCGATTGATTTATTCGTTGGATCTGTAGGGAGCTTCAACCTGGTACGTAACTGGAAAATTTGGCCTTGGTTGTTATGTCCCACTGAAGGAGGAGACAAGCTAGCCGGGGCGATGTGTATCGAAGATTTAAATATTTGAATCTATTTCTGTTGAATACAAATCTTTAATTATCTGTATGTATTTCGTTGGTAGATCAGATAGTCAATTAATGTATTTCCAAATATGTTCATATATTCCTTCATATCTAATTGTTCTTATCATTTACAAAAGTTTTGCGTGCTTGTTGATAGTGGATCTAGAATCCAGATACATAAAAACTCATTTGTGTGATATCTGATACGTTCCTTGGACCAAGCCGACTGGGGTAGATCAGATGTTGAGGAGCGATCTGGAGAGTCGACAATGGCTTTGTAATTGCTGGGCAGACTACCACACTATTGGTGGGTTTGCTGGTCTTGGATTACTGATTTCGAGTGTTCATGCAGGTCCGGTGCATGTGAAAAGTGACTATGCTAATTTGATTTGTGAACCGTACAAAAACTTAGGCCATAAGCGGGACGTCTAGCACTAAAAGGGAACATGTCACGGGGATAATAAAAGATTGGTGAATTTTTCAGTCTTAAATTACTGGAAAGCGGATAGATAATATTTATCCGGTAAATTTGACCGCCGATGAAGCCAATGTCTATGGCAAATCAAATAGCTGAATACCTATCAAATTTGTAGATAGGTGGAACCAAAATACGGACTCGAAGAAAGTAACCCTATTTAAATAGAAAGGAGACACGAAATATGAATGGTTGATATACAGTGAGAAGCAAGATGAGCTATCGATACCTATGGCAAAGACTGTGGAAGACCAGTTTGTTACTCAGGATATAAATATAAAGCTACATTCAATTATTGTCTAGGTATTATATTATTTTTCGTAGCAACGCACGGGTATTCAGCTATTTCTGATAAATTTTGTTGTGTTAGTACTCGTCCAAATTAGCAAGCTCAAAGAAATTATATTGGTTAAAATCAAGTTTGCCGGCAAAAGTAAGAACACTTTGGTTAAGGTGAGAAAATTGCAAAATACCACCATATTTGGGGTTAGGGTTTTTAAAAACCACTATTTTCAGTTTATTCACAAAAAACCACCCGGTGGCCCTCTAATTTTCATAAAAAACACTGATCGCGCAGTTTAATTCCTGTGATGCTACTTCTGACAGGGATGGACAACCTGCAGGCTGACATGGTAAACGATTAACGATTGAAGGACACACAAGAGGCTAGTTTTATATTCTAGGTATTTTTGCAAAACTTCATGGGACCCACTTGTCAGCTCATGTCTCCACCTTTTTTCTCTCTCTATGAAAGTGGACCCGCATGTCATCCCTAACCTACCTCCCCCAATACCCACCATGGCCACACCAAAGCTCCCAGCGTCGCCCCACTCCCAGATCCTAGCGCCGCCTGCTCTGGTCGCTCCTAGCATCACCGCTCCGGTCGTCGGCCACGCGAGGTCATACGCATCTCCCCCACTTCTATCAGGTCGAGATCTGGTGGACGGAGCGACTCATTGCAGCCTCCCCAACCCTCCACCTCCCTCGCCGTCTAGCCCCGAGCTCGCCGTTGCCCGCCCGTAGCCGATCTCGTCGCCGCTTGCACCTGCCCGCGCTCACACCTGGCCGAGCTCGCCGGTGCCCGTCACTGGCCGATCTCTTCGTATCCGCCCCTGGCCAAGCTCGCTAGCGCCAAATCCTGGCCATAGCTGGCAGCGGTGTGTGTCAACGTGACAGCTATCAGGGAAAAGGAAGAGAAAGAAATGAATAAAAAGAAAAACAATTATGGAGAAAATTGAAAAATAGGAATTGGACACCGAATTAGAAAATAATATATGAAGGTGTTTTCGCAAAAATGCAATGACACGTTTTGCCGCATCAGCATTTAACACACTTAAATGATCGATCAGTGTTTTTTGTGACAATTAGAGGGTGCGCCATTGGTTTTTGATTTAAAAAAATAAAACTAGTGGTTTTTGAAACCCTAGCCTCAAATCTAGTGGCATTTTTTGCAATTTTCTCAGTTAAGGTTAGTTGAGGCCACGAACAACTGTTTGGTAGATCTGCCATTTAAAGCGTGTGCTTAGCATGTTAATTCCTAAATAATCTTGAAGTACATGATGTGTGTGCATGACGCTATATCGGACCGAGGCAGCCCAGATATTAAATATTGTGGAATACTCCTATAAGAAAAGTTAATTTTGTCAACGAATCTTCTCGTAATAGATTTTTTATACTTCCTCCGACCACTAATACATGCTCTGACATGATGTATTTAAACATGTTTAAGTGTTTAGATACATTATATTAAAGATAGGTATTAGTGGTTCGGAGGATACCTGAACTTGAATACCACACAACACAATAGTTCACCTCTCGAGCTTGGTTAGTCAGTCTTCGACGTGTCCAACAAGTTTTTGTGTGCTTTGCGGTGTTGTTGTGAAGTCAGAGCTGCGGTGGAGGTGTCCCTGCGCAATAATGATGGACAACTAGTGGATGACGGAGGACTCGGTCGGCGGCAAGCCTAGCATATTTTTCTTCCGAAGCTCGTCGTCAAAGTTGGAGCTGTCTTCTGTTGGCGTGTATGGCTAACTGTTGGCATATGGCCAGATCGGCCGGTGGTTGTGCTCAATATGATCGTGTTCCATGACGATATTGGTACATTTATATTGGTTTTTGGCCAATTCCCCGTAATGAACCGGTCAAACTCTCTTCTTCTTAATCAATAAAAATTACTCCCTCCGATCGGAAATAAGTGTCGGACAGTTATTTCCGATCGGAGGGAGTATTTGTTAAAAAAAAAGTTCACCTCCCAGGCCTTGTCCCCACCAGTCCCTAGGTCTGGCCGGATGCGAAGCGGGCGAGGGAGAGGAGCAGCCCGTTCGTGGGGCGGCGGTTCGCGCACCCCAACCGTCAGGGTGCCCACTCCCTCTTCCTTTATTGCCGCCGCCGCCTCCTCCTGCCCCTCCCCTTAAACCCACGCCGCGAGCCGAGGAGACCCTCGCAATGGCCAGCGATCGCCGCGGCGGCGGCGGCAGGCTTCCTGGCAACGGCGATTTCCCCGGAATGGCTGCTCATGGAAGAGGTGAGGGTTTACCCGTATCGTCCTCCCTGTTACTACCTTTTTCTTCAGTTGCGGATTCGTCTTCCTGCGTTTCGCTGCTTCGGGGATCGCTTGTTTCATGAGCGCTGAGGAGGGGGGTAATGCTGCTTCGTGTAGGCCGTGCGGAATTTGTTGTTTCGATTGGGTGCTTTGTTCATCTGATCGCTCGGTGCGATGGCGGTTGCTTGCTTGCATCTATTCGTCCCATCTCTGCAGATTTTTTCTATTCATATTATTGTGTGTTTGGGTGGAGGAAATTATCAGATCTAGCCATAAGTGCCGTCCTGAAAAAAATTACCCTTAACTTATCTGTTGGGTTTGGGTAAGACTCACCGCAATGATGTATTGTAGCCATTTTGGGCCATATTGCAATTGTTGGATGCATTGCAAGCGCATGTAAATACTGGGGTGGTCCTTGTTTTTGCCTGGCAACATGCAAAAAAAAAAAAACAGGTCTTCTTTCATTCACTGTTCACTGATTTGAAGATATGCAAAGCTCTAGTGAGTTGGAAGTTGGAAACTGGACAGTAACATACTGATTCACATTATTTTCTCAAACACATGAACATTACTAATTGCGATATGTTTTTGCTTATTTTAGGCTCAGTACCACTATAGGTATACAAATTGTGAACTGTTTGCTTTCTTGTTTGGCTGTTTCCTCCATACTAATGCCTAGTGTATTTTTGGTTAATTTCTCTTTTGTTTGTCAAAGTTGCGTCCAAGAAAATCGCAGCTACAAATAACCTTCCCTAAGGATTCTTGCCACAACTTAGGTTTAGAAACTAAACATCCAAGCCAGACTTTGGCTTCCGACCAGATAGCAACTTATATGTATTCGCCTATAAAAGATATATATCATGTATGCATATTATTAGTAAAGACATAGATACATGTATCAGTCAACAATTGAAGCTATGCATTAGCTTTTGGTAGACACTTCTATCACTATGAAAAGTCTGGTTCCTGTACAAGTACTGCTACAATGAAGGTTTATAGTGTTTTTTGTATGTAAGTCTGCAGCGTAGTTCATGCATGTACCATGTTCCTATCATTGTCACCGCACGTTGAAAACATATGTTTAGATTGTTCTATATAATCATGCACAATCATGTTCTGTATACAGGCGGCAGTTGGAAGAAGAAATCAGGGCAAGCAGCTGGGAGGGGACAATGGGCACCAGGGAGTTCATCAGCAAATGCTTCACCTACTATATCACAGCAAGCTTGGAATGGCAATAGAACCAGAGACAATCCCAGGCCACCATCACAAACAAATCGTAGAGAACCAGAAAGGCAAGCAGTACCAAACCCTGTTGTGACTCCACCTCTGGCAAATGGTTGGCAATGGAGGTCTCGACCATCTGGTCCTGAAAGCAACAAGGTTGATGTTCCCTCATCTAGTTTTGACCCTGAGATGGACAGTTCTGATGTCGAGGATTCATCAGACGATGATATGAGTGATGAGTACGACTCTGATGCAAGTGTAAAAAGTTTTAAGACTCGAAAAATGAACAAGTGGTTCAAAAGCTTTTTTGAAGACATCAATACCTTGACTGTGGAACAAGTACTTGAACCGACTAAGCAATGGCATTGTCCGGCGTGCAAAAATGGACCTGGGGCAATCGATTGGTTCAAAGGGCTACAATCTTTGGTGAAACATGCTAGTACAAAGGGTTCTAGAAGAGTTAAACTCCACAGAGAATTTGTAGCATTGATAGAAGATGAGATGTCTGGCAGGGGAACTACAGTGGTCCCATCTGGCGAGCAATTTGGGAAATGGGCCGGACTGCGAGGAGTCACTGATCGCGAGATAGTATGGCCACCCATGGTTATTGTCATGAACACCTTATTGGAGAAAGATTATGATGATGACAAGGTAATGTATTTTCTGCCTTCAGCTATGCCAAGCCCTTAACAACCTATTTTGCCTTTATATTTAGTGTTGTATCTTCAACCTTGTCTATGGGTAGTTGATGCTTTTTCTTTCTAGGTTTTGTATCTCTCTGCTATGTTTTCTTTGATATCTAAAATTTTGTATTCAGTTTTGGCAAAACTAAAAATTAAAGAACAAAAGTACTCCCTCTGTTCCATTATTATTGTTGTGGTTTTAGTTCAAATTTGGACTACAATCATGACATGAATTATGGAACGGAGGGATTATTATATTTTCTTGCCTATCCTTCCTAATCTTTCAAGAGTGCTTCGTTCTCCTCTTACACATGTGGCTCTTATGACAATTGTTATGCACTCTTCTTGCCTTCTTGGCATGGCCGCTGTTCATGAGTTGTCTATATCTTAGCTTGGTTTGAAGTTCATTTTACGTCGATTCGGGGTAGGACGTGAACTTCTTACATAATGCATATTTGTCTTTCAATAGTTGGTGAACCAGTTAAACTTAATGTGTATGTGTTTGATTGGTTGTTTTTGTAAAAGTACATCTTTAAAAGGATTAAATCAATGCCTCTGCATAATTTAACTGATTAATAGAATCCATTTGTTCCCACGAAGCAAAAGAACATCTTTAAACCTTTCAAGATTTCTACAATGCTGTTTGTTGTATTCTGATCCTGCTGTTCTTTGATGGTCTAGTGGTTAGGCATGGGTACCCAAGAACTCCTCGATTATTTCAGTGACTATGATGCAACCAAAGCACGCCATGCCTATGGTCCAGGTGGGCACCGTGGCATGAGTGTGCTAATATTTGAAAGCTCTGCCGTGGGTTATATGGAGGCAGAACGTCTGCATAAGCACTTCGTTGATCAAAATACAGACAGGGGAGCATGGCAGAATAGAAAGGCTCGGTTCTTACCAGGTGGGAAAAGGCAGCTATATGGTTTCTTAGCCAAAAAAGAAGATATGGAGGATTTTAATAAACATTGCCAGGGTATAACGTTTAACCTTTATTTTTACACTATGCCTTACTTTGTTATATTGTTTTGTCATAACAATATGCATCCCACACATGTTCCGGGCGGATTTTATGTTCTGTTATATATTTGAACATCCCATTTGGAGCCTATATATGAAAATGTGGCCTGCAAGTTACCTTTTATGCATCTATTGGGCAGGACCTTTAGTATATCATGATTTTCATAGCAGATACATTGCCTGTTGCACTATATTTTAAGTTAACTTATTTATTATATTTTTCAGGAAAGAGTCTTCTGAAATACGACATGAGGTCTCATAATGAGATGGTAGTGCTACAAATGAAACAAATGAGTGAAGAAAATCAACAGCTTCATTTTATGAAGAAAAGGATGATTAAGACAGAGCAATACAAAAAATCTGTAGAAGGATCGTTTAGTGATTTGGCCCAGAAATATCGAGAGATTATGGAAGAGAAGAAAGTCCTCATTCATAGAGTCGGAGAGAAGCACTTGGAGTATGAGGAAGAGGTAATGATTGCTTAATGATTTCCAAAGTATATGCGTGCGAGTGACTTGATTTGTGAAAGGCATATTCAACTTTGTAAAGAAATTTGCTGTTTGTTCCAGTTTGGTTTCATTTACTCTTTTTTTCTCACCATGTGTTTTTTTACTTGCAGATGAATTCCCAGGAGAAATTTTTCAATGATCAGATAGAAAACATTCGGAAGGCCATGGAGGAAAAAGAAAGTGAAATTGAGAAGTTACGTCAGGAAGAAAGTGCTGAATTTGAAAAGTTACTGCAGGAGCAGCGTTCTGAATTTGAGAAGTTGCTGCAGGTGGAGCGTGCAAAGGCTAGACAGTGTGATGTGGATGCTTGGACTACTGAAAACCGCATGCTAAGGTGGGTAACTGGCACTCAGTCGGACGAATTTGTGTCGTTCCATGACATGAGATATGATTGAATCGATGATTCCTCTAGATCAACCATGTCATGTACCCGTCTTCTCTAACTTATCTCAAAATTGTGAAATGCTATCTAATGTTTTATATAATCCTATTTACCCTGTGTAGGAAGGAACAAATACGTCATTTCATAGAATGCCCGATCAAGGACATAGAGGAGTTTGAGGCTGAAAGAGGTGAACTGATGAAAGCGCACGAGAAGAAGAAATTGGAGCTTGAGAAGGATCTAGATGCCGCTCTCATGGCTCTGATGGACAAACATAAAGCCAGACACCCTCTAGGCCTCCAACTCATGAAGAATTGAATCTGTATAGGAGCTGTCATATGGCAATTATCAAGAAGGCTGAAATGTAGGAATGGATCTAGATGCCGCTCTTGATACTTTGATGGAGAAACATAAGGCAGACACCTTCTAGGCCTCCGACTCATGAAGTTTTTTTTTTTTTTTGGATTAATACTCATGAAGAATTGAATCTGCAGGAGTGTCATATGGCAATGATCAAGAAGGCTGAATCTGTAGGAATGTTAAGTGCCGGTAGCATGTGCTAACATCGCCTCATAACTGCGTCAAAATCCGTTTTTGATCATATCCTATCTTCTCATATTATATTATTCTACTTCGAAAAATCGAAAGCAGTCTTCTAAACCTAGCTCTGGCGTTGTCTTTCATGTGCGTGAGTTGGCTTAGAATTACCTATGGCGGTTTGGTAACACACCACGCTAGGATTATTATAACTAATCATTTAAATTTGAGCCAGTGGAGTGCAGAAGCTCCGTAGTGCTCAACAAAATACCTTCATACGACAAGCACATCTTCATAATAGTCGTGATTACTCAAATCCCATGGATGAATTGAACGATTAACAGCTTTCATAGATGAGACTAAACAACTGACTGAACATTTTTGGCAATGCTCGTGCACCTAGGAATGCGCTATCGCTGAATGAATTGGGTGATTCTGTGTACTCATCTCAATCTCCAACTAGATAATTTACTCGATTATAAGACCAGAGGGCCAATTCTGAGTACTGAATAATGTCAAGTGCACGGCCAACTGAAAACTCGCAGAAAAAGATTGAACAAGAGTGATTGGCAGTTTTGGATGTATATAGTGAAAATTATGCGCTCTAGACAAGAACGGCCAAACATACCTGGGCTTTTTATTGGGCCGTGCCAGGTCGGGCCAGGCCAGAAAAAGCTGATACAAATAATGGCAGCCCGGGCCCGGCCCGGCCCAACTGGGCTGGAATTCTCAGCCCAAGACTGGCCCATGGAGACTATTTTCTGTCGGGCCAGGCCTTCCTAAAATCGCCAAATTTCCTAGCCCAGGCTCGGCCCAGCTGAACTGTTGGGCAGTTGGGCCAAGATTTCCAGCCTAGGCCCGACCTGACTACATCTTTTGGCCCGACAGACCGGGCCATTTTCGGGCCGGGGCGGCCGGGCCAAGCTGCTCATGCTCAGGTTTATGGCCAAACATGAATTTGTCAGTGGGAAAGAGAAGGCTACTGAAATAGAGGAATTATACCTGGACATCTTGTCAGGCCGGGCCGGGTCGGGCGGGCCAAAAAAAAGCCCGAGACAAAAATATGGGTCCTAGGCCTAGCCTGGCCTAACTGTCGAGCCAAAAATTCCAACCCAGGCCTGACCTGTTGAAGCATAATCTGGTCACGCCGTTGGGCCATTAGGCAGGGCCTTCCCTAAATATCCGAAAATCAGCACAGGCCTAGCCCATCTCGTTTGTCAAGCCAAAAATTTCAGCCTAGGCCTGGCCCGTCGGGCCAAAAATAGTAGTTGGGCCGGGCCATTTTCGGGCTGACCGGGCTGGGCTGCTCATGCTCAGGTCTAGAGGGAGTGATGTATTTTTTTCCCATATGTCATTTGAACATGTGTTCAACGTACCATATAGTTCTTAATTAATTTTTGTATGGAGTGCTATTCGCGCATAAAAGATGCATAGAATGGGACCGGTGGAAAATTTAAATTTGAAAATTTTCAAGTAGAGTGATTCGGATTTTTTTTGAAAATGGAACTTACGAAAAACTATTTTTAGTAAAAGTTCAGGTAATTCAAACTTTCGAATGTAAGAATATGTGAAAAATATATGTGTTCATATCCTTTGGTTTTTATAACATTTCATAGAAACAACACGTGTAATGCCATTGTGTTAAAAACACAAGTGCCCAAAAAAATGTTTCAGAGCCATTCATGAATACATGGCATGTGGCTTCATTCAGAAGTCAAAGTGTACTAAGTTTGACCGAATATATAGAAGGGAATATCAACCACTATAATGTTGAATAAATATATTATGAAAATATATTTTTATGATGAGTCTATTAATATATATTGATATAATATTGCAGATCTTTTCATACTATTGTACAGTATATATAGTTGGTTAAAGTTAAAAATCTTTGACCTTTCACTAAATTCATATACCTTGATGTTTTTCAAAAAATATACGGAGTACTTTGTTTTGCATAAAATTTGACATGAACACAATGTGCATCGTTTTAGGAACTGTTTTTAAGTTGGAATACTGAAATTTCAATACAGATATACGCATGCCTGTCTCCGAACAATAGAATACCTCCAGTAACAAATCGAGAAATGACAAAGAATGGACGCACAGACATATACAACCAGAAAGATGAAAAGACCATACAACGTCGTACTTATACACAAGTATACACAGCATGCAAGATATATGCAGCACATCGGCTGACCGGACGAGCACTGCATAGAATCAGACGTGGCTCTTGATGGCGTCGCTGTAGCCCGTGCGGTCGTCGTAGAACTTGGACCACAGCATGACGCCGCCGTACTTGGGCGAGCCCTTGATCAGCGGCAACACGCGCGACGTGAGCACGCCGGCGGGCACGAACCCAGTGCCCGCCGCGTCCTTGGAGGCCGGCAGTCCTAGGAAGATCTTCCCTGCCGGCACCGACTCCCACCTCTTCCATGCGTCCATGAATGCCCCGCGCCCCGCGTTGAACTGGCACTCCGGGTTGTTATAGAACTGCACCCACACGTAATCGAACAGTCCCGTGTTGATCGCGCCGCCATCCCACTCGTCAGGAAATGGGCACTGCGGCGCGGCGCTCAGCAGCACCTGCTTGTCGGCGTCGATGTTGTTGCCTAATTTCTTGAGGTCACTAGCGAGATTGTTCCAGAACTTTGCGCCGCCGAGCTCGATGTCGAAGTCGATGCCGTCGAGCACGGCGTCGCCGAGGGGCCGGGACGACGACGTGCCGCGAAGGTAGTTGTTCCAGAGGTACATGGCGACCTGTCGGGCGTCGGCGGGAGAAGAGAGGCCGTAGCTTCCGTCGCCGCCGCCGATGGAGAGCAGGACCTTGACGCCGCGGCTCTGGCACGACTTGATGTCCTTGCTCTGGCTTTTACAGCCACCCGACGATGCGTCGCAGTGGCTGCCAAGGTCCAGCTGCGGCCTCTGGCCTTTGCCGAACTTGGGGAGGAAAGCGAGGATGACGAACTCGTAGTTTCCGGACGCGCACGTCTCGGCTAGCGACGCCTCGCCGTCGTTCTGGCCCCAGTAGACGGCGATGCTGCCGGCGTGGCACGTGGCGAGAAGCGCCACTAAGAGGGTTGCCGTGAGCTGGAAGGGGGTCAGAGCTCGGTTTGCCATGGCTGGCATCAATCGGAGCGTGCCTAGCTGCTAGATGCTCCAGTACTGCAGTGAAGAGAGACCCTACTCAGGCAGTGAGGTGTGCTCCGTATTTTGAGTTGTGATACGGCTGCGTAGGTGCGTTTTTATAGTGGCTCCGTAAGTGTCTCAGCGTCGTGCAGTCGTCGATGCTGTTTTTAAGTAGGAGTAGATTTCGTGCCGTCCCACGTCCGCTCCTGCATCTGAAATTACCGTGAAGTTGCGGTCAAGTAAGCTTAGGGAAGCATTTCCTTGCAGCTAGTATGAGAACATGATTAATTTACTCGGACTGATCAACGGTTCACCAAAGACTAGTGAAGCAGAGTACGTGCGTTCAAATCACAAACACTCCACCGTATTAAACTAGAACGCCAACAGAAAATTGCGCCTTCTCCTCTGTTCGATGCCTGGCAGAACGCATGTACAAAGTCTTATACAGTTGTGTTTTTTGTTCACTAGTCTTATAGTAGTGTAGTTGATGATTTGTTGCGGCACGCAGTGCAGCTAGTTTAATTATTTGCTGCTTGAACCAACCTCAACGATGGCTAATGCCAAAAGGGCCAAACATATTTCCAATGCTGCTGAAAAAGGGAATAGCGGCATTCCTACTAAATTTGGTGATTTTGAGTACTCATCAACAACAACTTCATGAAAACTAATACCGGCAAGGTAGGAACCGATTGTTTTTTGGAAGTTCAGCTAAGGTGACGATCAACTGCTCGGTAGAATGCCATTTGAAAATGGTCTCACTGTATTAGTTCATTAATCTTGAAGTACACACTCGTTTGTGCCGCTTGCGCACCATATCGGATCACAAGGTTCTAAGAACATATCCCCGCAAAAAAAGGTTCTAAGAACATATGAATTGTGAGAAACAACATATTTTTTGACACCCAACCATGTCCGAAAACAGTGGTGATCCTTGAACTTGAATACCACTTAAAATCCTTAGGGCATCTTTGATTCATTGAAATATTGGAGGAAATATGAGAATAGGCAATTTTCATTTGGTGACACTATTCATCCATTGGTTCGAAGGAATGGAGCATACACAAAGTGGAGGAAATTTTCATTTGGCTTATGTTTCATAGGAAAACAAAGGAACTCTACAATCCACTCAAACCTCTTTTTTACATTCCCTATGCACAAATAATGAGGCAAAGGCCATGAATTGCATGATAATGACCTAATCTTACCTTTGTATTTATTTAAGGGGAGTGTTGGGTGTCCCCTGGGGGATAATTCCCCCAGATTCCCCTCCTCCATGCGACACATGTCCATTTTTCTTAAATTTCCACTTTTCTTCTATGTAGCAAAAAGTAGTCCTGCCTTTGTTCTATGTAGCAAAAAACGTTTCGTTCAGAAAAGCAAAAGAAACAGACCGACTCGCCGGAGACATGGTAGCAAAAAAATGATGCTATTGTAGCAAAAAAAGATCTCGCCAGAAAACATTGTTGGAGACTTCCCGGAGAAAAAAAGAGTACAGATGTAGCAAAAACCAATTTCACCGGAGACTCTTGTCGGAGACATGGTAGCAAATTTTTGTACTAATGTAGCAACCCTACAAAATGGTTGTAACAAAAATAATACAGATATTTAGCAAAGTTGTGCTTGTAGCAGCAAAAAAATCATAAATCATGATTTCCAATAGTAGCAACACGACGCGCCGTTGGAAGCAGCTCCGGCCATCGTTGGTAGCATCGCCGCCTACTATTTGTAGCACCTCTGCCTAGAGATGGTACCAACACTATCGACCAAAATGTAGCACTACCATTCGCCTATAGTAGCACAGTCGTCGACTCAGGGTAGCATCGATGTTCTTCGTATGTAGCATCGCAATGAAAAGACAAAGATGGCCACAATGCCAGGTCAAGGATGTCTGAGCACACACACGTTGGCGCCCATCTCCGGCAGCGGCGGAAGGTGCATGGAGGGGACAAAGGCGGTGCGGTGTTGTGTGCCCTAGATGGGGAGAGGTGAGGCCAGGGATGGTGGCATGTGCGGCGGCCTCCTATGGTGGCCTCCCCATCCCACAGCAGCGTGTGAGCTAGCCTCCTTCTCCCACGGCGGTGCATGTGGTGGCATCCCATGGCGGCGCATGAGCCCGTCGACGACCTCCCACGGCGGCGCGTGAGCCTGTCCCGACCTCCCACGGCGGCGCATAAGCCGGCCGACGACCTCCCCTGTCTCTCGTGTCTGGTCATGGCGGCCATGTGCAAAAAATTATGGTGAACAGGGGGGGGGGGAGGAGGAAGGAGCGGTGGGGGTCCTAGCGGGGATCGATCAACGGCGACACAGCAGGTTGGGGGAGACGCGCAACATGGCAGCCTAGGGCAAGGGCGAAGTGGTAGGCGCGGCGTAGGATGTGCGGCAAGGAAGAAGATAAGGATCGCTGCCTTGTATCCCACAGGGGATCGTAAGCTTTTTTTCCTTTATTTAAACCTTGATATAATTATTCTTTTCAAAATTTCCTTGTTTTTCCTATTCCTCCGAATCAAACACTAGCTCACAAAATTCATGTGTTTTTTCAATCCTTTATTTTGCACATAAAATCCTATCCTATTCCTATGATTTTCCTATTTCTACACTTTTGGAATCATGTAGAACAGTTTGGTTCATGTGTTATCCCAATGTGGTTTGATTGATGACACGTGGAACACTCTCAATAAATATCTAAGATAAATCAATGAAAGAAATCAAAATAAAATAAGTTGAAAGATTACAAAAAAATTGGAAGATGTATTACATGGGAGAAAATAGCGAATCAGGAATAGTGAATATTAAAACAAAAAAATAAACCATGCAGCACATCCTAAATAAACTACGAATATGATATCGAATAATAGGATTGAAGAAAATAAGAAAATTCGTAACCATATTACTTACTACTCTATCCATCCCATAATTCTTGGTGCGATTGTAGTTCAAATTTAGAGAGAGTAATATTTATCGATATAAGGCCAATATACAAACCTCCACACATGAAAAAACACGCTTGCACTCCAGACTACCCAACCTCCATATCCGCCCTTGCACTCACCTAGAGATTCACACCGCTATATATATGGCTTTTTAGGGAACAACTATATGTATGTAGTATATAGCGGATAGGAAAATAGTGGGCTACCATGGTGGCTACTTATGCACCCACCAGCAGCCCTTGGATGACATATAGGGAGCATAAGATAGCGTCCCCGGGAGCACAAAAATTAACGTTCGTTCCAACGCCGTCACACTCGTTTCCCCACCGGAAACAACATGCAGCTCTTCCATTCATCTTGCCATCCACCAAACCATGCACCACAAACATTGTTCCACCCAGGGCCGGGCCGGCAAAATTTTGGGCCCTGTGCCAAACTTTAAAATAGGCCCTAACTAAGTATCAAAGTGATAAATTATAATCAAAGTATATATGCCATAATACCTTACTCCTTTTGTTTCTTGATGTAAAATATATTATTAGGTTTAAAAAAAACACTCAATATGTAGGGTGTACTGTGGGTTAGGCTTTTGTGTTGATAGAATTTTACCCCTATCGGAAGGTGAACATATCTTTTTTTTTAAAGCAAATCAACGCTGCATGCTGCAACAAATCAACATGTAATTCTCACACTCGCTCACTAGGTGCCCGTTTGAGTTTAAGCCACAAATTAGGGATGGGAGCCATTATTAGTGATTAATGCGCATGCAAAGTAAACAGGGGCTTGCATGTATGGAGAGCGGAAACGCTATGGAGAGAGAGAGACGAGAAACTGTCGCACAATAGGAGGAATTAATGACGCAACAAGGCCTCTCGGGAGAGAGATCTAGGATTTGAGAGGCAACGTACTACAAGGATGATTGGTTTGGTTCCGAAATTAGTGGAAAAAAACTGATCACGAGCTATCTCTTAGCTAATTTTCCTCCTCTCATGAAACTGATAGGGCGCCATATAAGGCAGATTCGAAAATTAGGGGCCCCCAGAATTTCGGGGCCCTGTGCGGCCTGCATCGGCAGCACACCTGCTGGCCCGGCCCTGGTTCCACCACAATCTCTCATCCATGTAGCATGACCACCGCCCACCATGGTTTC
This sequence comes from Dactylis glomerata, assembly GCA_007115705.1. Classification (NCBI taxonomy): domain Eukaryota; kingdom Viridiplantae; phylum Streptophyta; class Magnoliopsida; order Poales; family Poaceae; genus Dactylis; species Dactylis glomerata. The sequence goes on along the minus strand of QXEO01000923.1, from coordinate 2,214,870 downwards.
TCATCCACCCACAACCACAAAAAGCTCACCACGGTTTCATAGCATTTGCACCACCATCACAAGTTTACCACACCTCCATAGCCATGCACACCATCCATCATGCAAACGACCCTTTTTTCTGTTTCAGTTTTCATCCCCGCTTCTATTTCCTCCTAAATTTCTTGTATCGTCGTCGTTTGTAAAATTCCCCCCTCGTACCACCTCATAGCTTCCTCCCAAGGCTGCTAAAAAATCACAAAAGATCTGCGAGGGGAGTCAGTCCGAATTGTATGTAATCATCATCCTTAACACAACATTTCCATTTTTTCTGAATTTTCGTTTTTGTTGTTTGCGTTTGAAACCCTACTCCCATGCTTATCCCTTGTGTTGATGCTACGATTATCTTATGCTGCATCCTCTTCTGGTCACCTTTTTTGTGCAGGATCGATGCTGAAGGGGATGCTGAGGCAGAACCAGTGGTTCTGAACAGCCCCGGAGCTGTTCCTGGAACTGGACATAGCGCGGGTGCCTACATTGTCATGACCTCTCCACGCCCCGCTGATGAAGATAGCAACCAAGCAGCCAACGGAACCCGTCTTCTTCCTACCGCCACCGCCAACAACATCATGCACTCACACCTAGCCGACGACGACGACGAACCCGAGGTGCCTTCAGATTGCGACATGGACGAGCACCCATCTCCATTAGCTCACGAGCAGGTAGGTTACAAAATCGCTAACGACGCTGTTTTTGCCATCTTCTAAGAGCATGTCTAACAGGTCCCTCAAAACGTACGGGCCCCTTATAATTCCGGCGGGATAGGGGGTGAGGGCGAAAGCCGCCATCTAGCAGGGCCCGTCAAACCCACCCCGCCGCCCCCTACAAATACAGGGTGAGGGTGCGAGGGGGTCCAACCCCTCACTCGCAACCCTAGCCCCGCCGTGCGCCGCCGCCAGCACCTTCCTACTCCGGCGAGCAATTCCCAGCACCTTCCGCCCCGCATTTGCACCGCCGCGAGCATGAGCGGACAGCGTCGAGGCTCCCTGTCGCCCGCCGCCGGATCGAAGCCAGAATCGGTGGAGGAGGCGTGGCGTCGCCACTGCAAGTACTCCGCCGCTGGGAGTCGGCGTGCGGCGTGCAAATACGTCCACTCTGAGTGGATGCCGCCGTCGCTCCGGGACTTCGCGGAGGGCGGCCGCTACTACAAGGTCGACCCTCCGTTGAAGCCGATGAGCGGCGCCGATTTCGAGAAGTGGCGGCGCCGGTGGGAGCAGGCCATCGCCGCCGTCAATGAGCTCATGGCTCGGGAGGCCGCCGCCACCACCCCGCTCGTCATCCTCGACGACTAGGCTAGCAATGTAGAAGTCGCGATCCAGTAGGATCGCGCAATTTTGTATATCCCTATCTATGATCAATGAAGAACTATCTATGCATTTTCCTGGGGTTTGCTTTTTTAAAATATACGGGGTGAGATAAGGGGTCTGTTAGACGGAAACGAAGAACTATCTGTTAGTGGCGACCAATTTTCCTGATACAGGGCCCTCTACTCGCGTTTTACGAGGCAGAAATATAAGGGGTCTGTTAGACATGCTCTAACCATGGTGATCATATTTCTTACAGGGCGCGTCGTCGACGAACGGGGAAGACTCTGACTTTGAGGCTTTCTATGTCCCTGATGTCGTCGAGCATGCCTACCAAGCCCGGCCATCAGCACCACCTATCCCGGCAACACAGCTGACGACGGCCATCCTCCAAGACGGCGATGTCACGACTGCCGCTGTCGGGCTCGGGAAAGACGGCCAGCGGGTCAATCGTTCCACCCAGATCGACCAGGAGGGCGACAAAGAAGATGAAGATTTCTGCATGGCGGTCCGCGAATCGCTGCGGACTAAGCTGGAAGAAGATTCTCGCAACGAGAGGATTGCAGAAAACTTGAAGATGAACAGAGAGGTGGACATTTGGCTGGCCGCACTTAGCAAGGTGCCAGATACAGATAACGATCTTGTCAAGAAGGAACACGAATGGCTGGTCGATACACACCCCTCTTCCTCCAAAGGAGAGATTGTAGTTCTCTCTGACAGCGAAGATGATTAGAGAGAATGCAGACAGGCATCTGGCCACCAGTCTTGATTGTTTTATCTAGCTTTTCAAGTTGTTGCAAAAAATGTACCTTGTATCTGCATCTCCCAGGCATACTAATGGCCACATCGAGAGCCCTAAATCTAATTAAGAAGCGTCCCTTTTTTCAGATAAATGATTCAAACATTCTGGAAATTCCGAACTAATTTCAACTGGCAGGCTCCGATTAAGCGTAACTATGGTTGGAAGCAGGCCGAACGGTGCACCTGTATTTTCTTTCAGCATTACGCATCCGCCTTTTCAGTTTTTTGTTTATAGATCGAGTCGTGGATCTGGTTAAGTTTATTTGTATTAAAAACGATTGTCCACCCTGCAGTATACTCACACGGGGGCGATAGGTTGCAGCAAATTTCCACACGAGCTGGCGTTTCCTAGTCGTCGGACAACAACTTATATAGGATGGAACACGGCTGTAGCGCGGGAAAAAGAGAAACAATAGCAACGCGGGCAAGTGAAAAATGTTTAGCATCGTGGAAAAAGGGCGCCAAACCACTAGACCACACGTCTCCCAATTTGTGTCACCGCGCACGGCCTAGCTCAGTGGATGGAACATTTGCACCGTCCATGGTCTAGCGGCATGGTCGTTTGGCATGGTGAGAGCAAAGCACCTAACCATCCATTTCACCACACATATGTCCTTTCAATGAGCGGTTTCGTTGCATGCAAACATTCATTAGACGCCGTTACTAGAATTGGAACCCGGGTAGATTGCATCCTACGCAATGTATTATATTGCTCTCCATATCCAACGCCTAGAACCCTATGCACAGGTAGCCACCGTGGTAGCTAATCCGCGTTGATAGCGGATATACTAACGCTATATGTATGTAGTGCGGGTATATTTGCAGTATCATTTCAAGGATGCATGTATTCCGCTCTGGTGGGCCACCACCTATATAGACATGTGTTTTGGGTTTATTTCTTGTTATAAAAAAACTTAGCTTATAATATATGGACTGATGAAATTTATGATTCGTTAGTTCCAATTTTGGGAAAGCTTTTATTGCAATCGCAATTCAAATTTCAAAATGTGATTATTCACGCATTTTTGGATTTTGAACATGAAATTATCATGCAGATGGCGATACGAATCAAACTCTTCTAAAGCTTCATATATGGGTAAATGAAACATATTGTGGAGATGGTGATATCAAATGCAATCTCTAAGAAAACGTTTTCCTGCAAAGTAAAGGATAAAAGATGTGGCCGTGCAACTTTTTGCATCTAGATCTGAACATATGTCATTCCAGAGTAGGATATATGCACCATTCCAGGATCTTGCCAAGAAAAAGAACACAATCACCAGCTCTTGCAGGAGGAATAGCATGTTAATAGTAGGATTCCCATATAATTTGTACCCAAGACAGATCTTGATGATTAAAGAACTTGCGAAGATATTAAGTAATAAGGATGAGAGTTTTACCTATGGGTACACGGCCCATATGAGCACGATTTTATACCCATGAGCAGTATTCATATAGTCTACCGTCAAGTTGGGTAGAGAAAAGGTACAATGTTTGTAACTGTAGGTATTGCCCAAACTCTACCATATTTGACCCAACGTGTACTGTGTAGTTCTTTTATTGAGCTGAGACCTTTTTTTTTGTCGAATGTGATTATAAGATTACGGTAATTTTATGTACTTATTTTATCGAGTTCAACTAATTGTGTTTTGAGATCTACTAACGCGCAACATACAGTATTCGGGCCCCGCGTCGCTCCGCTCTGGGGCGACTCGGGCGGCGCCCAAACCCTAGCGCCCGCCGCCGCCCTCTCCCATGCTCCTCCCCTTCTCGCCGCTACCTGAGGAGACCGCCGAAAGCGGCGTGGTCGCCGAGGAAGGTAGCGGCAGGGATCTCGTCGCCCTGCTCTCTCGCGGGGGACCCTGGCGTTCGAGGCGGCGGCCTCTGGTGGTGTGGCGGCGCTGGCTTCCGGCGAGCAGCGTCGATGATGCTGATCTACTCTCTCGGCTGTGTGGACGGCGGGTTGGTGGAGGTCTGGGCCGTGGTGCGAGGGCCGCATCGTCGGGTCCCCGGTCTAGATCTGAAGATGGTGGCTTCCTCTTCTAGCGCGCCCTACCCTGCCGGTGCGGCTCCCTGGTGGCCTTCGGTCGCCGGATCTGTCGCCGGCCTGCTGATACGTCTCAAACGTATCTATAATTTTTGATGCTCCATGCTTGTTTTTACACCATTTGCCTATTGTTTCGTTACACTTAGTGGCATTTTTATGCATTTTCCGGAACTAACCTATTAACGAAGTGCCACAGTGCCAGTTTCCTGTTTTCTGTTGTTTTTGTGTTCCAGAGTGATACACAGGAAATATTCTCGGAATTGGACGAAACAAGTTCCTGAAGTCTTATTTTACCCGGAAGCTTCCAGAGATCCGAAGGAGAGTAGGAGGTGAGGGACCAGGGGCCCACACGCATAGGTGGCGCGGCCAGCCCCTGGCCCGCGCCACCCCCGTGTGTGGCCGCCTGGCCCCTCCTCTGACATCGCCCCTTCGCCTATAAAGACCCCCCGACGAGAAAAACCTAAGGACCCGATCAGATTTCCAGAACACATCGCGATCCGCCGCCGCCGTCGACCCGAAGATCGGGAGGGTCCAGAAGCTCTTCCCGGCACCCTGCCGGAGAGGGGAATCGCCACCGGAGGTCTTCTTCATCGCCATGCTTGCCTCCGGAGCGATGAGTGAGTAGTCTACCTTGGACTATGGGTCCATAGCAGTAGCTAGATGGTTGTCTCCTCCACTATGTGCTTCATGTTTAGATCTCATGAGCTGCCTTACATGATTGAGATCACCGTTATGTAATTCTACATGTTTGGTTTGTTGGGATCCGATGAATATTGGTGTTTATGATTAAGTTGCTGTACTGAATTATATCTTTTGTTATCTCTATGTTGTTTATGATCTTGCATGCTCTCCGTTGTTAGTAGCTATCTTGGCCGAGTAGTTGCTAGTGACTCCAAGAGGGGGTTTCTATGCTCGATAGTGGGTTCATGCCTCTATTTCACCTGGGGGAGTGACAGAAACCTCTAAGGTGGTAGATGTGCTGTTGCTACTAGGGAGAAAACAACATTCATATGCTCAAGGGCATATGCTTTGTTTACATTACACACTTTGCTTAATGCAATTATCTGTTGTTCGCAACTTAATACTTCTAGGGTGTTCGGATTGATATCCCAGGGAGTGGATTATTAGTCATAGATGCAGTTGGATGGCGGTCTATGTATTTTGTTGTAATGCCCAGAGTAAATCTCATAGTGATCTTCTTGACATATCACGTTATCTTTATTCTATCAATTGCCCAACTGTAATTTGTTTACCCAGCATGTGTTATTTTATCTATGGAGAGACACCACTAGTGAACTGTGGACCCCGGTCCTATTTCCATCATATTGCTATCACCTGTTTACTTTACTCGTACTGTTTACTTTACTCGTACTGTTTACTTTACTCGCATACTATATTGTTTTCCACTCGATACACTCATAACCTTTGTTTCAAGCAAACCGGTGAGATTGACAACCTCATCGCAAGTTGGGAACAAAGTATTTGTTTGTGTGTGTGCAGGTTCCACAACACCTTCAGTCGCCATTGTCTCTCTTCTCCTGTTCGATAACCTTGGTTTCTTAAACTGAGGGAAAACTTGCTGCTACACTCATCATACCTTCCTCTTGGGGTTCCCAATGGGCTGGTTATCCACCACGCACAAGGACAGTCTGCTCCCACGTCAACTATACACCACCACACGCAGCAGCTATTTTTTTGGCGCCGTTGCCGGGGAGGAGAGAAGACTTCTGCGAGGGGAGTTCTTCGCACACACATTCTTTACTTTGTTACTGTTTTGCTTTACTTCATTTATTTTACCTGCATTGCTTTTTATCAAAAACCCAAAAAAAATTAGAATCCTTGGTAGTTGTTTTTACTTGTTTACTTTCGTTTTGCTGAAATGGCCAATCCTGAAAACACCAAGTTGTGTGACTTCACTAGCACGAACAATAGTGATTTTATCTGCACTCCTATTGCACCACCTATTCCTGCTGCAAACTTTTATGAGATTAAGCCTGCTTTATTGAACCTTGTTATGAAAGAGCAATTTTCTGGTGCTAGTACTGAAGATGCTGCAGCTCATCTCAACAATTTTGTTGAGCTATGTGAGATGCAGAAATATAAGGATGTTGATAGTGATATTATTAAGCTCAAGCTGTTTCCTTTTTCTTTGAGAGGAAAGGCTAAAGATTGGTTGTTGTCTTTGACTAAGAATAGTATTGATTCATGGGCTAAGTGTAAGGATACTTTTATTGGTAGATACTATCCTCCTGCTAAGATTATATCGTTGCGTAGCAATATTATAAAGTTTACTCAGTTTGATAATGAACATGTTGCTCAAGCTTGGGAAAGAATGAAATCTATGATAAAGAATTGCCCCACTCATGGACTGACTACTTGGATGATTATCCAAACTTTTTATGCAGGACTGAATTTTTCTTCAAGGAACCTACTTGATTCAGCTGCTGGAGGCACTTTTATGTCCCTTACCTTGGGCGCCGCGTCAAAGCTACTCGACAACATGATGGTAAATTATTCTGAATGGCACACCAAGAGAGCTCCACAAGGTAAGAAGGTAAATTCTGTTGAGGAAACCTCTTCCTTGAATGATAAGATTGATACCATTATGGCTATGCTTGCTAATGATAGGACCCATGTTGATCCTAATAATGTTCCTTTGGCCTCTCTGGTTGCTCAAGAAGAGCATGTTGATGTGAATTTCATTAGAAACAACAATTTTAACAACAATGCTTATAGGAACAATTTTGCTAGTAACAATTATAGGCCGTATCCTTCTACCAATGGTAATGGTTATGGTAATTCTTATGGTAATTCCTACAACAACACTAGGGCCGCGCCCTCCGAGCTTGAGGTAATGCTCAAGGATTTCATCGGTAAGCAAACTGCTTTTAACAAGTCTGTTGAGGAAAAGTTAGGCAAAATTGATATTCTTGCTTCTAAAGTTGATAGCCTTGCTCATGATGTTGAACTTCTAAAATTAAAAGTGTTGCCTAATGATGTGAAAGAGAACAATGTTTTTGCTACCGCTAATGCTATCCAAGTTGGAATTGATGAAAATATTAGATTGTTAGCGGAATTGCATGCCAGGTGGGAAAGAGAAGATGAGATGGCTAGAGAGATGAAGGTATGTACTATTACTACCTCTAATGATGTTGCTCCTACTGCTAGCAATCCTCTTACTTTGATTGGTGTAGAGAAAACTCCCGCTCCTTGTGTTAAAAAGCCTAAAACTGCCAAAACTTTTTCTCAAAAGAGTGCTGAAATTTTTCGGAGTGTGGGAGATGATAACTCTATTTCTTTTAATGATTTTGATGTTGATGGCTGCAATATATCTGAAGTAATTTTGTTCTTGCAAAATCTTGCTTTGACTCCCAATGCTAGCTCTTTAAATATTGCTTTTACTAAGCATATTACCAATGCTCTCATAAAGATTAGGGATGAAAAGTTGAAGCAAAAAGCTTCTGTTCCCAAGAAGTTAGAAGATGGTTGGGAACCCATCATTGATATGCATGTTAATAGTTATGATTGCCATGCTTTATGTGATCTAGGTGCTAGTATTTCTATCATGCCTAGAAAGATTTATGACATGCTTGATTTACCACCGCTTGAAAAATGTTATTTTGATGTTCCTATTGCTGATGTTGCTAAGAAGAAACCTTTGGGAAGGATTAATGATGTTCTTATTGTGGTTAACAATAACCTTGTTCCTGTTGATTTTCTTGTTATGGACGTTGAATGCCATGCTTCATGTCCTATTATTTTGGGAAGACCCTTTCTTCGAACTGTAGGTGCTATCATTGATATGAGGGAAGGCACTATCAAGTATCAATTCCCACTTAAGAAAGGTATGGAACACTTCCCTAGGAAAAGAAAGAAATTGCTTTTTGACTCTATTCTTAGAGCAAATTATGATCTTGATGCTTCATCACTTGATAATACTTGATTCGCAATTTTCTGCGCCTAGCTCAAAGGCGTTAAAGAAAAGCACTCTTGGGAGATAACCCAATGTTTTCTTTTCAGTACTTTTTCTTTTATTTGAGTCTTGTAAGTCATTACTACTGTAATGACCGCTCCTTATCTTGTTTATTTCGTTTTTGTGCCAAGAGAAACCTCTAATTTGAGTGAGGTAAAGATTTGGGGATGTTGCTGTCCTGAAACTGTTTTCGGTGCTGCACCGTAAAAATTCGTGAAAATTCTCTGTTTATCTTTTGGACCTGCGATTTCTTGTGCATATGCCCCAGGTTATATCCAAACTTTTCTTAGTTGAACACTTTTTGATTTGAGCAACAGAAAATCCTTCAAAAATTCGACCTTTGTCAGCTGTTCAGTTTTGACAGATTTCTGCCAATATTTGTGTTTGCCACTTTATCGCTTTCTTTTGAGTTCTTTTGATCATGGAACTTTTGGGGAGGTTGCTACAGTAGTATATGCTATATATGAGGTGGTTTTGAGTTGAAACCTGAAGCAAATAGAGGATTGATTATATGTTATGCTTGCACTAATGTTGCTAATAGAATTGTGTTTAGTTTTGTATGAAGGAAGTTTTCAAGTGTAGGGATTGGAGAATGATGAGATGAGTTGAAGAATGGACAAAAGCTCAAGCTTGGGGATGCCCATGCATCACCCCAAGAAATATCCAAGAAGTACAAGCGTCAAAGCTTGGGGATGCCCCCGAGGCACCCCTTCTTCATCGGCAAAAATCAGGTCACCTTTCAAAACACTATATTTTTATTGCTTCATGCACTATGTGTTTTTCTTGGAGCGTCAGTTGTTTTAGTTTTCTTAGTTGTTTAGTTTGTTTGTTTGCTGCAATAAATGGTTGGACCCCAACAAATTTTCTTTGGAGAAGATGTACTCGTTTTCATTTGCCAAGAACGCTCAGTTTTTCACTCTTATCGTTCATCGTGCGTTCTTCTTTTTCTGCTACTGCTTTTGGTTTTCGTTTTCGCCTTGATATGCATTCAGACCTTGTCATATCTTTTCATCAAGGTGTATTTTTGCCTCTGATCTTTATTGGTTTTCATCAAAAGAGGTGTTTATAAAAAATTTAAATGGTGTTGGAAAAGAGAAAAAGCTTTGTGCAAAATAGTGGTACAAGAAGGAGCTTGTGTAGACTGCGGCTTAGGCTTTTTCATGTCATGCTTGATGTCTTTTTGATAGTATGCTTAGTGGTTTTGCTGTAGCATGACTTGTCTCAAATAACTGAGATTGCTTAATGAGCCTTTGAAAAAATCATGCGTTGTTTTTATTGTATGGAAGCATTATTTTGGTTTTCTCCTTGATGCTTTATTTGGGTTGACTTGGCGCATGCTCACACATGTTAGACTCTCACAAAGTCGCCAATAGCCTTCATGATCATTTAGTTTTTGACTTTTGATGCCATCTTATGCTTCTTTTAATGTCGCTTTGTCGCTTTGCATGATTATGGCCATTATTGCTCTCTTAGTTGGTCGCTCCCAGTCTTTTGCTAGCCCTCGCCTTGTACTGAGTATGAGCTCTACTCGTGCATCCAACTCCTAAAAGCCAAAGTTTTCCAAAGTGTCCACCATACATACCTACTAGCAATTTGCTATTCCAAGTAAATTTGACTTGCTTTTATTTTCTCTTCAAATTAAACTCTTACCAGTGTTATGCGAAACTCGGTTAGTAAAGCTCTCACGAACCGGAAGGCACACTTTACTTTTTCCTGTTCTTAAAAATTTGACATTGTGGTCTCTTATGTTGAGTTGTTATGCTTGCAAGTTGTAAGTTGGATTCTAGCCCAGCCATGCTGTCATGGGCAAACTTTCAACATTGCACTTCTTATTTGAGTTGATATCGTGATCTTTTGTTTATGGATGTCCGCGGTGTGAAATGAATTGGGAATCTTGTAGGGATCATGGAGTTTGTATATGTGTTAGGGAAACGCCGGGCCGCCAATCTAAGCCATGCATAATTCATGGTGGAAATTTGCAGCATACCCATGGTGAACATTCGACGACGTATCTCACAATAAAAAGCTAAACAAAAGGCAAATAAAAGAGATGTCGAGGTGTTCATTGTCTGCTTGTCCTGTCATTTTGGTGTGGGCTTGTTCCATGTCATCGGGCACGGAGGTACCCCATTGGCGGTTCTCAATGATATGCATATACTTACAATGACAAGAGCCTTGCTTGGGACTCTAAGTAAAGTAGCATGAGGTTTGGGTACTCGTATTCACGGGGCACGAGGTTTTCAACTTATGATTTGTCAAGCATATGCAACATAATTGTTCTCGCATTAACTTTAACCATTCAAGATGCTTATGATGGGGGCAATGAGAGCTCAAAGCCGGTAAGTACCATAATTTTTGAAGGTTATAAAACTTGCAATCACTGCTTCCCTCTGCGAAGGGCCTTTCTTTTACTTTTATGTTGAGTCACCACCTTCTTTCTTTATGCACCATTAAGAGAGCATAGTTGTCATTCTTAGTGTGATATGCATTATCCCAAAGTTCATTGATTGATTCATATTGTTGGTTTCACTTGTTCTTAAATTATTTGTATCTAGTCGCCCTCTTAAACTTGAAGGTGTCCTATGCATTTATGTTTTGCTCTCTTTGAAGGACAAGCTGAAAACCATTTGTATGTTTTTCCTTATGATTTGAACACACGTTTGACTTTCATTGTTTCATTTTCATGATCTTTTGTTTGCGTTCATTTGCATGTTTATAACATGGTTGCTAAGTTCTTATTGTCATGATTATATCTTCATGCCTATGTTTTAAGTTCTATTGATCCCAGCTCACCAATGCTTACATATATGATCAAGATTGTGTAGGTGCATGTCACCTCAAAAATTATTCTTTTGTTATCACTTACCTACTCGAGGACGAGCAGGAGTTAAGCTTGGGGATGCTTGATACGTCTCAAACGTATCTATAATTTTTGATGCTCCATGCTTGTTTTTACACTATTTGCCTATTGTTTCGTTACACTTAGTGGCATTTTTATGCATTTTCCGGAACTAACCTATTAACGAAGTGCCACAGTGCCAGTTTCCTATTTTCTGCTGTTTTTGTGTTCCAGAGTGATACACAGGAAATATTCTCGGAATTGGACGAAACAAGTTCCTGAAGTCTTATTTTACCCGGAAGCTTCCAGAGATCCGAAGGAGAGTAGGAGGTGAGGGACCAGGGGCCCACACGCACAGGTGGCGCGGCCAGCCCCTGGCCCGCGCCACCCCCGTGTGTGGCCGCCTGACCCCTCCTCTGACATCGCCCCTTCGCCTATAAAGACCCCCCGACGAGAAAAACCTAAGGACCCGATCAGATTTCCAGAACACATCGCGATCCGCCGCCGCCGTCGACCCGAAGATCGGGAGGGTCCAGAAGCTCTTCCCGGCACCCTGCCGGAGAGGGGAATCGCCACCGGAGGTCTTCTTCATCGCCATGCTTGCCTCCGGAGCGATGAGTGAGTAGTCTACCTTAGACTATGGGTCCATAGCAGTAGCTAGATGGTTGTCTCCTCCACTATGTGCTTCATGTTTAGATCTCATGAGCTGCCTTACATGATTGAGATCACCGTTATGTAATTCTACATGTTTGGTTTGTTGGGATCCGATGAATATTGGTGTTTATGATTAAGTTGCTGTACTGAATTATATCTTTTGTTATCTCTATGTTGTTTATGATCTTGCATGCTCTCCGTTGTTAGTAGCTATCTTGGCCGAGTAGTTGCTAGTGACTCCAAGAGGGGGTATTTATGCTCGATAGTGGGTTCATGCCTCTATTTCACGTGGGGGAGTGACAGAAACCTCTAAGGTGGTAGATGTGTTGTTGCTACTAGGGAGAAAACAACATTCATATGCTCAAGGGCATATGCTTTGTTTACATTACACACTTTGCTTAATGCAATTATCTGTTGTTCGCAACTTAATACTTCTAGGGTGTTCGGATTGATATCCCAGGGAGTGGATTATTAGTCATAGATGCAGTTGGATGGCGGTCTATGTATTTTGTTGTAATGCCCAGAGTAAATCTCATAGTGATCTTCTTGACATATCACGTTATCTTTATTCTATCAATTGCCCAACTGTAATTTGTTTACCCAGCATGTGTTATTTTATCTATGGAGAGACACCACTAGTGAACTGTGGACCCCGGTCCTATTTCCATCATATTGCTATCACCTGTTTACTTTAGTCGTACTGTTTACTTTAGTCGTACTGTTTACTTTACTCGCATACTATATTGTTTTCCACTCGATACACTCATAACCTTTGTTTCAAGCAAACCGGTGAGATTGACAACCTCATCGCAAGTTGGAAACAAAGTATTTGTTTGTGTGTGTGCAGGTTCCACAACACCTTCAGTCGTCATTGTCTCTCTTCTCCTGTTCTATAACCTTGGTTTCTTAAACTGAGGGAAAACTTGCTGCTACACTCATCATACCTTCCTCTTGGGGTTCCCAACGGGCTGGTTATCCACCACGCACAAGGACAGTCTGCTCCCACGTCAACTATACACCACCACACGCAGCACCTGCGTATTGGAGGTGGGGCTCAAACCGGGAGAAATCCCTGGTTGGCGATGCCAGCCACGACGGTGGCAACGCCTGAGGGTGCCATCGTCCTCCTTGGAGGCTCTGTCGAGGTACCTTCCCCTCCCTTCCTCCCCCTCTGTTACCCAGGAGAAATCCCAAATCCTCTAGGATTGGGCGGCAGCGGCGTCCGACGCCGTCTCCTTGTTGAAGGTGCTGCCTTGGGTGCGCGGGGCATGTGGGTTTGTGCTATTTCAGGTGGCAAATTTCATCGATGTAGCCAGTGCTGTGGCTGCGGCGTCCCTTGGATTCTGGACTGCACTTCTCGGTTACTCCTGGTCTTCGCTTGCACTTGCTCGGTGGCGGATCGGTGCCCTCGCCTGGGCAGGGTAAGGAAGTGCTCCTACCCCCGCTTGGAGCGCGCAGTGTGAAGACAGGAGCACGACGCTTCTTCATTACGGATGCTTCTCCAAGACTCTGCAGCGTGGCGACAGCTCTTCCTTCAATGCATCTTCTCTGCAACGGCATCGTCCTGCAGCTTCGTCTCTTCGTGGGTGATCTCAAGGTTGGTGGCAAGTTTGTCGCTCTCGGTGTTGCTTCTACCTCTGGCCTTGTTTGGCAGTCTGGTTCTTTGCTTGCTCTCTGCTCAGAGTGAGCGTATCCAATGACGGCGGTACGGCGCCCTTTCGAGCCAGGGCGAGGGGGCAGAGGTCCCTCTCCGATCATGGAAGAGATCAACCAGGCGACGACTTGCCTCTCTCGGTTCAGACATGTTCGCGGCCGACACTCCATACTTGTCGCACCCTTGTTCTTCGCTAGCGTTAGAGGGCACAGATGACTATAGCTAGTTTTTCATGTTCATCTTCTATTTGCTATTTTCGTTGTTGCTTGTAAGCTGTTTATCAGCATTATTGTACTCTTGGCCGGTGAGGGCTTTGTTAATTCAAAGTCGGGCTCGATGAGCCTTTTATCTAAAAAAAACTAATTGTGTTTTTGTCTAATTTGTTATCTAGAATGTAAAATTGTGAACAATTATGCACTGTTGATCTACTCGATGGGTACTGGTGGGTAAAGGTGCCAACCGGGGGTGTTGGTAGAATTTTATACCTATGGGTAAGGGTGTAGGTAGAATTTTATACCCACAAGCTAGTATAAGGGTGTGTGTAAGGTATTACTCTACCCCGTACCATACACTACGAAAAAATATTTCATTATCTATGAGTAATACAAATTGAGAAGATATTCAATTCAAAATAAGACTAAGGAGAGGATATAGAAAAAAAAATGAAATTTTGGGTGGAGCACCCTTTGTTTGACTGGACGTCCACTGAATTGTTTGGACACTAAGATGTTTCACAAACAATTCAATTGCTAGCACAAAATAACTTAATGAGGCTGGACGTCCAAAGCATGATGATTTTAGATATGAGTACACAAAATGTGCATTTATTGGGAAACGTGACCTCTGAGCCAGCGAAGTAAGGTAGTACTCCCTCCGTTTTAAAATATAAAATATTTTAGCTTTGCGAAGCAAATGTATCTAGACACCTTTTAATGTATAGACCTAAAACATCTTATATTGAAAAACGGAGGGAGTATTTGCGTAACAAAATAGACGCACTGTTATCAACATAACGGAACTAGCTTCAAACCAGCTACATAAATTATGTATAGTATTTTTTAATTCAAATTTGGTTATCTATACATGCATGCATATCTTTAAAGCAATATTACAATATAATGCCATATCAAACTATTACACGATAGTCTATAATACAGAACATGGGGAACAATTCGCTTATGGTTTGTTGTATGGGTTTTTGTCTAATTTTTTGTTAATTAAGAGAGTAATTTTTTCTTTTTTTTAATTAATAGATTAGGCCAAACATTTTGCCCCCCTAAAAACACTAAAATCGCTGAACCTCGGTACCACATATACCTGGCCGAGCACAGCCGAGAGAATCACACATGGCTCTTGATGGCGGAGCTGTATCCAGTGCGATCATCGTAGAACTTCGACCACAGCATGACGCCACCGTACTTTAGCGAGCCCTTGATGAGTGGCAGCACGCTCGCCGTCAGCTCATCGGCAGGGATGAATCCTGTGTCCGCCGCGCCCTTGGAGCTGGCGGGGAGTCCCAGAAAAATCTTCCCTGCAGGCACCGACTCCCACTTCTTCCACGCGTCCATGAACGCCTCACGTCCCGCGCTGAACTGGCAGTTCTTGTTGTTGTAGAACTGCACCCACACATAGTCGAACAGCCCCGTGTTGATCGCATCGCCGGCCCACTCGTCGGGGAACGGGCACTGCGGCGCCGCGCTCAGCAGCACCGTCTTGCCGCCGTTCCTGCCCAGTTTTTTCAGGTCGGTGGCGAGGTTGCTCCAGAACTTGGTGCCGCCGAGCTCGATGTCAAAGTCGACGCCGTCGAGTACGGCGTCGCCGAGGGGGCGGGATGAGGACGTGCCACCCAGGTAGTTGTTCCATAGGTACATGGCGACCTGACTGGCATCACCAGGGGACGAGAGGCCATAGCTCCCGTCACCGCCGCCGAGGGAGAGCAGGACCTTGACACCGCGGCGCTGGCATGCATTGATGTCTTTGCTCTGCCCTCCGCAGTCACCCGACGAGGGGTGGCAGTGGCTTGCAAGGTCCAGCAGCGGCTTCTGGCCCTTGCCGAACTTGCGGAGGAAGGCGACGATAACAAACTCGTAGTTCCCAGATGCGCACGTTTCGGCCAGCGACGCCTCGCCGTCGTTCTGACCCCAGTACACGGCGATGCTGCCGGCGTGGCACGTTGCCAGGAATGCCACGAAGAGGGTGGCAATGATCTGGAAGGGAATGAGACGTCGGCTTGCCATGGCGGGGCAGTGCCTCTAGCTAGTGCTAGGAACAATGGATGTAGGTGCTTTGTGTTTTGAGCTGTAATGGCTACGGCGAACTGTGAGTTTTATAGTGGATTGGTGGTAGCGACACGATCGCCATGGAGTTCTCTAAGGCTCACCCGCACCTGAATCTGAGCTGATGATTTTACCAAGGGGTGGTTACGGTGAAAAAGAGAATCAGGAGTTCAGGACCGACGGGCAAGTTCGAATGACGGACGAACCACCGTATACTCAACCGAAACAGAAACGAAACAACGATACATACGACAGAGAAAAGACTGCACCTTCGTTCTCGACAGTGCGCACCAGACCAAATGCATGTAGATTGTAGAACTACATGTGATCCGTGCAGATTCCAAAGAGTGAACAGGGATTGGGATACCGACAGGGCAAACACGGATACACCGAGATTCTTACACAACCCACCAAAACGACAGACATGGTAAAATAATTTACTGAAAGTCGTAAACAACAATGTCCAATATGCTAAATCCAGTAGTAAGAAGATTGAAAGAATTTATTACTAGATTGAAACAGCTTATCATCTGTTCTTCACTTGCCACGTTGCCAGGCTGGTCTGGGGTGTTATTGGCAAGGTTCTGGGTAATAATTTATGTCCAAAGAACATGTGGCAATCTATATATAGCTTAGAAGAGGAAATAGTAAGGGGCGAACACAAAAGGATATACCCATGCAGTCTTTTTATTCGACCCATGCAGTCTTGTTATTCGAAAAGGAAGATGACCCGCGGCATACCCAGGCTATCTGTAGAGCAATATCAATGGATAAAATATCATGAAGTTCCACGGAAAAAAGAGAATCTCGACACAAAATGATAATTCAAATTGTTTAATCATCACTTGCCGCACACAAGTTTTGGTAACTGAGTAAACAACAAAAATTCTCAAGTTGTCAATCTCTAAGGAGATGAATTGGATTGCCGCTTATGTAGCAGTAGAAGAGGGGTGGGCGGCTGAAAGGATCGGTATGAGCGACTAGATGGGGGTGAATAGGAGCTAATGAAATTTTAGTTCTTTTTCACATTAGGCTTGGCAAGAAAGGAATATTCTCTGCTACTAAGTGAATTTACCTAATATGATAAGCAAACATACAAGCAATAGCAAGTAAAGATATACAATAGTAAAGGATAGAAATAACAGTAGGGAGACACAAGGATGTATTCTCGTAGTTCCTTCCTTGTTACGAGAAGTACGTCTATTTTGAAGAGGTGTGGCACCACAAAGGAGACCAATGCCACAAATGGTCACCCTACTCTCAGGTGAGCTAACCACACGCTCTACTAAGTGGTGCCCTTGAAGGCAGCAATCGAGACCTTTACATGAAGGTTGGGTGAGCTCCACAACTTAATTGGAGACTCCCAACAACACCACCAAGCTCTTATACACAAAGGATGAGAATGGGGCAGCTTCTTTTGGCTAGGGTTTAGAGAACACAAGAGTAACAAGTTCCTCAAGGTAATGGATGGGAAAAATCAAATCCCTTTGGTGGAAATGTAGATCAGGGTTTCCTCCCTCGAATCCCAAAAGGGATTCAAGTTCGAGTGAATAGAATGGGAGATCTATATATAGGATTTAAGCTTTGCAACAATGGAGGAGAGAGAACGGAAGCCGCAACCCCCATCGGAGGTGGAAGATGAGTATATATAGGGGCTCTAGGAAAATAGCCATTGTGATTCACTTACCCCAGAGTCTCCGACCTTGGAGGGTTAGAGTCTTCGGACTCAGGACAAGAACCCTAGAGTCTCCGGCCTCTGAATGAGAAGTCTCCGACCAGTCTCTGGACCCTCCATAGAGGTGTGCACCACTTGGTCAAAAACCAAGTTGGTCGGGCCGGATTCTTTGGCCAGAGTCTGGACCAAAGTCTTCAGTGTTTTCGCACCAGAATCATCGGTTTTGAGGGCCAGAGTCTCCTCCCAAAAATCCTCGGCATCTATTTTTCTGGAGTTTTCTCTCCTCCTTGTTAATGGGATGGCTAGTGGATGCAAATATGCTTTTATTTTAAAAGTGAATTCACCAAAACTTTCCATCGAGCAACCCCTCTTGATAGTGCAGACACCTAAAATAAATAACTGAAAATATAAGTATGGAAGCTTCGATCTCTTAACTTTATGAGGGGTCACCAAGAGTATATGTGCAATAACCAAATAACCTACAACACTTGAGCACATCGTTAATAAGATAAGTGCTGACAACAAACACCAAAAACATTATTGTAAGGGAAATGCCCTTTTAGCGACTCTCCAGTCCCCACCCCAATCCCCCACCACCACCCTTGTAGGCACTTGAATAAGAAAACTTGTGGTGTTTTCATTTGATTAATGGAGAGGGGATCACCTCCCTAATTTTCTAAAAAAGGTCCTGGAAGCCTAATGATAAGGTAGGTGTGTTTTTAGATGAAGAGTGATTATCTTGAACTCAGAATGCCGCGTCAAGGCGATACAAGCAAAAGTTGTTCAAGACCATGCCTCTGGATATCTATCTTGCACATAGATGCACAAAACAAATACACGGTAAATAAAGGAAAAATACATAGTCATGCATGACAAATATGAAGCCTACGAAGGTCAAAGCCCGATCCATAGACAAACTTGCCGTTCATGTTGGGGTAAAGATATCATCACACACCTGCCACAAATGCATTAGCACCATCATAAACAGATCGTGATGTTCATGTTGCTGAAGAGTAGAGCAAGTAGAGCCAGTATGTACACTGGTGAATAGCCTGCAAAGTAGATGTTTTTTGCTACCAAACACCATATTGATTCTACATAGCTATAGCCACCAGATTAATACAATTGTTCCCACCCATATGTGGATTCTAAACTTGTGTTCAATGGATAGTAATTAAAGGACAAAATTATTGGCAACACTACAAGGTGGATACAAGTTTAAACTTACATCGGAACAAAACATGTTTAGTGATATCGTCGCAGCGATAGAAACGATACCCTATGCTCCCAAGCCTACTGGGACAAGATAGATCTATAACAACCAGTACACCTATCCCATCATACTACCTATTACTTAAATTTAATGCATTAATTGGATGATTGACACCTTTCATGGATTGAACTAGACAATTAATTGACCATTTTGGTAACACTGATCCCATTAATGAAAAATCAACTGAATGAATTGGGTTCTTCTATGTTCTCATTTCCATTCCAACCTAGAAAAAACTATATATTGGATTGAAGTGCACCACCAACTAAAAATTCGCAAAGAAAGATCAATAATATAAAGGGTGTGATTGCATTTTTGGAAAAAAAATGAAAAGGGCTATGAAGCCCCGACCTCTGCATCGAGTTCATGTGGCCTTCTTTATTCGTACTTCAGAATCAAGTAGACACACAAACAGGTTTGACCTAGAAAAGAAAACCTGACATCGTATTCCTCCCAATAGTAACTCCACCAAGAAACCACTAACCATGTGGTAAAGCACATAAACAAACTAAAAATACACAACTCCTAGGCTAAGCATCCCAAAGAGATCATTCCTCGGACTCAGTCTCCTCATTATCATCTTCTAAGATCTCAGCATCATCATAAACTAGAGCCTTGGAAGAGACTTTCATCATTCCAAGCAACAACTCCAACATTCCGCTTTTCATAAGAGAGGATAGGCTCACATCGACTAGACACCGGCCAACCCATTATCCTTCATTGTCTTCTTTTTATTAGAGAAATTTGCCGCCTTTCTTGTAGGCTTGACAATTTCCCTTATGGAGATCGACTTGCATGCAAAACATCTTTCTTTTTTGTGCCCTCCACGAGAAGTTCTTCTTCATTGGTCGTGAGGGATCACCAACAAAGGATCCAATGTTGGACATCTTCCATCTCCACGTCACTTCTTGGGTCCATCCGGATAATATTTGGCACAGAGAACTAATGCACACAAAGTGTTAGGGTGAGTTACTAGCCTCCAATATTGCTTTTTAGGCATTGCCAAGTTAAAAGCATGCAAATCTCTAAATCTCATTTCACCAGCCTTTTTGGAATACACATTCTCCACCATGCAGTGCATCCGCTTATGATCTTCTGTGTCACCCTACCAAAGGTTGCATTGCATAGGTAATTGCTTTGGACATAGTCTTTGGGATTTTAGACTCTTTCCAATTTTTTCTTGTTTATACACCGTTATTATTGTATCCCTGTAACCATCTGAGTCGCTTATGCCCTCCCTTTTTTGCACCTCTGATCCCAGAGACCTAGAGGAATGATACTCCATCCATGTCAAAATGTAATGCATCTAATTTTTTTCAAAAAGATTTAATTTTTGACCAAGTATGTAGAAAAATATAATGACATCTACAATGATAAATACATATAACATGAAATTATGAAAATACTAATGATATTGGTTTAATGGTGTAAATATTGATATATTTTCTACATATCTGATCATACTTTACATAGTTTGACTTTCTTAAACTAAGATACACTGTAGGAGTACTTCCATAGGAATATGCAAGCATATGACAGTCACTTACTGTACTAAATAGAGGCAAGGACATTGTTGAAGTTGTGTCGAATATGTGTATAGGCTACATTTTGACTTGGATTTTGTAGATTACGTGTTGGAGTCAAACTCTGTAACCTGGACCTAATAAATAAAGGCATCTTGGATAGCCATAATAGACTAGACGCAAGCTAGGGTAAACACAGATCGATTTAGTGAGATGGTCCCCATTGTAGATCTGAAGTTTCCATATCACTAAGGTGGCTTGTCGTCCATGGTACTATCATAGTACTTGGGGAGGAGCTCCCGTTAAGTATGTCCAGCAGATGTAGGCGTTGATAGTTGAACTGTTACCAAATATCTTCTCCTGTCTACTTTTCTGTAATGATCTAATCACATATTATGCTAACAAATGTTATTAAAGCAAGGTTACATATTGGCTTCATGGTGCAGATGATTTAGGCAAAAGTGAGGTGATGATCGTTCAGACGGAGGCGGGTTTCTGGCAGAGCGGAGGCGGGAACGAGCGAGGTTCCTGGAGCATAGCATAAGGGTTGTCTAAGTTGCTAAAGGTGATGACACGGGGGTACAGGAGGTGTCCCCATCGCTATGATACACTCTGTTGATAGCGGCATACCATTATCGTCAAGGGATGACATAGATCGTGGGGTGACAGTGTGAGTCAGCCATGTCATCGAAGCAGAATGGATCGACAAGTACTGTTGGTTAGTTTGCTTAGCGTGCAAGTTGGGGAAGATCATACCGACTAAGGTGGTGCAACGGTTTTTAGCGGTCAGACCGTCCAGTTCAACCAGAGAGGTTGGTTCGACGAGAAGAGACCAAGTTCGGTTCGACAAGGACCTAGCGAGTCCTAATGTTGACATGGCTGTGGCATCTGATGTAGGGTTACATGCGCATGGGGCTCTAAGATTAGGATGTTTATAGTGGACCTATACAGGTATGATTCGACAAAGGTCTAGACGACTCAATATTTTTGTGCACATAAGGGAACAAAGGAAGACCGAATTGGATGATACATGGCGTAACTTGGAGCTCAATATAGTCATGTGGGGTCAGATTGAAGGTGGAGATAGATCCCAACTATCTCGAGGTCAATAAAAGGAGGGACTGAGAGAGCAACAGATCAAAGAGCTCAAGAGTTGCCTAGCCTTAAATGTCGAGCACTGGAATTTCAGAAGTGAGGCAGAGCGCAAGGTGGCTTTGCTGAACTACTAAAAAGGAAGAAGCTCGAGTGGGTCGGTTCGATCACTCTGACCTAAGCGATCTGGTCGGTGGCTGTTCGTGGGAGAGCAACGGGAGGACGAGATATCTTACACAACCAGGTTTGAGGTGACAAAGTTTGATGGTAGCAACTTCCCGCTATGGCAGTCGAGAGTCAAGGATTTGCTAGGGCGGACAATCAAAGTTGATGCAATGAAGCCTAACAAGGTGGACGTTGAAGACTCGGCTGAGTTGCAAATTAGGACAGTTGGAACCATACATCTGAGCCTATCTGATCAGGTCTTGTATCATGTGATGGACATGAAGTCCCTGAGTGATATATGAAAAATGTTGGAAGTGCAGTTCTTGGACAAGACCATGACCAACAAGTTGTATCTGAAGCAAGAGCTTTATGGCCTGCTGATGCAAGAAGGGACAAACCTTATTGAGCACGTCAATGCCTTCAACCGTGTGGTCTCGGACTTGGCACTTATTGAGATCGCAGTGGAGGACGAGGACAGGGCTTTACTCTTGCTTACTTAGTTGCCTAAGTCCTACAAAGGATTGGTTGTTACTCTGACTGACGGCAAGACAAGCATCACTTCAAGCGATGTACAAAATGCATTGTTATCGTATGATCATGGACAAAAGAAAACATCTAAAAAAGGTGCTCCTGCTGGTACTAGTGATGGTCAGGGGCTGATGGTTAGAAACATTCATGGGGGGAATTTGGGAAGAAGAAGAAGGAAAAGATGCAACATTTTAACTACAGTGAGTAGGGTCCCGTCTGTCCAACGTACAACAAGACAGATGAATTTGCAAATATTATTGTCACTCTGTAGCAGATTGTGATTGTGAAGTTCTCGCCTTAGTAAGCAAATTGTTCAATGAAGTGTGGGCGTTTGGATTCAGGGAGCTCTTATTATGTGACGTCTAACAAGAACTGGTCTTCTACGTATAAGCCTTGCGATTTTAGAGTTGCCTATTAAGTCGATGGCACGCCTCAGCGTATTATGGACACAGGATATATCAAGATCAAATACTCAAGATGGTGATAAATTGTGCTCCAAGATGTTAGATGTGTGCCAAGGTCTCGCAGGAGAACTCCAAGGCAACGGTTATGTCTGTTGTGCTGATAGAGACAAGTTGACAATGCGAGTCAAAAACATAAGTAGCTGGTGTTGAAGGATAAAAGGACTATAAAGATAACAGGTACAAGTTGCATGTGAGCACAATTTCATGTCTGAGTTGAAGAAGAGGAAGCGGTAGCAGGATCAGCCTAAGCAACCGAGTCTGATGAGGATTCGAACGTTGGCTCATGCAGTAAGCAACAAGAAAAAACAAGTTAAACATATACAGTGGTTCGTGCGAAGATGATGATTTTTAAGTTGGCAATATATCCGCCAAGATGAGGATTGTTGAAGTTGCATTGGATATATGTATAAGCTACAGTTGATCTTGGATTATACGGGTAGGATATCGTGTTGGAGTCGAACTCTGTAATGTGAGTCTAATATATACATATACCAGGTAGCAAAAATATTTTAGATGTAAGCTAGGTTAGGCATCAGATCGATTTTTATGGATAATCCGGTGCTCGTGGCAAGAGCACTGGACCGGCCCAACATTGTCTGCAGGGGCGGACCCAAGTAGAGCTGAGTGGGGGCCTAGGCCCCCACTCAAATTTGACAAATCCTTTTGAATTTTGTAGAAAAATGTTTAGAATTTGTGGATTTACAACACAAGTGCCCCCAGTCAAAATTTATGCCCCCTGACAAGGGTATAGATAATAGAGCTCATCAGTTGAGTACCCCTGAGGCCTGTTTAGCTAGGTGATGGCACGGTGATGAATGGTGCCAGATAACTTGTTGGCGTATAGTTGATGAAGTAAATGACCGGCCAGTTGGAAACCCCAAGAGAAGGTTTGATGAATATAGCAGCAAGTTTTCCCTCAGTTATGAAACCAAGGTTATCAATCCAGTAGGAAAAAGCCAAATGACGGAAGGTGATGCCCGCTAGCTTAGTGACACTCTAACAAGGGCGCCGTTAACGATATCTTGTTAGCGCGTCTTCAACTAGTAGCAACGTGGAACTTGCACACAACACAACCAAGTACTTTGTTCCCAACTTACGATGAGGTTGTCAATCTCACCGGTTTGCTGTAAACAAAGGAATGAGCGTATCGAGTGGAAAGCAATAGTAATATGCGAGTAAAATAAACAATGCGAGTAAAGTAAACAGGTGATAGCAATATAATGGAAATAGGACCGGGGTCCACAGATCACTAGTGGTGTCTCTCCATAAGATAAAATAACACATGCTGGATAAACAAATTACAGTTGGGCAATTGATAGAATAAAGATAATGTGCATATGTCGAGAGGGTCACTATGGGATTTACTCTTGGCATTACAACAAGATACATAGACCGCCATCCAACTGCATCTATGACTAATAATCCACTTGTGGCGAATCAATCCGAGAACTCCATAAGTATTAAGTTGCGAACAACAGATAACTGCATTAAGCAAAGTGTGTAATGTAAACAAAGCATATGCCCTTGAGCATATGAATGTTGTTTTCCCCCTAGTGGCAACAGCACATCTACAACCTTAGAGGTTTCTGTCACTCTCCCAGATTAAATAGAGGCATGAACCCAACTATCGAGCATAAATACCCCCTCTTGGAGTCACTAGCAACTACTCGGCCAAGATAGCTACTAACAACGGAGAGCATGCAAGATCATAAACAACATAGAGATAACATAAGATAATATTCAGCACATCAACTCAATCATAACACCAATATTCATCGGATTCCAACAAACACAACATGTAGAATTACATAACGGTGATCTCGATCATGTAAGGCAGCTCACGAGATCTAAACATGAAGCACATGGTGGAGAAGACAACCATCTAGCTACTGCTATGGACACATAGTCCAAGGTAGACTACTCACTCATCGCGCCAGAGGCAAGCATGGTGATGAAGAAGACCTCCGGTGGCGATTCCCCTCTCCGGCAGGGTGCCGGGAAGAGCTTCTGGACCCTCCCAATCTCGGTTCGACGACGGTGGCGGATCGCGATATGTTTCTGGAAAAGTGATCGGGTCTTTAGGTTTTTCCCGCCGGGGGGTCTTTATAGGCGAAGGGGCATCGTCAGAAGTGGACCGAGGCGGCTACACAAGGGCGTGGCCTAGCCCTGGGCCGCGTCGCCCTATTGTGTGGGCCCCTCGTGGCCCCACTCCGTCTCCTCTTTGGTTCTCTGGAAGCTTCAGTGAATTTCTGGATGTTTGGCTTTTGTTTCGTCCAATTCCGAGAATATTTCCTGTGTAACTTTTCTGAAACACAAAAACAGCAGAAAATAGGGAACTGGCACTATGGCATCTTGTTAATAGGTTAGTTCCGGAAAATGCATAAAAACGCCACGAAGTGTAACGAAATACTAAGCAAATGGTGTAAAAACAAGCATGGAGCATCAAAAATTATGGATACGTTTGAGATGTATCAGCATCCCCAAGCTTAACTCCTGCTCGTCCTCGAGTAGGTAATGGTAACAAAAGAAATAATTTTTGAGGTGACATGCACCTACACAATCTTGATCATCTATGTAAGCGTTATGCGCTGGGATCAAAAGAACTTAAAACGTGGGCATGAAAGACATAATCTTGATAGAAGAAACTTAGCAACCATGTTATAACATGAAAAAGAACACAAATAAAAGATCATGAAAATGAAACAATGAAAGTCAAATGTGTGTTCAAATCATATGGAAAAACATACAAATGGTTTTCAGCTTGTCCTTCATGAGAGAGCAAAACATAAATGCATAGGACACCTTCAAGTTTAAGAGGGCGACTAGATACAAGTAATTTAAGAACAAGTGAAACCAACATCATGAATCAATCAATGAAAACTTTGGGACAATGCACATTATACTCAGAATGACAACTATGCTCTCTTAGGCGGTGCATAAAGATAGAAGGTGGTGACTCAACATAAAAGTAAAAGAAAGGCCCTTCGCGGAGGGAAGCAGTGATTGCAAGTTTTATAAACCTTCAAAAATTATGGTACTTACTACCTTTGAGCTCTCATTGCCCCCATCATAGGCATCTTGAATGGTTAGAGTTAATGCGAGTACAATTATGATGCATATGCTTGACAAATCATAAGTTGAAAACCTCGTGTCCCATGAAGTACGAATACCCAAACCTCATGCTACTCGACTTAGAGTCCCAAGCAAGCTCTTGTCATTGTAAGTATACACGTATCATCGAGAACCGCCAACGGGGTACCTCCGTGCCCGATGACATGGAACAAGCCCACATCAAAATGAGAGGACAAACAGACAATGAACACATCGGCATCTCTTTTATTTACCATTGGTATAGCTTTTTATTGTGAGATGCGTCGTCGAATGTTCACTATGGGCATGTTGTAAATTTCCACCATGAATTATGCATGGCTTAGATTAGCGGCCCAGGCGTTCCTCTAACACGTATACAAACTCCATGATCCCGCAAGATTCCCAAATTATTTCACATTGCGAGTATCCATAAACAAAAGATCACGATATCAACTCAAATAAGAAGTGCAATGTTGAAAGCTTGCCCCATGACGGCATGGCTGGGCTAATTTCCAACTTACAACTTGCAAGCATAACAACTCAATATAAGAGAGCCACAATATCAAATTTTTAAAACGAGAAAAGTAAAGTGTGCCATCAGGTTCGTGAGAGCTTTATGATGTCTACGCACTTCTATTCTTGTAGACACTTGTTGGGCCTCCAAGTGCAGAGGTTTGTAGAACATCAGCAAGTTTCCCTTAAGTGGATCACCCAAGGTTTATCGAACTAGGGAGGTTAGAGGTCAAAGCTATCCCTCTCAAGCAACCCTGCAATTACGATACAGAAAGTCTCTTGTGTCCCCAACACACCCAATACACTTGTCAGATGTATAGGTGCACTAGTTCGGCGAAGAGATAGTGAAATACAAGTGGTATAGATGATTATAAGTAGCAAATATGACTTGAAGTAAATATCGCTGCGAGCAAACAAGTAACAAAACAGTAAGTAAACGGTGTGCAATGCTTGGAAACAAGGCCTAGGGATCATACTTTCACTAGTGGACACACTCCCAACAATATAACATGAATGAACAAGTAACTTCTCTTTGCTAAGGTACTCTGAATTACTCTCCTATTGAATAACACTAATCATTGTGTAGTGGCTACAGAAGCACCCCTTAAAGTTCATCAAGTACTTGACAAACACCACTCATAGAGATATCCAAATCAGATCACAACTCAAGATAGAAATCATTGCAACTTAGACCAAGTACTAACACGGTGCACACACTGTCAACATTACACCATGAAAGGAGGAATAGATCACTCAAACTATCATAGCAATAATTATTCTCATAATCTACAAGAGATCACAATCATAGCCTAAACCAAGTACCACCATGATGCACGCACTGTCACCGTTACACCATAGCAGGAGGAATAGATTACTATAATAACATCACTAGAGTACACAAAATATCTGAATAATAACATGTACTTGTTCAACATGATACAAAGCTCACGATCACGTAAAGATCACATCATGGGAGAGAGAGGTGAACCACATAGCTACCGGTAGAGCCCTCAGCCCCGGGGATGAACCACTCCCTCCTCATCATAGGAGACAGCAAGGTTGATGGAGATGGCGGTGAGGTCGATGGAGACGGCGGAGACGGCGATGGAGACCGATGGAGATGGCTCCGGGGGCACTTCCCCGTCCCGGCAGGGTGCCGGAACAGAGACTTCTGTCCCCCGAAATTCATCGACGGTGGCGGCGGAGCTGCGGAACTGCTTCTGGAAAATTGCCGAATCCTCTAGGGTTTTCCGTCCCGAGGCTTCTTATAGGCGAAGGGGCGTCGTCAGAGGTGGAGCCAGGCTCCCACACGCAGGCCCCGCGTGGCCAGGGGGCTGGCCGCGCCACCCCTGTGTGTGGGGCCCTGGTGGCCCCCCTCCTACTCCTCTTCGGATCTCTGGAAGCTTCCGGGTAAAATAAGACTTCAGGAACTTGTTTCGTCCAATTCCGAGAATATTTCCTGTGTATCACTTCTGAAACACAAAAACAGCAGAAAACAGGAAACTGGCACTGTGGCACTTGTTAATAGGTTAGTTCCGGAAAATGCATAAAAGTGCCACTAAGTGTAACGAAACAATAGGCAAATGGTGTAAAAACAAGCATGGAGCATCAAAAATTATGGATACGTTGGAGACGTATCAGCATCCCCAAGCTTAACTCCTGCTCGTCCTCGAGTAGGTAAGTGATAACAAAAGAATAATTTTTGAGGTGACATGCACCATCACAATCTTGATCATATATGTAAGCATTGTGAGCTGGGATCATAAGAACTTAAAACATGGGCATGAAAGATATAATCTTTGACAATAAGAACTTAGCAACCATGTTGTAAACATGCAAATGAACACAAACAAAAGATCATGAAAATGAAACAATGAAAGTCAAACATGTGTTCAAATCATAAGGAAAAACATACAAAAGGTTTTCAGCTTGTCCTTCAAAGAGAGCAAAACATAAATGCATAGGACACCTTCAAGTTTAAGAGGGCGACTAGATACAAATAATTTAAGAACAAGTGAAACCAACAATATGAGTCAATCAATGAACTTTAGGACAATGCATATCACACTAAGAATGACAACTATGCTCTCTTAATGGTGCATAAAGAAAGAAGGTGGTGACTCAACATAAAAGTAAAAGAAAGGCCCTTCGCAGAGGGAAGCAGTGATTGCAAGTTTTATAACCTTCAAAAATTATGGTACTTACCGGCTTTGAGCTCTCATTGCCCCCATCATAAGCATCTTGAATGGTTAAAGTTAATGCGAGAACAATTATGATGCATATGCTTGACAAATCATAAGTTGAAAACCTCGTGTCCCGTGAATACGAGTACCCAAACCTCATGCTACTTTACTTAGAGTCCCAAGCAAGGCTCTTGTCATTGTAAGTATATGCATATCATTGAGAACCGCCAATGGGGTACCTCCGTGCCCGATGACATGGAACAAGCCCACACCAAAATGACAGGACAAGCAGACAATGAACACCTCGACATCTCTTTTATTTGCTATATTGTTTAGCTTTTTATTATGAGATGCATCGTCGAATGTTCACCATGGGTATGCTGCAAATTTCCACCATGAATTATGCATGGCTTAGATTGGTGGCCCGGCGTTTCCCTAACACATATAAAAACTCCATGATCCTCACAAGATTCCCAATTTATTTCACACCGCGGGCATCCATAAACAAAAGATCACGATATCAACTCAAAAAGAAGTGCAATGTTGAAAGCTTGCCCCATGACAGCATGGCTGGGCTAGAATCCAACTTACAACTTGCAAGCATAACAACTCAACATAAGAGACCACAATGTCAAATTATTAAGAACAGGAAAAAGTAAAGTGTGCCTTCCGGTTTGTGAGAGCTTTACTAACCGAATTCCGCATAACACTAGTAAGAGTTTAATTTGAAGAGAAAATAAAAGCAAGTCAAATTTACTTGGAATAGCAAATTGCTAGTAGGTATGTATGGTGGACACAATGGAAAACTTTGGCTTTTAGGAGTTGGATGCACGAGTAGAGCTCATACTCAGTACAAGGTGAGGGCTAGCAAAAGACTGGGAGCGACCAACTAAGAGAGCAATAATGGCCATAATCATGCAAAGCGACAAAGCGACATTAAAAGAAGCATAAGATGGCATCAAAAGTCAAAAACTAAATGACCATGAAGGCTATTGGCGACTTTGTAAGAGTCAAACATGTGTGAGCATGCGCCAAGTCAACCCAAATAAAGCATCAAGGAGAAAACCAAAATAATGCTTCCATACAATAAAAACAACGCATGATTTTTTCAAAGGCTCATTAAGCAATCTCAGTTATTTGAGACAAGTCATGCTACAGCAAAACCACTAAGCATACTATCAAAAAGACATCAAGCATGACATGAAAAAGCCTAAGCCGCAGTCTACACAAGCTCCTTCTTGTACCACTTTTTTGCATAAAACTTTTTCTCTTTTCCAACACCATTTGAAATTTTTAAAGACACCTCTTTTGATGAAAACCAATAAATATCAGAGGCAAAAATACACCTTGATGAAAAGATATGACAAGATCTGAACGCAAATCAAGGCGAAAACAAAAACCAAAAGCAGTAGCAGAAAAAGAAGAACACTCGGTGAACGATAAGAGTGAAAAACTGAGTGTTCTTGGCAAATGAAAATGAGTTCATCTCCTCCAAAAGAAACATGATGTGATCTGACCATTTATTGCAGAAAACAAACAAACCTAACCAACTAAGAAAACTAAAACAACTGACGCTCCAAGAAAAACACATAGTGCATGAAGCAATAAAAATATAGTGTTTTGAAAGGTGACCTGATTTTTGCCGATGAAGAAGGGGTGCCTCGGGGGCATCCCCAAGCTTTGACGCTTGTACTTCTTGGATATTTCTTGGGGTGATGCATGGGCATCCCCAAGCTTGAGCTTTTGTCCATTCTTCTACTCATCTCATCATTCTCCAATCCCTACACTTGAAAACTTCCTTCATACAAAACTAAACACAATTCTATTAGCAACATTAGTGCAAGCATAACATATAATCAATCCTCTATTTGCTTCAGGTTTCAACTCAAAACCACCACATATATAGCATATACTACTTTAGCAACCTCCCCAAAAGTTCCATGATCAAAAGAACTCAAAAGAAAGCGATAAAGTGGCAAACACAAATATTGGCAGAAATCTGTCAAAACTGAACAGCTGACAAAGGTCGAATTTTTGAGGGATTTTCTGTTGCTCAAATCAAAAAGTGTTCAACTAACAAAAGTTTGGATATAACCTGGGGCATATGCACAAGAAATAGCAGGTCCAAAAGATAAACAGAGAATTTTCACGAATTTTTACGGTGCAGCACCGAAAACAGTTTCAGGACAGCAACATCCCCAAATCTTTACCTCACTCAAATTAGAGGCTTCTCTTGGCACAAAAACGAAATAAACATGATAAGGAGCGGTTATTACAGTAGTAATAACTTCCAAGACTCAAATAAAAGAAAAAGTACTGAATGTAAAAACAATGGGTTATCTCCCAAGAGTGTTTTTCTTTAACGCCTTTGAGCTAGGCGCAGTAATTTGCAAAGATGCTCATGTGGGCGCCATATAAGAGCTTGAGGCAAGGCGCCATATAGGAACTTAAAGCAATAGAGAGCATCAAAAAGCAAATGTGAAAGACATTTATATCTGAACCACTTCCTATGCATAGGAATCTTGTAAGAAAATAAATCAATGAGGCACATAGTAGCAAGCATGGATAGATAAAACAAGTGCCACTTCAAGATTTGCAACATAAAGAGGGGAAACTTAATATTGTTGAGATCCATCAAACCATGTTTCCCTCTCTCATAATAACTTTCAGTAGCATCATGAATAGAACTAACAATATAACTATCACATAAAGCATCCCTATCATGAGCCACATGCATAAAAGAATTAATACTCACCACAGGAACAATAGTAGTAGGAGCAAATTCAATAGAATAATTATTCTCATCACCATAATCATCATAAATAGGAGGCATATTGTAATCATAACTAATTTTATCCTCAATAGTAGGTGAACTGAAAATATTATACTCATCATCATAGCCATCATAAACTAGAGGTTTAGTATCATCATAAGCAAGAGAACAGCTATTTCGCAAAGCATATTCTTCAAACATATCATCATAAGAAGGAACATCACATATGGGAGATAAAATATTATCAGAACAAACTTTCTCCACTAAAGCTGGGGAACTAAAAATATCATGCTTAACAAAACCAGCTTCCCCAAGCTTAGACTTTTCTATAGCATTAGCAACAACGGTGTTCAAAGCATTCATACTAACAACACTATTAGCATGCAAATTAAGCTCCAAAGGTTTTTCAATTTTCTCTTCAAACACTTCATATCTAAACTCAGGAAAAAGACTACAGAACTCTTTGTTTTCCATTAAGCCTAACTAGTGAAAATAAAAACAAGAAACAAAAAGATGTAATTGCAGAATCTAAAGGAAATAACTCCGAGCACTCACACAAGAGGATGCGAGTACCTTTTACCTTACCTCCCCGGCAACGGCGCCAGAAAAGAGCTTGATGTCTACGCACTTCTATTCTTGTAGACACTTGTTGGGCCTCCAAGTGCAGAGGTTTGTAGAACAGCAACAAGTTTCCCTTAAGTGGATCACCCAAGGTTTATCGAACTCAGGGAGGTTAGAGGTCAAAGCTATCCCTCTCAAGCAACCCTGCAATTACGATACAGAAAGTCTCTTGTGTCCCCAACACACCCAATACACTTGTCAGATGTATAGGTGCACTAGTTCGGTGAAGAGATAGTGAAATACAAGTGGTATAGATGATTATAAGTAGCAAATATGACTTGAAGTAAATATCGCTGCGAGCAAACAAGTAACAAAACAGTAAGTAAACGGTGTGCAATGCTTGGAAACAAGGCCTAGGGATCATACTTTCACTAGTGGACACACTCCCAACAATATAACATGAATGAACAAGTAACTTCTCTTTGCTAAGGTACTCTGAATTACTCTCCTATTGAATAACACTAATCATTGTGTAGTGGCTACAGAAGCACCCCTTAAAGTTCATCAAGTACTTGACAAACACCACTCATAGAGATATCCAAATCAGATCACAACTCAAGATAGAAATCATTGCAACTTAGACCAAGTACTAACACGGTGCACACACTGTCAACATTACACCATGAAAGGAGGAATAGATCACTCAAACTATCATAGCAATAATTATTCTCATAATCTACAAGAGATCACAATCATAGCCTAAACCAAGTACCACCATGATGCACGCACTGTCACCGTTACACCATAGCAGGAGGAATAGATTACTTTAATAACATCACTAGAGTACACAAAATATCTGAATAATAACATGTACTTGTTCAACATGATACAAAGCTCACGATCACGTAAAGATCACATCATGGGAGAGAGAGGTGAACCACATAGCTACCGGTAGAGCCCTCAGCCCCGGGGATGAACTACTCCCTCCTCATCATAGGAGACAGCTAGGTTGATGGAGATGGCGGTGAGGTCGATGGAGACGGCGGAGACGACGATGGAGACCGATGGAGATGGCTCCGGGGGCACTTCCCCGTCCCGGCAGGGTGCCGGAACAGAGACTTCTGTCCCCCGAAATTCGTCGACGGTGGCGGCGGAGCTGCGGAACTGCTTCTGGAAAATTGCCGAATCCTCTAGGGTTTTCCGTCCCGAGGCTTCTTATAGGCGAAGGGGCGTCGTCAGAGGTGGAGCCAGGCTCCCACACGCGGGCCCCGCGCGGCCAGGGGGCTGGCCGCGCCACCCCTGTGTGTGGGGCCCTGGTGGCCCCCCTCCTACTCCTCTTCGGATCTCTGGAAGCTTCCGGGTAAAATAAGACTTCAGGAACTTGTTTCGTCCAATTCCGAGAATATTTCCTGTGTATCACTTCTGAAACACAAAAACAGCAGAAAACAGGAAACTGGCACTGTGGCACTTGTTAATAGGTTAGTTCCGGAAAATGCATAAAAGTGCCACTAAGTGTAACGAAACAATAGGCAAATGGTGTAAAAACAAGCATGGAGCATCAAAAATTATGGATACGTTGGAGACGTATCACTTTACTGACCAATTTTCACATAACACCAAAAAGAGTTTAATTTGAAGGATAGATAAAAGCAAGTCAAATGTAATTTGGAATAGCAAATTGCTAATAGGTATGTATGGTGGACACTTTGGCAAACTTGGTTTTTAGGAGTTGGATGCACGAGTATTGATCATACTCAGTACAAAATGAGGGCTAGCAAAAGACTGGGAGCAACCAACTAAGAGAGCAATAACGGCCATAATCATGCAAAGCGACATTAAAAGAAGCATAAGATGGCATCAAAAGTCAAAAACTAAATGATCATAGAGGCTTATGGCAACTTTGTATGAGTCAAACATGTGTGAGCATGCGCCAAGTCAACCCAAATATAGCATCAAAGGAGAAAACCAAAATAATGCTTCCAAATAATTAAAACAACGCATGATTTTTTTCAAAGGCTCATTAAGCAATCTCAGTCATTTGAGACAAGTCATGCTACAGCAAAACCACTAAGCATACTATCAGAAAGACGTCAAGCACGACATGCAAAAGCCTAGGCTGCAGTCTACACAAGCTCCTTTTTGTACCATTTTTTTTGCATAAAGCCTTTTCTCTTTTCCAACACCATTCAAACTTTTTTGAAACGGCTCTTTTGATGAAAACCAACATGGACCAGAGGTCAAAATACACCTTGATGCAAAGATATAATAAGATCTGAACAAAAATCAAGGCGAAAATCGAAAGCTAAACGTAGTAGCAAAAAAAGAGAACACTCGTTGAAATGATAAGAGTGAAAAACGGAGCGTTCTTGGCAAATGAAAAGCAAGGCAACTTCTCCAAAAGGAATTTGTTGGGGTCCAACCATTTATTGCAGCAAACAAAACTAAACAAAACTGAAAACTAAAACAACTGACGCTCTAAGAAAAACGCCTAGTGCATGAAGCAATAAAAATATAGTGTGTTGAAAGGTGACCTGATTTTTGCCGATGAAGAAGGGGTGCCTCGGGGGCATCCCCAAGCTTTGACGCTTGTACCTCTTGGATATTTTTTGGGGTGCATGGGCATCCCCAAGCTTGCGCTTTTGTCCATTCTTCAACTCATCTCATCATTCTCCAATCCCTACACTTGAAAACTTTTTTCATACAAAACTAAACACAAATCTATTAGCAACATTAGTGTAAGCATAGCAATGAATCAACCCTTTTTTTGATTCAGGTTTAAACTCAAAACCACCACATATAAAGTAGGGATTTCTATTTTCGTGTCCTCAGGTCCTTAGTTGTACTCAGTTTTCCCCAGCTCCTTAGTTTTTCCTCAGTTTTCCCCAAGTCCTTGTCTGAAACCCTCAGAAGGAGCTCGGACGGGAGGATTTTCATTTAGTTGACCGTTCCATGCTAACATGTGGGGCCTCGTCGTGTGGGGCCGCGTCGCGTGGGGCTGGTAGAAAGGGACCGCGTGGGACAGGATGAGACCGCGTCACGTGGGGCTGGTAGAAAGAGACCGCGTGGGACAGGACGAGACCGCGTTTGGTTGTACGTGAGAGCTCGGTTCTGTCTCTCTCGGACCAAATTGGCATTTTTCAGAGTGCCTTTTTCCCCTCTCTCTCTGTAACAGTTCTCTCTCTTTTCACCAAATTAGTATCAAATCTAGAGAAGCTTCTATTCCTGTCTTTCTTCAATGATTGTTGCCTTTTGGCCCTCATTTTTTGCCCAATATGGTAACAAATCTAGTAGCAAACCTAGAAGCAAGTATACGATAAATTCACAGCAGCATAATAAATTCAGAAAACTAAGTATAATACATAAACTGCATACAGCAGCCAAAAACAGCCAATAACGATGTTAATGTTCACGACAAACTAAGCTGAAAATAATACAAGACGTAATGTATGGCCAACATGAAGATTAGGATACCCCAGGATGAATGAATCTGTTCTTCATTCTTCATCATATATTTCGTCGTCGCTACATTCCATAAGATGAAGGAAATATTCACTGAACTCCTTCCGTCTGCAGTGTGCAGCCAATACATCCTCCAAACGGTATGGCCTTTGTTCATTTTTCAGACCGTCGTATCCTAATATATCCACATGTCGTGGCCACTCATCCTAGGCCTTTCTATCATCAAAGTACTCTCTGATATAACCCAAATCCACGTAGTAGATGCAGCCAGGTCAAACTGTCGGGTGCACTCTGGTGTCGACGGAGATACACCGGATATAATTGACGAAGAAGGCACGACTGCCAATGTTACTGACGGCATGGAGAGAGCGGCTCTCAGTGTCCACATGGTACACCAATGGTTGACCTTCCTCCAAATGCCTGTTGCCACTGCTGCCGCCCAACAACACAAGCAGCAGATCACCATCCGACTTCACAAGGTAGAACTTGGAATCATTTCCAATTTCTGGAAATAAAAATAGTGTCTCCATGTTGATAGTGCTCGTGCGCTGCTCCAACTGGACATTGTTGGTGCACACTAATGTTTCGACCTCAAAATTGTTCACAGCTATTGCATACAATTCACCATTGAACGGGGTAATGCAACACAGAGAATGGTGCTCGATCGAAAATCTTCCTTCTCCCCAATCTTCATCTATATCCTTAGTTGGAGTGCTCTCATCTACCCAAGAAATTTTCATGGGGTAACCTGTGCAAACGAAGACCATAGACGGGGACTTCATTACAGCGACTGACTCCACAATAACAGATGGCATCTGTGCCTCAAACATAGTGTTCGTTGTCTTTGTGAGTGGGTTCAGAAGCCGTATCTTGTGCGACTGGTTCTTCTGGGCAAGCACGATGACGCCACGGCAAAAGCCGACGAAGTAGTATCTAAAATATATTGATGAAGATAACATTCAGCACTAAGATGTTTACGATTGAAAATAAAAATAGATTAACTCTATAGATATAGAGGAATTTGAACCTTGCATGAACTTCCGTTAGATCGATGGTGACGTAGCGGGATGTGCGGAGGTGGAGGAAGGAGAACTCAGCGGCGCGTGGAAGGGCGTGTTCTACCATGATCCATTCGTGCAGGTGCACGTCGGGCTCAGGTAAATCTGAGCGCCAATTTCTATAAACTTGCCTCAAAGCAGAGTAGGTGTCCACGTACTCCTTGTTCGCCAGTAAGAAGTCGCCGATCTTGTGAAGTGGTCCATCACCCTTAAGAGAGGCCCAGTTCACGGAGGCGCCGCGCCTGGATGCGCCGCGCTCGGAGGCGACGGGCTCGGCGGCGACGGGCTCGAATGCGACGGGCTCGGAGGCGATGGGCTCGGAGGCGACGGGCTCGGGGGCGACGGCTGCCGGCGCATTCTTCTTCTCCAGCGCCGGCAGGGGAGCGCGCGTAGGGCGGTTGGGGTTTTTTGGAGAAGGTGATGGGACGTGAGAGGCGTGGTTGCATGCGTGAGTGAGAATGAGACTGTGTGTAGAGGGAGGGAGAGAGGGGCTCTGTACAGGCAAAGTGACGGTTCGTCTCAGCAGTTTCTCAAAAAAATAGACGTTTGGTCTCAACACGCGCACCACGCGCCTAACCGCTGCGCACCGCGACACGCGTCCGTGGTACTGCACGTCTGCACCGTTATGTGTACTCAGTTCTACCCTCGAGTCTTACACTGGAAAAATATATGTACTCATTTTTTCCCTCGAGTACTAATACTGGCTAGTGCAATATACTCAGTTTTACCCTCAAGTGGTTGGTCAACAGAGAGTCAACAAATGGGATTAAGCTATCTAATTGAGTCATTTCATGCGCAAAAAAATTCAAAAAAATAAAATCATAGTGCCTCCTACTCATGGAGTCTTGTTACGCGACCTGCCACGTAAGCAATCATATATAAATCAAGTTTTAACACAAATGGCCACTTCTCAAATCACTAGTAGCTATGAAGGTTCATGGCTTTCCACTCAAACCCCTTCTCAAAACATCTATATCCAAAACATAGTTTGTCTGAATGAGGCCATAATTTTCACACTCATGTATATTTGAATTGCTAATACTTTGAGGTAGGCCAACCTGGGTTTCATTATACAAAACATGTCTTTTTCTTTTTCTAAATCTCTTATTTGAATTCCTTAGCCTGTTTACTATTTACTTGCCCTTGGATCCTTGATACTACTCAGTTTTACCCTCTCCCTTCTCACAGAAGCCCAAACTTGGCCTGATTGGTCGAGCTGTTGTCACACGGATCGTGCCCACCTACCGTCGATCCTATGATCTAACGGGCAGGATAACCCCTCTTTCTCTCTCATCATGGCCACCCTCTCTCTATCTGTCGGTGGCAAACTACTACCCCTCTATGTATGCTAAATAATGATTTTGCCACCGGATTCAACAAGTTTGGTAATCATGAATTTCTTGTAGGCATTACTTTTCACGATAAAATGATAAACTATCACGAATTTCCATTTCTTTTAGGCATTACTTTTCACGATAAAATGATAAACTATCACGAATTTCCATTTCTTGTAGGCATTACTTTTCACGGTAAAATGATAAACTATCACGAATTTCCATTTCTTGTAGGCATTACTTTTCACGGTAAAATGATAAACTATCACGAATTTCCATTTCTTTTAGGCATTACTTTTCACGGTAAAATGATAAACTATCACGAATTTCCATTTCTTTTAGGCATTACTTTTTTGTTGAGATATAAACCCCCACAACGGTCATCTCCTCCTTAATTTATTGTGTAAACCCCACAACGGTCATCTCTACCTTAATTTATGGTGTAAACCCCACAATGGTCATCTCTTCCTTATAAACCCCCACAATGGTCATCCCTCATGTCAATAGGTTCTGTCTCTCTCTTCTTCATTCACATATACTTGATCCATTGCCATGGCTTCCACGTCTCGGATGCCGACCGGAAGGGGAAGGGGAAGGGGCGGCCGGGGTGGTGGATCATCATCATTGCCACCACCACCGTCAACACTGCCATTGATCATAGAGGAGTTCTTAATCGTCATCTATGAAGACCCTTTGGCCAAGAAGGTACGTACGCGTTCCCACATATATGATGCATGTGATTAATTATGTGCATGTTCTAAAAAACCTTTAATTTCAAACGATCGGCGCTCGATCTCTTTGCAGGCACTCCCACAAAAGTTTGCGGACTATCTTGATAGCCAGGAGCCCGCTAAGGTGTATCTGCGAGTAGCTGACTGCGGTCCTCGTCTCTGGACCATGGAGGTCCTATTTGACGGACAAGGTCGGATGTACCTCGACAAGGGCTGGGAGAATTTCGCCATCGCGCACGGTGTGGATTTCGGCTGCTTCCTACACTTCAAATATGAAGGCGATGATGTGCTCACAGTGAAGGTGTTCGACGGAACAATGTGCAGGAAGTACTACTACACGGACGATGAAGATACTGACGATGAAAGCGACGACGATGTGAAGCCATGCATCCATCCCCTTTAGATAAGGGGATTATGACCAAGAATATATATATAGCTTCATATGCATCGATTTAGAGATCTAGCTATTTTCTATATACTATGCATGTAAAAATAATATCGCAATTTCCACCATGATTCGAGCACCACAGCCTCCAAA
Source organism: Dactylis glomerata (assembly GCA_007115705.1). Lineage (NCBI taxonomy): Eukaryota > Viridiplantae > Streptophyta > Magnoliopsida > Poales > Poaceae > Dactylis > Dactylis glomerata. The sequence goes on along the minus strand of QXEO01000923.1, from coordinate 2,176,326 downwards.
CGATGCCGATGCCGATAAAGGCATGGTCAGAACGGCTATGCTCGCTGCCACTGCTAGGTCACCGTCGGGATGCACATACCCTCAATTCTATCCCCTCATTCGATCACTGACACACCAGAGATACCGCCGAGGCCAATGACGAATGTACATGCTGATGCCAATGCCGAACATGCACGCCGCTGTGGGCACGGCCACGCCGCCCCGCTATGCTGGACGCCACAGACCACCGCGAGGTCTTTCCCTTCGCCACCACACTCCCCTAGCACCCATCTATACATGCCAGAAAGGAGAGACACTAGTTTTATCTACATTGCTCGCGTTCGTGTCCGACACCATCAGTCAAAGTGTTGAGGTCGTCGTCGACGTCCTCGACCATTTCTTCTCTTCTTTGCATAGTTAAACGCGTTTAGTTCATATCTATCTAATGCGTCTGGTCTCGCCTCATGCAGTTCTATGTGGACGTCGATCTCATCTCGGCATCCCGCAGGCCACCTCCTCCATTCCATCGCTGTAGAGTTCCGTTTAAAAATCTAATCCTACCCGTGTATTGCCCCTTGTATCAGCGTCATGGCCCCACTTGTCATTCGATATACCGAAGCCCCACTCGTCCGCGTTTTGGTTAGGGATACGACGATGTTTACGGTCAAACAAAGATGGATTGTCTGACGTGTCTTTGCGGGCCCTATGTGGCCCCACTAGTCAGCAGATAACGGTCAAAGTTGTTGACCCGTCGAGCAACCGGCCGTTCCAGCACTTGTGACGGTTTCAGACAAGGGCTTGGACAAAACTGAGGAAAAACTAAGGAGCTGGGGAAAACTGAGTACAACTAAGGACCCGAGGGCACGAAAATAGAAATCCCTATAAAGTATATACTACTGTAGCAACTTCCCCAAAAGTTCCGTGATCAAAAAAACTCAAAAAGAAAGCGATCAAGCGGCAAACACAAATATTGGCAGAAATCTGTCAAAACAGAATAGCTAACAAAGGTCGAATTTTTAGAGGGTTTTCCGTTGCTCAAATAAAAAAGTGTTCAACTAATGAAAGTTTGGATATAACCTGGGGCATATGCACAAGAAATCGCAGGTCCAAAGGATATACTGAGAATTTTCACAATTTTTTATGGTGCAGCACCGAAAACTGTTTTAGGACAGCAACATCCCCAAATCTTACCTCACTCAAATTAGAGGCTTCTCTTGGCAGAAAAACGAAATAAAAAGGATAAGGAGAGGTCATTACAGTAGTAATAACTTCCAAGACTCAAATAAAAGAAAAGTAACTGAAAGTAAAAACATTGGGTCATCTCCCAAGAGTGCTTTTCTTTAACGCCTTTGAGCTAGGCGCAGAAAGTGCGAATCAAGTAATATCAAGTGATGAAGCATCAAGATCATAATTTGCTCTAAGAATAGAGTCAAAAAGTAATTTATTTCTCTTCCTAGGGAAGTGTTCCATACCTTTCTTGAGTGGGAATTGATATTTGATGGTGCCTTCCCTCATATCAATGATGGCACCTACAGTTCGAAGAAAAGGTCTTCCCAAAATAATAGGACATGAAGCATTGCATTCAACATCCATGACAAGAAAATCAACAGGAACAAGGTTATTGTTAACCATAATAAGAACATCATTAATCCTTCCCAAAGGTTTCTTCTTAGCAACATCAGCAATAGGAACATCATAATAACACTTTTCAAGCGGTGGTAAATCAAGCATGTCATAAATCTTTCTAGAAATGATAGAAATACTAGCACCTAGATCACATAAAGCATGGCAATCAAAACCATTAACATGCATATCAATGATGGGTTCCCAACCATCTTCTAACTTCTTGGGAATAGAGGCTTTTTGCTTCAACTTTTCATCCCTAATTTTCATAAGAGCATTGGTAATATGCTTAGTAAAAGCAATATTTAAAGAACTAGCATTAGGAGTCAAAGCAAGCTTTTGCAAGAACAAAATAACTTCAGATATATTGCAGCCATCAACATCAAAATCATTAAAAGAAATAGAGATATCTTCTCCCACACGCTAAAAAATTTCAGCACTCTTTTGAGAAAAAGTTTTGGCAGTTTTAGGCATTTTAACACAAGGAGTGGGAGTTTTCTCTACACCAATCAAAGTAAGAGGATTGCTAGCATTTGTAACAACATAATTAGAGGTAGTAATGGTACATACCTTCATCTTTCTAGCCATCTCATCTTCTCTTTCCCACCTGGCATGCAATTCTGCTAGCATCCTAACATTTTCATTAATTCTAACTTGGATAGCATTAGCAGTGGCAAAAGAATTGTTCTCCTTCACATCATTAGGCAACACTTTTAATTTCAGAAGTTCAACATCATGAGCAAGGCTATCAACTTTAGAAGCAAGAATATCAATTTTGCCTAACTTTTCCTCAACAGACTTGTTAAAAGCATTTTGCTTACCGATAAAGTCCTTGAGCATTACCTCAAGCTCGGAGGGCGCGGCCCTAGCGTTGTTGGAGGAATTACCATAAGAATTACCATAACCATTACCATTGGTAGAAGGATACGGCCTATAATTGTTACTAGCAAAATTGTTCCTATAAGCATTGTTGTTAAAATTATTATTTCTAATGAAGTTTACATCAACATGCTCTTCTTGAGCAACCAAAGAGGCTAAAGGAACATTATTAGGATCAACAGGAGTCCTATCATTAGAAAGCATAAGCATAATAGCATCAATCTTATCACTCAAGGAAGAGTTTTTCTCAACAGAATTTACCTTCTTACCTTGTGGAGCTCTCTCGGTGTGCCATTCAGAGTAATTTACCATCATATTGTCGAGAAGCTTCATTGCGGTGCCCAAGGTAAGGGACATAAAAGTGCCTCTAGCAGCTGAATCTAGTAGGTTCCTTGAAGAAAAATTCAGTCCTGCATAAAAAGTTTGGACAATCATCCAAGTAGTCAGTCCATGAGTGGGACAATTCTTTATCATAGATTTCATTCTTTCGCAAGCTTGAGCAACATGTTCGTTATCAAACTGACGAAACTTCATAATATTGCTATGCAAAGCTATAATCTTAGCAGGAGGATAGTATCTACCAATAAAAGCATCCTTACACTTAGCCCATGAATCAATACTATTTTTAGGCAAAGACAGCAACCAATCCTTAGCTGTTCCTCTCAAAGAAAAAGGAAACAACTTAAGCTTAATAATATCACTTTCTACATCCTTATATTTCTGCATCTCACATAGCTCAACAAAATTGTTGAGATGAGCTGCAGCATCATCAGTACTAGCACCAGAAAATTGCTCTTTCATAACAAGGTTCAACAAAGCAGGCTTAATCTCATAAAAATCAGCAGCAGGAGCAGGTGGCGCAATAGGAGTGCAGATAAAATCACTATAATTAGTGCCAGTAAAATCACACAACTTGGTGTTCTCATGAGTAGCCATTCTAGCAAAACTAAAAGCAGACAAGTAAAAACAACTATAAAGGATACTAATTTTTTTTGTATTTTTGATAAAACGATGCAAGTAAAAATAAAGTAAAGCAAAACTTAAAACAAAGTAAAGGATGTGCGTGCGAAACTCCCCTTGCAGAAGTCTTCTTTTTCCCCGGTAACGGCGCCAGAAAACTTGATTGTTGTTTGATGGTGCCAAGTTGACGGGGGAGCTTGTATTTGATGTGGGAGCTTCTTCTTCTTCAATCCCCGACAACAGCGCCAGAAAACTTGTTGATGGCGCGGTGATGAATGGTGCCAGATAACTTGTTGGCGTATAGTTGATGAAGTAAATGACCGGTCAGTTGGAAACCCCAATAAAGGTTTGATGAATATAGCAGCAAGTTTTCCCTCACTTATGAAACCAAGGTTATCAATCCAGTAGAAAAAAGCCAAACGACGGAAGGTGATGCCCGCTAGCTTAGTGACACTCCAACAAGGGCGCCGTTAACAATATCTTGTTAGCGCGTCTTCAACTAGTAGCAACGTGGAACCTGCACACAACACAACCAAGTACTTTGTTCCCAACTTACGATAAGGTTGTCAATCTCACCGGTTTGCTGTAAACATAGGAATGAGCGTATCGAGTGGAAAGCAATAGTAATATGCGAGTAAAATAAACAATGCTAGTAAAGTAAATAGGTGATAGCAATATAATGGAAATAGGACCGGGGTCCACAGTTCACTAGTGGTGTCTCTCCATAAGATAAAATAACACATGCTGGGTAAACAAATTACAGTTGGGCAATTGATAGAATAAAGATTACGTGCATATGTCGAGAGGATCACTATGAGATTTACTCTGGGCAGTACAACAAGATACATAGACCGCCATCCAACTGCATCTATGACTAATAATCCACTTGTGGCGAATCAATCCGAGAACTCCACAAGTATTAAGTTGCGAACAACAGATAACTGCATTAAGCAAAGTGTGTAATGTAAACAAAGCATATGCCCTTGAGCATATGAATGTTGTTTTCCCCCTAGTGGCAACAGCACATCTACAACCTTAGAGGTTTCTGTCACTCCCCCGGATTAAATAGAGGCACATAAATACCCCCTCTTGGAGTCACTAGCAACTACTCGGCCATGATAGCTACTAACAACAGAGAGCATGCAAGATCATAAACAACATAGAGATGACATAAGATAATATTCAGCACATCAACTCAATCATAACACCAATGTTCATCGGATCCCAACAAACACAACATGTAGAATTACATAACGGTGATCTCGATCATGTAAGGCAGCTCACGAGATCTAAACATGAAGCACATGGTGGAGAAGACAACCATCTAGCTACTGCTATGGACCCATAGTCCAAGGTAGACTACTCACTCATCGCGCCGGAGGCAAGCATGGCGATGAAGAAGACCTCCGGTGGCGATTCCCCTCTCCGACAGGGTGCCGGGAAGAGCTTCTGGACCCTCCCGATCTTGGGTCGATGACGGCGGCGGATCGCGATATGTTTCTGGAAAAGTGATCGGGTCTTTAGGTTTTTCCCGTCGGGGGGTCTTTATAGGCGAAGGGGCATCGTCAGAAGTGGACCGAGGCGGCCACACACATAGGGGGCGCGGCCTAGCCCTGGGCCGTGCCGCCCTGTTGTGTGGGCCCCTCGTGGCCCCACTCCGTCTCCTCTTCGGTTCTCTAAGCTTCGGTGAATTTCTGGATGTTTGGCTTTTGTTTCGTCCAATTCCGAGAATATTTCCTGTCTAACTTTTCTGAAACACAAAAACAGCAGAAAACATGGACTGGCACTGTGGCATCTTTGTCGTGGGGATGACTAATGGGGCATGCCACGGGCCGAGCTATCTGTCGGCTGGCATCCCAGGAATCTCCACAGCTCTAAGATGAGAAGACCGGCTCCGCCCGGAGGGCCGGCTGCGCCAGCAGCCGGCTGGCGACTCCACCGAGGAGAGCCAGAGCCGGGCGATGAAGACAAAAGCCCTCCAACGGCTGTTTCGCCGAAAGTGGGCTTGCCCCGACAAGAGCGACCGAGGCAAAGGACGGGAGTGACAAACGCCATGACCGGACCCAGCCAATTAGCGATCAAGGAGCCTTCCCCATGACAGGATCCGAGGCAAAAGGGAGGGCATATGCCTCCCAGATGCCGGTCCATGGGGAAAGGCGCTTTATAAAGTGTGATTGTCAGAGCAGGGCCAGAGGATCACGCCGAGGACGCAGCCACGGAGGAGCCGGCAGCCGGCCGAACCGCCACCTAACCTGTAACTAGACCCCCGCCTATATAAGGGGGTCTGGACCCTTAGTCTAGGGAGATCCAATCTTCTTCTTCCTCCTCTAGCCGGAACAGCTCAAGGAGCACTGTAATCGCTACTGTCGAGATAATACGAAGCAGGCAGGAAGTAGGGGTTTTACCTCCATCCGGGAGGGCCCTGAACCTGGGTAAACCGAGGTGTCTCCGTTGGCATAATCCCGAGCCGGACCTATCGTCACCACCATCGAGACCCTTCGATAAGCCACCTCATGGCTACTGTCTCTAAATTCCCATGACAGTTGGCGCCCACCGTGGGGCAAAGCGCGGCGGCGAGCGGAGTCAAGTTTCGGCCGCGACCCTCATCGGCTCTCGGCGAGAAGGTCGCCTCCGGCCTTGTCTGGAGGTTCGGCACCTTCGACTGCGTCTGCGACAACTTGGCCCACTTCGAGAACGGCTTCGGTAACAGCGGCTCCTTCCTCGACGCTGGCAGCCACCGCTTCTATGTCGCCAAGCCCTTCCCTTAGGAGGTGACCAACGTCTTCGACCCTCTCAGCGATGGAGGCTCGAGCTGCAGTGAAAGCAGCGGTCTTGGTGCCATGGTCGAGGTGATGGCCCTGGGAGAAGAGGAGGGCGGCGACTCACCGCGCCCCGAGCGCCCGTCGCCCGAACGCCTTCTTCCACAGGAGCAGGATGCTCCGCTCCCAGAGCAGGACGCCCCGGACGTCTCCGTGGTGGACCTGCGCGCACCCCTCAGCCGTGTCATCGACCCCGCCCGGGTCGCCGAGGCCCTAGAACGGACGCGTCTTGTCCTCCTCAGCAAGGTGGCGGAGGACGAGGCCAACCGGTGCCGCGCGAGCACCACGCTCAGCGAGTTCTACGACGTGCATGGAGATGCACCGACCGAGCTTGCTCATGACCCGCGGCGTAGCTTCGCCACCGCGGGCACCAGCCAGATCCAGCGGTCGCCATCGGCTAGCCGAGGGCGCGGAGCGCGCGGACAAGGCGGCCGTGCTCCGAGTGGCAACGCCCGAGGCCGCCGCGCCCAGCAAGGTGGCGGAGCAGGCAGGCCACGCCTGGTCCCGGTGCCAGCGCTAGGGTCGGAGTCCCACGCTCGCCCACCGGCGCTGCACATCCACCTGTGGCTTGACCACGTCGAGGCGTTCCCCAGAGGATCTGCTAGCTCAAAGCGAGCGGCTTCTGACCAAGGACGCCCGGGGGCTGCCGGCAGCGGTCAGGGGCACAAAGAGGGCAAGTACACCCTCGATGCTGCACTTGACTAGCCGTGCAAGTTCCATAACTCCCCGGGCAGGGAAGCGACCCACTCCACGCGTCAGTGCCGGTTCATGAGAGAGCTGGAGCAACGCGCTCGGCAGATCCCTGGAGCGTCGCAAGCGCAACCGGCTGGAGGTCAGGAGGACCAACAACACGGCCCGGCTGGAGGCAAGCCAGATCAAGATGATGACTTCCCAGTGGATCTTGAGCAGTATCACATCTTTACCACCCCCAGCAAGGATAAAAGGAACGACCTTTGGCATGAGGCAGAGGTGAACGCTGTTATGCCCGCAGAACCCCGATTCATGCATTGGTCTGAGGCGGCCATCACCTGGGGGCGCGAGGACCATCCCCGACTGATGCCCAGCCCTGGAGAATACGCTCTGGTCCTGGACCCTGTTGTGTGCTCTGATACGCACATGTGCCGGTTCTCCCGCGTGCTCATCGACGGCGGCAGCAGCATCAACCTTCTTTACCGAAGCTCTCTGGAGAAGTTGGGCATCCCGCTTGCTCAGCTGAAACCGAGCTGGCTCACCTTCCATGGCATCGTGCCTGGGCATTCTTGCACCCCTTTGGGCAAGGTACAGCTGGAGGTTCTCTTTGGGAAGAAAGGAAACAGCCGCCGCGAGCCCATCTGGTTCGAGGTGGTGGACATCAGCAGTCCCTACCATGCGCTGCTTGGCCGTCCAGCCCTGGCCAAGTTCATGGCGGTGCCACATTACGCCTATCTGAAGATGAAGCTCCTAGGACCCGGAGGTGTGATCATGGTCTCGGGAAGCTTCAAGAAGTCCCTGGCCTGCGCAAAGGAGAGCTTGCAGCTGGCAGAGGCACTGGTCATCGCCGAGGAGAAGTGGCAGCTTCTACATCGCGTGGAGCTCGCCCAGCAAGATGTGCCGGTTCGCCAGTCGCCGGTGGAGCAGTTCAAGCCGGCCAACGACACCAAGAAGATCCTGCTGGACGAGAGTGATCCCACCAAGTACGTCATCATCGGCACCGGCCTGTCTGCCAAATAGGAAGGCGAGCTCACCAGCTTCCTCCATGAGAATCGGGACATCTTCGCATGGTCTCCAAAGGACATGCCAGGTGTGCCGAGGGAGCTGGCTGAGCACTCACTCAACGTCCGGCCGGATGCCAAGCCGGTCAAGCAACCGCTGCGGCATTTTGCGGAAGAGAAAAGGAAAGCTATTGGCGAGGAGATTGCCCGGCTCCTTGCAGCCGGCTTTATCATGGAGGTATTTTACCCTGACTGGCTTGCGAACCTGGTCTTGGTTCTGAAGAAGAATAACACTTGGCGTATGTGTATCGACTACACCAGCCTCAACAAGGCTTGCCCCAAGGATCCTTTTGCGCTACCACGGATCGACCAGGTAATCGATTCCACAGTCGGTTGTGACCTGCTGTCCTTCTTGGATGCCTATTCAGGCTATCACCAAATCCCGCTCTTCCAGCCAGATCAGATCAAGACGTCCTTCATCACCCCATATGGAGCCTACTGCTATGTCACCATGCCATTTGGCCTAAAGAACGCTGGAGCCACTTACCAGCGAACCATGCAGCTATGTCTGCAAGGGCAGATTGGGAGGAATGTGCACGCTTATGTGGACGACATGGTGGTGACGACCAAGCAGAGCGGCACACTCCTGGACGACCTCAAGGAGACCTTTGCCAACCTGCGGCGCTATCGCATGAAGCTCAACCCGGAGAAGTGCACCTTTGGCGTGCCGGCTGGATAGCTCCTAGGTTATATCGTTTCCCAGCGAGGGATCGAGGCTAACCCCTCGAAGATAAAAGCCATCGAGGCCCTAGAGCCGCCCACCCAGCTCAGAGATGTGCAGAAGTTTGCTGGTTGCTTGGCCTCGCTCAGCCGGTTCGTCAGCCGGCTCGGGGAGAAGGCCATGCCGCTGTACCAGCTGATGAAGAAGACAGACCACTTCGTTTGGTCCCAGCGCGCTGATGATGCCTTCAACGACCTCAAGCGAGCCTTGTCTACCGCGCCAGTCTTGGCTGCGCTAGCTCCACGAGAGCCAATGCTGCTCTACATCGCGGCTACTCCGCGAGTCATCAGCGTCGTGATCGTGGTGGAGCACACCGAGGAAGGCAAGGAGCTGCCGGTCCAACGCCCGGTGTATTACCTGAGTGAGGTGCTCACTCTCTCCAAGCAAAACTACCCTCATTACCAGAAGGTCGCATACGGTGTGTACATGGTGGCCAAGAAGCTGAAGCACTACTTTGAGGAGCATCCCATCACGGTGGTGAGCACCACTCCGCTTTCGGAGATCATCGGGTGCAAGGATGCGTCAGGCAGAGTAGCCAAATGGGCGATTGAGCTCGCTGCTCATACCATTCAGTACAAGCCCAGGACGACGATCAAGTCGCAGATCATAGTGGATTTCTTTGCTGACTGGGGAGAGCACCAGTACCTACCGCCGGCTCCAGACTCCACCCACTGGCGCATGCACTTCGATGGCTCCAAGTTGCTCGGGGGCTTGGGAGCCAGCGTCGTCCTCACCTCTCCCAAGGGAGACAAGCTGCAGTACGTGCTGCAAATGCACTTCCGTGCATCAAACAACGTCGCCGAGTACGAAGCCCTGGTACATGGGCTCAAGATGGCCAAGGAGATTGGCATCCGGAGGATCCTCTGCTTCGGAGACTCCGACCTGGTGGTGCACCAGGTCTCCAGAGAATGGGACGCCAAGGACGCCAACATGGACTCCTACCGCTTCTACGTGCAGCAGCTCAGCGGATTCTTCGAGGGCTGCAAGTTTCACCACGTCCCCAGAGCAAACAACTATGAGGCGGACCGGCTGTCCAAGATCGGCTCCACCAAGCAGGATATCCCAGCTGGGGTGTCACTGGAAATCATCCGCAAGCCGTCCATCAAGCCATCGCCAGAATCTCCATCCATCTACGTGCCTGGAGACCTTGCCCCGGCTCAGGTGCCACCACCGGACCCGGGGGCTGCCGCCTCGGGGCTGAAGGAAGCAGCCGGCCAGCCCAGCGCGGCCGGCTCGACGAAGGACTCGGGGGCTGCTGGCTCCATGCCGGCTCCCCCAGCCGGCCAATCAGACGAAGCCGGCACGACGACGGACCCGGGGGCTGCTGATCCCCTGGTCGCCAGTATCTTCCACATACGGGAGATACCATCCTGGGCGGAGCCATTCTCCAACTACCTCATCACTGGGGACTTGCTGCAAGACGAAGTGGAAGCTAGGCGACTTCAGCGCTGCGCGGGAGCTTACACCATCATCAACAGTGAGCTGTACAAGCACAGCGTGTCAGGAGTCTTCCAGAAGTGCATCGAGCCGGAAGAAGGGATAGAGCTCCTGAGAGAAATACACCAAGGGGAATGCGGACACCACGCATCTTCCAAAGCTTTGGTGGCCAAGGCTTTCCGCCATGGTTTCTACTGGCCGATAGCCCAGAAGGATGCAGAGCAGCTAGTGAAGCAGTGCAACGGCTGCCAGCGCTTCTCCAAGCATCGAAATACTCCAGCGGCAGCCCTCAAGACCATCCCGCTCACCTGGCCGTTCGCTGTCTAGGGGCTTGACGCATCTGTTGGTTGCTGTGGACAAGTTCACCAAGTGGATCGAGGCCAAGCCAATCAAAAAGCTCGACGGCTCGTCCACCATCAAGTTCTTCAACGAGATCATCACAAGATATGGAGTTCCCCACAGCATCATCACTGACAATGGGACGAACTTTGCGAAGGGAGTCTTCGCTGAGTACTATGGCAAGAAGGGCATCCGGCTGGACTTAGCATCAGTGGTGCACCCTCAGACAAATGGGCAAGTGGAGAAGGTAAATGGGCTGATCCTGACCGGCATCAAACCAAGGCTGGTCGAGCCTCTTGAGCACTCAGCCGGCTGTTGGGTCGAAGAGCTACCTTCAGTGCTCTGGAGCCTACGCACCACTCCAAATCGTTCTGTCGGCTTCACGCCTTTCTTCCTGGTCTATGGAGCCGAAGCAGTGTTGCCCACTGATATCGAATTCGATGCGCCCAGAGTTGTCCAGTACACGGAGAAGCAAGCAAAAGAAGCTCGCGAAGATGGTGTCGACCTCCTCGAGGAGGCACGAGAGCAAGCTTTGGCCAGATCAGCGCTCTATCAGCAGCAGCTGCGACGATACCACAGCCGGAAAATCCGCCCGCTCGCGTTTCGCGAAGGAGATCTCGTACTCCGGCTGATCCAGAACACCAAAGGCATGCACAAGCTGTCCTCTCCTTGGGAGGGACCGTTCATTGTCAGCCGGGTGCTGGGCAATGGGGCATACTACCTCATCGACGCACAAGAGCCCAGAAAGAACAAGGCAGATAACTCTGACAAGGAGACGGAGCGTCCCTGGAATGTCAGTCTCCTAAGACCTTTCTTCTGCTAAGGCAAAAGCTTGTACCCCGAAAAACTTGTCAATGAATAAAGGATGACGGAGCGGCTAGTTACGGCCGGCTCCGAGGAAAACACTTCGTGTATGTTTTGCTTTCTGCGTTATTCACTTGACTGGCAGCCGGCTCCGGGCACCGAGCCACAGCCGGCAGCCCTAAAAAAATGATCGATTCCTCGTCAGCCGGATCAGTACTATGTATGAAGGAGGTCTCGAGCCCAACCTCCACCTTCCGGCTCCGCGCAGCCGGACGGATAGGAGCCAGCAGGCCACATACGAGGGAAAGCCGCCGAGAAAAACTGTAAACGATAGAAAACCGCTCAACCAAGCGTTGGAGGCAGTGTTCGTTAACCATGCGTTGGCTAGCACGAGTCGGGTGCCCGATAAACCGAAGTACTACTTCTCACTCCGCGGCACGCTCCCACCCTAGGCCGGCATTTGGCTGTCGGCCCAAGGGAGACCAACCGGCACCAGGCTGCCGGTTGGGGGTAGAAGGGCCAAAGGGTGGGGAGATTAAGGAAAAAGTTGAGGGAACCGGACTAAGGCAAGCCAGCGAATGGTCGATGATCGCAGTTTCTCGATGTTTGGGCTGAGTGGCCACGTCAAAGAGGTTCGAAGCTAGAGCTGCCTCGCTCGGCGTTGGCACCGTACACGGAAAAGTTAGTTTCGAACCAGCTGTCAGTCCAGCTACCCCAAAACTCGGGGGCTAGGGGGAAAGGGAATTGGCCCTCAGAAGTAGGCCGGTTCCAGTACCTCCCCAGCTGTCCGCTCAGTTGACGCTGCGATATGATAAGCAAACGAGCGACGAAATCGAAACTTAACGCCCGCAAAGAGATGGCTAGAGCCAGAAAATTGGAGATTTACTCTAGCTGCGGCAAGGGACGTGCGAGGGCCCGGGAAGGGAGACGTGTCGGCTCCGGCCCCGCTTGAGCCGGCACAGGACTCAACTTTCACTCCAATCCCTCCAAGCCGGAGCTAGCCCGCTCTCCCCAAAGCCGGCCAGCAAAAGCACCACTCCCTCCGCGCTGAAGCCGGAGGACCTCGCCTAAAGCGTCTGCGCAGGTCAGTGGCTATCGTAGTCCCTACCTACAGATTCACGCATCAACGGTTTTATCGAAGGAAGAATCCTAGCCGGGGAATCATCACCGCGTTCCGACGGAAGCAGAAGACATTCACGCAAGAACAAGCACGCAACAAATGAAGGAAGACAAGCAAAGGTTTGCAGGAAATTGAAAGAGTTCTTAACAAACAATGGGCAATTACATAATACGGGCCACGCTAAGGGCCAAGATAACAAAAGAACTCCCCCTCCTAAATCCCTAGACCTCTGTTGACGATGTCATTGTCAAAGAGGGGGCTTCGAGGGCGCTCGCCGATCACGGCCAGGGGGAGTAGGCGCGGGCGCAGCCGGAGTCGTCGACAATGCGGACGCAGAGGATGGGCGAGCCGAAGCGGTGGGTCAGGATGAGAGACCATCCCCGCTTCAGGTCGTAATCGATGAAGAACTTTGCCTAGCCCTCGGTGAGGTAGCTCTTCCCCTGCTCGTCGTGGAGGACCTCGATGAGGTACAGGGGCTGGCCGCCGCTGCCATCCTCCACCATGATGCTTGTCGGGGGGTTCTTCCCCATCGTGCCGACGAAACTAGCGGGGAGCGGCAGACGTTCCTCGCACCCGGCCAGCAGGTGCACCACGGAGGTGGCGAATCTGTGCTTCGGGGTGTAGGAGAGCCGCTGCTTAGGCGGCGGACGCTGGGGCTTGCACGCCTTGCCGGCGGCTGCGATGGAGGAGCCGCCGACGCTCTTGCCGGCGAGGCCCGGAGGGGCAGCCCCGACCGCCATCGCGGCGCCGACGATGGTGGCCGCTGCCTCCAGGGGAGTCCCGGTGAGACCAGTGACAGAGGTCGCGGCCGTGGGCGCCACGACGTTGGCGGCGGCCAAGGCAACCACCCCTCTGGGGGCCGCAACGATGGCGGTGGAGCGGCTGACCCCAGAGGGCTCCGCGGCGGCCACAGCCGCAAGTGCCTCCAGGGTCTTCTTGTTGCGGCTGCCTGGGGGGGCGGCCGCGCCTCCGAGGAACCGGTGGCGTCGCCGCTGGGTCCTTCGCTTTGTTTTGACTCCCGAGCGGACGGTCGCGCTTGCACCCGCCCGACCCGCCGGCGGCTCCGGTCCCGGCTCCATTGGTGGCTTCGAGCGATGACATTAGAGCTGAAGGGGGAGAAGCAGAGGCGACCACTCAGCGAGGAGAAAGAGTGGAGATGCTTGGGAGTGGGGAAAACCCTCGAGGACTCTGAGATTTAAAGGCTGGCGAGGCATGAAAAGCTGAGCCGGTTTAATGCGAATAAATCATATGTGTGGCGTTTCGATGGGACACATCGCTGACGCAAGCCTCATCTCGTCACGTGACGTCCTCTGGAATCATTACGGAGGCCGAAGAGTCAAAATGACAAGACAGGACGCTGCCGCACTGCGCTGGCTACGACATAGGGATGGAACCCGAAGCGGCACAAGTTCCAAGGGAGCGGCATACCAGCTCGCGACCGCCAGGCGGCCGCCAGCTGGATTGGACCCGGAGCCGGCATGTCTCGAGACGGTCGGAGGAGTTCCACGCGACTTGGCCTCGAAACCAGCAACCTCCAGACCAGACAACGAATCCTGGGACTTCGACGGAAATGAGCAAGACTTCGGCGAGGAGAAGAACCCGCCGAAGCCCCATGCTAACCCATGAGACTTCGCCAGTTTCGGGGGCTAGTGTCGTTGGGATGACTAATGGGGCATGCCACGTTCCGAGCTATCTGCCGGCTGGCGTCCCAGGAATCTCCACAGCTCTAAGATGAGAAGACCGGCTCCGCCCGGAGGGCCGGCTGTGCCAGCAGCCGGCTGGCGACTCCACCGAGGAGAGCCAGAGCCGGGCGATGAAGACAAAAGCCCTCCAACGGCTGTTTCACCGAAAGTGGGCGGGCCCCAACAAGAGCGACAGAGGCAAAGGACGGGAGTGACGAACGCCACGACCGGACCCAGCCAATCAGCGATCAAGGAGCCTTCCCCACGACAGGATCCGAGGCAAAAGGGAGGGCATATGCCTCCCAGATGCCGGTCCAAGGGGAAAGGCGCTTTATAAAGCGTGATCGTCAGAGCAGGGCCAGAGGATCACGCCGAGGACGCGGCCACGGAGGAGCCGGCAGCCGGCCGAACCGCCACCTAACCTGTAACCAGACCCCCGCCTATATAAGGGGGTCTGGACCCTTAGTCTAGGGAGATCCAATCTTCTTCTTCCTCCTCTAGCCGGAACAGCTCAGGGAGCACTGTAATCGCTACTGTCGAGATAATATGAAGCAGGCAGGAAGTAGGGGTTTTACCTCCATTCGGGAGGGCCCTGAACCTGGGTAAACCGAGGTGTCTCCGTTGGCATAATCCCGAGCCGGACCCATCGTCACCACCGTTGAGCCCCTTCGATAAGCCACCCCATGGCTACTGTCTCTAAATTCCCACGACAATCTTGTTAATAGGTTATTTCCGGAAAATGCATAAAAATGCCACGAAGTGTAACGAAACACTAAGCAAATGGTGTAAAAACAAGCATGGAGCATCAAAAATTATGGATACGTTTGAGACGTATCACTACGCCCAATTGTAATACTAGTCAAAATACGAGTTCATGTCGTATGTCGATATTGTAATCTGTATCGGATCCCACCCGACCCTCGAGACCTGGTCACCTATATATAGGGGTCAGGAGGGGACGGTGTGGGACAGATTGAAAGCAAGCCAGGTTCTACACCCACGTTTACTTTCGAGACACACCTTGTTTGACTGACTTTACCTTCGAGTTCATGCGACGCCCTATCTCCCCGATCCTAAGTCTTTCATCTAGGACATTTGTCGAGTTAACCCTCGTCAATTAGCGCCGACCGTGGGGACTCTGGGCGTTGGAATCATGAATTCAACGGCTTTTTCGCTTTTAGCCAATAGGAATCCAGAAGTCGACGAAATCCAGATACCCTTCGGATCCGTCGATTTTCAACCTCACCAGTCAAGTTTCACGCAAGTATTCGAGAGCATGGATCAAGATATGGATTTGATGATCGGAAGCTTAAACTTTCGCGTCAGATCACTAGGTTCGATTCACCTTTCCGATCCAGCGAAACCGGGTCCGTCGGCAAGTGAACCCAAAACAGTAGCAATGTCGGAATCATCAGAAAGCTCTTCCAGCGAGGTAAACTCGCCGGTCAGCTTAGCAGAAACAGAAGAAAGAAAAATCACAGGAGGCGGCGAAATCGTGGAGAATTTTGACTTAGAAGTTCAACTCGAAGATCTCATGATCTGCCACGACGACACCTCGGATAAATCAACAAAAACCTGGAAGACAGGATTAGAGCTTTCTGAAGATGACAATTCAATCTTCTCAAGTTCCAATAGCAAACTCGACAATCGATACCAGATACTCGCCATCACAGGAGACAACTCAGAAGAACTCGACGAAAACAACAATCCAGTGCTCAATCCAGCAAATATAAACAGAGGAGCGAATCATTTAGCAGAAGGAGAAACTGCAGACTGCCTAACAACTAGGGAGAAAGTTCGACTATCAGTCGATGAGTGGAGAATAATCAAGACAGCTGTGGAGCACGGCACGCCAATACCAACAAACTCTAGCAAAAATATGTTTTTGGGGTATCACTACGCCCTAAGACAGCAGGCGAAGCAACTAGCAAAGGAGAGGACTGAAATACACAAGAGGAAAGACTCAGCCATTGCAACATGCGACGCTGCTCGCAGAGCACGTAGCGACGCGTCATATACAAATAAAGGGCATCATCGACATGGATCAAGATATGAAAACCTTGAGTACTCAGAAAGGCAAAGCATCTCCAAAAACCTCGACTCGTCCTTCCTATCGGTCGACAAGCAAGCAAACATTATACCAAAAACTCCTGAAGTAGCACTGGTGGCAGCTCAAGCATATTTGCATACAACACGACCAAATCCAGGAGACCCGAGGGAACATATGCACCGCGCAGCACTAAATGGATTGAAGATGGTAGGCAACAAATTATCAGCAAAAGAGGAGGAAGCATATCGCAACAAAGGAACCCATAAGCCAAGATCACCGCGTCATCACAATAGTCCTCGGCACAGGAGCGGCAGTCGACGATCTAGAACACCATCACCAGGGCGACACAAAAGCCCAAAGTACAGAGGAACCCGAGGATCCAGGTCCCCAAATAAGGCGTACGATTACGAAGACGACGAGAAGGAGATGGGGGCATCATGCTTTACCCATACAGTTCACACCACGCCAGTACCCAAAGGTTTCAAGTTACCTCATGATCAACAAAAATATGATGGATCCCAGGAGCCACAATCATGGCTCTCAGATTATCTGCAAGCAGTAAAAATATTGGGAGGAACAAAGCAAACAGCTATGCAAAGTTTGCAATTACACCTCACCGGTGCGGCAAGGTCATGGTTGAGCAAATTAGAAAAAAACAATTGGAAGCTGGGAAGAGCTCACAAAGCAATTCACGAGTAACTTCAAGTCGACATATAAGCGGCCAGCATCCATAGAAGAAGTCAAAGCCTACGTACAGCAACGCGGTGAGACATTAAGGGCGTATATCCAAAGATAGAGCATCATCAAAAATTCAGCAGTCGAAGTATCAGATGAAAGAGCAATATATGCATTCATAGTCGGGTTAAGGCAAGGAGACCTAGTCGAAGAGATGGGAAGAATCAAGCCGAAAATAGTATCAGATTTAATGGATGTAGCAAACAGATTTGCAGATGGAGAAGATGCGTGCAACAATAAACGCACGCGATCGCCAGAGGATGATAGAGGAAATAGATATGGAGGTCAAAGGAGGAGATCCCGCAATTACGACAACTACGGCTCTCACAGCCAAGTAGCTGTAGGGTACAAGGACAACGGCTACCAAGGGAACAACCGCAGAAGTTTGGGATATCGCAGTTATGGGAAAAAAGACTACAAAAAGTTTCAAACAAGGGAATCCAAAGAGTACAACCCATCATCGGAAGATATGCTAAACGGACCATGTCATATACACTCCGCTTTTTTGATGGGAAACGAGTATCCAGACACGCAATGAAAGATTGCACAACGTTTTTGAAACTGCAGGAAGCAGCGCTAAACAAGCAAGCCGAAGCAAAACGGCAGGGATATGAAGGAAACACAAGCAGTGCGCCTGCAAATCAGCAAGGAAACAATGGAGTTCCTCAAAATCAAGACCAGCCGAACCAGGGACACGATGACGAAGGAGGATATGTTCCATCTAAAGGGCACATCACAGCAATGATACAGCCTGTGCCAAAGTCAAACAAAGAGGAAAAGAGCATAACTCGTCAAGTTAACCTGGCAGTAACTTCGCCTCCAGCAACAACGGAATATCTACACTGGTCGGAGCAACCCATATAATTCAGCAGAGATGATCACCCAATAACAGTACCTCGGCTAGGAAACGCGCCTTTGGTACTCAAAGCCCAAATTGGGACTTACGATGTCGACAGAATATTCATGGACGCAGGAAGTGGCATAAATCTTATATATGCAAAGACCCTACGAGCAATGCATATCTCATTGGAATTCCTGAAACCAACTGATTGTTCCTTCCACGGAATAGTCCCAGGAAGTGCTAACTATCCACTTGGTCGAATAGCACTCAACGTTTGCTTCAGAAATCGGCAAAACTACGGAAGAGAGAAACTAGACTTCGAAGTCATGGACTGGCCATCACAATATCACGCGATCCTCAGGCGACCCGCGTTTTCGCGATTCATGGCAGTACCTCACTATACGTACCTGGTACTCAAAATGCCAAGACCCAAAGGAATCATCATAGTCAAAGGAAGCTTCAAACTCTCATATCAATGTGACAAGGAGTTCCACAAGATGGCTCAAAACTTCGGCATGATGGCAAACTACGGAGAACCTAAAGACAAGACAAAAAGCTCGACTACAGCAACCGTACAACAACTCGAAGCACACCTAGCAGAGCCGGAGGTGAAAAAACCGCGGGTACAGCCATCAGAACAAGACAAGCCTACAGGAGAAGAAGAGAAGACCTCGACGGCATAGGCAGCGAGACGAAAAACTAGAGTAAAAAAATAAGGCTGTAAAAGCCACGAGTTATTCCAGGGCAATGCCCTCTAGATCCAGAACACAGGTCATTGGCCGGATCTCTTGGGCCACCCCATGTATCTTACATTATAAGCATAAATAAAGGCAACAGTTTCTCCTATTCGAGTTTACGTGTCTTTAAGCAAAAATTGCGGCAAACGCACCAAAATCCGCAAAGGTAAAACGCCCTGAGAATAAAATTTCTGACAAAAGAGTTGGAAAACAAAAACTCTCGTGTTCCGCACACAAAAACATACAAAAATCACAGCAGTGGCTGATCAGAATCATCTACGCCTAAAGGATCTAAGTAATGATGCTCGCGAAAAAATACGGCATCCTGCTGAAGCAACCTAGCTATGAGCCTCCTTGCTGGTTGAAGAGTAGCATCCATATAGACTCGCAACATAGCTCCCCCTGGAGGCAAACTTAGCGACATGGAACTATAATTAAGCCTCGGATGCCACTTACGTGTCCAACCGAGCGCAAAATTGGCACCAGCAACTAAATTGAGTTCTATCAGACGATGAATTCGCTGACTAGATCTAAAAGCATCGAGTAGCTACGGAAAAGTGCCAGGAAGAGGATTACGAGGGAGCATCACGGAGTGCATGGTAGTCAAAGATCTTCGACAACCATCAACAGCTTCTCCAATGTGCTAAGCACGATCTTGAAGAAGCACAATAGCACGACGGCGCCGGGGATCAGACCAAAAACTTTCAACTCCCTCTGAAGATCTCTCAAGAGCCACGATTCGTTCAGAAACCCGACGAGTCTCACCAACGAAATCCAAGCAAGTGCCTGCAATAATACGAAGTCATTGGCCATTGGTAATGAAGTAAAAGGGAATAAAAGGAAGGTTGCAAGGAATCTTACATCACAATAGCTCACAAGCAGACTCAACTATACCAACAAGGAAGGAGTCGCATTCTTCCAGATGCACAACTCTGGCCGTCAGACCCGACACCTTATCCTCAAGTTTGGGTATCTGTTTCATAAAGCCGCAAGATTTACTGGCTTTGTCCATAGCCATCTGTGCCAGGCGCTTCATCAATGTCAAACGGCTTTCAAGGTCTAAAATTCTCAACAAATGTTCAGAACACTGACACGAAGAATGAGGAGGCAAAGGAACTCCGGAGTCAAACATATGGGGAGGAGGTGAAGCCCGACCACAACCCGATGATCCACCAGCACGCATAGGCTGGAAGCCAAAAGAGAGGAAAGGAGAAGCATCTCAGGCACTATATCAAACACAACATTTCACAAAAAAAAGAATATTTACAAAAGCGCAAGTCCTCTGACTAGTTCTCAGGCTACATGCGACTAAAAGTTCACTACATCAGAATAAGCTAAGATTACAAAGGGAGGCTAAGTCTACGCCACCTCAGCCTCAGGGTCCGCAGCGGAAGTAGGCGTGGCAGAGGTAGCACCAGCATTTTGAGGAGGCATGGTTCCACTTGTCGTAGGAGTTGAAGAAACCAGCGTCGAAGAGGTCGTAGAAGCCGTCGAAGGAGAAATTATCGAGACAATGCCCGGCGCGTACCTCTTCGCCTTCTCGAAGAAAACCTTCAGCTCCGAAAGGGGTCGACCGTGGGAAGAACTCACCTTCTCCCAGTCGACCTCCTCGCCATGAGCGTACATAAGCGCAATGGCCCCCTTGGCACCTCGCTTAACGGAACGGCCCTTCATAAGAAGGATAGGATCGTCGGAGGTGTCAAAGGCCTTGGCAAGCTTCTTTAAGTCATTATCTGGCATCTCCGCTCTTTGCTTGGGCCACAACCCGACGAAAATCCGCGTGAGCACGCGGCTAACAAACTCGAAGATCTCCTGGACAGAAATCCAGTTCGCTTCCAGCAAATTAACTGCGGTCATGAGAGAATCATCGTCTGGTTGCACAGATGACGAAGACACTCCAGTACGTTCTGCACAACCAAGGAAACAAAGAAAGAAGGAAAAAGCGCACATCAGCAAGAATAGAGAATGGGCAACCCAACAAAAGAAGGGAAATGCATAGTATGTACCTCCAGCAATAGCAGACATCTTATTAAGCTGATCAGTCACGGCCTGTTCCCGCTGGATGTGCTCCTTATTCGCGTCAGAAAGGGCCTTCTCTGCTTTCTTCGCCTTAGCCAGTGCTAATTTAGTAGACTTCTCAGCATTAGCTTTGGCAGCAGTGGCGGCATCAAAAGCTTTTTTGGAAGCTTCAAGTTTAGCTTCCAGCGATGAAATGCGAGCATTAGCTGTCGCCAAAGCATCTGCAATTCAAACAGGGAAAAGAAAGTCAAATAAAATAGCAAAGAAAGGCTCTGAAGACAAGTAAAATATAGGAAAGAAGATTACCCTCGGAAGCCATAGTAGCTTTCAAATACTCGACACATTCAGTGCCCAAAGTGACAAACTTCTTCTTCAAGATCTGTCCAGAAAAATCTACGTGAGTATAAAGATCACGCAGGAAACAAAAGAAAGCATACCAGTATCAACACGCACATCATCGGAGGAGCTCGTGGATTGATGGGCCTCAAGGGAAGCACCGGCATCTGTTGACTTCTTCGTACGTTTAGAACCACGAGTAACGACGACCTTCTTAACAGGAGCCCTTGGAGCTTTTGGGGATTTAACTACCGAATCAGCCTCTTGTGAAGGTGGCTCGTCGATAGTAGGAGTATCAGTGGCAGCGGCAGCAGCAAATCTCTTTGGGTCGTCCTCTTCACTAAAAAGGAAACAGAAGGTAGAGTCCTTTACCCAAGTCGACAGAAAAAAAGAGAGTATATGAAAATAGCAGCAGAACACTCACGAGTCCAAGAGATCGAAAAGCTCTACTTCTCTCTCTGGCGCAGAGGTCTCCCCGATCACAGTCGTGTGCGCCGACGTACTCGAAGAAAGGAGCTCTGCCACACGCTTCCTCTTCTTGTTAACGCCACGATCTTCAGAAAGCGCAGGAGGAGGCGATGTTGTCGAGCTGGTATCTTCCAGTGAATCTTTGCCTTTATCTCCATCTTGGCTGTCCTCAACCTCGGGGGCTTCGGAGACAGCGGAAACGGGAACATTTTGAATGTCCCCTCCCTCTGGGAGAGGAGGGCGAGAAACAAGGAAATGATGATCCTGGAAGGAAAACAAGTCGCAAGTCATAAGAAAAAGCAGTAATAAGGTAAAAAAGAAGAGGAACAAAAAAAAGACATTGCACGTACCATAGGCAAGTGGTGCTCGGCGTCGAAGTAACTAGCGGTCAAATCTGGAATTTCATCTTCTTTCGTGAGAGTAGTCAAAGCCCTCACTCGTTTGTCGAGATCATTCTTCTCCAAAAGATCATCAGATACTCGAGAAGAATCGCCCAAGCCAGAGAATGACCAAAGCTTCGAAAGACGGTGCTGAAGAGGTTGAACTCGACGTTGTAGGAAAAACACCATGAGTTGAGTCCCGGATAATGCACCACCATCATCACTCTTCAGAGCTTGGATGCGAGCTAGCAGTGGCTTGACATCCTCCATCTCAGCTTCTGTGGGAGGCGAATCCCACGAGGCCAATTTTTCCAGATTTCTTGCAGCATCGAAAGGGGCAATGTCGAACAGGTTAGAGGGAGAGGCTTTCCGGTCTTTTATATAAAACCATTTCTTTCTCCAGCCTTGTACTGAGACAGCCATAGAAAATTCCAAGTACTGGGACTCAGCACGAACAGAAATAACAGCCCCGCCTAGTTCCGGCTTTTTTGATAAAGAAACACTGGGCGGAGCCGAAAAAGATACTTCCAGAGGAGAAAATGGGGTTCGATCCCCAGAAAGGACTCGCAAAGAGTTATAAAGCAGGCAATGTGGAGAATCGAGTTTGGTATGAGCTGGTGAAGTTGGACACTGTAGACGAAAAGAAGCCCACGAAGGAACTCATGGGCAGGGAGAGAAAGACCGCGCAAGAGAAAATCAAAGAACATCACCCAAAAGCCGCTCGGGGGCTTGGGGATGCGCTCAGTGCTCGGGAAAGTGACCTGATCATCGGCGGAGATGAGGCCATTGGCGTGGGCTTTCTCCAGATCCTTCTGCTTGAAAACAGATGGCACCCAGCTGGTCGCGGAGTTCGCAGTGACGTTCTTGCCCATCTTGTTCTTTTGCGCGTGAGTCTTGACGCGCATCTATGGGTTGCGCACGGGGGCTATGCAGAAGATCAGAAGGGCGCAAGGTCAGCAACAATGGTGGCGGTGGCGGAAGCAAGGAAGCTGGTAAACAGTAATTTCCCCACTCTCCCCCTTATATAGCTTCATGAGGAAGGAACGTGGGCTGAGACGTGGCGCAAGGAGCGGAAACGGCAGCCCACTAACGGGTAGGGATATTGCAAAATTACCGCGCTGCCCATGGATAACGGTCAGAATCAAGTTCCAATTACGAATAGATTAATGATATTAATGACGTCACGAGATTTCGAGTGAAGGGGAATAAGGCTATGAAAAGTTTAGAATGGCATATCCGCATATTGATGATAACCGGGGAAGTCGACGAAAAGCCGGTATGAAAGCTACAGAGAAGTTAACGAAGAACATATCACTCTTTGAGTCTATACCCAAAAATATTCGACTATAGCCTCGGGGGCTACTACTATCGGGAGCGCTGAGCGCGCACCCGACGATATTATCATACAAAGCTTTGATTTAATGATTAAGAGTAGGCACAATATATTTTAGCCTATACTCGAAACAATACTTTTTTCGACTGTAGCCTCGGGAGCTACTCCCATCGGGAGCGCTGGGCGCACACCCGACGATGTTTTTCAATGAATACTAGAGAGAGGAAGCCGAGAGAAGCTTTAGGAAGCATTATTACTCCCATCGGGAGCGAGATTTTTATTAATCAAGGTTGGATAAACCCGAATACTTGGGATATTGAATCAGTCAAACAGGGCTGCGACATATGATTCTCGAGTTGCGTCATCGCGATAAAACTTGAATGTCGTGGTTGAAATATATCACGAAGGTAAGACCCCGGGATTCATCATGTGTGGCTCGATATACGCACATGGATGCGCTCTGCTGGTACGTATCCGTGTCTACGACGCGAAGAAAAATCCTGGTGGACGCACTGGGTACCCTGAGAACCACTGGGACTCATTCTTTGTAAGTCTTAAATGCGGCAAAAGAATGAGTTTGACTGGTTTCCCAAATTCAAGTCCAAGTGGATTGAATTTGAAGTAGGTGATAAGTATCTGTTCCGATAGTTAACTGGCCTCTTGATCCGTCAGAGTTGTCAGGCTTGTACATCAAAACCCCTTGCGATACATTATAATAAAAGATAAGTCGAAAGACCAAGTCGAAGATTTGAAGATCTGAAGAAGTCAAGTATTGATTAAGTCGAAGAATTGAAGATCTGAGATTCAACCCGAAACTGCAATTCTAGTAGAATCTCGGGGGCTACTGATAAGGGTATAGATAATAGAGTCCGTCAGTTGAGTACCTCTGAGGCCCGTTTAGCTATGCCCAATTGTAATACTAGTCGAAATACGAGTTCATGTCGTAAGTCGATATTGTAATCTGTATCGGATCCCACCCGATCCTCGAGACCTGGTCACCTATATGTAGGGGTCAGAAGGGAACGGTGTGGGACAGATTGAAAGCAAGCCAGGTTCTACACCCACGTTTACTTTTGAGACATACCTTGTTTGACTGACTTTACCTTCGAGTTCATCTGACGCCCTATCTCCCCGATCCTAAGTTCTTTATC
This sequence comes from Dactylis glomerata, assembly GCA_007115705.1. Lineage (NCBI taxonomy): Eukaryota > Viridiplantae > Streptophyta > Magnoliopsida > Poales > Poaceae > Dactylis > Dactylis glomerata. The sequence goes on along the minus strand of QXEO01000923.1, from coordinate 2,152,162 downwards.
TAGGACATTTGTCGAGTTAACCCTCGTCACCCCCGTTGGATATTTTCTCTAGATCCGCCACTGATTGTGTGTGAAGTGTTCGGAGGAGTTCATAGTTATACTGTGTTACCAAATATCATCCCCGTCTACTTATTTATTGCAATGATAATTACATATTATATACTGACAGGGAAAGAATACAACGCAACAATACAACCCCAAAGATCGATCAACAACCAAGGACCACCGTATTTGCGGTCTTACAGATCGTCGGGAACGAACAGTGCATGCTCAGACTTGGCTCTTGATGGCGGAGCTGTAGCCGGTGCGGTCGTCGTAGAACTTGGACCACAGCATGACGCCGCCGTACTTGTGCGATCCTTTGATGAGCGGCAGAACGCGCGACGTGAGCACGTCGGCGGGGATGAACCCGGTTCCCGCGGCGTCCTTGGAGGCCGGCAGTCCTAGGAAGACCTTCCCTGCCGGCACCGATTCCCATCTCCTCCATGCGTCCATGAATGCTCCGCCCTCCTCGTTGAACTGACACTCCGGGTTGTCGTAGAACTGCACCCACACGTCGTCGAACAGCCCCGTGTTAATGGCGTGGCCGTCCCACTCATCGGGGAACGGGCACTGCGGCGCCGCGCTCAGCCGCACGGTCTTGTGACTGTCCAAGTTGCCCAATTTCTTCAGGTCGCTAGCGAGATTGCCCCAGAACTTGGAGCTACCGAACTCGATGTCGAAATCGATGCCGTCGAGCACGGCGTCGCCGAGGGGTCGGGACGACGACGTGCCGCCGAGGTAGTTGTTCCAGAGGTACATGGCGACCTGTCGTGCATCGCCGGGAGACGAGAGACCGTAGCTTCCGTCGGCGCCGCCGATGGAGAGAAGAACCTTCACGCCGCGGCGCTGGCACGACCGGATGTCCTTGCTTAGGCTTGTGCAGCCACCCGACGAAGGGTCGCAGTGGCTAGCAAGGTCCATTTGCGGCGTCTGGCCTTTGCCGAACTTGGAGAGGAATGCCAGGATGACGAACTCGTACTTCCCGGACGAGCACGTTTCGGCCAGCGACGCCTCGCCGTCGTTCTGGCCCCAGTACACGGCGATGGTACCGGCATGGCACGTCGCGAGGAGCGCCAGGAATAGGGACGCAATGAGCAGGAAAGGGGTCAGAGCTCGACTTGCCATGTCTATGCTTAATTGGACAGTGCCTAGCTAGTACGTATGTTGCTAGGCAGTCGAAACGATGGGAATGAATGGCTTTGTGTTTTGAGTTGCAAATGGTTGTGGGGAACTGTGAGTTTTTATAGTGGTTTGAGTGTTTTGAGTTGTAATGGCTGTGGCAAACTGTGAGTTTTTATAGTTGTTTGATGGCCTGTTCAAAAAGAACAGTAGTTTGATGGTAGTATGTCCAGTAGATTCCATGCCGTTGCTCATCCGCACTTTTATCAGAAGTTCAGAATTGACTGACGTGCAAAGTTCGAATGGTAAAAAGCTCCGCCGTAATCTACCGAAACACTACTGATACGAACGAGAAAACTGCACGTAATCTATCGGAACTAACGCATATGACTTCATCTGATCTCATAAATGAGGTTAGCATTCTGCCAGCAACGGCATATGACTTCATCTGATCTCGTTTATGAGATCATAGAACCGTTAGCATGATGTCATCAACAACTGGCAGTGTAGATAAATTTTACAGCCAGAAGGACACTGGCAGTAAACGCTAGACAAAACCGTGCAAGCTCCAAAGAAATGGCAGGGATTATCCGAAGTCCTGGCAGGTCAACACGGATAAACCAAGATTCTTCTTAAAACGAACCAGCCACGAATGACATGATAGAATAATATGATGTGTGCGTAGTAAGCATCAATGCTGTTAAATCAAGCAGTGAACTCATAGCCTTGGCAGAGATTCCAAAGAGGAAATAGTAAGGCACACAGCACAAGTCTTGAGAAAACACTCAATGGATAAAATATCATCAAGTTCCACAGGAGAGAACAGACCATCTCAGTACAAGACAGGATAATTCGATGCTAATTGTCACTTGCCGCACAAAAATTTGGTAATTGAGGAAACAACAGAAGTTCCCAAGTTGTCAATCTCCTGGAAATCCTAGAAGCCTAAAGATAAGAGATGTTTAGAACAATCTGTGCCGCTTTCCCATTGTGCTCTTCAGGTACAAGCACCTCACCTGCAAAAGGATACAAGGTGTTCAATAGTCTTGCATAACATAATTTATGGCCAAAGATCTCAAGAATGAGCCGTGCACAGGTATGGGAGGGGGGCAAACTACATACGTTTTGCCAATTCTTCTTCAACAGAGAGACAAGGAAATTCACGCTCATCTGCACATTCTGGAAGATTTGCTTCTCGTCCATACCCAAGTGGCCAACGGCAACACCCATGCAGAGCACCTTTTTCAGCTGGAACTTCACTGTAGCCTTGGTCTCATTAACCTTTGCTTCGAGGGACTCTGAATGGGACACCAGAGTTGGAAACTTTCCTGCAGTTGATTATCACGTAAGAACACAAGGCAGGCAAAGTGCGGAATTGAACTCCAGTCCCTAGTACTAGTGCAGCAGAATGCATCAATACATAATCTGAACCATTTGATCTAAATGAAGATTTGCCACTCGACATGCCAATCATCCTCACTTTAAAACTTAGTAAAGAACACAAGAACAAAAAACCTCCAGTGGTATATGCATTCTCTAAAAAAAGGTCAAAAGCAGTTAGGAAACTTATGGATCTTCAGACCATAAGATCAAAGTACCTAATTATGTACAAATTACCCCTTTATTGCTTGATCATTTTAAACAACCAGGGACACAAGAGTTCACAGATACAGTAGTATTAAAATAAAAAAGAAGCATATCAGAATATTATTCCAATGCTTTCTTCACTGGCAAGTGCTAACCTCCAAGTGCAAGGATAAATATATAGAGGATGCACATCACAGATGCTTTTGAAGAATGAAAACATGGATAGAAGTTGTGCCAGACTACACTGTATTGCAAAGATATGATAATACAAAAGCATAGAAGGATGCTACAACTATCTAATCATGGTGTAACTGTTAACAAAACTACCTTATAATAACAATAAGGTCCTTCCCTATTGCACAGCTAATAAAAGGGAAGAAAATGTAACAATATTCCCAGAATTATGAAAACAATTGATGCAAGTATACTTAACCAGTAATGCAATGCAATGCAACAGCATTAGCACAGCAATTCAGCAAAAATTACTGCAAAATTCAAAGTTTAACAGACATAAACTGCGACTACACCCAATCTGAACATAACATATTGAACAAGAAATACTTGCCTGCCTTGTTAAGACCAGGTCCAAGAAGTCGAGGAATCTGCTTAATGATGGCCTCAGATGCAAGAAAAGCGTGGTACTTCTTTGCAAGCTTCTTGACTAGCTTCTTGTTTTTGTTCATCTTCTTGAGGGATTCCACGTCCATGTAGTCTAGGCCCATTTTCCCTGCCTGCATATAACATTGATAAACACATGAGTTGAACAGATATCAGTGGCTACACATACATGAAAACTGCAAAGCTGAACAAAGAGTAGTTTGTTTACCTTGAACAAGGATTAAATTAAATATTACTGATGGTACAATATAAATAGGAGCTACATCTACGGGCAAAAAACTATGTAGGTGTACTGGATTTTGAATGATTAAGATTCATGAGAATGACTCATTCACTAAGCACCAATTTATAATAAGATCTCTTGATCCCCTCACAGACATGAAGAAAAACATCAGTTTTGTTTTTGGCACAAAGTGAATACAAAAGTAACAAGCATATACCTCTTCGACGTGCTGGGCATCACCAAGCATGCAGACCCTCATCTTTGGGCGAGGGATGTGAGGCAGCTTAACAGAACCACTGAAACGCTTGTCCTTTTGTGGGTCATAGTTCTTCAAACCAATCTGCAGCTCAATGGTTTCGAGGAACTTTCGGTTCTTCTCACGACAGTCATTGGTAATGCCTGTAATTGCCTCCCTCAGGGAGTCGCTCTGCAACTTGCTGAAATACATAGGAACCAGCAGTTAATTGGATGATAGTACATGGTAAGTAACATCTGTTAAGGTGTCTTCGAAATATGTCAAGTGTTTCTCTAGGAACACCTAGTTGAACTCTACCAGGATCAAAGTAACTAATAGTTCGCTAGAAATTCAGCTATATCATAAGAAAGTTGCTATGTTACAGAACAGGTTGGACAAAATCTCAAATTCACAACAATTGAACATTTCAGTTAAAGCATGAGAGCAAAGATACAGGGGACAATCCTCGGAAAAAACATTTGGAGTACAGAATTCAAGTACATTTCGTCCTTACACAATAGCAAAATTGCTACCGAAATATATACAGTTCTCTAAATAGCATGCAGCCCGAAAAAATTCCTTGGTTGTAATTCGATACTCATCAAGATAATGTACCTATGAACAGTATGAAAATATATGAAGTCTAGTGTAGATCTACAGAACGCATCAGCGCTTACTCAGACAAACATATAGGAAACCCATGCTTTCGAGCTCTACAGCAACGAAAGATGGCAAGTATACAGCTTGGTATATGTACTTAAGGAAGATAGAATCGCTTGTAGACAATCACCACGCAGCAAATCCTAAACGGGGCACAGAACAATCAAAGCAAACGCAACACGAATTGACGAGAATCCAATGTTGGATCGCATAATTAACAGACGGGAAACATCTCTCGGTTCTCGCGCCCCAAAGCACAACACGCAACTATTACTGGATCCAAGAGAAGCTTATCCGTACCTCATGGCGCCGGCGGTGGAAGGAGTGTTCCTGCGCAGACAGCGAGGGAGAAGAAGACACAAGACAGGATGAGACCGACGGAACGACCACGCTGAGTGCGAAGAGAAGAGATGATTGAGGAGGAGGCTGCTTACCGCAACGAGGCAGGGGAGGAGAGGAAAGGCGGCGCGGCGGAGCGGAAACCCTAGAGCATGCTTTTATACGGAGCCGGGGAGCCTAAACCCTAGAACAGTCGTGCAAGGGGAACGAAGAGATGGGCTCTGGGCTTAAACGTGATTTGAGCCCACATAGTTACTGGGCCTTTGGTTTCTTTCTCTCTTTCCTTTATTTGTTTTTATTTTATCAAGCTTTCTCTCTTTCTTTTTGTTTTTTAGGCGACAATTTTCCTTGTTCAATAGATTTGTTGAATGGCGGTTTGACCCTAGCCTCTGCATTCAAAGGATGCACATGCAATCAGCCTTTTTAATTAGAATATTCATGAACATCTTACAAGAGGATTATAAAGATCACACTGAAGCAACCATTTCAGCGACAAATCGCTACACCTACCAAACTAATGAAGAGGGTGATCATGAATATAGCCATGTGCCTTGCAATCACAATAACATGCATCATCTAAAATCGAAGGCTTCAACTAGCTACCATCGATACTTAGTCCAACAGACTCTTAGCGAGTAGTCGAATACCCACACACACACTTTCGAAATCGCCATCGCCGTCTTTCGCGAACCCATCTTCAGAATGGATCAACATATTGATCTTGCAAGACTTGTCGTCAACGTCATCATGACGTCATACTGCGCCAACGTCTTACGAAAGTCCATCAAAGCCACGTCCATCGCTGAGACCCCACTGTGCCACGCGGCCGAATCTCGTCGTCGTCGATGAGGTAGGTGCAAATCGCTCCGCCTCATAAATTAAAATGCATAAGTAAGGAGGCTAGGGGTGCGGGAACACGTGGAAATGATGATATGTCCCAAAGTTCACTTCCGAAGGGAAGCTACTCTTAGTTGAAGTGTCTGTGGTGATGCAATGCTCCCCAAAGCCATGATTGATCGTCGTATTCTTATTTGTGCTCTCACGCAATGCAAGATTGCACAATCCACTAGTGCGACCATTGACGATGGTCACCGAACCCATGCAACAATCTTGGTGTAATCTCCACAAATTAAATCGAGGCTCCCGAGAAACACTGTGAAGCTTTACACCACTGATGGTGCGGTGTTAAGGCACCCAGTTGGGAACCCCAAGAGGAGGGTATGAGGAGCACAACAGCAAGTTTTCCTCAGTTGTGAAACCAAGGTTTATCAAACCAGTAGGAGAAAGCCAAACTTCAGAAGGTGATGCTTGCTAGCTTCGCGACACTCCGGACAATGGCGCCAAAAAATACTGGTGCGTACTTGACGTAGGAGCTTCTTCACCTAGCAGCAACGTGGAACCTGCACACAACATAATCAAGAACTTTGCTCCCAACTTACAAGGAGGTTGTCAATCTCACCGGTTTGCTATAAACAAAGGATTGAGCGTATCGAGTGGTAAAAGATAATAGTATGCAAGTAAAAGTAAACAGAGCGGGTAAAAGTAAACGGTAATAGCAATGTAAAGAAAATTGGACCGGGGTCCACAGTTCACTAGTGGTGTCTCTCCATAAGATAAATAACAACATGCTGGGTAAACAAATTACAGTTGGGTAATTAATAGAATAAAGATAACATACATATGTCATGAGGATCACTGTTAGAGTATACATGTTGTACACGGCTAGATTAGGATAGAGATAGGATACGTGTCTTGTACTCCAAGTCTATACCTTGTCTTATACTCCAAGTCAGTCTGTTGTACGTCTATATATACTCGCCCGAGAGGCTCAATAATACATCCACCACATTACGCCATATCTCTCCCCTTACCCTTCTACATGGTATCAGAGCGGCAAGATCCTTGACCTAAACACCGCCCCGCTTCCGCACCGCACCGCCCTGGGAAGGTCGATCTCCATGATCTCCACTGGGGGCCGTGCCGCCCGTATTAGGGTTCGTCCGCTGATCGGTTGATCGGCTGCCCTACGTCTTTTTCTCGTCGGTCGCTTGACCGGCGTTTTCTTTTTGGTTTACCGATCTTAGATCGGATTGAGTCGCCCACCGCCGTCGTCACCAAGTGCCTCTACTGCAACCTCGGCATCGACCTCACACCGGCGGCCACCCATACGCTGGCTATCGCGGCCGACACGCTGGCGTCGTTGCTGCTTTGGCCAGCTCTTGCCGGTTGTCGCGGTCCCTCGGCCGGCTGCTGCGCCTACCTCGGTAGGCTACCGCGGCCATCTCGTCGGCGCTGTCTCCGCGCTGGCCGGCTCGCCTTCACCAACCGCGCGGCAACGCCGGACGCATTGTTTGAGGGACGCCTCGGTGCGTCACTGCCGGCTCCACGCTTGCGCGGTCTCCATCGCCGGTCCATCTTCGCCGTCATCGCCAGGGACTTCACCGATAATGACGCCACGGGTTCTGATCTGTGTGCCGTCGCCAAGGACTTGGCGAACAGCGCCGCCCTCAGTCTGATCAACCGATCTGACGCACATCTCCGCCAAGTACATCCCCGAGCACACGCCTACCACCGTTCGAGCATCGGGCTGCCGTTGCGTCGCCCCTTCGGGCCGTAGCGTCGCCGCCTTTGGTCCCCGCCACCGGCTACCAACGTGCCTTCTCCCGGATATACGTCACTGGTGGTTCTCACGCCGCTGCACCGACTCGCGCCCTGCAGCTACATCGTCCCATCGGGTCGTAGCGTCGCTGCACGCGGTCATCGCCATCACCTCGCGAGGACGTTGATACGTCTCAAACGTATCTATAATTTTTGATGCCCCATGCTTGTTCTTACACCATTTGCTTACTGTTTTGTTACACTTTGTGGCGTTTTTATGCATTTTCTGGGACTAACCTATTAACAAGATGCCACAGTGCCAGTTCCCTGTTTTCTGCTGTTTTTGTGTTTCAGAAAAGTTACACAGGAAATATTCTCGGAATTGGACGAAACAAAAGCCGAACCTCCTATTATTTAATGAAGCTTCTAGAAGTCCAAAGAGGAGACGGAGGGGGGCCACAGGGCGGCCACACCATAGGGCGGCGCGGCCTGCCCCTGGCCCGCGCCCCTTGGTGGTGAGGCCACCCTGGCCCACCTCTGGCGCCGCCCCTTCGCCTATAAAGACCTCCCGATGGGAAAAACCTAAAGACCCGATCAATTTTCTAGAAACACATTGCGATCCACCGCCGTCGTTGACCCGAGATCGGGAGGGTCCAGAAGCTCTTCCCGGCACCCTGCCTGAGAGGGGAATCACCACCGGAGGTCTTCTTCATCGCCATGCCTGCCTCCGACGCGATGAGTGAGTAGTCTACCTTGGACTATGGTCCATAGCAGTAGCTAGATGGTTGTCTTTTCCACCATGTGCTTCATGTTTAGATCTCGTGAGCTGCCTTACATGATCGAGATCACCTTTGTGTAATTCTACATGTTGTGTTTGTTGGGATCTGATGAATATTGGTGTTATGTTATGTTGATGTGCTGAATATTATCTTATGTTATCTCTATGTTGTTTATGATCTTGCGTGCTCTCCGTTGTTAGAAGCTATCTTGGCCAAGTAGATACTAGTGACTCCAAGAGGGGGTATTTATGCTCGATAGTTGGGTTCATGCCTCTATTTAATCTGGGGGAGTGACAGAAACCTCTAAGGTTGTAGATGTGCTGTTGCCACTAGGGAGAAAACAACATTCTTGTGTCCAAGGACATTCGTTTTGTTTACATTACACACTTTGCTTAATGCAGTTATCTGTTGTTCGCAACTTAATACTCGTGGGGTGTTCGGACGATATCCCCGTGGGTGGATTATTAGTCATAGATGCAGTTGGATGGCGGTCTATGTATTTTGTTATAATGCCCAGAGTAAATCTCATAGTGATCCTCGTGACATATGCATGTTATCTTTATTCTATCAATTGCCCAACTGTAATTTGTTTACCCAGGATGTTGTTATTTATTTTATGGAGAGACACCACTAGTGAACTGTGGACCCCGATGAAAGGATGGATGGTCTAACCTAGAGGGGGGGTGAATAGGTTTCTACAAATTTTACTTCTCTTTTCACTAGTTTTAGGCTTTGTGGAATATAAGTGTGAGCGTAACAACTAAGTGAGCAACCTATATGATGCAAATACAAAGTACTTCAAGCACGAAGGCTATCACAAAGGTAAAACACAAGTAAAGGGGCTCGGACAGAAATAACCGAGGCACGCGGAGACGAAGATTATCCTGATGTTCACTCTCTTGGGAGAGAGCTAGTCACCGTTGGAGAGGTGTGAATTCCCACGAAGGGTACTCAAGCGCCACGAAGGCTCACCTTCTTCTCCTTGAGCCTCCTCCACGAAGTAGGAGCCCAATCACTTGTGGTAGACCTTAGGGTGGTCTCCAACCCCTCACAAACTTTCCACGGGGCGAATCACAAGCCGAATGCCTCCGGGCGACCCTAGCCGCCTAGGGTTTCCCACAAACCCAAGAGTAACAAGCAATACTCGATGAACACAAGGGGAATGAAATTTGGCTTGGTGCAAACGTAGATCGGGGTCTCCTCAATCTTTCTACCAAAGGGATTTGGATTTGAGTGGGTAGAATGGGAGATCCTCAAGCTTTGAGTGCTCTTTAATGGAGGAGAGAGAGAGAAGGCAAAGATATGATTTGAATGGCAACCTTATCCTCTCCAAGGTAGGTGAAGGGGTATTTATAGTCCGGGGGGAGAAAGAGCCATTTGAAGCAAAGATCCTGCGCCCAGCCGGTGCAAAGTCGGCGCCGCCGGCCTCTGTGCCAGACCGGCCGGCGCACAGCCCAGCGAAATCGGGCCAGCACTGGAACGTCCGGTGCACAGACCGGCGACACCGAATCTGCACCGGGCAGGCTGGCGAGGGCGAGGGTGGTGCTGGAGTGCACGCCGAGTGAGCCGGCTTTTACGTCGGGCCAGAACCGGAACCCCCACCAGAACGCCAAACCGGTAGGAGCCCGGTGCCTGTAACGAACCGGCCGGTGCAACGCTCGGCACACCGGGGCCCACGCCGGGGTGGTCGACTTTTACGCCGGACCATAACCGGGACCCCCACCAGAACAGGATTCCGGTTGGGGCCCGGTGGCTGTACCGGGCTGGCCGGCACAGGGCCCGGCACAGCCGGCCACTAATACCGACTCAGGAAAACTGCTTCAAAACAGACCTTTCTTCCTGCGAACTTTTGGCGAAGTGTTTGGCAATCATGGGTGGTAGGATATGAAAATGAAATTAGGCCACCTTCCCACTGAGTTCATCGAGATTACCCCTCTTAATAGTGCGGAGTTCCTATACTCAAAAGGTGAATTAAGTAACAAAGGAACTACCGACTCTTCGAAACAAATGGGGGGTCTCACAACTCCTTCCATCAAACATGACGATCTAAAACCTGCAAATAAAGCTAGCAGGACACATTAGATCGTCACTAGCTCATGTGTCATCGTTAATCAAAATAAAGGTTAAGGGTAAAATACCCTTACAATCTCCCTGATGAGGGTTAACTCGACAAATGTCCTAGATGAAGGACTTAGGATCGAGGAGATAGGACGTCAGATAAACTCGAAGGTAAAATCAGTCAAACAAGGTGGCTATCGAAAGTAAATGTGGGTGTAAACCTGGCTTGCTTTCAATCTGTCCCTCACCGTCCCCTCCTGGCCCCTATATATAGGTGGCCAGGTCTCAGGGATCGGGAGGGATCCGACACAGATTACAATATCGACATACGACATGAACTCATATTTCGACTAGTATTACAATGGGATTTCTATTTTCGTGCCCTCGGGTCCTTAGTTGTACTCAGTTTTCCCCAGCTCCTTAGTTTTTCCTCAGTTTTGTCCAAGCCCTTGTCTGAAACCCTCACAAGTGCTGGAACGGCCGGTTGCCCGACGGGTCAACAACTTTGACCGTTATCTGCTGACTAGTGGGGCCACGTAGAGCCCGCAAAGACACGTCAGACCATCCATCTTTGTTTGACCGTAAGCATCGCCGTATCCCTGACCAAAACGCGGATGAGTGGGGCTTCAGTATATCAAATGACAAGTGGGGCCATGACGCTGATACAAGGGGCAATACACGGGTAGGATTAGATTTTTTAACGGAGCTCTACAGCGATGGCACGGAGGAGGTGGCCTGCGGGGTGCCGAGATGAGATCAACGTCCACAAAGAACTGCATGAGGCGAGACCAGACGCATTAGATAGATATGAACTAGACGCGTTTAACCATGCAAAGAAGAGAAGAAATGGTCGAGGACATCGACGATGACCTCAACACTTTGACTGACGGTGTCGGACACGAATGCGAGCAATGTAGAGAAAACTAGTATCTCTCCTTTCTCGCATGTATAGATGGGTGCTAGGAGAGTGTGGTGGCGAAGGGAAAGACCTCGCGGTGGTCTGTGGCGTCCAGCATAGTGGGGCAGCGTGGCCGTGCCCACAGCGGCGTGCATGTTCGGCATTGGCATCAGCATGTACATTCATCATTGGCCTCAGCGGTATCTCTGGTGTGTCAGTGATTGAATGAGGGGACGGGATTGAGGATGCATCCCGACGGTGACCTAGCAGTGGCGGCGAGCATAGTCGTTCTGACCATGCCGATATCGGCATCGGCATCGTTTGGAGGCTGTGGTGCTCGAATCATGGTGGAAATTGCGATATTATTTTTACATGCATAATATATAGAAAATAGCTAGATCTCTAAATCGATGCATATGAAGCTACATATATATTCTTGGTCATAATCCCTTTATCTAAAGGGGATGGATGCATGGCTTCACGTCATCGTCGCTTTCATCGTCGGTATCTTTGTCATCCGTGTAGTAGTACTTCCTGCACATTGTTCCGCCAAACACCTTCACTGTGAGCACATCATCGCCTTCATATTTGAAGTGTAGGAAGCAACCAAAATCCACACTGTGCGCGATGGCGAAATTCTCCCAGCCCTTGTCGAGGTACATTCGGCCTTGTCAATCAAATAGGACCTCCACGGTCCAGAGACGAGGACCACAGTCAGCTGCTCGCGGATACACCTTAGCGGGCTCCTGGCCGTCAAGATAGTCCACAAACTTTTTTAGGAGTGCCTGCAAAGAGATCAAGCGCCGATCGTTTGAAATTAAAGGTTTTTTAGAATATGCACATAATTAATCACATGCATCATATATGTGGGAACGCATACGTACCTTTTTGGCCAAAGGGTCTTCATAGATGACGATTAAGAACTCCCCTATGATCAATGGCAGTGTTGACGATGGTGGTGGCAATGATGATGGTCCACCACCCCGGCCGCCCCTTCCCCTTCCTCTTCTGGTCGGCGTCCAAGATGTGGAAGCCATGGCAATGGATCAAGTGTATGTCAATGAAGAAGAGAGAGACAGAACCTATTGACATGAGGGATGGCCGTTGTGGGGGTTTATAAGGGAGAGATGACCGTTGATACGTCTCAAACGTATTTATAATTTTTGATGCTCCATGCTTGTTTTTGCACCATTTACCCGATCTTTTGTTACACTTCGTGGCACTTTTATGCATTTTCCGGAACTAACCTATTAACAAGTCGCCACAGTGCCAGTTCCCTGTTTTCTGCTGTTTTTGTGTTTCAGAAAAGCTACACAGGAAATATTCTCGGAATTGGACGAATCAAGTTCCAGAAGTCTTATTTTTCCCGGAAGCTTCCCGAAGACCGAAAGAGGGGGGTCAGAGGCCGCCCTCACACATAGGTGGCGCGGCCCAGGCCCTGGCCGCGCCACCCAGGTGTGAGGAGCCCCTGGCTGCCCCCTGACGACGCCCCTTCGCCTATATAAAGCCTCGGGACGGAAAACCCTAAGGGAGTCGGCGAAATTTCCAGAACAGTTCCGCAGTGCCGCCGCCGTCGAAGCCAAATTTCGGGGGACAGAAGTCTCTATTCTGGCACCCTGCCAGGACGGGGAAGTGCCCCCGAAGCCATCTCCATCGGTCTCCATCGCCATCTCCGCCATCTCCATCGACCTCACAGCCGTCTCCATCAACCTTGTTGTCTCCTATGATGAGGAGGGAGTAGTTCATCCCCGGGGCTGAGGGCTCTACCGGTAGCTATGTGGTTCACCTCTCTCTCTCTCCCATGATGTGATCTTTATGTGATCGTGAGCTTTGTATCATGTTGAACAAGTAGATGTTATTATTCAGATATTATGTGTACTCTAGTGGTATTATTAAAGTAATCTATTCCTCCTGCCATGGTGTAACGGTGACAGTGCGTGCATCATGGTGGTACTTGGTCTAGGCTACGATTATGATCTTTTATGGATTATGAGAATAATTATCGCTATGATAGTATTGAAGTGATCTATTCCTCCTTTCATGGTGTAATGTTGACAGTGTGTGCACCGTGTTAGTACTTGGTCTAAGTTGCAATAATATCTATCTTGAGTTGTGATCTGATTTGAATATCTCTATGAGTGGTGTTTGCCAAGTACTTGATGAACTTTAAGGAGTGCTTCGTAGCCCTACGCAATGATTAGTGTTGTTCAATAGGAGAGTAATTCAGAGTACCATAGTGAAGAGAAGTTGTTTATTTGTTCAATCATGTTATATTTGTTGGGAGTGTGTCCACTAGTGAAAGTATGATCCCTAGGCCTTGTTTCCAAGCTTTGCACACCGTTTACTTGCTGTTTTGTTACTTGTTTGCTCGCAGCGATTTTTATTCCAGATTGCATTTACTACTCATAATCATCACTACTACTTGTATTTCACTATCTCTTCGCCGAACTAGTGCATCTATACATCTGACAAGTGTATTGGGTGTGTTGGGGACACAAGAGACTTTCTGTATCGTAATTGCAGGGTTGCTTGAGAGGGATAGCTTTGACCTCTTCCTCCCTGAGTTCGATAAACCTTGGGTGATCCACTTAAGGGAAACTTGCTGCTGCTCTATAAACCTCTGCACTTGGAGGCCCAACACTGTCTACAAGAACAGAAGCGTGTGTAGACATCAAGCTCTTTTCTGGCGCCATTGCCGGGGAGGAAGTAGAAGACTTCTGCGAGGGGAGTTTTCGCACGCACATCCTTTACTTTGTTATTGTTTTGCTTTACTTTATTTATTTTACCTGCATCGTTTTATATCAAAAACCCAAAAAATTAGAATCCTTGGTAGTTGTTATTTCTTTACTTTTAGTTTATCATGTTGATTCCTAAGTACGTTCTGGAGGACCTCTCAGTAGGTAGTGGTTCAATTATTGGAAAAAGTAACATTGAGGAGTTCTTTAATCACATTAGTATGCATAAGGAAGTTGAGGAAAAGTCTTTGGTTGAGCTAGCTCCTAGTTATGAAGTTGCTTCTGCTCATTTAGTTCACATGTTAGAAGCTAGGTTTGCTAGTCTTAATCCTTTTATGCAATACATGTTCCTTAAGCTTCATGAAATTGAGGATCCCGAAAAGAAAGCTTTTATCTTGGAAACTTTGCGCATAGAATTTAGAGATGTTGCAATTGAGGCTAGGAAAGTTTTTAAGAAGTTTGATAAGCTTGGCTCGCCTGTTGAAATTTTTGGTACACCCAACGAAGATTCTAGATTGCCAATACCTTGTAAGCTTGTAGGAATTCATAATGCCTTGGTAGCTAATACTAGTTGGATTTGTCCTGAAAATCTTTTTGATGAAAATAGTGTACCAAAGCGTGACTACAAGGGATACTCAAAACCTCAATTGGATAGTATTCATTTCTTTATTCCTATAGTGGATCCTGATCCCCCTTTCATCATTACTTGATTCGCAATTTTCTACTCCTAGCTCAAAGGCGTTAAAGAAAAGCACTCTTGGGAGATAACCCAATGTTTTTATTTTCAGTACTTTTTCTTTTATTTGAGTCTTGGAAGTCATTACTACTGTAATGACCGCTCCTTATCTTGTTTATTTCGTTTTTGTGCCAAGAGAAGCCTCTAATTTGAGTGAGGTAAAGATTTGGGGATGTTGCTGTCCTGAAACTATTTTCGGTGCTGCACCGTAAAAATTCGTATAAATTCTCTGTATATCTTTTGGACCTGCGATTTGTTATACATATGCCCCAGGTTATATCCAAACTTTTGTTAGCTGAACACTTTTTGATTTGAGCAACATAAAACCCCTCAAAAATTCGTCCTTTTTCAGCTGTTCAGTTTTGACAGATTTCTGCCAATATTTGTGTTTGCCACTTTATCGCTTTCTTTTGAGTTCTTTTGATCATGGAACTTTTGGGGAAGTTGCTACAGTAGTATTTGCTATATATGTGGTGGTTTTGAGTTGAAACCTGAAGCAAAAAGAGGATTGATTATATGTTATGCTTGCACTAATGTTGCTAATAGAATTGTGTTTAGTTTTGTATGAAGGAAGTTTTCAAGTGTAGGGATTGGAGAATGATGAGATGAGTTGAAGAATGGACAAAAGCTCAAGCTTGGGGATGCCCATGCATCACCCCAAGAAATATCCAAGAATTACAAGCGTCAAAGCTTGGGGATGCCCCCGAGGCACCCCTTCTTCATCGGCAAAAATCAGGTCACCTTTCAAGACGCTATATTTTTATTGCTTCATGCACTATGTGTTTTTCTTGGAGCGTCAGTTGTTTTAGTTTTCTTAGTTAAGTTTAGTTTTATTTGCAGCAATAAATGGTTAGATCACATCATGTTTCTTTTGGAGGAGATGAACTCGCTTTTCATTGCCAATAATGCTCTAGTTTTCACTCTTATCAAAAACCGAGTGTTCTTCTTTTTCTCCTACTGCTTTTGGTTTTCGTTTTCGCCTTGATGTGCGTTCAGACCTTGTCATATCTTTTCATCAAGGTGCAATTTTGCCTCTGATCTTTATTGGTTTTCATCAAAAGAGGTGTCTTAAAAAAATTCAAATGGTGTTGGAAAAGAGAAAAAGATTTATGCAAAAAAGTGGTACAAGAAGGAGCTTGTGTAGACTGCGGCTTAGGCTTTTTCATGTCATGCTTGATATCTTTTTGATAGTATGCTTAGTGGTTTTGCTGTAGCATGACTTGTCTCAAATAACTGAGATTGCTTAATGAGCCTTTGAAAAAAATCATGTGTTGTTTATATTATTTGGAAGCATTTATTTGGTTTTCTCCTTTGATGTTTTATTTGGGTTGACTTGGCACATGCTTACACCATGTTAGACTCTTACAAAGTCGCCAATAGCCTCTATGATCATTTAGTTTTTGACTTTTGATGCCATCTTATGCTTCTTTTAATGTCGCTTTGTCGCTTTGCATGATTATGGCCGTTATTGCTCTCTTAGTTGGTCGCTCCCAGTCTTTTGCTAGCCCTCGCCTTGTACTGAGTATGAGCTCTACTCGTGCATCCAACTCCCAAAAACCAAGTTTGCCATTGTGTCCACTATAAATTCCTATGCATGGTATTTGCAAGCCATTCCAAGTAAATTTTCATGTGCAACATTTCAAAAAACCTTCAAAATACTTCTCATTTTGTGACACTGTTTTCAGCTCATGGGGACGTAGTGGTCGGATTTGCTATCTTCCATATGGCTTATTCCAAAAAGGAAAAAAAAGAAAATAAGAAAAGAAAAAAAGGCACTCCTCCATGGAATGTGAATGTTGGTGGGCACCCGATGGAATCGGTTAGCCATGGCTTGTGAAAGGAAAAAAGGTGGGGAGGAGTGCCAAGCTTTATAAAAGAGCACAAAAGTGCCAATCTCTCTCTCAAAAACGTGCTTCATTTTTGTATGGAAGATAGTAAGAACCCCATTGCTAGTCGTTGACAAAAGCAACCACCTCTCAAAACTCAAGTTTTATCTCTCTGTTTTACAAATGAAAAGCTCTAGCACATGTTTAATCCCTGCTTTCCTCTGCGAAGGGCCTTTCTTTTACTTTTATGTTGAGTCACCACCTTCTATCTTTATGCACCATTAAGAGAGCATAGTTGTCATTCTTAGTATAATGTGCATTGTCCCAAAGTTTATCATTGATTGATTCATGACTATGGTTTCACTTGTTCTTAAATTACTTGTATCTAGTCACCCTCTTAAACTTGAAGGTGTCCTATGCATTTATGTTTTGCTCTCTATTAAGGACAAGCTGAAAACCATTTGTATGTTTTTCCTTATGATTTGAACACACGTTTGACTTTCATTGTTTCATTATTCATGATCTTTTGTTTGTGTTCATTTGCATGTTATAACATGATTGCTAAGTTTCTTATTGTCAAGATTGTGTCTTTCATGCCCATGTTTTAAGTTCTTTGATCTCAGCACTCAATGCTTTACCTATATGATCAAGATTGTGATGGTGCATGTCACCTCAAAAATTATTTCTTTTGTTATCACTTACCTACTCGAGGACGAGCAGGAGTTAAGCTTGGGGATGCTGATACGTCTCAAACGTATCTATAATTTTTGATGCTCCATGCTTGTTTTTACACCATTTACCCGATGTTTCGTTACACTTCGTGGCACTTTTATGCATTTTCCGGAACTAACCTATTAACAAGTCGCCACAGTGCCAGTTCCCTATTTTCTGCTGTTTTTGTGTTTCAGAAAAGCTACACAGGAAATATTCTCGGAATTGGACGAAACAAGTTCCAGAAGTCTTATTTTTCCCGGAAGCTTCCCGATGACCGAAAGAGAGCCGGAGGGGGGGCCAGAGGCCGCCCTCACACATAGGTGGCGCGGCCCAGGCCCTGGCCGCGCCACCCTGGTGTGAGGAGCCCCTGGCTGCCCCCTGACGATGCCCCTTCGCCTATATAAAGCCTCGGGACGGAAAACCCTAAGGGAGTCGGCGAAATTTCCAGAACAGTTCCGCAGTGCCGCCGCCGTCGAAGCCAAATTTCGGGGGACAGAAGTCTCTGTTCCGGCACCCTGCCGGGACGGGGAAGTGCCCCCGGAGCCATCTCCATCGGTCTCCATCGCCGTCTCCGCCGTCTCCATCGACCTCACAGCCGTCTCCATCAACCTTGCTGTCTCCTATGATGAGGAGGGAGTAGTTCATCCCCGGGGCTGAGGGCTCTACCGGTAGCTATGTGGTTCACCTCTCTCTCCCATGATGTGATCTTTATGTGATCGTGAGCTTTGTATCATGTTGAACAAGTAGATGTTATTATTCAGATATTATGTGTACTCTAGTGGTATTATTAAAGTAATCTATTCCTCCTGCCATGGTGTAACGGTGACAGTGCGTGCATCATGGTGGTACTTGGTCTAGGCTACGATTATGATCTTTTATGGATTATGAGAATAATTATCGCTATGATAGTATTGAAGTGATCTATTCCTCCTTTCATGGTGTAATGTTGACAGTGTGTGCACCGTGTTAGTACTTGGTCTAAGTTGCAATAATATCTATCTTGAGTTGTGATCTGATTTGAATATCTCTATGAGTGGTGTTTGTCAAGTACTTGATGAACTTTAAGGAGTGCTTCGTAGCCCTATGCAATGATTAGTGTTGTTCAATAGGAGAGTAATTCAGAGTACCATAGTGAAGAGCTATCTGCCGGCTGGCGTCCCAGGAATCTCCACGGCTCTAGGATGAGAAGACCGGCTCCACCCGAAGGGCCGGCTGCGCCAGCAGCCAGCTGGCGACTCCACCGAGGAGAGCCAGAGCCGGGCGATGAAGACAAAAGCCTTCCAACGGCTATTTCGCTGAAAGTGGGCTGGCCCCGACAAGAGCGACAGGGACAAAGGACGGGAGTGATGAGCGCCACGACCGGACCCAGCCAATCAGCGATCAAGGAGCCTTCCCCACGACAGGATCCGAGGCAAAAGGGAGGGCATATGCCTCCCAGATGCCGGTCCAAGGGGAAAGGCGCTTTATAAAGCGTGATCATCAGAGCAGTGCCAGAGCATCACGCCAAGGACGCGGACACGGAGGAGCCGGCAGCCGGCCGAATCGCTACCTAACATGTAACCAGACCCCCGCCTATATAAGGGGGTCTGGACCCTTAGTCTAGGGAGATCCAATCTTCTTCTTCCTCCTCTAGCCCGAACAGCTCAAGGAGCACTATAATCGCTACTGTCGAGATAATACGAAGCAGGCAGGAAGTAGGGGTTTTACCTCCACCCGGGAGGGCCCTGAACCTAGGTAAACCGAGGTGTCTCCATTGGCACAATCCCGAGCCGGACCCATCGTCACCACCGTCGAGCCCCTTCGATAAGCCACCCCATGGCTACTGTCTCTAAATTCCCAGGACAGTTGGCGCCCACCATGGGGCAAAGCGCGGCGGCGAGCGGAGTCAAGTTCCGGCTGGGACCCTCATCGGCTCTCGGCGAGAAGGTCACCTCCGGCCTTGTCTGGAGGTTCGGCACCTTCGACTGCGTCAGCGACAACTTGGCCCACTTCGAGAACGGCTTCGGCAACAACGGCTCCTTCCTCGACGTCGGCAACCACCGCTTCTACATCGCCAAGCCCTTCTCGGAGGAGGTGACCGATGTCTTCGACCCTCTCTATGACGGAGGCTCGAGCTGCGGTGAAAGCAGCAATCTTGGCGCCATGGTCGAGGTGATGGCCCTGGGAGAAGAGGAGGGCGGCGACTCACCGCGCCCCGAGCGCCCATCGCCCGAACGCCTCCTTCCACAGGAGCAGGATGCTCCGCTAGCAGAGCAGGACGCCCTAGACGTCTCCGTGGTGGACCTACGTGCACCCCTCAGCCGCGTCATCGATCCAGCCCGGGTCGCCAAGGCCCTGGAGCGGACGCGTCTCGTCCTCCTTAGCAAGGTGGCTGAGGACGAGGCCAACCGGTGCCGCGCGAGCACCACGCTCAGCGAGTTCTACGGCGTGCATGGAGATGCACCGACCGAGCTTGCTCATGACCCGCGGCGCGGCCTCGCCACCGCGGGCCCCGGCCAAATCCAGCGGTCGCCATCGGCAAGCCGAGGCCGCGGAGGACGCGGACAGGGCGGCCGTGCTTTGAGCTGCAATGCCCGAGGACGCCGCACCCAGCAAGGTGGTGGAGCAGGTAGACCACGCCAGGTCCCGGTGCTAGCGCCAGGGTTGGAGTCCCAGGCTCGCCCACCGGCGCTGCACATCCACCTGTGGCTTGACCACGTCGAGGCGTTCCCCAGGGGATCTGCTAGCTCAAAGCGAGCGGCTTCTGACCAAGGAGGCCCGAGGGTTGCCGGCAGCGGTCAGGGGCGCAAAGAGGGCAAGTACACCCTCGATGCTGCACTTGACCAGCCGTGCAAATTCCACAACTCCCCGGGCAGGGAAGCGACCCACTCCACGCGTCAGTGCTGGTTCATGAGAGAGCTAGAGCAACGCGCTCGGCAGATCCCTGGAGCGTCACAAGCGCAGCCGGCTGGAGGTCAGGAGGACCAACAACATGACCTGGCTGGAGGCGAGCCGGATCAAGATGATGACTTCCCGGCGGATGTTGAGCAGTATCACATCTTTACCACCCCCGACAAGGATAAAAGGAATGACCTTTGGCATGAGGCAGAGGTGAACGTTGTTATGCCCGCAGAACCCCAATTCATGCATTGGTCTGAGGCGGCCATCACCTGGGGGCGCGAGGACCATCCGTGGCTGATGCCCAGCCTTGGAGAGTACGCTCTGGTCCTGGACCCTATTGTGTGCTCCGATACGCACATGTGCCGGTTCTCCCGCGTGCTCATCGACGGCGGCAGCAGCATCAACCTTCTTTACCAAAGCTCTTTGGAGAAGTTGGGCATCCCGCTTGCTCAGCTGAAACCGAGCCGGCTCACCTTCCATGGCATCGTGCCTAGGCATTCTTGCACCCCTTTGGGCAAGGTGCAGCTGGAGGTTCTCTTCGGGAAGAAAGGAAATAGCCGCCGCGAGCCCATCTGGTTCGAGGTGGTGGACATCAGCAGTCCCTACCATGCGCTGCTTGGCCGTCCGGCCCTGGCCAAGTTCATGGCGGTGCCGCGTTATGCCTATCTGAAGATGAAGCTCCCAGGACCCAGAGGTGTGATCACAGTCTCGGGAAGCTTTAAGAAGTCCCTGGCCTGCGCAAAGGAGAGCTCACAGCTGGCAGAGGCACTGGTCATCGCCGAGGAGAAGCGGCAGCTTCTACATCGCGTGGAGCTCGCCTAGCAAGATGTGCCGGTTCGCCAGTCGCCGGTGGAGCAGTTCAAGCCGGCCAACGACACCAAGAAGATCCTGCTGGACGAGAGTGATCCCACCAAGTACGTCATCATCGGCACCGGCCTGTCTGCCAAATAGGAAGGCGAGCTCACCAGCTTCCTCCGTGAGAATTGGGACATCTTTGCATGGTCTCCAAAGGACATGCCAGGTGTGCCGAGGGAGCTGGCTGAGCACTCACTCAACGTCCGGCCGGATGCCAAGCCGGTCAAGCAACCACTGCGGTGTTTTGCAGAAGAGAAAAGGAAAGCTATTGGCAAGGAGATTGCCCAGCTCCTTGCAGCCGGCTTTATCATGGAGGCTATCACCAGATCCTGCTCTTCCAGCCGGATCAGATCAAGACGTCCTTCATCACCCCATATGGGGCCTACTGCTACGTCACCATGCCGTTTGGCCTGAAGAACGCTGGAGCCACTTACCAGTGAACCATGCAGCGATGTCAGCAAGGGCAGATTGGGAGGAACGTGCACGTTTATGTGGACGATGTGGTGGTGAAGACCAAGCAGAGCGGCACACTCCTGGACGACCTCAAGGAGACCTTTGCCAACCTGCGGCGCTATCGCATGAAGCTCAACCCGGAGAAGTGCACCTTTGGCGTGCCGGCTGGACAACTCCTAGGTTATATCGTTTCCCAACGAGGGACCGAGGCTAACCCCTCGAAGATAAAAGCCATCGAGGCCCTAGAGCCGCCCACCCAGCTCAGAGACGTGCAGAAGTTTGCTGGTTGCTTGGCCTCGCTCAGCCAGTTCGTCAGCCGGCTCGGGGAGAAACCCATGCCGCTATACTAGCTGATGAAGAAGACAGACCACTTCGTTTGGTCCCAGCGCGCTGATGATGCCTTCAACGACCTCAAGCGAGCCTTGTCTACCGCGCCAATCTTGGCTACACCGGCTCCGCGAGAGCCAATGTTGCTCTACATCGCGGCTACTCCACGAGTCATCAACGTCGTGATTGTAGTGGAGCGCACCGAGGAAGGCAAGGAGCTGCCGGTTCAGTGCCCGGTGTACTACCTGAGTGAGGTGCTCACTCTCTCCAAGCAAAACTACCCGCACTACCAGAAGGTCGCATACGGCGTGTACATGGCGGCCAAGAAACTGAAGCACTACTTCGAGGAGCATCCTATCACGGTAGTGAGCACCACTCCACTCTCGGAGATCATCGGGTGCAAAGATGCGTCAGGCAGAGTGGCCAAATGGGCGATTGAGCTCGCTGCTCATACCATTCAGTACAAGCCCAGGACGACGATCAAGTCGCAGATCATAGCGGATTTCTTTGCTGACTGGGGAGAGCACCAGTACCTGCCGCCGGCTCCAGACTCAACCCACTGGCGCATGCACTTCGATGGCTCCAAGTTGCTCGGGGGCTTGGGAGCCGGCGTCGTCCTCACCTCTCCCAAGGGAGACAAGCTACAGTACGTGCTGCAGATGCACTTCCGTGCGTCGAACAACGTCGCCGAGTACGAAGCCCTGGTACATGGGCTCAAGATGGCCAAGGAGATTGGCATCCGGAGGATCCTCTGCTTTGGAGACTCCGACCTGGTGGTGCATCAGGTCTCGGGAGAGTGGGACGCCAAGGACGCCAACATGGCCTCCTACCGCTTCTACGTGCAGCAGCTCAGCGGATTCTTTGAGGGCTGCGAGTTCCACCACGTCCCCAGAGCAAACAACGACGAGGTGGATCGGCTATCCAAGATCGGCTCCGCCAAGCAGGATATCCCAGCTGGGGTGTCGCTAGAAATCATCCACAAGCCGTCCATCAAGCCATCGCCGGAATCTCCATCCATCTACATGCCTGGAGACCCTGCCCCGGCTCAGGTGCCACCACTGGACCCGGGGGCTGCCGCCTCGGGGCTGAAGGAAGCAGCCGGCCAGCCCAGCGCGGCTGGCTCGACGAAGGATTCGGGGGCTGCCGGCTCCATGCCAGCTCCCACAGCCGGCCAATCAGACGAAGCCGTCGCGACGACGGATCCGGGGGCTGCTGATCCCCTGGTCGCCAGTGTCTTCCACATACGGGAGATACCATCATGGGCAGAGCCATTCTCCAACTACCTCATCACTGGGGACCTGCCGCAAGATGAAGTGGAAGCTAGGTGACTTCAGCGCCGTGCGGGAGCATACACAATCATCAACAGTGAGTTGTACAAGCGCAGCGTGTCAGGAGTCTTCCAGAAGTGCATCGAGCCGGAAGAAGGGATAGAGCTCCTGAGGGAGATACACCAAGGGGAGTGCGGACACCACGCATCCTCCAGAGCTTTGGTGGCCAAGGCTTTCCGCCATGGTTTCTACTGGCCGACAGCCCAGAAGGACGCATAGCAGCTAATAAAGCAGTGCAACGGCTGCCAGCGCTTCTCCAAGCATCGAAACACTCCAGCGGCAGCCCTCAAGACCATCCCGCTCACCTGGCCGTTCGCTGTCTGGGGCCTAGACATGGTAGGGCCATTCAAGACCGCACCCAGGGGCTTGACGCATCTGTTGGTTGATGTGGACAAGTTCACCAAGTGGATCGAGGCCAAGCCAATCAAAAAGCTCGACGGCTCGTCCACCATCAAGTTCTTCAACGAGATCATCACAAGATATGGAGTTCCCCACAGCATCATCACTGACAACGGGACGAACTTTGCGAAGGGAGTCTTCGCTGAGTACTGCGGCAAGAAGGGCATCCGGCTGGACTTAGCATCAGTGGCGCACCCTCAGACAAATGGGCAAGTGAAGAAGACAAATGGGCTGATCCTGGCCGGCATCAAACCAAGGCTGGTCGAGCCTCTTGAGCGCTCAGCCGGCTGTTGGGTTGAAGAGCTACCCGTAGTGCTCTGGAGCCTACGCACCACTCCAAATCGTTCTGTTGGCTTCACGCCTTTCTTCCTGGTCTATGGAGCCGAAGCAGTGCTGCCCACTGATATCGAATTCGATGCGCCCAGAGTTGTCCAGTACACGGAGAAGCAAGCAAAAGAAGCTCGCGAAGATGGTGTCGGCCTCCTCGAGGAGGCACGAGAGCAGGCTTTGGCCAGATCAGCGCTCTATCAGCAGCTGCTGCAATGATAGCGCAGCCGAAAAATCCGCCCGCTCGCATTTCGGGAAGGAGATCTCGTACTCCGGCTGGTCCAGAACAGTAAAGGCATGCACAAGCTGTCCTCTCCTTGGGAGGGGCCATTCATTGTCAGCCGGGTGCTGGGCAATGGGGCATACTACCTCATCAACGCACAAGAGCCTAGAAAGAACAAGGCAGATAACTCTGACAAGGAGACGGAGCGTCCCTGGAATGTCAGTCTCCTAAGACCTTTCTTCTGCTAAGGCAAAAGCTTGTACCCCGAAAAACTTCTCAATGAATAAAGGACAACGGAGCGGCTAGTTACGGCTGGCTCCGAGGAAAACACTTCGTGTATGTTTTGCTTCCTGCGTTATTCACTTGACCGACAGCCGGCTCCGGGCACCGAGCCACAGCCGGCAGCCCTAAAAAATGATCGATTCCTCGTCAGCCGGATGAGTACTACGTATGAAGAAGGTCTCGAGCCCAACCTCCACCTTCCGGCTCCTCGCAGCCGTACGGATAGGAGCCGGTAGGCCACATACGAAGGAAAGCCGCAGAGAAAAACCGTAAACGATAGAAAATCGCTCAACCAAGCGTTGGAGGCAGTGTTCGTTAACCATGCGTTGGCTAGCATGAGTCGGGTGCCCAACAAACCGAAGTACTACTTCTCACTCTGCGGCACGCTCCCACCCTAGGCCGGCATTCGGCTGCCGGCCCAAGGGAGACCAACCGGCACCAGGCTGCCGGTTGGGGGTAGAAGGGCCGAAGGGTGGGGAGATTAAGGAAAAAGTTGAGGAAACTGGACTAAGGCAAGCCAGCAAATGGTCGATGGTCGCAGTCTCTCGACGTTTGGGCTGAGTAGCCACGTCAAAGAGGTTCGAAGCTAGAGCTGCCTCGCTCGACGTTAGCACCGTACGCGGAAAAGTTAGTTTTGAGCCAGCTGTCAGTCCAGCTACCCCAAAACTCGGGGGCTAGGGGGAAAGGGAATTGGCCCTCAGAAGTGGGCCGGCTCCAGTACCTCGCCGGCCGTCCGGTCAGCCGGCGCTGCGACATGATTAGCAAACGAGCGACGAAATCGAAACCTAACGCCCGCAAAGTAATGGCTAAAGCCAGAAACTTGGAGATTTACTCCAGCTGCGGCAAGGGACTTGCGAGGGCCCGGGAAGGGAGATGTGCCGGCTCTAGCCCTACTTGAGCCGGCACAGGACTTAGCCTTCACTCCAATCCCTCCAAGCCGGGGTGAGCTCGCACTTCCCAGAGCCGGCCAGCAGAGGCACTGCTCCCTCCGCGCTGAAGCCGGAGGACCTCGCCAGAAGCGTCTACGAAGTTAGTGGCCATCGCAGCCCCTACCTACAGATTCGCGCGGCAACGGTTTTATCGAAGGAAGAATCCTAGCCGGGGAATCATCACCGCGCTCCGACGATGTAAACAGAAGACATTCGCGCGATGGCAAACACACAATAAATGAAGAAGGACAAGCAAAGATTTGCAGGAAATTGAAAGAGTTCTTAACATACGACGGGCAATTACATAATACGGGCCACGCTAAGGGCCAAGATAACAAAAGAGCTCCCCCTCCTAAATCCCTGGACCTCTGTTGATGATGCCATTGCCAAAGAGGGGGCTTCGAGGGCGCTCACCGATCACGGCCAGGGGGAGTAGGCGCAGGCGCAGCCGGAGTCATCGACGATGTGGACGCAGAGGATGGGCGACCCAAAGCGGTGGGTCGGGATGAGAGACTAGCCCCGCTTCAGGTCGTAATCGACGAAGAACTTCGCCCAGCCCTCGGTGAGGTAGCTCTTCCCCTGCTCGTCATGGAGGACCTCGACGAGGTACAGGGGCTGGCCACCGCTGCCATCCTCCACCATGATGCTCGTCGGGGGGTTCTTCCCCATCGTGCCGACGAAACTGGTGGGGAGCGGCAGACGCTCCTCGTACCCGGCCAGCAGGTGCACCACGGAGGTGGCGAACCCATGCTTTGGGGTGTAGGAGAGCCGCTGCTCAGGCGGCGGACGCTGGGGCTTGCGCGCCTTGCCGGCGGCCACGCTGGAGGAGCCGCCGATGCTCTTGCCGGCGAGGCTCGGAGGGGCGGCCCCGACCGCCATCGCGGCGCCGACGAGGGCGGCCGCTGCCTCCAGGGGAGTCCCAGTGAGACCAGCGACAGAGGTCATGGCCGCGGGGTCTGCGGCACTGGCGGCGGCCAAGGCAACCACCCCTCCGAGGGCCGCGATGATGGCGGTGGAGCGGCTGACCCCGAAGGGCTCTGCGGCGGCCGCAGCCACAAGAGCCTCCAGGGTCTTCTTGTTGCGGCTGCCCGGGGGGGCGGCCGCGCCTCCGAGGAACCGGTGGCATCGCCGCCGGGTCCTTCGCTTTGTTCTGACTCCCGAGCGGGCGGCCGCGCTTGCGCCCGCCCGACCCGCCGGCGGTTCCGGCCCCGGCCCCGTTGGTGGCTTCGAGCGATGACATTGGAGCTGAAGGGCGAGAAGCGGAGGTGACCGCTCGGTGAGAAGAAAGAGTGGAGACGCTCGGGAGTGGGGAAAACCCTCAAGGGCTCCGAGATTTAAAGGCTGGCGAGGCATGAAAAGCTGAGCCGGTTTAATGCGAATAAATCATACATGTGGCGTTTCGATGGGACACATCGCTGACGCAAGCCTCATCTCGTCACGTGACGTCCTCTGGAATCATTACGGAGGCCGAAGAGTCAAAATGACAAGACAGGACGCTGCCGCACTGTGCTGGCTATGACAAAGGGACGGAACCCGAAGCGGCACTAGTTCCAAGGGAGCGACGTACCGGCTCGCGACCGCCAGCTGGATTGGACCTGGAGCTGGCACGTCTCGAGACGGCCGCAGGAGTTCCGCGCGACTTGGCCTCAAAACCAGCAACCTCCAGACCAGACAAAGAATCCTAGGACTTCGACGGAAACAAACAAGACTTCGGCGAGGAATAGAACCCGCCAAACCCCCATGCTAACCCATGAGACTTCGCCAGTTTTGGGGGCTAGTGTCGTGGGGATGACTAATGGGACATGCCACGGGCCGAGCTATCTGCCGGCTGGCGTCCCAGGAATCTCCACGGCTCTAGGATGAGAAGACCGGCTCCACCCGAAGGGCCGGCTACGCCAGCAGCCGGCTGGCGACTCCACCGAGGAGAGCCAGAGCCGGGCGATGAAGACAAAAGCCTTCCAATGGCTGTTTTGCCGAAAGTGGGCTGGCCCCGAAAAGAGCGATAGGGACAAAGGACGGGAGTGACAAGTGCCACGACCGGACCCAGCCAATCAGCGATCAAGGAGCCTTCCCCACGATAGGATCCGAGGCAAAAGGGAGGGCATATGCCTCCCAGATGCCGGTCCAAGGGGAAAGGCGCTTTATAAAGCGTGATCGTCAGAGCAGTGCCAGAGCATCACGCCAAGGACACGGCCACAGAGGAGCTGGCAGCCGGCCGAATCGCTACCTAACCTGTAACCAGACCCCCGCCTATATAAGGGGGTCTGGACCCTTAGTCTAGGGAGATCCAATCTTCTTCTTCCTCCTCTAGCCCAAATAGCTCAAGGAGCACTGTAATCGCTACTGTCGAGATAATACGAAGCAGACAGGAAGTAGGGGTTTTACCTCCACCCGGGAGGGCCCTGAACCTGGGTAAACCGAGGTGTCTCCGTTGGCACAATCCCGAGCCAGACCCATCGTCACCACCGTCGAGCCCCTTCGATAAGCCACCCCATGGCTACTGTCTCTAAATTCCCATGATATAACCGTTGTGGGGTTTACACAATAAATTAAGGAGGAGATGACCGTTGTGGGGGTTTATATCTCAACAAAAAAAATACGGACTATCTTGACGGAAATGGAAATTCGTGATAGTTTATCATTTTACCATGAAAAGTAATGCCTAAAAGAAATGGAAATTCGTGATAGTTTATCATTTTACCGTGAAAAGTAATGCCTAAAAGAAATGGAAATTCGTGATAGTTTATCATTTTACCGTGAAAAGTAATGCCTACAAGAAATGGAAATTCGTGATAGTTTATCATTTTACCATGAAAAGTAATGCCTAAAAGAAATGGAAATTCGTGATAGTTTATCATTTTACCGTGAAAAGTAATGCCTACAAGAAATTTGTGATTACCAAACTTGTTGAATCCGGTGGCAAACTCGTTATTTAGCATACATAGAGGGGTAGTAGTTTGCCACCGACAGATAGAGAGAGGGTGGCCATGATGAGAGAAAAAGAGGGGTTATCCTGCCCGTTAGATCATAGGATCGACGGTAGGTGGGCACGATCCGTGTGACAACAGCTCGACCAATCAGGCCAAGTTTGGGCTTCTGTGAGAAGGGAGAGGGTAAAACTGAGTAATATCAAGGATCCAAGGGCAAGTAAATAGTAAACAGGCTAAGGAATTTAAATAGGAGATTTAGAAAAAGAAAAACACATGTTTTGTACAATGAAACCTAGGTTGGCCTACCTCAAAGTATTAGCAATTCAAATACTCATGGCTGATGGACCACTTCACAAGATCAGCGACTGCTTACTGGCGAACGAGGAGTACGTGGACACCTACTCTGCTTTGAGGCAAGTTTGTAGAAATTGGCGCTCAGATTTACCTGAGCCCGACGTGCACCTGCACAAATGGATCATGGTAGAACACGCCCTTCCACGTGCCGCTGAGTTCACCTTCCTCCACCTCCGCACATCCTGCTACGTCACCATCGATCTAACGGAAGTTCATGCAAGGTTCAAATTCCTCCATATCTATAGAGTTAATCTATTTTTATTTTCAATCGTAAACATCTTAGTGCTGAATGTTATCTTCATCAATATATTTTAGATACTACTTCGTCGGCTTTTGCCGTGGCGTCATCGTGCTTGCCCAGAAGAACCAGCCGCACAAGATACGGCTTCTGAACCCACTCACAAAGACATTGAACACTATGTTTGAGGCGCAGATGCCATCTGTTATTCTGGAGTCAGTCGCTGTAATGAAGTCCCCGACTATGGTCTTCGTTTCCACAGGTTACCCAATGGAAATTGCTTGGGTCGATGAGAGCACTCCAACTAAGGGTATAGATGAAGATTGGGGAGAAGGAAGATTTTCGATCGAGCACCATTCTCTACGTTGCATTACCCCGTTCAATGGTGAATTGTATGCAATAGCTGTGAACAATTTTGAGTTAGGAAAATTAGTGTGCACCAACAATGTCCAGTTGGAGCAGCGCGCGAGCACTGTCAACATGGAGACACTATTTTCATTTCTAGAACTTGGAAATGACAGCAAGTTCTACCTTGTGAAGTCAGATGGTGATCTGTTGCTTGTGTTGTTGGGCGGCGGCAGTGACAACAGGCATTTGGAGGAAGGTCAACCATTGGTGTACCGTGTGGACACTGAGAGATGCTCTCTCCATGCCGCCAGTAACATTGGCAGTCGTGCCTTCTTCGTCCATTATATCTGGTGTATCTCCGTCGACACCAGAGTGCACCCGACACTTCGACCTGGCTACATCTACTACGCAGATTTGGGTTATATCAGAGAGTACTTTGATGATATAAAGGCCTGGGATGAGTGGCCACGACGTGTGGATTGATTAGGATACTACGGTCTGAGAAATAAACAAAGGCCATACCGTTTGGAGGATGTATTGGCTGCACACTGCAGACGGAAGGAGTTCAATGAATATTTCGTTCATATCATGGAATGTAGCGACGAAGAAATATATGATGAATGAAGAACAAATTCATTCATCCTGGGGTATCCTAATCTTCATGTTGGCCATACATTGCGTCTTGTATTATTTTCAGCTTAGTTTGTCGTGAATATTAATATCGTTATTGGCTGCTTTTAGCTGTTATATGCAGTTTATGTATTATACTTAGTTTTTTGGATTTATTATGTTGTTGTGAATTTATCCTATACTAGCTTCTAGATTTGCTACTAGGTTTGTTACCATATTGGGCAAAAAACGAGGGCCAAAAGGCAACAATCATTGAAGAAAGACAGAAATAGAAGCTTCTCTAGATTTGATACTAATTTGGTGAAAAGAGAGAGAACTGTTACAGAGAGAGGGGAAAAAGGCGCTCTGAAAAATGCCAATTTGGGCCGAGAGAGACAGAACCGAGCTCTCACGTACAACCAAACGCGGTCTCGTCCTGTCCCACGTGGTCCCTTTCTACCAGCCCCACGCGACGCGGCCCCACACGACGCGACCCCACACATCAGCACGGAATGGTCAACTAAACGGGAATCCTCCCGTCCGAGCTCCTTCTGAGGGTTTCAGACAAGGGCTTGGGGAAAACTGAGGAAAAACTAAGGAGCTGGGAAAAACTGAGTACAACTAAGGACCTGAGGGCATGAAAATAGAAATCCCTATTACAATTGGGCCTAGCTTAACGGGCCTCAGGGGTAGCTAACTAACGGGCTCTATTATCTATACCCTTGTCAGTAGCCCCCGAGATTCTACCAGAATTATAGATTCGGGTTGAATCTCAGATCTCCAAATCTTCGACTTGATCAACTTCTTTGACTTCTTCTTATCTTTCAAATCTTCGACTTGGTCTTTCGACTTTATCTTTTTGCTATGATATCTCGCAAGGGGTTTTGATGAACAAGCCTGACAACTCTGACGGATCAAGAGGCCAGTTAATTGCCAGGACAGATACTTGTCACCTACTTCAAATACAATCCCCTTGGACTTGAATTCGGGAAACCGGTCAAACCCATTCTTTTGCCTCCTTTAGGACTTATAAAAAATGAATCCCAGTGGTTCTCAGGGTACCCAGTACGTCCACCAGGATTTTCTTCATGTCGTAGACACGGATAAGTACCAGCAGAGCACATCCATGTGGGTATACCGGGCCACACAGGACGGATCCCGGGGTCTTACCTTCATGATATATTTCAACCACGGCATTCGAGTTCTGTCGCGATGACGCGACTCGAGAATTATATGTCGCAGCCTTGTTTGACTGTTCTAATGTGTCAAATATTCGGGTTATTCCACCTTAATTGATAAAACTCCCTGATGCGGTACGGTGTTGATGTAATTTCACCATCCAGTTGGGAACCCCAAGAGGAAGGTATGATGAGCACAGTAGCAAATTTTCCCTTAGTAAGAAACCAAGGTTTGTCAGTCCAGGAAAAAGCCAAACTCCAGAAGGTGATGCTTGCTAGCCTAGTGACACTCCAACAAGGGCGCCGTTAATGATAACATGTTAGCTCGTCTTCAACTAGTAGCAACGTGGAACCTGCACACAACACAACCAAATACTTTGCTCCCAACTTACGATGAGGTTGTCAATCTCACCGGTTTGCTGTAAACAAAGGTATGAGCATATCAAGTGGAAAGCAATAGTAGTATGCGAGAAAGTAAACAGTGCGAGTAAAGTAAACATGTGATAGCAATATAAAGGAAATCAGACAGGGGTCCACAGTTCACTAGTGGTGTCTCTCCATAAGATAAAATAACACATGCTGGGTAAACAAATTACAGTTGGGCATTTGATAGAATAAAGACAACGTGATATGTCGAGAGGATCACTATGAGATTTACTCTGGGCATTACAACAAGATACATAGACCGTCATCCAACTGCATCTATGACTAATAATCCACTTGTGGCGAATCAATCCGAGAACTCCACAAGTATTAAGTTGCGAACAACAGATAACTGCATTAAGCAAAGTGTGTAATGTGAACAAAGCATATGCCCTTGAGCATATGAATGTTGTTTTCCCCCTAGTGGCAACAGCACATCTACAACCTTAGAGGTTTCTGTCACTCCCCCAGATTAAATAGAGGCATGAACCCACTATCGAGCATAAATACCCCCTCTTGGAGTCACTAGCAACTACTCGGCCAAGATAGCTACTAACAACGGAGAGCATGCAAGATCATAAACAACATAGAGATAACATAAGATAATATTCAGCACATCAACTCAATCATAACACCAATATTCATCGGATCCCAACAAACACAACATGTAGAATTACATAACGGTGATCTCGATCATGTAAGGCAGCTCACGAGATCTAAACATGAAGCACATGGTGGAGAAGACAACCATCTAGCTACTGCTATGGACCCATAGTCCAAGGTAGACTACTCACTCATCGCACCGGAGGCAAGCATGGCAATGATGAAGACCTCCGGTGGCGATTTCCCTCTCCGGCAGGGTACCGGGAAGAGCTTCTGGACCCTCCCGATCTCGGGTCGACGGCGGCGGCGGATCACGATCTGTTCTGGAAAAGTGATCGGGTGTTTAGGTTTTCCCATCGGGGGGTCTTTATAGGCGAAGGGGCAGCGCCAGAGGTGGACCAGGGGCCCTCACCATAGGTGGGCGCGGGCCAGAGGCAGGCCGCGCCCCCTGGTGGTGTGGCCGCCCTGTGGCCCTTCTCCGTCTCCTCTTTGGTTCTCTAGAAGCTTTGGTAAATTTCCGGATGTTCAGTTTTTGTTTCGTCCAATTCCGAGAATATTTCCTGTGTAACTTTTCTGAAACACAAAAATAGCAGAAAACAGGGAACTGGCACTGTGGCATCTTGTTAATAGGTTAGTTCCGGAAAATGCATAAAAATGCCACGAAGTGTAACGAAACACTAAGCAAATGGTGTAAAAACAAGCATGGAGCATCAAAAATTATAGATACGTTTGAGACGTATCAGCATCCCCAAGCTTAACTCCTGCTCGTCCTTGAGTAGGTAAGTGATAACAAAAGAAATAATTTTTGAGGTGACATGCACCTACACAATCTTGATCATATTTGTAAGCGTTGTGCGCTGGGATCAAAAGAACTTAAAACATGGGCATGAAAGATATAATCTTGATAGAAGAAACTTAGCAACCATGTTATAACATGAAAAAGAACACAAACAAAAGATCATGAAAAATGAAACAATGAAAGTCAAATGTGTGTTCAAATCATATGGAAAAAAATACAAATGGTTTTCAGCTTGTCCTTCATGAGAGAGCAAAACATAAATGCATAGGACACCTTAAAGTTTAAGAGGGCGACTAGATACAAATAATTTAAGAACAAGTGAAACCAACATCATGAATCAATCAATGAAAACTTTGGGACAATGCACATTATACTCAGAATGACAACTATGCTCTCTTAGACGGTGCATAAAGATAGAAGGTGGTGACTCAACATAAAAGTAAAAGAAAGGCCCTTCGCAGAGGGAAGCAGTGATTGCGAGTTTTATAAACCTTCAAAAATTATGGTACTTACTAGCTTTGAGCTCTCATTGCCCCCATCATAGGCATCTTGAATGGTTAAAGTTAATGCGAGTATAATTATGAAGCATATGCTTGACAAATCATAAGTTGAAAACCTCATGTCCCGTGAAGTACGAATACCCAAACCTCATGCTACTTTACTTAGAGTCCCAAGCAAGCTCTTGTCATTGTAAGTATACACGTATCATCGAGAACCGCCAACGGGGTACCTCCATGCCTGATGACATGGAACAAGCCCACATCAAAATGACAGGACAAACAGACAATGAATACCTCGGCATCTCTTTTATTTACCATTGGTATAGCTTTTTATTGTGAGATGCGTCGTCGAATGCTCACTATGGGCATGTAGTAAATTTCCACCATGAATTATGCATGGCTTAGATTAGCAGCCCAGGCGTTTCTCTAACACGTATACAAACTCCATGATCCCGCAAGATTCCCAATTCATTTCACATCGCGAGTATCTATAAACAAAAGATCACGATATCAACTCAAATGAAAGAAAGTGCAATGTTGAAAGCTTGCCCCATGACGGCATGGCTGGGCTAATTTCTAACTTACAACTTGCAAGCATAACAACTTAACATAAGAGAGCCACAATGTCAAAATTTTAAGAAACGAGAAAAGTAAAGTGTGGCATCAGGTTCGTGAGAGCTTTACTGACCAATTTTCGCATAACACCAAAAAGAGTCTAATTTGAAGGATAGATAAAAGCAAGTCAAATGTACTTTGGAATAGAAAATTGCTAATAGGTATGTATGGTGGACACAATGGAACAACTTGGTTTCTAGGAGTTGGATGCACGAGTAGAGCTCATACACAGTACAAAATGAGGGCTAGCAAAAGACTGGTAGCGACCAACTAAGAGAGCAATAATGGCCATAATCATGCAAAGCGACAAAGCAACATTAAAAGAAGCATAAGATGACATCAAAAGTCAAAAACTAAATGATCATAGAGGCAATGGCGACTTTGTATGAATCAAACATGTGTGAGCATGTGCCAAGTCAACCCAAATAAAGCATCAAGGAGAAAACCAAAATAATGCTTCCAAATAATTAAAACAACGCATGATTTTTTCAAAGGCTCATTAAGCAATCTCAGTCATTTGAGACAAGTCATGCTACAGCAAAACCACTAAGCATACTATCAAAAAGACATCAAGCACGACATGCAAAAGCCTAGGCCGCAGTCTACACAAGCTCCTTCTTGTACCACTTTTTTGCATAAAGCTTTTTCTCTTTTCCAACACCATTCGAACTTTTTTTTATAACAACTCTTTTGATGAAAACCAACATGGACCAGAGGTCAAAATACACCTTGATGCAAAGATATAACAAGATCTGAATACAAATCAAGGCGAAAATCGAAAACTAAATGCAGTAGCAGAAAAAGAGAACACTCGTTGAAACGATAAGAGTAAAAAATGGAGTGTTCTTGGCAAATGAAAAGCAAGGCAACTTCTCCAAAAGGAATTTGTTGGGGTCCAACCATTTATTGCAGTAAACAAAACTAAACAAAACTTAAAACTAAAACAACTGACGCTCCAAGAATAACGCATAATGCATGAAGCAATAAAAATATAGTGTGTTGAAAGGTGACCTGATTTTTGCCGATGAAGAAGGGGTGCCTCGGAGGCATCCCCAAGCTTTGACGCTTGTACCTCTTGGATATTTCTTGGGGTGCGTGGGCATCCCCAAGGTTGAGCTTTTGTCCATTCTTCAACTCATCTCATCATTCTCCAATCCCTACACTTGAAAACTTCCTTCATACAAAACTAAACACAAATCTATTAGCAACATTAGTGTAAGCATAACAATGAATCAACCCTTTTTGCTTTAGGTTTCAACTCAAAACCACCACATATAAAGCATATACTACTGTAGCACCTTCCCCAAAAGTTCCATGATCAAAAGAACTCAAAAAGAAAGCGATAAAGCGGGAAACACAAATATTGGCAGAAATCTGTCAAAATAGAACAGCTGACAAAGGTCGAATTTTCAGAAGGTTTTCTGTTGCTCAAATCAAAAAGGGTTCAACTAATGAAAGTTTGGATATAACCTGGGGCATATGCACAAGAAATCGCAGGTCCAAAAGATTTACAGAGAATTGTCACGAATTTTTATAGTGTAGCACCAAAAACTGTTTCAGGACAGCAACATCCCCAAATCTTACCTCACTCAAATTAGAGGCTTATCTTGGCACAAAAAGGAAATAAAAAGGATAAGGAGCGGTTATTACAGCAGTAATAACTTCCAAGACTCAAATAAAATAAAAAGAACTGAAAGTAAAAACATTGGGTTATCTCCCAAGAGTGATTTTCTTTAACGCCTTTGAGCTAGGCGCAGAAAGTGTGAATCAAGTATTATCAAAAGAGGCATTAAGATCAGTTGTAGGAGTCTTTTCAACAAAGAAATGAATTCTGTCCAAATGAGTTTTTGAGTATCCCTTGTAATCACGCCTTGGTACACTACTTTCATCAAAAAGATTTTTAGGACAAATCCAGCTAAAATTATTTTCCAAAGTATCATGAATTTCTACAAGTTTACAAGGTATTGGCACTCTAGAATCTTCACTGGGTGTACCAACAACCTCTATAGGTGAGCCAAGCTTATTAAATTTCTTAAAAACTTCCCTAGCTTCCATGGCAAGATATCTAAATTCTATGCGCAAAGTTTTCAAGATAAAAGCTTTCTTTTCGGGGTCTTCAATATCATGAAGCTTAAGAAACATGTATTGCATAAAAGGATTAAGGCTAGCAAACCTAGCTTCCAACATGTGAACTAAATAAGCAGAAGCAACTTCATAACTAGGAGCAAGCTCAGCCAAAGACTTTTCCTCAATATCTTTATGCATACTAATATGATTAAAGAACTCCTCAATGTTACTTTTTCCAATAATTGAACCACTACCTACTGAGAGGTCCTCCAAAACGTACTTAGGGAACAATATAATGAACTAAAAGTAATAAAGTAACAACTATAAGGGAAACTATTTTTTTTTGTATTTTTGATAAAACGAAGCAAGTAAAAATAAAGTAAAGCAAAACTTAAAACAAAGTAAAGGATGTGCGTGCGAAACTCCCCTTGCAGAAGTCTTCTTTTTCCCCGGCAACGGCGCCAGAAAATTACCTTGATGTGGCACGGTGTTGATGTAATTTCACCATCCAGTTGGGAACCCCAAGAGGAAGGTATGATGAGCACAGTAGCAAATTTTCCCTCAGTAAGAAACCAAGGTTTGTCAGTCCAGGAAAAAGCCAAACTCTAGAAGGTGATGCTTGCTAGCCTAGTGACACTCCAACAAGGGTGCCGTTAACGAAAACATGTTAGCGCGTCTTCAACTAGTAGCAACGTGGAACCTACACACAACACAACCAAATACTTTGCTCCCAACTTACGATGAGGTTGTCAATCTCACTGGTTTGTTGTAAACAAAGGTATGAGCGTATCGAGTGGAAAGCAATAGTAGTATACGAGAAAGTAAACAGTGTGAGCAAAGTAAAAAGGTGATAGCAATATAAAGGAAATTGGACCGGGGTCCACAGTTCACTAGTGGTGTCTCTCCATAAGATAAAATAACACATGCTGGGTAAACAAATTACAGTTGGGCAATTGATAGAATAAAGACAACGTGATATATCGAGAGGATCACTATGAGATTTACTCTGGTCATTACAACAAGATACATAGACCGTCATCCAACTGCATCTATGACTAATAATCCACTTATGGCGAATCAATCCGAGAACTTGATACATCTCCAACGTATCCATAATTTTTGATGCTCCATGCTTGTTTTTACACCATTTGCCTAATGTTTCGTTACACTTCGTGGCACTTTTATGCATTTTCCAGAACTAACCTATTAACAAGTCGCCACAGTGCCAATTCCCTATTTTCTGCTGTTTTT
Source organism: Dactylis glomerata (assembly GCA_007115705.1). Lineage (NCBI taxonomy): Eukaryota > Viridiplantae > Streptophyta > Magnoliopsida > Poales > Poaceae > Dactylis > Dactylis glomerata. The sequence continues at coordinate 2,115,077 of QXEO01000923.1, read as the reverse complement.
GTGTTTCAGAAAAGCTACACAGGAAATATTCTCGGAATTGGACGAAACAAGTTCCTGAAGTCTTATTTTTCCCGGAAGCTTCCAGAGATCCGAAGAGGAGACGGAGTGGGGCCACAACGTGGCCACACACCAGGGCAGCGCGACCCAGCCCCTGGCCGCGCCCCCTATGTGTGAGGGCACCTCGGTCCACTTCTGACGAAGCCTCTTCGCCTATAAAGACCCCCCCGATGGGAAAAACCTAAGTACCCGATCAATTTTCTAGAAACACATCGCAATCCGCCACCGTCGTCGACCCGAGATCGGGAGGGTCCATAAGCTCTTTCCGGCACCCTGCCGGAGAGGGGAATCGCCACTGGAGGTCTTCTTCATCGCCATGCTTGCCTTCGGAGTGATGAGTGAGTAGTCTACCTTGGACTATGGGTCCATAGCAGTAGCTAGATGGTTGTCTTCTCCACCATGTGCTTCATGTTTAGATCTCATGAGCTGCCCTACATGATTGAGATCACCGTTATGTAATTCTACATGTTTGGTTTGTTGGGATCCGATGAATATTGGTGTTATGATTGAGTTGCTATACTGAAATATATCTTATGTTATCTCTATGTTGTTTATGATCTTGCATGCTCTCCGTTGTTAGTAGCTATCTTGGCCGAGTAGTTGCTAGTGACTCCAAGAGGGGGTATTTATGCTCGATAGTGGGTTCATGCCTCTATTTAATCTGGGGGAGTGACAGAAACCTCTAAGGTTGTATATGTGTTGTTGCTACTAGGGAGAAAACAACATTCATATGCTCGAGGGCATATGCTTTGTTTACATTACACACTTTGCTTAATGCAATTATCTGTTGTTCGCAACTTAATACTCATGGGGTGTTCGGATGATATCCCCGGGAGTGGATTATTAGTCATAGATGCAGTTGGATGGCGGTCTATGTATTTTGTTGTAATGCCCAGAGTAAATCACATAGTGATCTTCTTGACATATCACGTTATCTTTATTCTATCAATTGCCCAACTGTAATTTGTTTACCCAGCATGTGTTATTTATTTATGGAGATACACCACTAGTGAACTGTGGACCCCGGTCCTATTTCCATCATATTGATATCACCTATTTACTTTACTCGCACTGTTTACTTTACTCGCATACTTCTACTGTTTTACACTCGATACGCTTATACCCTTTGTTTCAAGCAAATCGGTGAGATTGACAACCTCATCGCAAGTTGGGAACAAAGTATTTGGTTGTGTTGTGTGCAGGTTCCGTGTTGCTATTGGCTGAAGATGAGTCAACAAGTGTCGTAAACGGCGCCCTTGTTGGAGTGTTATTAAGCCAGTCCGCATCATCTTCAGTCGTATTGTCTGCTCTTCTCCTGACCTATAAACCTTGGTTTCTTACTGAGGGAAAAGACTTGCCGCTGTGCTCTTCATACTTTCCGCTTGGAGTTTCCCAACTGTCTGGCCATAATCATCATCAACTACACGCCAGCCATCAAGCCCTTTTTGGGCGCCGTTGCCGGGGAAGAAGTGGAAGACCTATGCAAGGGGAGTTTTTCGCACGCACATCCTTTACTTTGTTATTTGTTTTGCTTTACTTTATTTAATTTTACCTGCATTGTTTTATCAAAAACCCAAAAAAATAGAATCCTTTATAGTTGTTTATTATGTCTAGTTCAGTTGCTACTACTATGTCGCCCGAGGATATGATTTTCACTTTTAAACAAAAGAATGAGGAAAGTTTTAAAGAAGCTTGGTCTAGAATTTATGATTAGCATGGAAAAACTGAACCTAAAATGACCTTGAGTTTGCTTCTTAGCAGCTTTTACTTTGGACTTGCTCTTCGTTATAGATATGCTTTGGATGCTACTACAGAAGGATATTTCCTTCATTGTGATGGAGATCAAGCCTTCAATATTATAAAAAAGTTGATTACAATCTATAGCATGCCAACCTATTTTGATTCCTCTCTTGTGTGCATTTTTAATAGACTTGATACTCTTGAGACTCGCACTGCTAGTTTGAATACTTGCTACAATACTCTGCGCCAGCATTTTGATTATGTGCCAACAAATTCTGAACCTTTGAGTTGGTATCCTACAGTAAAAATCATTAGTGATGGTAAAAAAAATCATGCTCGATGTGATATTATGTCTGAATTTTGCCTTATGCCAAAGGATGTTTATGAATCTTTGAGTCTTTGGAAGCTCTCTGAGGGGGGAGAAGAAATTTCTCTTACTAACAATGCCACTATATTTCGAATTGGAATAGCAGAAGGAGTTTTTACAAAAGTCCTAGGAAGAATGATATCTACTGATTATCTTGCTATTGAATGTGTAAGAAAAGGACAAATCACACTTGGAAGATCTCTACTGAAGCTCCTGGGCGCCGTTATTGATGTGGGAAAAGGCAATATAAGATTTATCTCTCCACCTTGCAATAGCCACGTCTTTCCTAGAGTAAAGAACAAAGGTAAGAAAGGAAGACGTAAGGCACGTGCTGATCCTAGCACTTCATCTCTTGATATTACTTGATTCGCAATTTTCTGCGCCTAGCTCAAAGGCGTTAAAGAAAAGCACTCTTGGGAGATAACCCAATGTTTTCTTTTCAGTACTTTTTCTTTTATTTGTGTCTTGGAAGTCATTACTACTGTAATGACCTCTCCTTATCCTTTTTATTTCATTGTTGTGCCAAGAGAAGCCTCTAATTTGAGTGAGGTAAGATTTGGGGATGTTGCTGTCCTAAAACTGTTTTCGGTGCTGCACCGTAAAAATTCGTAAAAATTCTCTGTATATCTTTTTGACCTGCGATTTATTGTGCATATGCCCCAGGTTATTTCCAAACTTTCATTAGTTGAACACGTTTTGATTTGAGCAACATAAAACCCCTCAAAAATTCGACCTTTTTCAGCTGTTCTGTTTTGATAGATTTCTGCCAATATTTGTGTTTGCCGCTTTATCACTTTCTTTTGAGTTCTTTTGATCACGGAACTTTTGGGGAAGTTGATAAAGTAGTATATACTTTATATGTGGTGGTTTTAGGTTGAAACCTGAAGCAAAAGAGGTTGATTATATGATATGCTTACACTAATGTTGCTAATAGATTTGTGTTTAGTTTTGTATGAAGGAAGTTTTCAAGTGTAGGGATTGGAGAATGATGAGATGAGTTGAAAAATGGACAAAAGCTCAAGCTTGGGGATTCCCATGCATCACCCCAAGAAATATCCAAGAAGTACAAGCGTCAAAGCTTGGGGATGCCCCCGAGGCACCCCTTCTTCATCGGCAAAAATCAGGTCACCTTTCAAGACACTATATTTTTATTGCTTCATGCACTATATGTTTTTCTTGGAGCGTCAGTTGTTTTAGTTTTCTTTATTAGTTTAGTTTTGTTTGCTTCAATAAATGGTTGGACCCCAACAAATTTCTTTTGGAGAAATTTCCTTGCTTTTCATTTGCCAAGAACGCTGTAGTTTTCACTCTTAAAAAACCGAGTGTTGTTCTTTTTCTGCTACTGCTTTTGGTTTTCGATTTTTGCCTTGATTTGCATTCAGATCTTCTTATATTTATTTACCAAGGTGTATATTTGCCTCTGCACCATGTTGGTTTTCCTCAAAAGAGTTGGATTAAAAAATTTCAAATGGTGTTGGAAAAGAGAAAAAGCTTTATGCAAAAAAGTGGTACAAGAAGGAGCTTGTGTAGACTGTGGCTTAGGCTTTTTCATGTCATGCTTGATGTCTTTTTGATAGTATGCTTAGTGGTTTTGCTGTAGCATGACTTGTCTCAAATAACTGAGATTGCTTAATGAGCCTTTGAAAAAATCATGCGTTGTTTTAATTATTTGGAAGTATTATTTTGGTTTTCTCCTTGATGCTTTATTTGGGTTGACTTGGCGCATGCTCTCACATGTTAGACTCTTACAAAGTCGCCAATAGCCTCTATGATCATTTAGTTTTTGACTTTTGATGCCATCTTATGCTTATTTTGATGTTGCTTTGTCGCTTTGCATGATTATGGCCATTATTGCTCTCTTAGTTGGTCGCTCCCAGTCTTTTGCTAGCCCTCACCTTGTACTGAGTATGAGCTCTACTCGTGCATCCAACTCCTAAAAGCCAAAGTTTACCAAAGTGTCCACCATACATACCTACTAGCAATTTGCTATTCCAAGTAAATTTGACTTGCTTTTATTTACTCTTCAAATTAAACTCTTACCAGTGTTATGCGAAAATTGGTCAGTAAAGCTCTCACGAACCGGAAGGCACACTTTACTTTTTCTTGCCCTTAAAAATTTGACATTGTGGTCTCTTATGTTGAGTTGTTATGCTTGCAAGTTGTAAGTTGGAGACTAGCCCAGCCATGCCGTCATGGGCAAGCTTTCAACATTGCACTTTCTTTCATTTGAGTTGATATCGTGATCTTTTGTTTATGGATACGCGCGATGTGAAATGAATTGGGAATCTTGCGGGGATCATGGAGTTTGTATATGTGTTAGGGAAACGCCTGGGCCGCCAATCTAAGCCATGCATAATTCATGGTGGAAATTTGCAGCATACCCATGGTGGACATTCGACGATGCATCTCAAAATAAAAAGCTAAACAAATGGCAAATAAAAGAGATGTTGAGGTGTTCATTGTCTGCTTGTCCTGTCATTTTGATGTGGGCTTGTTCCATGTCATCGGGCACGGAGGTACCCCGTTGGCGGTTCTCGATGATACGCATATACTTACAATGACAAGAGCCTTGCTTGGGACTCTAAGTAAAGTAGCATGAGGTTTGGATACTCGTATTCACGGGACACGAGGTTTTCGACTTATGATTTGTCAAGCGTATGCATCATAATTGTTCTCGCATTAACTTTAACCATTCAAGATGCTTATGATGGGGGCAATGAGAGCTCAAAGCTGGTAAGTACCATAATTTTTGAAGGTTATAGAACTTGCAATCACTGCTTCCCTCCGCGAAGGGCCTTTCTTTTTCTTTTATGTTGAGTCACCACCTTCTATCTTTATGCACCATTAAGAGAGCATAGTTGTCATTCTTAGTATAATGTGCATTGTCCCAAAGTTTTCATTGATTGATTCATATTGTTGGTTTCACTTGTTCTCAAATTATTTGTATCTAGTCGCCCTCTTAAACTTGAAGGTGTCCTATGCATTTATGTTTTGCTCTCCATGAAGGACAAGCTGAAAACCATTTGTATGTTTTTCCTTATGATTTGAACACACGTTTGACTTTCATTGTTTCATTTTCATGATCTTTTGTTTGTGTTCATTTTCATGTTTATAACATGGTTGCTAAGTTTCTTCTATCAAGATTATATCTTTCATGCCCATGTTTTAAGTTCTTTTGATCCCAGCTCACAATGCTTACATATGTGATCAAGATTGTGTAGGTGCATGTCACCTCAAAAATTATTCTTTTGTTATCACTTACCTACTCGAGGATGAGCAGGAGTTAAGCTTGGGATGCTGATACGTCTCCAACGTATCCATAATTTTTGATGCTCCATGCTTGTTTTTACACCATTTGCCAAATGTTTCGTTACACTTCGTGGCACTTTTATGCATTTTCCGGAACTAACCTATTAACAAGTCGCCACAGTGCCAGTTCCCTGTTTTCTGCTATTTTTGTGTTTCAGAAAAGCTACACAGGAAATATTCTCGGAATTGGACGAAACAAGTTCCTGAAGTCTTATTTTTCTCGGAAGCTTCCAGAGATCCGAAGAGGAGATGCCGAGGTGGCCACACACCAGGGCGGCGCGGCCCAGCCCCTGGCCGCGCCCCCTATGTGTGAGGGCACCTCGGTCCACTTCTGACGATGCCCCTTCGCCTATAAAGACCCCCCCCCCAACGGGAAAAACCTAAGTACCCGATCAATTTTCCAGAAACACATCGCGATCCGCTGCCGTCGTTGACCCGAGATCGGGAGGGTCCAGAAGCTCTTCCCGGCACCCTGCCGGAGAGGGGAATCGCCACCGGAGGTCTTCTTCATCGACATGCTTGCCTCCGGAGCGATGAGTGAGTAGTCTACCTTGGACTATGGGTCCATAGCAGTAGCTAGATGGTTGTCTTCTCCACCATGTGTTTCATGTTTAGATCTCATGAGCTGCCCTACATGATTGAGATCACAGTTATGTAATTCTACATGTTTGGTTTGTTGGGATCCGATGAATATTGGTGTTATGATTGAGTTGCTATACTGAAATATATCTTATGTTATCTCTATGTTGTTTATGATCTTGCATGCTCTCCGTTGTTAGTAGCTATCTTGACCGAGTAGTTGCTAGTGACTCCAAAAGGGGGTATTTATGCTCGATAGTGGGTTCATGCCTCTATTTAATCTGGGTGAGTGACAGAAACCTCTAAGGTTGTAGATGTGCTGTTGCTACTAGGGAGAAAACAACATTCATATGCTCGAGGGCATATGCTTTGTTTACATTACACACTTTGCTTAATGCAATTATCTGTTATTCGCAACTTAATACTCATGGGGTGTTCGGATGATATCCCCGGGAGTGGATTATTAGTCATAGATGCAGTTGGATGGCGGTCTATGTATTTTGTTGTAATGCCCAGAGTAAATTGCATAGTGATCTTCTTGACATATCACGTTATCTTTATTCTATCAATTGCCCAACTGTAATTTGTTTACCCAGCATGTGTTATTTATCTATGGAGAGACACCACTAGTGAACTGTGGACCTCGGTCCTATTTCCATCATATTGATATCACCTGTTTACTTTACTCGCACTGTTTACTTTACTCGCATACTTCTACTGTTTTCCACTCGATACGCTCATACCCTTTGTTTCAAGCAAACCGGTGAGATTGACAACCTCATCGCAAGTTGGGAACAAAGTATTTGGTTGTGTTGTGTGCAGGTTCCGCGTTGCTATTGGCTGAAGACGAGTCAACAAGTGTCGTAAACGGCGCCCTTGTTGGAGTGTTATTAAGCCAGTCTGCATCACCTTCAGTCGTATTGTCTGCTCTTCTCCTGACCGATAAACCTTGGTTTCTTACTGAGGGAAAAGACTTGCCGCTGTGCTCATCATACTTTCCGCTTGGAGTTTCCCAACTGTCTGGCCATAATCATCATCAACTACACGCCAGCCATCAGAACTCCACAAGTATTAAGTTGCGAACAACAGATAACTGCATTAAGCAAAGTGTGTAATGTGAACAAAGCATATGCCCTTGAGCATATGAATGTTGTTTTCCCCTAGTGGCAACAACACGTCTACAACCTTAGAGGTTTCTGTCACTCCCCCAGATTAAATAGAGGCATGAACCCACTATCGAGCATAAATACCCCCTCTTGGAGTCACTAGCAACTACTCGGCCAAGATAGCTACTAACAATGGATAGCATGCAAAATTATAAACAACATAGAGATAACATAAGATAATATTTTGCACATCAACTCAATCATAACACCAATATTCATCAGATCCTGACAAACACAACATGTAGAATTACATAACGGTGATCTCGATCATGTAAGGCAGCTCACAAGATCTAAACATGAAGCACATGGTGGAGAAGACAACTATCTAGCTACTGCTATGGACCCATAGTCCAAGGTAGACTACTCACTCATCGCGCCAGAGGCAAGCATGGCGATGAAGAAGACCTCCAGTGGTGATTTCCCTCTCCGGCAGGGTGCCGGGAAGAGCTTCTGGACCCTCCCGATCTCGGGTCGACGGCGGCGGCGGATCGCGATGTGTTCAGGAAAAGTGATCGGGTGTTTAGGTTTTTCCCATCGGGGGGTCTTTATAGGCGAAGGGGCGGCGCCAAAGGTGGACCAGGGGGCCCTCACCATAGGTGGGCGTGGGCCAGGGGTAGGCCGCGCCCCCTGGTGGTGTGGCCGCCCTGTGGCCCTTCTCTGTCTCCTCTTCGGTTCTCTGGAAGCTTCGGTAAATTTTCAGATGTTCGGCTTTTGTTTCGTCCAATTCCGAGAATATTTCCTGTGTAACTTTTCTGAAACACAAAAACAACAAAAGAACAGGGAACTGGCACTGTGGCATCTTGTTAATAGGTTTGTTCCAAAAAATACATAAAAATGCCACGAAGTGTAACGAAACACTAAGCAAATGGTGTAAAAAACAAGCATGGAGCATCAAAAATTATAGATACGTTTGAGACGTATCACTCCCTCCCGATGGTAGTAGTGATATTTTCAAAGTCTCCTTTGCATCTTTCCCTCCATTATTCATTATAAAACATCGTCGGGTGCGCGCCCAGCGCTCCCGATGGGAGTAGCCCCCGAGGCTATAGTCGAAAAAAAAACTTATTTCGAGTATAGGCTCAAAGACATTGTGCCTTCTTCCATGTCATGAGATCATAACTTGACTCAATAATATCATCGGGTGCGCGCCCAGCGCTCCCGATGGTAGTAGCCCCCGAGGCTATAGTCGAATATTTTCGGGTATAGACTCAGAGAATGATTTCTCCTCTACTGGACTCAATTTTTCGTCGACTTCCTTGATCATCTTTTATACAGATACGTCATATCGGACCTTCTTCTGAATGTTCACCTTACTAGTGTCCACTGCTGTCACAGTCCTTACTTCCCATTACTCGCACATTTGTGACATCATTAGTACAATTAATCTGTTTGTAATTATTTCTTACTGCTGACCGTTACCCATGGGCAGCACGGTAATTTCGCAATATCCCTGCCCGTTAGTGGGCTGCCGTTTCCGCTCCTTTGCGCCATGTCTCAGCCCACGTTTCCTTCTGTAGGAAGCTATATAAGGGGAGAGTGGGGAAGGTACTGTTTACCAGATACCTCACTTCCGCCGCCGCCGCCATTGTTGCTGACCCTGCACAAGCTTCTGCATAGCCCCCGTGCGCAGCACATAAATACGCGTCAAGGCTTGCACGCAGAAGAACAAGATGGGCAAGAACGTCGCTGCGAACTTTGCGACCAGCTAGGTACCATCTGTTTTCAAGCAGAGGGATCTAGAGAAAGCCCAAGCCAATGGCCTCATTTCCGCCGATGATCAGGTCACTTTTCCTAGCACCGAGCGCATCCCCAAGCCCCCGAGCGGCTTTCGGGTGATGTTTTTTGATTTTCTCTTGCATGGTCTATCTCTCCCTGCCCACGAGTTCCTTCGTGGGCTTCTTTTCGTCTACGGCGTGCAGCTTCATCAGCTCACACCAAACTCTATTCTCCACATTGCCTGCTTTATCACCCTCTGTGAATCGTTTCTGGGGGTCGAACCCCACTTTCTCCTCTGGAAATTCCTCTTTCGGCTCCGTCCCAGCGTTGCTTTATCAAAGAAACCGGAACTGGGCGGAGCTGTTATCTCTATTCGTGCTGAATCGCATTATTTGGAGTTTTCCATGGCAGCCTCAGTACAAGGTTGGAGGAAGAAATGGTTTTATATCAAAGACCGGAAAGTTTCTTCCTCTGATCAGTACGGCATTGCCCCTTTCGATGCCTTCAAGGAAGTGAAGAAATTGACCTCGTGGAATTCGCCTCCCACGGAAGCTGGGATGGAGGAAATCAAGCCACTTCTAGCCCGCATCAAGAGCTGAAGAGCGGTAGAGGAGGCGCACTATCGGGTACACAACTTATGGCGTTCTTTCTACAACGTCGAGTTCAACCTCTGCAGCATCGCCTTTCCAAACTGTGGACATTTTCTGGCTTGGGAGATTCTTCTCGAGTATCTGAAGATCTTATGGAGAAGAAGGATCTCGACAAACAAGTGAGAGCTCTTACCACTCTCACCAAGGATCATGAAGTTGCGGAGTTAGCTGCTAGTTACTTCAACTCCGAGCATCCCTTGCCTGCGGTATGTTTTACTATCTTTATTCGCCTTAGCTTTCTCTTATCGTTGTTTGTCTTGTAACTCTCGGCTTGTTTTCCTTTCAGGATCATCGATTCCTTGTTTCTCGCCCTCCTCTCCCAGAGGAAGAGGACATTCAAAATGTTCTTGTTTCTGCTGCCTCCGAAGCCCCCGAGGTTGAGGACAGCCAAGATGGAGATGAAGGCAAAGATTCGCTGGAAGATACCAGCTCAACGACGTCGCCTCCCCCTGCGCTTTCTGAAGATCGTGGCATTGACAAGAAGAGAAAGCGTGTGACGGAGCTTCTTTCTTCGAGTACTTCGGCGCACATGACTGTGATCAGGGAGACCTCCGCGCCAGAGGAAGACGTAGAGCTTTTCGACCTCATGGACTCGTGAGTGTTCTGTTGCTGGTTTTCATATACTATATTTTTTCTATCGACTTGGACAAATGGCTTTGCCTTTTGCTTCTATTTCAGTGACGAGGAGAACCCGAAGAGATTTGCTGCTGCCGCCCCTACTACTGATACTCCTGCTATCGACGAGCCACCTTCACAGGAGGCCGATCCAGTGGTGAAATCTCCCAAAGCTCCAAGGGCTCCTATTAAGAAGATCGTCGCTACTCGCGGTTCTATGCGCGGGAGGAAGTTGACAAACACCGGTGCTTCTCTTGAGGCCCATCGGCCCACAAGCTCCTCCGACGATGTTCGTGTTGATATTGGCATATTTGCTTTTGTTTCTTGCGTGATCTTCATACTCACGTACTTTTTCTGGACAGAACTTGATAAAGAAGTTTGTCGCCTTAGGCAATGAATGTGTCGAGTATCTGAAAGCTACTAGGGCCTCCGAGGGTAATTTTCTTTCCTATGCTTTGCTTGTCTTGAATGCCTTTCTTTGCTTCTTTACTTGACTTCTCTTTCCTCTTTTGTTGAACTGCAGATGCCTTGGCGATAGCTAATGCTCGCATCTCATCTCTGGAAGCTAAACTCAAAGCTTCCAGGAAAGCTTGGGATGTTGCTACTGCTGCCAAAGCCACTGCTGAGAAGGCTACTAAATCAGCACTGGCTAAGGTAAAGAAAATGGAGAAGGCCCTTTCTGATGCTAACAAGGAGCATCTCCAGCGGGAACAGGCCGTGACTGAGCGGCTTAATAAAATGTTTGCTGTTGCTAGAGGTACATGTTATGCCTTTCTTGTCTTTTGTTGAGTTGCCCACTTTTTGTACTTGCTGATGTGTTCCTTTTCTGCTGTTTTTGTTTCCTTGGTTGTGCAGAACATACTGGGGTGTCTTCGTCATCTTTGCAACTAGACGATGATTCTCTCATGGCCGCAGTTAACTTGCTGGAAGCGAACTAGATATCTGTCCAGGAGATCTTCAAGTTGGTTAACCGCGTGCTTACGCGGATTTTTGTCGGGTTGTGGCCCAAGCAAAGAGCGGAGGTGCCAGATTTGAAGAAACTCGCCAAGGCCTTCGACACCCCCGACGATCCCATCCTTCTTATGAAGGGCCGCTCTATGAAGCGAGGTGTCGAGGGGGCCATTGTGCTTACATACGCGCATGGCGAGGAGCTCAACTGGGAGAAGGTGAGCTCTTCCCGCGGCCGACCCCTTTCAGAACTGAAGATTTTCTTCGAGAAGGCGAAGAGGTACGCGCCAGGCATCGTATCGATGATTTCTCCTTCGGCGGCTTCTGCGACCTCTGCTACGCCAGTTTCTTTGACTCCGGCGACAAGTGGATCCGCGCCTCCTCCCAATGCTGGTGCTACCTCTGCCACGCCTACTTCCGTTGCGGACCCTGAGGCTGAGGTGGCATAGAATTAGACTCTCTTTGTAATCATAGTTTATTCTGATGTAGTGAACTTTTAGTCGCATGTAGCCTAAGAACTGGTCAGAGGGCTTATGCTTTTGTAAATATTCTCCTTTTGTGAAATGTCTTGTTTGATTTAGTTTCTGAGATGCTTCTTTTTTTCCTTTCTTTTGGCTTTCAGCCTATTCATGCTGGTGGGTCGTTGGGTCGCGATCGGGCTACGTCTCATGTCAACGTTTTCGACTCCGGAGCTTCGTCGCCTCCTCGTCCTTCTTGTCAATGTACTGAGTATTCCTCAAGGATTTCGGACCTTGAGAGCCGCTTGTCTTTGGCGAAGTGCCAAGCACAGATGGCTATGTATAAAGCCAGCAAATCTTGTGGTTTTATGAAACAGATATCCATACTCGAGGATAAGGTGTTGGGTCTGATGGCTAGGGTTGTACATCTAGAAGAGTGCGACTCCTTCCTCGTTGGTATATTTGAATCTGCTTGTGAGCTGTTGATACGTCTCCAACGTATCTATAATTTTTTATGCTCCATGCTTGTTTTTACACCATTTGCCTATTGTTTCGTTACACTTCGTGGCACTTTTATGCATTTTCCGGAACTAACCTATTAACGAGTTGCCACAGTGCCAGTTCCCTGTTTTCTGTTGTTTTTGTGTTTCAGAAGTGATACACAGGAAATATTATTGGAATTGGACGAAACAAGTTCCTGGAGTCTTATTTTACCCGGAAGCTTCCAGAGATCCGAAGAAGAGTAGGAGGGGGGCCACCAGGGCCCCACACGCCAGGCTGGCGCGGCCAGGGGCCTGGCCGCGCCGCCATAGGGTGGGGGGGCCTGGCCCCTCCTCTGACATCGCCCCTTCGCCTATAACGACCCCCCGACGGAAAAAACCTAAGTACCCGATCAATTTTCCAGAACACATCGCGATCCGCCGCCGCCGTCGACCCGAAGATCGGGAGGGTCCAGAAGCTCTTCCCGGCACCCTGCCGGAGAGGGGAATCGCCACCGGAGGTCTTCTTCATCGCCATGCTTGCCTCCGGAGCGATGAGTGAGTAGTCTACCTTGGACCATGGGTCCATAGCAGTAGCTAGATGGTTGTCTTCTCCACCATGTGCTTCATGTTTAGATCTCATGAGCTGCCCTACATGATTGAGATCACCGTTATGTAATTCTACATGTTTGGTTTGTTGGGATCCGATGAATATTGGTGTTTATGATTAAGTTGCTGTACTGAATATTATCTTTTGTTATCTCTATGTTGTTTATGATCTTGCATGCTCTCCGTTGTTAGTAGCTATCTTGGCCGAGTAGTTGCTAGTGACTCCAAGAGGGGGTATTTATGCTCGATAGTGGGTTCATGCCTCTATTTAACCTGAGGGAGTGACAGAAACCTCTAAGGTTGGAGATGTGCTGTTGCTACTAGGGAGAAAACAACATTCATATGCTCAAGGGCATATGCTTTGTTTACATTACACACTTTGCTTAATGCAATTATCTGTTGTTCGCAACTTAATACTTGTGGAGTTCTCGGATTGATTCGCCATAAGTGGATTATTAGTCATAGATGCAGTTGGATGGCGGTCTATGTATTTTGTTGTAATGCCCAGAGTAAATCTCATAGTGATCTTCTTGACATATCATGTTTATCTTTATTCTATCAATTGCCCAACTGTAATTTGTTTACCCAACATGTGTTATTTATCTTATGGAGAGACACCACTAGTGAACTGTGGATCCCGGTCCTATTTCCATCATATTGCTATCACCTGTTTACTTTACTCGCACTGTTTACTTTACTCGCATACTCTATTGTTTTCCACTTGATACGCTCATAACCTTTGTTTCAAGCAAACCGGTGAGATTGACAACCTCATCGCAAGTTGGGAACGAAGTACTTGGTTGTGTTGTGTGCAGGTTCCGCGTTACAGTTAGCAAGCAAAGCTTGGACGAGGCGCCATATATAAATTGTCTGGAGCTGTCGCAAGCTAGCAAGCATCACCTTCAGTCGTTTGTCTCTCCTCTCCAAAAACGATAAACCTTGGTTTCTTAACTGAGGGAAAACTAGCTGCTGTACTCATCACACCTTCCTCTTGGGGTTCCCAACGGGCTGGTTATTCACCACACACAAGGACCATCTGCTACACGCCAGCAGCCTCTTTTCTGGCACCGTTGCCGGGGAGGAAGTAGAAGACTTCTGCGAGGGGAGTTTTCGCACGCACATCCTTTACTTTGTTTTATTGTTTTGCTTTACTTTATTTATTTTACCTGCATCGTTTTATATCAAAAACCCAAAAAAATTAGAATCCTTGGTAGTTGTTTTTACTTGTTTACTTTCGTTTTGCTAAAATGGCCAATCCTGAAAACACCAAGTTGTGTGACTTTACTAGCACAAACAATAGTGATTTTATCTGCACTCCTATTGCACCACCTGCTACTGCTGCAAACTTTTATGAGATTAAGCCTGCTTTGTTGAACCTTGTTATGAAAGAGCAATTTTCTGGTGCTAGTACTGAAGATGCTGCAGCTCATCTCAACAATTTTGTTGATCTATGTGAGATGCAGAAATATAAGGATGTTGATAGTGATATTATTAAGCTCAAGTTGTTTCCTTTTTCTTTGAGAGGAAAAGCTAAAGATTGGTTGCTATCTTTGACTAAGAATAGTATTGATTCATGGGCTAAGTGTAAGGATGCTTTTATTGGTAGATACTATCCTCCTGCTAAGATTATATCTCTGCATAGCAATATTATGAAATTTACTCAGTTTGATAATGAACATGTTGCTCAAGCTTGGGAAAGAATGAAATCTATGATAAAGAATTGCCCCACTCATGGACTGACTACTTGGATGATTATCCAAACTTTTTATGCAGGACTGAATTTTTCTTCAAGGAACCTACTTGATTCAGCTGCTGGAGGCACTTTTATGTCCCTTACCTTGGGCGCCGCATCAAAGCTACTCGACAACATGATGGTAAATTATTCTGAATGGCACACCGAGAGAGCTCCACAAGGTAAGAAGGTAAATTCTGTTGAGGAAACCTCTTCCTTGAATGATAAGATTGATACCATTATGGCTATGCTTGCTAATGATTGGAATCATGTTGATCCTAATAATGTTCCTTTGGCCTCTCTGGTTGCTCAAGAAGAGCATGTTGATGTGAATTTCATTAGAAACAATAATTTTAACAACAATGCTTATAGGAACAATTTTGCTAGTAACAATTATAGGCCGTATCCTTCTAGTAATGGTTATGGTAACTCTTATGGTAATTCCTACAACAACACTAGGGCCGCGCCCTCCGAACTTGAGGTAATGCTCAAGGACTTCATCGATAAGCAAACTGTTTTTAACAAGTCTGTTGAGGAAAAGTTAGGCAAAATTGATATTCTTGCTTCTAAAGTTGATAGCCTTGCTCATGATGTTGAACTTCTGAAATTAAAAGTGTTGCCTAATGATGTGAAAGAGAACAATGTTTTTGCTACCGCTAATGCTATTCAAGTTGAAATTGATGAAAATATTAGATTGTTAGCGGAATTGCATGCCAGGTGGGAAAGAGAAGATGAGATGGCTAGAGAAATGAAGGTATGTACCATTACTACCTCTAATGATGTTGCTCCTAATGCTAGCAATCCTCTTACTTTGATCGGTGTAGAGAAAACTCCCACTCCTTGTGTTAAAAAGCCTAAAACTGCCAAAACTTTTTCTCAAAAGAGTGCTGAAATTTTTCGGAGTGTGGGAGATGATAGCTCTACTTATTTTAATGATTTTGATATTGATGGCTGCAATATATCTGAAGTAATTTTGTTCTTGCAAAAGCTTGCTTTGACTCCCAATGCTAGTTCTCTAAATATTGCTTTTACTAAGCATATTACCAATGCTCTCATAAAAATTAGGGATGAAAAGTTGAAGCAAAAAGCCTCTGTTCCCAAGAAGTTAGAAGATGGTTGGGAACCCATCATTGATATGCATGTTAATGGTTTTGATTGCCATGCTTTATGTGATCTAGGTGCTAGTATTTCTATCATGCCTAGAAAGATTTATGACATGCTTTTTTACCACCGCTTGAAAAATGTTATTTTGATGTTCCTATTGCTGATATTGCTAAGAAGAAACCTTTGGGAAGAATTAATGATGTTCTTATTGTGGTTAACAATAACCTTGTTCCTATTGATTTTCTTGTTATGGACATTGAATGCCATGCTTCATGTCCTATTATTTTGGGAAGACCCTTTCTTCGAACTGTAGGTGCTATCATTGATATGAGGGAAGGCACTATCAAATATCAATTCCCACTAAAGAAAGGTATGGAACACTTCCCTAGGAAAAGAAAGAAATTACTTTTTGACTCTATTCTTAGAGCAAATTATGAGCTTGATGCTTCATCACTTGATGTTACTTGATTCGCAATTTTCTGCGCCTAGCTCAAAGGCGTTAAAGAAAAGCACTCTTGGGAGATAACCCAATGTTTTTATTTTCAGTACTTTTTCTTTTATTTGAGTCTTGGAAGCCATTACTACTGTAATGACCGCTCCTTATCTTGTTTATTTTGTTTTTGTGCCAAGAGAAGCCTCTAATTTGAGTGAGGTAAAGATTTGGGGATGTTGCTGTCCTGAAACTGTTTTCGGTGCTGCACCGTAAAAATTCGTATAAATTCTCTATATATCTTTTGGACCTGCGATTTCTTGTGCATATGCCCCATGTTATATCCAAACTTTTGTTAGTTAAAAACTTTTTGATTTGAGCAACAGAAAACCCCTCAAAAATTCGTCCTTTGTCAGCTGTTCAGTTTTGACAGATTTCTGCCAATATTTGTGTTTGCCACTTTATCACTTTCTTTTGAGTTCTTTTGATCATGGAACTTTTGGGGAATTTGCTACAGTAGTATTTGCTATATATGTGGTGGTTTTGAGTTGAAACCTGAAGCAAAAAGAGGTTGATTATATGTTATGCTTACACTAATGTTGCTAATAGAATTGTGTTTAGTTTTGTATGAAGGAAGTTTTCAAGTGTAGGGATTGGAGAATGATGAGATGAGTTGAAGAATGGACAAAAGCTCAAGATTGGGGATGCCCATGCATTACCCCAAGAAATATCCAAGAAGTACAAGCGTCAAAGCTTGGGGATGCCCCCGAGGCACCCCTTCTTCATCGGCAAAAATCAGGTCACCTTTCAAGACGCTATATTTTTATTGCTTCATGCACTATGTGTTTTTCTTGGAGCGTCAGTTGTTTTAGTTTTCTTAGTTAGTTTAGTTTGTTTGTTTGCTGCAATAAATGGTTGGACCCCAACAAATTTCTTTTGGAGAAGTTGTACTTGTTTTCATTTGCAAAGAACACTCCGTTTTCACTCTTATCGTTCATCGAGTGTTCTTCTTTTTCTGCTACTGCTTTTGGTTTTCGTTTTCGCCTTGATTTGCGTTCATACCTTGCCATATCTTTTCATCAAGGTGTATTGTTGCCTCTGATCTTTATTGGTTTTCATCAAAAGAGGTGTTTATAAAAATTTCAAATGGTGTTGGAAAAGAGAAAAAGCTTTATGCAAAATAGTGGTACAAGAAGGAGCTTGTGTAGACTGCGGCTTAGGCTTTTTCATGTCATGCTTGATGTCTTTTTGATAGTATGCTTAGTGGTTTTGCTGTAGCATGAATTGTCTCAAATAACTGAGATTGCTTAATGAGCCTTTGAAAAAATCATGCGTTGTTTTTATTGTTTGGAAGCATTATTTTGGTTTTCTCCTTGATGCTTTATTTGGGTTGACTTGGCGCATGCTCACACATGTTAGACTCTTACAAAGTCACCAATAGCCTTCATGATCATTTAGTTTTTGACTTTTGATGCCATCTTATGCTTCTTTTAATGTCGCTTTGTCGCTTTGCATGATTATGGCCATTATTGCTCTCTTAGTTGGTCGCTCCCAGTCTTTTGCTAGCCCTCGCCTTGTACTGAGTATGAGCTCTACTCGTGCATCCAACTCCTAAAAGCCAAAGTTTTCCAAAGTGTCCACCATACATACCTACTAGCAATTTGCTATTCCAAGTAAATTTGACTTGCTTTTATTTTCTCTTCAAATTAAACTCTTACCAGTGTTATGCGAAATTCGGTCAGTAAAGCTCTCACGAACCGGAAGGCACACTTTACTTTTTCTTGGTCTTAAAAATTTGACATTGTGGTCTTTTATGTTGAGTTGTTATGCTTGCAAGTTGTAAGTTGGATTCTAGCCCAGCCATGCTGTCATGGGGCAAGCTTTCAACATTGCACTTCTTATTTGAGTTGATATCGTGATCTTTTGTTTATGGATGCCCGCAGTGTGAAATGAATTGGGAATCTTGTGGGGATCATGGAGTTTGTATATGTGTTAGGGAAACACCGGGCCGCTAATCTAAGCCATGCATAATTCATGGTGGAAATTTGCAGCATACCCATGGTGAACATTCGACGACGCATCTCACAATAAAATGCTAAACAAAAGGCAAATAAAAGAGATGTCGAGGTGTTCATTGTCTGCTTGTCCTGTCATTTTGGTGTGGGCTTGTTCCATGTCATCGGGCACGGAGGTACCCCATTGGCGGTTCTCAATGATATGCATATACTTACAATGACAAGAGCCTTGCTTGGGACTCTAAGTAAAGTAGCATGAGGTTTGGGTACTCGTATTCACGGGGCACGAGGTTTTCAACTTATGATTTGTCAAGCATATGCATCATAATTGTTCTCGCATTAACTTTAACCATTCAATATGCTTATGATGGGGGCAATGAGAGCTCAAAGCCGGTAAGTACCATAATTTTTGAACGTTATAAAACTTGCAATCACTGCTTCCCTCTGCGAAGGGCCTTTCTTTTACTTTTATGTTGAGTCACCACCTTCTTTCTTTATGCACCATTAAGAGAGCATAGTTGTCATTCTTAGTGTGATATGCATTGTCCCAAAGTTCATTGATTGACTCATATTGTTGGTTTCACTTGTTCTCAAATTATTTGTATCTAGTCGCCCTCTTAAACTTGAAGGTGTCCTATGCATTTATGTTTTGCTCTCTTTGAAGGACAAGCTGAAAACCATTTGTATGTTTTTCCTTATGATTTGAACACACGTTTGACTTTCATTGTTTCATTTTCATGATCTTTTGTTTGTGTTCATTTGCATGGTTACAACATGGTTGCTAAGTTCTATTGTCAAGATTATATCTTTCATGCCCATGTTTTAAGTTCTTATGATCCCAGCTCACAAATGCTTACATATATGATCAAGATTGTGTAGGTGCATGTCACCTCAAAAATTATTCTTTTGTTATCACTTACCTACTCGAGGACGAGCAGGAGTTAAGCTTGGGGATGCTTGATACGTCTCCAACGTATCTATAATTTTTGATGCTCCATGCTTGTTTTTACACCATTTGCCTATTGTTTCGTTACACTTCGTGGCACTTTTATGCATTTTCCGGAACTAACCTATTAACGAGTTGCCACAGTGCCAATTCCCTGTTTTCTGCTGTTTTTATGTTTCAAAAGTGATACACAGGAAATATTCTCGGAATTGGACGAAACAAGTTCCTGAAGTCTTATTTTACCCGGAAGCTTCCAGAGATCCGAAGAAGAGTAGGAGGGGGGCCACCAGGGCCCCACACGCCAGGCTGGCGCAGTCAGGGGCCTGGCCGCGCCGCCATAGGGTGAGGGGGCCTGGCCCCTCCTCTGACATCGCCCCTTCGCCTATAAAGACCCCCCGACGGAAAAAACCTAAGTACCCGATCAATTTTCCAGAACACATCGCGATCCGCCGCCGCCGTCGACCCGAAGATCGGGAGGGTCCAGAAGCTCTTCCCGGCACCCTGCCGGAGAGGGGAATCGCCACCAGAGGTCTTCTTCATCGCCATGCTTGCCTCCTGAGCGATGAGTGAGTAGTCTACCTTGGACCATGGGTCCATAGCAGTAGCTAGATGGTTGTCTTCTCCACCATGTGCTTCATGTTTAGATCTCATGAGCTGCCCTACATGATTGAGATCACCGTTATGTAATTCTACATGTTTGGTTTGTTGGGATCCGATGAATATTGGTGTTTATGATTAAGTTGCTGTACTGAATATTATCTTTTGTTATCTCTATGTTGTTTATGATCTTGCATGCTCTCCGTTGTTAGTAGCTATCTTGGCCGAGTAGTTGCTAGTGACTCCAAGAGGGGGTATTTATGCTCGATAGTGGGTTCATGCCTCTATTTAACCTGGGGGAGTGACAGAAACCTCTAAGGTTGTAGATGTGCTGTTGCTACTAGGGAGAAAACAACATTCATATGCTCAAGGGCATATGCTTTGTTTACTTTACACACTTTGCTTAATGCAATTATCTGTTGTTCGCAACTTAATACTTGTGGAGTTCTCAGATTGATTTGCCACAAGTGGATTATTAGTCATAGATGCAGTTGGATGGCGATCTATGTATTTTGTTGTAATGCCCAGAGTAAATCTCATAGTGATCTTCTTGACATATCACGTTTATCTTTATTCTATCAATTGCCCAACTATAATTTGTTTACCCAGCATGTGTTATTTATCTTATGGAGAGACACCACTAGTGAACTGTGGATCCCGGTCCTATTTCCATCATATTGCTATCACCTGTTTACTTTACTCGCACTGTTTACTTTACTCGCATACTCTATTGTTTTCCACTCGATACGCTCATAACCTTTGTTTCAAGCAAACCGGTGAGATTGACAACCTCATCGCAAGTTGGGAACGAAGTACTTGGTTGTGTTGTGTGCAGGTTCCGCGTTGCAGTTAGCAAGCAAAGCTTGGACGAGGCGCCATATATAAATTGTCCGGAGCTGTCGCAAGCTAGCAAGCATCACCTTCAGTCGTTTGTCTCTCCTCTCCAAGAACGATAAACCTTGGTTTCTTAACTGAGGGAAAACTAGCTGCGGTACTCATCACACCTTCCGCTTGGGGTTCCCAACGGGCTGGTTATTCACCACGCACAAGGACCGTCTGCTACACGCCAGCAGCTGTTGCGATGTAAGGTTCCTTGTAACCTTCCTCTTTTTCCCTTTTTACTCCATTACTACTGGCCAATAACTTCTTATTGTTGCAGGCACTTGCTTAGACTTCGTTGGTGAAACTCGCCGGATTTCTGAACGGATCGCGGCTCTTGAGAGATCATCAGAAGGGGTCGAGAGTTTTTGGTCTAATCCCCGGCGCCGTCGTGCTATTGTGCTTCTTTAGGACCGTGCTTAGCACATTGGGGAAGCTGTTGATGGTTGTCGAAGATCTTTGACTACCATGCACTCCGTGATGCTTCCTCATAACCCTCTTCCTGAAACCTTTCCATAGCTACTCGCTGTCTTTAGATCTACTCAGCGAATTCATCGACTGATAGAACTTAATTTAGTGGCTGGTGCCAATTTTGCACTTGGTTGGACACGTAAGTGACACCCAAGGCTTAATTTTATTTCCATGTCACTGGGTTTGCCTCCAGGGGGAGCTCTGCTGCGAGTTCATATGGATGCTACCCTTCAACCAGCGAGGAGGCTCATAGCTAGGTTGCTTCAGGAGGATTCCGCGTTTTTCCGCGAGCATCACTATTTAGATCCTTTGGGCGTAGATGATTCTGATCAGCCACTGCTGTGATATTTGTATGTATTTTTGTGTGTATAATGCGAGAGTTTTTGTTTTCTAACTTTTTGTGTCAGAAATTTTATCCTCAGAGCATTTTACTTTTTGTGTATATTGGTGCGTTTGCCGCAATTTTTTGAAGACGCGTAAACTCAAATAAGAGGAACTTTTGTCTTTTATTTATGCATATAATGTAAGATACATGGGGTGACCCAAGAGATCCGGCCAATGACCTATGTTCGGGATCTAGAGGGCATTGCCCTGGAATAACTCGTGGCTTTTACAGCCGTATTTTCCTACTTTACTTTTTTGTTCGTCTCGTCGCCTATGTCGCTTGAGTCTTCTCTTCTTCTCCTGTAGGCTTCTCTTGTTCTGATGGCTATACCCGTGGTTTCTTTACTTCTGGTTCCTTGGGGTTTCCTTCGAGTTGCTGTGTGACTCCTGTAGTCATGCTTTTTGCTTTGTAGTTAGGTTCCCCGTAACTTGCCATCATGCCGAAGTTTTGGGCCATTTTGTGAAATTCCTTATCGCATAGATCTGATAACTCGAAGCTTCCTTTGACTGTAATAATTCCTTTGGGTCCTGGCATTTTTAGTACCAGGTAAGTGTAGTGAGGTACCGCCATGAATCGCAAAAACGCGGGTCGCCCGAGGATCGCATGATATTATGATGGCCAGTCCATGACTTCGAAGTTGAGTTTCTCCCTTCTCTAGTTTTGCCGATTTCCGAAGCAAACGTTGAGTGCTATCCGACCTAGCGGATAGTTTGCACTTCCTGGGACTATTCCGTGGAAGGAGCAGTCAGTTGGCTTCAGGAACTCTAATGAAATGTGCATTGCCCGTAGAGTCTTTGCGTAGACTAGATTTATTCCACTTCCTGCATCCATGAATACTCTGTCGACATCGTACGTCCCTATTTGAGCTTTGAGTACCAAAGGCGCGTTTCCTGGCCGAGGTACTGTTATTGGGTGATCGTCTCTGCTGAATTCTATGGGTTGCTCTGACCAGTGTAGATATTCTGTTGTTGCTGGAGGTGAAGTTATTACCAGGTTAACTTGTTGAGTTATACTTTTCTCCTCTTTGTTTGACTTGGGCACTGGTTGTATCATTACTGTAATGTGCCCTTTAGATGGAACATATCCTTCATCGTCGTCGCATCCCTGGTTCGATTGATCTTGGCCCTTGGGAGCTCCAATGTTTCCTTGTTGAGTTGCAGGTGCGTTGCTTGTGTTTCCTTCATATCCTTGCCGTTTTGCTTTGGCTTGCTTGTTGATTGCCACTTCCTGTAGTTTCAAGAACGTAGTGCAATCTTTCATTGCGTGTCTGGATACTCGTTTCCCATCGACAAACGTGGAGTGTATATGACATGGTCCGTTGAGCATATCCTCTGGTGATGGGTTGTACTCTCTGGATTCCCTTGTCTGAAATTTTTTGTACTTCTTTTCCGTAGCTATGGTATCCCGAACCTTTACGGTCATTACCTTGGTAGCTATTATCCTTATACCCTGTGGCTACTTGACTATGAGAGCCATAGTTATCGTAATTGCGGGATCTCCTTCTTTGGCCTCCATATCTGTTCCCTCTGTCATCTTCTGGCGATCGTGTCCGTTTGTTGTTGCACGCATCTTCTCCATCTGCAAATCGATTTGCTATATCCATTAGATCTGATACTGTTTTCGGCTTGATTCTGCCCATCTCTTCGACTAGATCTCCTCGCCGTAGGCCGACTATGAATGCATCTATTGCTCTTTCATCTAAGACTTCGACTGCCGAATTTTTGATTATGCTCCACCTTTGGATATATGCCCTTAGTGTCTCCCCGCATTGCTGCACGCAGGCTTTGACTTCTTCTATGGATGCTGGCCGCTTATATGTCGACTTAAAGTTACTTGTAAATTGTTTTGTGAGCTCCTCCCAGCTTCCAATTGTTTCCTTTCCTAGTTTGCTTAACCATGACCTTGCTGCACCGGTGAGGTGTAGTTGCAAACTTTGCATTGCTGTTTCCCTGGCTCCTCCTAATAGTTTTACTGCTTGTAGATAGTCTGAAAGCCATGACTGTGGCTCCTGAGATCCGTCGTACTTTTTTGGTCATGGGGTAATTTGAAACCTTTGGGTACTGGCGTGATGCGAACCCTATGTGTAAAACATGGCGCCCCCATCTCTTTTTCATCATCTTCGTAGTCGTATGCTCTATTGGGAGTTCTGGATCGTCGGGTTCCTTTGTTCTTTGGACTATTGTATCGCCCTGGTGATGGCGTCCTAGATCATCAACTTCCACTTCTGTGCCGAGGACTGTTGTGATGGCGTGGTGATCTTGGTTTGTGAGTTCCTTTGTTGCGGTATGCCTCCTCCTATTTTGCTGATAACTTGTTGCCTACCATCTTTAGTCCCTGCAGTGCTGCCCGATGCATGTGTTCCCTTGGGTCTCCTGGACTTGGTCGCGTTGTATGCAGGTATGCTTGAGCTGCCACCAGTGCTGCTTCGGGTGTCTTTGGTATAATGTTCCCTTGCTCATCGACTGATAAGAAAGACGAGTCGAGGTTTTTGGAAAGACTTTGCCTATCTGAGTATTCGAGGTTTTGTACCTTGAACCGTGTCGACGATGTCTTTTGCCGTTCATATATGATGCGTCGCTATGTGCTCTGCGAGCAGCGTCGCTTGCTACAATGGCCGAGTCTTTTCTCTTTTGTACTTCAATTCTCTCTTTCGCTAGTAGCTTTGACTGCTGTCTTAGGGCGTAGTGATACCCAAAAAGCGTATTCTTGCTAGCATTGTTTGGTATTGGTGTGCAGTGCTCCACAGCTGTTTTGATTATCTTCCATTCATCGACTGATAGTCGAATTTTTTCCCGGTTTACCAGGGAATCTGCAGTTTCTCCTTCTGCCAGGTGGTTTGCCCCCTGTTGATGTTTGCTGGGTTGAGTACTGGATTGTTGTTTTCGTCGAGCTCTTCTGAGTTGTCCTCTGTAATAGCGAGTACTTGGTACCGATTGTCGAACTCACTATCGAAGCTTGAGAAGATTGAGTTTTCATCCTCATGAAGCTCTAACCCTGTCTTCCAGGTGTCCGTTGATTTATCTGAAGTGTTGTCACGGCTAATCATCGGATCTTTGAGTTGTACTTCTAAGTCAAAGTTTCCCATGGTTTCGTCGCCTTCTGCGAATTCTCTTTTCCTTGCTTCTATTTCCATGGAGCTGACCGGCGAATTTACTTCACTGGAAGAGCCTTCTGATGATTCTGACATTGTTTCTGTCTTGGACTTGCTTGCCAACGGACCCAGTTTCGCTGGATCTGAAAGGCGAATCGAACCTAGTGATCCGACGCGAAAGTTTAGGCTTTCGATCGTCAAATCCATATCTTGATCCATGCTCTCGAATACTTGCGTGAAGCTTGACTGGTGAGGTTGAAAATCGACGGTTCCGAAGGGTATCTGGATTTCGTTGACTTCTGGATTGCTGTTGGCTACGAGTGGAAAAGCCATCGAATTCATGATTCCAACACCCAGAGTCCCCACGGTCGGCGCCAATTGACGAGGGTTAACTCGACAAATGTCCTAGATAAAGGACTTAGGATCGGGGAGATAGGGCGTCAGATGAACTCGAAGGTAAAATCAGTCAAACAAGGTGGCTATCGAAAGTAAACGTGGGTGTAAACATGGCTTGCTTTCAATTTTTCCCTCACCGTCCCCTCCTGGCCCCTATATATAGGTGGCCAGGTCTCAGGGATCGGGAGGGATCCGACACAGATTACAATATCGACATACGACATGAACTCGTATTTTGACTAGTATTACAATTGGGCCTAGCTTAACGGGCCTCAGGGGTAGCTAACTAACGGGCTCTATTATCTATACCCTTGTCACTCCCCCTTTTTGGTTAACGATGACAAACCGAGCTAGAGTTCATAAAAAGTAATAAGCATGTAAGCACAAGTTTCTACATATATTAGAGCGGCTCCCCCATAATATTTGCACATGATTGAGTTGCGTTGGAATGCAATGTGCAACATATATGTAGAGTATGGGAAGCCTCTCTAATATAAATAGGAACAACAAAATAATATGACAAGTGTATCAAATAAGCTAAACTATCCATGCATAGGATTAAACAAGATAGATAAGACGCATAGATAACTTAGTCGCATACAATAATTAAGCACACTTGCCCAGACATATGGGACTTTCACAAGGTTCACCACTTAAGATCCACACAAAGACCAAATGTTCGAAAAAAAAACCAACTAAACAGCAAAGCAAACACGAGCCAAGAGGAAAGCATTAAGGAAAACAATGGCTTGTGCAAAGAGAACTCTACTCACTTCTCCCCCTTGGCATCAGAACACCAAAAAGGGAGGAGCAAGAGAGTGCCAACTGAAAGCAACTAGACAAATGGTGGAGGTGGAGACTCGGCATCTCCAGCATCTTCGTCTTCCTGGCCTTCATCTTCACCTTCATCTTCATCTTCTTGGATCTCATCATCAGCAAAAGTCCTAGTCCGTGAGGGATGAGAACTAGGAAGAGGCATAGAGTACCCTTGGAACATCTCATCATCAAGAGGAGGCATCACATAGTTCACCATGGGCACAGGATTCAGCTCCGGGCCGGGAGGAGGATAAGGATAGTTCTTGGAAGCAAAGAACTCATTCTGGCGGATCCTTGTGTCCTGAGACATCACTAAGGCTTGATGTGTCACATCATTTGTGTTCTTGCACATATCCCACAGATTCTTGAAGAACTTGGCAGCTCCACTTTTCTTGCGAGGAGCAGGAGAATGGCGAGAACTAGAGGCACCGGGAGAACCGAAAGTAGTAGCCAAGGGACGACGAAGAGTGGGGTGCTCCACCCAACCTTCACTGAGCCCAAGGGAGAAAAGAGCATGCTTGTAGCGCTCACCGGTATGTGCAAACTTGCCAGCCACCCTGGAGTCTATGAACTTTTGAACAAAAGAACAAAACCCCAGAGTCATACGGGAAAGCACCGACCTCTTCAGCTCACAGAAAATGAAGACACACACATCAATCTTCCACTGATGACCAGGATTGCACCAGTAGAGAAGGTTGATATGAGGGCCACGAATGTCAGAAGCATCTCCCTTCTTGCAAACCAGATTCTCACAGAAAAACTTGGCCAAAGCATTGAATGAGTAGTACATGCCAGAGAGAGCGGGAGGCTCAGCCACACGGTCTGAAGTAGGATAGCAGAAAGAGATGGCGCTCACCGACTTGGCTGACTCAGAGTGAACTTTTTATCCAGACTCATCTGCTGCATCATAACCAAGAGCCTCACAGAAATCAGCATAGGTGCCATAGCACTGCTCAGAGCCAGTCATCCAGGTCATATTGCGGTCGTCATCGAAATAAACTGTGCAGTGGAACTGGCAAATGACATCGGGATAGTAGTCATACTTGAAAGCTGCAATGTCCAAAACACCAAGCTTCTTCACACACTCATCAACAAAGTGAAGATCATCCTGAATGTGATTGTTGTAGTGTGTCATGTGGAGTGCATGCTGATGCACAACCCAGCCTCTCTTGAAGCGAGCCTTGTCATTATAGTGATCATCCCACATCTGCTTCTGATCTTCAGTCCAGAACAACTTGTCAGCTCCAGTATAGGTCCTCTTGTTGAAACAGTAAGGATCACGGAGACGAAACTCCCTCCACTTCTCAGCATGCATGGTGCCAAAGTTGTCATCCGGAATCTCCTCCGGCTCTTCAGGATTGGGAGGTCTCTTCTTGGATCCAGTTGACTTCCTGATCACTGACGGATTGTCTGACCTCCGGGGCACAATAGTCCTTCCACTTGTGCGAGCCCCTTCTGGCCTCTATGTACGGGGCCTCTTGCCGAGCAACTCATCTCCAACCACAAACTCATCATCTAAAAAAGACATCGAATGCAAAGAGAAATAATGAAACCAATGCATAAATCAGACACGAAGCCAAGAATGAACTAGCACAACATACAAGTGAACATAGTAGATCAAGAGAAAGAAAGAAAAATTATACAGGAACTGGATGGCCGGTGCAACCGGACCTGTACCGGCGCTGGCACCGGGCAGCCGGTGGGATTCCGGCGAAACCGGGCTACGCGCCGGGCAGCCGGTGAGAGCCCGGCGTAGCTGGGCTGTGCGCCGGCCAGGCCGGTGCCAGGCCCGGTACAGACCTAGGTTGCGCCGGTGATCAAGTTCATGCGTAATTTTCCCAATTTTTTTCACTCAATCGACTATGCTACTCATGCTAACTTGTGTGCCAACTAGTTACAGTAGGAGTAGAGGCCATGAAGAACAAAGTGTGACCACGATTGTAAAGGATCGAGGCCTAGTTCTCAAATCCACAAAAGATGAACAAGGAAAAGAAAGGATTTGAGAGAGAGATAGACAAATTACCCGAAGCCATCGCTCCTCTTGCCCTAACTTGGCGGAGAGGAACTTCTATGGAGGTCTCTTGGCGGGTAGATTCCCAAGATCTCCAAGAAACGAACGTGAATCAACGAACCCTTCGGTAGAAAACTTCTGAGAGGCCCGATCTATCAACGAGCGACATTTGGAGAGAAGTTATTGGAGGAATCTACTAGAACTTGGAGGAGCACATGGAGGAGGTGGCCATGGAGGAGAGGGAGAAAGAAACTGCTGAGATTAGGGTTCCCCTCGTCCTCCATTTTATACCCAGATCTAGAATCCCGGTTGAAAGCCGGCGGCGCCGGGCTGTGAGCCGGCCGGCCGGTTGAGGGCCGGTCGCGCCGGGCGCTGTGCCGGGCTGCCCGGTGAGGCAGCCGGTGCACGCCGGGCCTGTACCGGAATCCTGTTCTGGCCAGGGTTCCGGTGCAGCCTGGTACATGCGCCGGGCTGCCCGGTTCACAGGCCGGTGCCGCCGGGTACCTCCAGGAAAATGGATCAAAGGGCCCTCCCCAATGACTCTAAGACAATGAAGGGATTGCGCGCCGGTTTCAAGGACTTGTGCAGGGTAACATAAATCTCAAGAAATGCAAAAAACAAACTTGAAGAATATTCAATGAAAATCAAATTGATCACGAATCAAAAAGCACTTAATAAACTCAAGAAACACAAGATCAAAAACCTCAAGGAATGTACAAGTTCAATTAGGAGGCAAGATAATTGCGGAGGATTACTGCCCCTATGTTTAAGCACAAATGTCATGGCACCGCAAAGATAGATGCTTGGGTCCATGTCATGACATTGGGTCTAATTAATGTAGCACACATAGGTATGCATTATGTCAAGACATGACAAAATGGCTTCGGCCTATGTGTGCGGTGTTTCTAAGCTAGACACAAGATAAACGAAAGATTATAAGCAAGTAAGTCAATCCAAGTTTTTAGGATCAAGAATACCAAGTTCATTCCTTAACTCAACAAACCGTGCTTCATCCAAAGGTTTCGTGAAAATATCCGCCAATTGGTGATTGGTGCTCACATGAGAGAGAGCAATATCACCCCTTGCGACATGGTCACGTAGGAAGTGGTGGCGAATGTCAATATGTTTGGTGCAGGAGTGTTGGACGGGGTTGTTGGTGATCTTTATTGCACTTTCATTATCGCATAGAAGAAGCACCGTACCAAGAGACACACCATAGTCTTTCAAGGTTTGCTTCATCCACAACAATTGAGTGCAACAAGATGCCGTGGAAATGTATTTGGCTTCGGCGGTGGATAGGGAGATGGAGTTTTGTTTCTTGGACGACCAACTCACCAACGACCGGCCAATAAATTGGCAAGCCCCGGAGGTCGACTTCTGGTCAACCTTGTCACCGGCCCAATTGGAATCCGAGTAGCCCACAAGATCAAAGGTTGACCCCTTTGGATACCAAAGCCCGAGAGTAGGAGTATGAATGAGGTATCTTAAAATCCGTTTGACCGCCACAAAGTGGCACTCCTTAGGAGCGGATTGAAAACAAGCACACAACCCAACACTTAGCATTATGTCCGGCCCAGAAGCACAAAGGTAGAGAAGGGATCCAATCATGGAGCGATATACCTTTTGATCCACCGATTTCTCACCTTCACCAAGGTCAAGTTGCATTTTGGTTGGCATGGGAGTTCTTGCACTCTTGGCCTTGGTCATCTTGAAACGTGCGAGCATGTCCTTCACGTACTTCTCTTGAGAGATGAAAGTTCCTCGCTCAAGTTGTCTCACTTGAAAGCCATGGACATCTCAAATCTCTGTGTCATCAACTTCTCAAAAGCTTTGTTATGTTTTTCGTTAGCCCCACCAAAGATAATATCATCAACATAGATTTGGCATATGAACAAACCACCCCCTTTAACCTGCTTGGTGAAAAGGGTGGAATCTACCTTCCCAATTTCAAAACCGTCCGTGAGTAGAAAATCCCTAAGATGCTCATACCAAGCACGTGGAGCTTGCTTGAGACCATAGAGCGCCTTATGGAGTTTGTACACACGATTCGGGAAATTGGGATTTTCGAAACCCGGGGGTTGAGCAACATATGCGTCCTCTTTTATGGGGCCATTTAGAAAAGCACTTTTAACATCCATTTGATAAAGCTTGAAATCATGGAAAGAAGCATAAGCAAGCAATAGACGAATAGCTTCAAGGCGAGCGACGGGCGCAAAGGTGTCCTCATAATCCATACCTTCTATTTGAGCAAACCCTTGCGCCACTAACCTTGCCTTGTTTCGAGTGACGACTCCATTCTCGTCTTGCTTGGTCTTGAACACCCACTTGGTGCCAATCACGTTGATCCTATGGTCCTTGGGCCTCTCAACGAGAGACCACACCTTGTTGCGGGTGAAGCATTCCAACTCTTCTTGCATGGCATTCACCCAATCTGGATCTCCCAAGGCTTCATGTACCTTTTGAGGTTCAAAACTAGACACAAAAGCATGATGGCCACAAAAGGTGGCAAGCAGAGCAAGTTGTCTACGAGTTGAAACTCCCTTAGAAATATCACCAAGTATCTTGTCGACTTGAAGATCACTAGCCTTGGTAGTGGCCTTGATGCGCCTTTTCAACCCATCATGACCAACAAATTCTTCTTGTGGCTTGTCTTGGTCATGACCATCTTCTTGAGCTTGATATTGAGAGGAGTGGGGATCTTGATCATCTCCTTGATCTTGCTCATGAGGTTGAGGGCTTGGTAGTTGTTCTTAGGCTTGCGTCTCCTCTTGAGAATCTTGTTCCACTTGAGATGGTGATGAAGGTTCTACTTGAGTTGAGCTAGGCTCCACTTGAGTTGACCTTGAATCTTCTTCATGAGGAAGGTCTTGGTTTGGAAGAACTTGATCTTCACTTGGCAAGATGTGACCAACTCCCATAGACTTGATGACTTGAGAAGATTCTTCATAACCTACATCACTTGGAACAACTTGCTCCACTTGGGAGCCATTAAATTCCTCGAATACCATGTCACAAGATACTTCAACGCATCCGGAGGATATGTTGTAGTATCTATAGGCGTGGGAATCGTCCGCATAGCCAACAAAAATACCCTCAATTGTTCTAGTCTTGAATTTACCAAGTCTTTCCTTTTTGTTCTTGACGAAGCACTTGCATCCGAAGACGCGGAAGTAGGAGACATTTGGCTTATTCCCGGTGAGGAGCTCACAAGGCGTCTTGTTGTACATTGGGCGGAGGAAGAGGCGGTTGGAGACATGAACCGCGGTGGCAATAGCTTCTCCCCAAAAGTTATGGGGAGACTTGAACTCATCCAACATGGTTCTTGCCATCTCAATGATCGTCCGGTTCTTCCTCTCCACCACACCATTTTGTTGACGAGTGTACGGAGCGGAGAATTCATGCTTGATCCCCTCTTCACCCATGAAGTCATCCATGGCGTAGTTCTTGAATTCTGACCCATTGTCGGTCCTTATGGTCTTGATCACTTCTTCAAATGTACGTTCTGCTTCCTTGGCAAACTTGGTGAAGAACTTGTGGGTCTCATCCTTAGACTTAAGGAGGAACACCCATGTATATCTTGAATAATCATCCACGATGACAAGACCATATCTACTACCCCCAAGGGAGTCGTAGGTGGATGGCCCAAAGAGATCCAAATGAAGGAGCTCCAAAGGCCTTGTCGTTGAGATCACACTCTTGGCCGGATGATTCTTCCCAAGTTGCTTCCCGGCAACACATGCACTACACACATGATCTTTTTCAAATGTTACATTGGTTAGTCCAACAACATGTTCACCCTTTAGGAGTCGTTTGAGATTTCTCATGTTGACGTGGCCTAGCCGGCGATGCCATAGCCAACCCTCGTCAACCTTGGCTATGAGACATGTTGAGGAGGAAATGTTCTCTTTCGAGAAATCAACCACGTAAAGGTTGTCCTCAATATGCCCAACACAAACCAACTTGAGATTATCACTCCTAAAGACTTTCACATGATTATAGGTAAAATAGCAATCATAACCAATGCTTGCAAGATGACGTATTGAAAGAAGATTATAGCCAAAGGTGTCAACAAGCATGACATTCTCAAGAGATAAGTCCTTTGAGATTGCCAACTTGCCTCGACCCAATACCTTTCCTTTTGAGTTATCTCCAAAGAGGATGCATTGAGTTGAGTTAACATCATCAACAAATTGCTCAAGCACCTCTCTTCCTCCGATCATATGATTAGTGCACCCACTATCAAACAACCATTTTGGTCCACCGGAGGAATAGCCCTACAAAATCAATTCTTGGGTTTAGGAGCCCATTGTGTAATGGGACCCCTAGCATTAGCAACAAGAGATTTAGGTACCCAAATAGAGTACCATCTATAAGCATAACCATCACGAGGACCAATATATCTAGCAACCACATTCCCATCTGTGTCCTTACATAACACGTACGATGGGTTGGCCTTTCCGGCAAAGCTATGGTTAGGATTGCCCCTATTGGCATTCCCTCCCATAGCCACTTTCTTACCATTACCATTCCCATTGTACCCTTCCTTCACAAAGTTAATCTTCTTGGGTGGAGGAATGATGGCGCGGTGATGATGGTGTGAAAGCTTCTTCTTTAAATACACGGCAACGGCGACAGAAACTTCTGGAGCCAAGTTGACGTGGGAATGTGTAGTAAATGACCGGCCAGTTGGAAAACCCCAAGAGAAGGTTTTGATGAAGATAGCAGCAAGTTTTCCCTCAGTTATGAAACCAAGGTTATCAATCCAGTAGGAGGACGAATACGATTGAAGGTGATGCCCGCTAGCTTCGCGACAGCTCTGGACAATTTATAGGGCGCCTCGTCCAAGCTTTGCTTTGCGAGCGGCAACGTGGAACCTACACACAACACAACCAAATACTTTGTTCCCAACTTACGATGAGGTTGTCAATCTCACCGGTTTGCTTGAAACAAAGGGTATGAGCGTATCGAGTGGAAAGCAATAGTAATATGCGAGTAAAGTAAACAGTGCGAGTAAAGTAAACAGGTGATAGCAATATAATGGAAATAGGACCGGGATCCACAATTCACTAGCGGTGTCTCTCCATAAGATAAAATAATACATACTGGGTAAAAAAATTACAGTTGGGCAATTGATAGAATAAAGACAACGTGTATATGTCGAGAGGATCACTATGAGATTTACTCTAGGCATTACAACAAGATACATAGACCGCCATCCAACTGCATCTATGACTAATAATCCACTTGTGGTGAATCAATCCGAGAACTCCACAAGTATTAAGTTGCGAACAACAGATAATTGCATTAAGCAAAGTGTGTAATGTAAACAAAGCATATGCCCTCGAGCATATGAGTGTTGTTTTCCCCCTAGTAGCAACAACACATCTACAACCTTAGAGGTTTCTGTCACTCCCCCAGATTAAATAGAGGCATGAACCCACTATCGAGCATAAATACCCCCTCTTGGAGTCACTAGCAACTACTTGGCCAAGATAGCTACTAACAACGGAGAGCATGCAAGATCATAAACAACATAGAGATAACATAAGATAATATTCAGTACATCAACTCAATCATAACACCAATATTCATCGGATCCCAACAAACACAACATGTAGAATTACATAACGGTGATCTCGATCATGTAAGGCAGCTCACGAGATCTAAACATGAAGCACATGGTGGAGAAGACAACCATCTAGCTACTGCTATGGACCCATAGTCCAAGGTAGACTACTCACTCATCGCGCCGAAGGCAAGCATGGCGATGAAGAAGACCGCCGGTGGCGATTCCCCTCTCCGGTAGGGTGCCGGGAAGAGCTTCTGGACCCTCCCGATCTTCGGGTCGACGGCGGCGGTGGATCGCGATGTATTCTGGAAAAGTGATCGGGTATTTAGGTTTTTCCCGTTGGGGGTCTTTATAGGCGAAGAGGCGGCATCAGAAGTGGACCAGGGGGCCCACACCACAGGCCGGCGCAGGCCAGGGGTGGGCCACGCCCCCTGGTGGTGTGACCACCCTCTGGTCCGGCTCCGTCTCCTCTTCGGTGTTCTGGAAGCTCCGTGAAATATCTGGACGTCTGGCTTTGGTTTCGTCCAATTCCGAGAATATTTCATGTGTAACTTTTCTGAAACACAAAAACAACAGAAAACAGGGAACTGGCACTGTGGCATCTCGTTAATAGGTTAGTTCCGGAAAATGCATAAAAATGCCACGAAACACTAAGCAAATGGTGTAAAAAACGGGCATGGAGCATCAAAAATTATGGATACGTTGGAGACGTATCAGCATCCCCAAGCTTAACTCCTGCTCGTCCTCGAATAGGTAAGTGATAACAAAAGAAATAATTTTTGAGGTGACATGCACCTACACAATCTTGATCAAATATGTAAGCGTTGTGCGCTGGGATCAAAAGAACTTAAAACATGGGTGATGTCTACGCACTCGTCTGTTCTTGTAGACAGTGTTGGGCCTCCAAGTGCAGAGGTTTGTAGAACAGCAGCAAGTTTCCCTTAAGTGGATCACCCAAGGTTTATCGAACTCAGGGAGGAAGAGGTCAAAGCTATCCCTCTCAAGCAACCCTGCAATTATGATACAGAAAGTCTCTTGTGTCCCCAACACACCCAATACACTTGTCAGATGTATAGGTGCACTAGTTCGGCGAAGAGATAGTGAAATACAAGTAGTAGTGATGATTATAAGTAGCAAATGTGATCTGAAATAAATATCGCTGTGAGCAAACATGTAACAAAACAGTAAGTAAACGGTGTGCAATGCTTGGAAACAAGGCCTAGGGATCATACTTTCACTTGTGGACACACTCTCAACAAATATAACATAATTGAACCAATAGATACTATCATCCATATGCAACTCAAAACAATTCTCCAATGGAAAACGAACACTAATCATGCGTAGGGCTACGAAGCACTCCTCAAAGTCCGTATGTACCCAAACTAGATTGTCCCATACTATCACCATGAACAAATTAGATGGTTCCAACAAACACCAACAATTCATAGAGACATTAACCAAAAAGATACACATGATGCACACACTAGTCACCTTTACACCATGATACGAGGTATCTCCGGAGAGTACAATTGACAAGGGTATAGTTAATAGAGCCCGTTAGTTGAGTACCCCTGAGGCCCGATAAGCTAGGCCCAATTGTAATGATAGTCGAGATACGAGTCTTTACCGTATATCGATATTGTAATCTGTATCGGACCCTACCCGATCTTCGAGACCTGGCCACCTATATATAGGGGCCAGGAGGGGACGGTGGAGGCGAGATTGAAAGCAAGCCAGGTTCAACACCCAAGTTTACTTTCGATATACACTTATTTCGACTAACCTTACCTTCGAGTTCATCCGATGCCCTGTCTCCCCGATCCTAAGTCCTTCATTTAGGACATTTGTCGAGTTAACCCTCGTCAATTGGCGCCGACCGTGGGGACTTGGGGCGTTGGAATCATGAATTCGACGGCTTTTTTGCTTTTAGCCAACAACAGTGCAGAAGTCGACGAAAATCAAGAGATGGAGTTGACAATCAGAAGTTTAAGCATCTTCATCGGGCCATCGGGTTCATCTCGCCTCTCGGATTCGACGAAACCAGATCCGTCGGCAAGTAAGCCCGAAACAGTGGTAATGCTGGAATCATCGAAAGGCTCTTCCAGCGAGGTAAACTCGCCGGTCAGCTTAGGAAAAGCAAAAATTGCAGAAGGCGACAAAATTCAGGAAAAACTCGACTTGGAGGAAACAATGCGTAAAACGCACAACAGTACAAGGGACTTCGCCGCTAAAAGTAGTGGCGTCTCCAAAAAAGTACACCAGTTATGTGTCATCATCACTGAAGCAGAAGAAGAAAACAACAACGAAGGGAGTAAAGGGGTCGACAAGCAAGTCAACAAGGTAAAGGAGAGCAGCAAGAA
Source organism: Dactylis glomerata (assembly GCA_007115705.1). NCBI lineage: Eukaryota > Viridiplantae > Streptophyta > Magnoliopsida > Poales > Poaceae > Dactylis > Dactylis glomerata. The sequence continues at coordinate 2,079,579 of QXEO01000923.1, read as the reverse complement.
GGAGAAGGTTCACGTCTCAGCCGGAGAGTGGAGGATCAACATGTCAGCTATAAATCATGGCACAGAAGTGCCCGAAGGATCGAGAAGAGAAGTTTTAATGGGATATCAGTACGCATTGCACCAGCATAGGAAGAAACTAAGAGAGGAAAGAGACATGGTTTTCCAAGATAATAATAGTATATCAAGGGAAGAATATTGGGATGATTATAGTGAGGTCTCAGAGTACAGTAGGGAAAGGCGCGGAGACCCAAAGCACAACAGAGGGACAACAGCGTGAAGCAGAGAGGAAAGGTACTCACGGAGTATTACTCCACTGCTAGAGGAGGAGGAAGAAGACTTCGTACAAGAAACACCAGAAGCAGCACTGATAGCAGCACAGGCATATTTACTAACCACGCAGCCCGAACCCGGAGATCCGCGGGAAGACATGCACCAAGCCGCAATACGAAGCCTCGGGATAGTGGAAGACAAGATCAGAAGAAAAGGTCTAGAGACAAAGTCGACAAGCTACAAGGAAAGGCGAAAGGAGAAGTTCAAACACAATATCACGCGAAACGAGTCTAGCGAGTCATCAGAAGAAGAAAGGCGACAAAGGAGGAAGGATGCAAGAAATATAATAGCGCAGGCTCGAGTAAATAAATCGCGCCACGCCTAGAGGGAAGAAAATTATGAAGACGACGAAAAAGAGATGGGCGCGTTATGCTTTACCCGCAGGGTTCACAAAACGCGGGTACCCAAAGGATTCAAGTTACCACACGACCAGCAAAAATATGACGGGTCGCAAGAACCTACCCTATGGTTATCGGATTATCTGCAGGCAGTACAGATACTAGGGGGAACAAAAGCGACTGCAATGCAAAGTTTGCAATTACACCTCACCGGCGTAGCACGGTCCTGGTTGAATACCTTACCTAACGAATCCATTGGAAGCTGGAGAGAACTCGAAAGCCAATTCGCAAGAAACTTCCGTTCGACATACAAGCGTCCAGCGTCACTGGAGGAAGTTAAAGCGTGTGTGCAAAGGAAAGGCAAAACTCTACGTTCTTATATACAACGATGGAGTGTAATCAAAAATTCAGCAGAGGACGTCTCCGACGAACGGGCAATAGACGCTTTTTCGGCTGGCCTTCGTCACTCAGATCTCGTGGAAGAAATAGGAAGAACAAGGCCAACAACAGTAGCTGAGCTAATGGAAGAAGCCAACAAATTCACCGACGGAGAGGACGCATATAATAACAAAAGAGGACGTTCACCAGAAATCGACAGAGCAAGTAGACAGAGGAGACGACACCGTAGCAGGGATAACCAAGGAAGGCGAAATCTGGTAGCCGCGGGTTACGAAGCAAGGGAAGAGGAAGGATATGAAAACAGGAGGTTTCAGGCAAAGGGAACAGAAAAATCAAGATACTCAGGCCCTTCGGCCGAAGACATGTTGTACGGACCCTGTCGAATCCACTACGCATATCTTGATGGAAAAAGAGTCTCAAATCACCAGATGAAGGATTGTAGAACTTTACTGAGGCTACAAAGCGCCATGGGTTCAAGCCAAGGAGGATGGCAAGGATAAAAACACATAAGTCAAGGATACCAAGTACAAAGGCTAGCAAGGCACCTAGAGTCAAAAGTTTACATATCATCCATGATTCAACCGGTGCCTAAGTCAAAGAAAGAGCGAAAGAGCATATCCAGGCAAGTAAACCTAGCAATATCATCACCACCAGCCACCACAGAGTACTTGCGGTGGTCAGATCAACCAGTTAAGTTCAGCAGAGCAGACCACCCAAGGAAAGTTCCCAGGCCAGGCCACTCGCCAATGGTGTTAAAGGCGCAAATAGGAGGATACGACATCAGGAGAGTATTCATAGATGCAGGGAGCGGCATAAACCTAATATATTCTAGAACCCTGAAGGCAATGTGTATCTCATTGACAAGCCTGAAGCCAACAGATTGCTCCTTCCATGGAATAGTACCAGGAGCCGCAAATCACCCTATAGGGAAAATAGAACTCGACGTCTGCTTCGGCAGTAGCAGCAACTATCGAAGAGAGAAGTTGGAATTCGAAGTTATGGACTGGCCATCACAGTACCACGCAATCCTAGGGCGCCCAGCATTCGCAAAGTTCATGGCAGTACCTCATTACGCGTATCTTACGCTAAAAATCCCAGGACCCAAAGGAACAATTACAGTGCAAGGGAGTTTTGAAGTAGCCAACACATGCGACAGAGAATTCAATAGGATGGCGCAAACCTTCGGCATGACAGCAGAATATGAGAGGCTAAAAGGAGAAACGGATCATAATGTACTACCCGACGTTGGACGATCCCTGCTAGATCAGGCTTTCGACACAACTCAGGACTCGAAGAAGATTCAGGTCCACCCTACAGATCCAAACAAAATGACATCAATTGCGGTGAACTTGGATCCCGCATAGGAAAGCGCGCTCGTCGAGTTCCTTCGTGAGCACTAGGAAATCTTCGCCTGGTGTCCATCAGACATGCCAGGGGTTCCCAGGGAACTCGTCGAGCACGCATTAAATGTAGATCCCAAAGCAAAGCCAGTCAAGCAACCATTGCGACGATTTGATGAACCTAAAAGGAAGGCGATAGCATCAGAATTGCATAGGCTAGAAAACGCCGGGTTTATCAGAGAAATAAAAACTTCGAGTTAGGTATCCAATCCAGTCATCATACCCAAGAAGAACACAGACGTACAAAGAGTATGTGTCGACTACACATCTCTCAATAAGCATTGTCCAAAGGATCCCTTCCCTCTACCCCGCATCGACCAGATAATTGATTCGACAGCGGGACGCACAAGGCTTTCCTTTTTGGACGCATATTCTGGTTACAACCAGATCAAATTGAAGAAAGAAGATGAAGAAAAGACGGCCTTCATCACACCATACGGAGTGTTTTGCTACCAAGTAATGTCGTTCGGCCTAAAAAATGCAGGAGCAACTTATCAACGGATGATGCAAAATTGCCTCGGGAGCCAAATAGGACGCAACATCCAAGTCTACATTGACGATGTAGTCATTACCACAAGAGAGGAGAAATCTTTAATCAGCGACTTGGCAGAATCCTTCGACAACCTGAGCAGGTACAAGCTTAAGCTTAACCCGACAAAGCGTTCCTTCGGAGTATCGGCAGGACAACTTTTAGGGTTCCTGGTATCAGCACGAGGAATAGAGGCGAACCCAGAGAAGATTCAAGCAATTTTAACAATGGGGAAACCCACAAAACTACACGACGTACAGAAACTTGCAGGACGCGTCGCGGCATTAAGTCGTTTCGTTGCTCGATTGTGAGAAAAAGGCGCTTCTTTTCTATGCACTTATGAAGAAGTCAGACGATAAATTTGAATGGACAGAAGAAGCAGACGCAGCTTTTGCGCAGCTGAAAAAAGTGCTCTCCACGCCACCAGTGCTGGTCGCACCAAAAGAAAAAGAACCACTACTACTCTACATCGCCGCAACCCATCAGGTGGTGAGTATAGTATTAGTAGTCGAAAGAAGTGAAGAACGAAAAGCCCATGGCGTCTAGAGGCCGGTATATTTCATCAGTGAAGTATTATCTCCGAAAAAACAGAGGTACCCGCATTATCAAAAGCTTGCATATAGTGTTTTCACAACTGCACGAAAATTGCGATAGTACTTTGCGGTGCACCCAATTATAGTGGTCAATGAAGCGCCACTATCGAACATATTGAATAACCCTTTGGCAACAGTACGTGTCTCTTTGTGGGGAATCGAATTATCTCCCATTGACATCACGTATGAAAAAAGGAAGGCGATCAAGTCGCAAGTCTTGCCAGATTTTACAGCAGAGTGGCTAGAGCTGCAGAGCACGGGACCGCCAGACTTATCAAGTGTCTGGACAATGTACTTCGACGGTTCTAAGAGAGTCCAAGGCGCAGGCGCGGGGGTAATCTTGATATCGCCGCATGGCGACAAACTGAAGTATGTTTTAAGGATGAGTTTTCCGCAGGCCTCCAATAATGAAGCAGAATACGAGGCTCTGTTGCATGGAATGAAGATGGCCAAAGCATGTGGAGCAACTCGCCTAAAAATATTTGGGGATTCAAACCTTGTCGTCCAACAAGTTATGAACAGATGCGACACAATCAATGACAACATGATGGCCTACAAGAACTTATATCACTATCTCGAAGGAACATTCGATGGATGCAAAGTCTCGCATATTAGCAGAAATAGCAATGAAGAAGCGGACAATTTAGCAAATATTGGGTCACAGTGTTTGCCGGTGCCATCTGGAGTCTTTTGGGAAGAAATAGTGGAAAGGTCGATAAAAAGCGTCAAAACTTCGACTACTGCAGCAGACTCGGAGGCTGCGCCAGAACCCAAAGAAGTTATGATGATAGAAGAAACCTGGATGCAGCCATATCTCGCATACATGATAAACAAACAGTTACCAGAAGATGCAGTGGAAGCCAAGAGAATAACTCGACGATCAAAGGCATTTGTCGTGTTGCAGGGGAAATTATACAAAAAGAGCATAACTGGCGTTTTGCAGCGCTGCGTAACACCTCAAGAAGGGCAAGTAATACTAAAAGATATACACGCCAGAGTATGTGGCCATCATGCTAGCAGCAGGGCCATAGCGGCAAAAGCATTCCGAGCAGGATTCTATTGGCTAACAGCCATCGAAGACGCAAAAAATATAGTTCGGAAGTGTGAAGCATGTCAAAGATTTGCATCTCGACCACATGCGCCAGTAGCAGAGTTACAACCAATACCATTATCCTGGCCCTTTGAACAATGGGGTCTCGATATGGTAGGAAAGCTGCACAAATCCTGGCCAGGAGGGCACGTTTACATGCTAGTAGCAGTCGACAAATTTACCAAGTGTGTGGAAGCAGCCCCGGTAACAACTCAAGATTCGACAGCGGCAATCAATTTCATTAAGTCAATAGTATTCCTCTTTGGTGTACCACATAGCATCATCACGGACAACGGGACAAACTTCACTTCAAAGGAATTCAAGAGTTACTGCGAAGGATTGGGAATCAAGCTCAAATTTGCGTCCGTAGCACACCCGAAGACAAATGGGCAAGTCGAAAAAGCCAATGGCCTAATATGCAATGGGATAAAAAAGAGGCTCTTAGCACCTCTCAAGAAAGCCAAGAGCGCTTGGGTAGATGAATTACCCTCCATTCTTTGGAGTTTAAGAACCACGCCTAATGCAGCAACTCAAGAAACTCCTTTCTTCCTGGTCCATGGCGCAGAAGCCGTGCTTCCAGTTGAAGTTACACACGAAGCTCCAAGAGTAATGGCATACGACAAGGTAACATCAACAGAAGTGTTACAGGACGACGTCGATGCACTCGATGAAGCAAGAGATAAAGCATTAGAAAGAGCCACGCAGTATCAGCAGAGCCTGTGGAATTACCATAGTAGTCGAGTTCGTCCACGATCCTTTGTGGTGGGAGATTTAGTCTTACGACTTAGGCAGGAAAGCCACGGCAAACTAGAGTCCCCTTGGGTGGGACCTTACATCGTAACAGAAGTGATACCAGGAGGAGCTTATCGACTACAAGGAAAAAAGACAGGAAAAGATGAGAGCAACCCATGGAATGCGGAGCAGCTGCGACGTTTTTACGCATAAAAGAAATCTAGTGGTATTAGTAAACTCGAGTCAACCCTTTGAACCCAGAACATGAGGCCATAGGTCGGGTTCCTTGGGTTGGACTCGACAAATTGTACAAATATTTTACCCCTCCGCTCGGGGGCTTCAACCCTTGGGTCGTATGAAAGAAAATCTTATCACGATATGGAGATATTTTACACTACTAGGTTGTGCAGACAACCCGATATTCTTCAAAGTAATATAATTGGTTCACAAGAACCCGATAAATATAAAGTATGCCTCAGAACAACGATTTGTTCCCATGGTCTATTACAAAGCATCAAAGCCAAATATGAGTATTTATTACAGATACCATGACAGCAAGGCAACTAGAAAAAGAGATTACATAAAGAAGGTTCTAAAGGAAGTGCACTTCGGCTTCGTACTCCTTCTGGCACTGGGTGCCATCGTAGATTTTCATGTCAAACTTTGACGTGCCGATATGGAAGTCGAAGGTCATGAAGAAGCCTTGGTGGAGATCATGGTCTTCTGCAAATTGCGACTAGCCGCCCTTGAAGTATTGCTCGCCGGCGCCATCGTACCAAACCTCCACTTCGTATGGAGTTCCTCCACCAGATTGTTCGCGAAGAACCGCTTCTCGCAGTTCTCGCCCATCCATGAACTTGGTGAAATTCAGCGGCAAGCGCTGAATCTCGCGGCACTGCGCGTTGGCGATGCAAAAGAAAGAAAATATTCTGGGGGAAGCAGGAGAAGCACCAGGAGGAGGAGCACTTGGACCTGGGGCGGCGCCAGTCACCTTTGATTTATTCCTGCTACCAAGTGGGCGGCCGGGACGACGCTTCGCCGGAGCGGACGATGATAATCCTATAGCAGCAGGAACCGTCTTGTTTTTACTGCCACGGGGGCGGCCACGACCACGCGGCACCGGTGGAGGGCCAAGGTCTAGACGAGACCCATCTGCACCAGCCATATGGAAAAGTGGGAAGAAAAACCCTAGATGGAAAAGAAGACGATGCGGCAGAGGAAGAATCAGGTTTAGGGTTTTTACCCTCACCAAGGGTGCTTTATTTATAAGCACATATTAACGGGCCTCCGTGATAGCAAGGCCCATAAACATATTTACAAGGGAGGAAAATTCTGCACATAGCAGACGATAAATAACAAAGGAAAAAAATGCATCATCAAAAGGTATGAAAAAACCTCGCCTTGGGCTCGGGGGCTTACAAACAGGAAAAAGCAGAAGGAAGAAGAAGAAGTCAATTTGAGCCTATGATTGACTACAAGTATCCAACCATAGCCTCGGGGGCTACTCCCATCGGGAGCGCTGAGCGCGCACCCGATAGAAACTAAGACAATCAAGTAAAGATGAAGAAGGCTACGAGCCACTCAACATTTCGACGACCATAAAACTTCGACTACATAGTCGACAAAATATAGAGCGACTACTCCCATCGGGAGCTATTTGGGAGAAATAAATTTGAAATTCTTTGATATTCCATCAGTCAAAAGAGACTGCGACATGAGATTCTCGAGTTACGTTATCGCAATGAAACTCGAATGCCCTGATTTATCACGAAGGTAAGACCCCGAGATCCATCCTGTGTGGCCTGGTATACGCACATGGATGCACTCTGCTGTTATGTATCCATGTCTACGACGCGAAGAAAATCCTGGTGGATGCACTGGGTACCCTGAGAATCACTGAGATTCATTCTTTGTAAGTCCTAAATGCGGCAAAATAATGGGTTTGACCGGTATCCCGAATTCAAATCCAAGGGGATTGAATTTGAAGTAGGTGGCAAGTATCTGTTCCGGCAGTTAACTGACCTCTTGATCCATCAGAGTTGTCAGGCTTGTTCATCAAAACCCCTTGCAAAATATTATCATTAAAATAAGTCGAAAGACCAAGTCGAAGATTTGAAGATATGAAGAAGTTGAAGAGTTGATCAAGTCGAAGATTTAAAGATTATAGATTCAACCCGAATCTGCAATTCTGGTAGAATCTCAGGGGCTACTGACAAGGGTATAGTTAATAGAGCCCGTTAGTTGAGTACCCCTGAGGCTCGATAAGCTAGGCCCAATTGTAATGATAGTCAAGATACGAGTCTTTACCGTATGTTGATATTGTAATCTGTATCGGACCCTACCCGATCTTCGAGACCTGACCACCTATATATAGGGGCCAGGAGGGGATGGTGGAGGCCAGATTGAAAGCAAGCCAGGTTCAAAACCCAAGTTTACTTTCGATATACACTTATTTCGACTAACCTTACCTTCGAGTTCATCTGACGCCCTGTCTCCCCGATCCTAAGTCCTTCATTTAGGACATTTGTCGAGTTAACCCTCGTCAACAATAATAAAGCATAGGAGTAGCATAATATCTGAATAATAACATCTACCAATTCAACTAGATACAAAGCTCACGATCACATACAGATCACATCATGGGAGAGAGAGGTGATCCACATAGCTACCGGTAGAGCCCTCAGCCCCGGGGTAGAACTACTCCCTCCTCATCATAGGAGACAGCAAGGTTAATGGAGATGGCGGTGAGGTCGATGGAGACGGCGGAGACGGCGATGGAGACCGATGGAGATGGCTCCGGGGGCACTTCCCCGTCCCGGCAGGGTGTCGGAACAGAGACTTCTGTCCCCCGAAATTCGTCGGCGGCGGCGGCGGAGCTGCGGAACTGTTCTGGAAATTTCGCTGATTCCCCTAGGGTTTTCCGTCCCGAGGATTTATATAGGCGAAGGGGCGTCGTCAGGGGGCTGCCAGGGCGCCCTCACACGTAGGGGGCGTGGCCAGGGGCCAGGCCGCGCTGCCCTATTGTGTGGGGCCCTCGTGGCCCCACTCCGTCTCCTCTTCGGTTCTCTGGAAGCTTCGGTGAATTTCTGGACGTTCGGCTTTTGTTTCGTCCAATTCCGAGAATATTTCCTGTGTAACTTTTGAAACACAAAATAGCAAAAAACAGGGAACTGGCACTGTGGCATCTTGTCAATAGGTTAGTTTCGGAAATCGCATAAAAACGCCATGAAGTATAACGAAACACAAGGCAAATGGTGTAAAAACAAGCATGGAGCATAAAAAATTATAGATACGTTTGAGACGTATCAGCATCCCCAAGCTTAACTCCTGCTCGTCCTCGAGTAGGTAAGTGATAACAAAAGAAATAATTTTTGAGGTGACATGCACCTACACAATCTTGATCATCTATGAAAGCATTGAGTGCTAGGATCATAAGAACTTAAAACATGGGCATGAAAGACATAATCTTGATAGAAGAAACTTAGCAACCATGTTATAACATGAAATAGAACACAAGCAAAAGATCATGAACAATGAAAGTCAAACATGTGTTCAAATCATATGGAAAAACATAGTAAATGGTTTTCAGCTTGTCCCTCATGGAATAGCAAAACCTAAATGCATAGGACACCTTCAAGTTTAAGAGGGTGACTAGATACAAGTAATTTAAGAACAAGTCAAACCATAGTCATGAATCAATCAATGATAAACTTTGGGACAATGCACATTATACTCAGAATGACAACTATGCTCTCTTAGACGGTGCATAAAAATAGAAGGTGGTGACTCAACATAAAAGTAAAAGAAAGGCCCTTCGCAGAGGGAAGCAGTGATTAAACATGTGCTAGAGCTTTTCATTTGTAAAACAGAGGGATAAAAATTGGTTTTGAGAGGTGGTTGTCTTTGTCAACGACTGACAATGGGGTTCTTACTATCTTCCATATAAAAATGAAGCAAGTTTTTGAGAGGGAGATTGGCACTTTTGTGCGCTTTTATAAAGCTTGGCACTCCTCCCCACCTTTTTACCTTTCTCAAACCATGCCTAACCGATTCCATCGGATGCCCACCAACATTCACATACCATGGAGGAGTGCCTTTTTTCTTCCTTTTTTCTTTTTTTTTCTTTTTGGAATAAGACAATATGGAAGATAGAAAATCCGACCACTACGTCCCCATGAGCTAAAAACAGTGTCACAAAATGAGAAGTATTTTGAAGGTTATTTGAAAGGTAGCACATGAAAATTTACTTGGAATGGCTTGCAAATACCATGCATAGGAATTTATAGTGGACACAATGGCAAACTTGGTTTTGGGGAGTTGGATGCACGAGTAGAGCTCATACTCAGTACAAAATGAGGGCTAGCAAAAGACTGGGAGCGACCAACTAAGAGAGCAATAACGGCCATAATCATGCAAAGCGACAAAGCAACATTAAAAGAAGCATAAGATGGCATCAAAAGTCAAAAACTAAATGATCATAGAGGCTATAGGCGACTTATTTTTGTAGTCAACATGGTGTAAGCATGCGCCAAGTCAACCCAAATAAAGCATCAAAGGAGAAAACCAAATTAATGCTTCCAAATAATATAAACAACGCATGATTTTTTCAAAGGCTCATTAAGCAATCTCAGTCATTTGAGACAAGTTGTGCTACAGCAAAAATCACTAAGCATACTATCAAAACGACATCAAACATGACATGCAAAAGTCTAAGCCGCATTCTGAACAAGCTCTTTTTTGTACCACTTTTTTGCATGAAACTTTTTCTCTTTTCTAACACCATTCAAACCTTTTTGAGGAAACTCTTTTGAGGAAAACCAACATATACCAGAGGTCCAAATACACCTTGATGCAAAGATAAAACAAGATCTGAACAAAAATCAAGGCAAAAAATGCAAGCTAAACGCAGTAGCAGAAAAAGAGAACACTCATTGAACGATAAGAGTGAAAACTAGAGTGTTCTTGGCAAATGAAAAGCGAGTTCATCTCCTCCAAAAGAAACATGATGTGATCTAACCATTTATTGCAGCAAACAAAGCAAAAGAAAAATGAAAACAAAAGCAACTGACGCTCCAAGAAAAACGCATAGTGCATGAAGCAATAAAAATATAGTGTCTTGAAAGGTGACCTGATTTTTGCCGATGAAGAAGGGGGTGCCTCGGGGGCATCCCCAAGCTTTGACACTTGTAATTCTTGGATATTTCTTGGGGTGACATGGGCATCCCCAAGCTTGAGCTTTTGTCCATTCTTCATCTCATCTCATCATTCTCCAATCCCTACACTTGAAAACTTCCCTCATACAAAACTAAACACAATTCTATTAGCAACATTAGTGTAAGCATAATAATGAATCAACCCTTTTTGCTTCAGGTTTTAACTCAAAACCACCACATATAAAGCATATACTACTGTAGCAACTTCCCCAAAAGTTCTGTGATCAAAAGAACTAAAAAAGTAAGTGATAAAGCGGCAAACACAAATATTGGCAGAAATCTGTTAAAACAGAACAACTGACAAAGGTCAAATTTTTAGAGGGTTTTATGTTGCTCAAATCAAAAAGTGTTCATCTAATGAAAGTTTGGATATAACCTGGGGCATATGCACAAGAAATCTCAGGTCCAAAAGATATACAGAGAATTTTCACAAATTTTTACGGTGCAGCACCGAAAACTGTTTCAGGACAGCAACATCTCCAAATCTTACCTCACTCAAATTAGAGGCTTCTCTTGGCACAACAACGAAATAAAAAGGATAAGGAGCGGTTATTACAATAGTAATAACTTCCAAGAATCAAATAAAAGAAAAAGTACTGAAAATAAATAATGGGTTATCTCCCAAGAGTGCTTTTCTTTAACGCCTTTGAGCTAGGCGCAGTAATTTGCAAAGATGCTCATGTAGGCGCCATAAAAGAGCTTAAGGCAAATGCGCTATATAAGAACTTGAAGCAAGAGAGAGCATAAAAAAGCAAATATGAAACATATTTAAATCTAAACCACTTTCTATGAAAAATAATCTTGTAAAGAGACAAGTCTTGAAAGCGCAAAGCAAAAAGCATAGGAAGGCAAAACAAGTACAACTTCAAGAGTTGCAACATAAAGAGGGGAAACTCAATATTGTTGATATCCATCAAACCATGTTTCCCTCTCTCATAGTAACTTTTAGTAGCATCATGAATAGAACTAACATAACTATCTCATAAAGCATCCCTATCATGAGCCACATGCATAAAATAATTAATACTCCCCACATGAACAATCGTAGTAGGAGCAGATTCAACAGAATAATTATTCTCATCACCATAATCATCAAAAATAGGAGGCATATTGTAATCATAACTAATTTTCTCCTCAAAATTAGGTGAACTGAAAATATTATACCCATCATCATAACCATCATAAACTAGAGGTTTAGTATCATCACAAACTAGAGAACAACTATTTTGCAAAGCATACTCATCAAACATATCATCATAAGAAGGAACATGGATAGTACTAATGGTACAACAATTATTAATCTTAGAATTTGTACCAAAAAGATTTTCAATATCAAAAGTAGAGTGCTTTTCCCAATCATGATCACTAACATAGGTAACAGGCATAGGAACATCACATAGGGGAGATAAAATATCATCAGAGCAAACTTTCTCCACTAAAGCTGGGGAACTAAAAATATCATGCTTAACAAAACCAGCTTCCCCAAGCTTAGACTTTTCTATAGCATTAGCAACAACGGTATTTAAAGCATTCATACTAACAACACTATTAGCATGCGAATAAAGCTCCAAAGGTTTTTCAATTTTCTCTTCAAATCTAAACTCAGGAAAAAGACTAAAGAACTCTTTATTTTCCATTAAGCCTAACTAGTGAAAATAAAAACAAGAAACAAGAAGATATAATTGCAGAATCTAAAGGAAATAACTTCGAGCACTCACACAGGAGGATGCGAGTATCTTTTACCTTACCTCCCCAGCAACGGCGCCAGAAAAGAGCTTGATGTCTACGCACGCGTCTGTTCTTATAGACAGTGTTGGGCCTCCAAGTGTAGAGGTTTGTAGAACAGCAGCAAGTTTCCCTTAAGTGGATCACCCAAGGTTTATCAAACTTAGGGAGGAAGAGGTCAAAGCTATCCCTCTCAAGCAACCCTACAATTACGATACAGAAAGTCTCTTGTGTCCCCAACACACCCAATACACTTGTCAGATGTATAGGTGCACTAGTTCGGCAAAGAGATAGTGAAATACAAGTAGTAGTAATGATTATAAGTAGCAAATGTGATCTGAAATAAATATCGCTGCGAGCAAACATGTAACAAAACAGTAAGTAAACGGTGTGCAATGCTTGAAAACAAGGCCTAGGGATCATACTTTCACTAGTGGACACACTCTCAACAAATATAACATAATTGAACCAATAGATACTATCATCCATATGCAACTCAAAACAATTCTCCAATGGAAAATGAACACTAATCATGCGTAGGGCTACGAAGCACTCCTCAAAGTCCGTATGTACCCAAACTAGATTGTCCCACACTATCACCATGAACGCACTAGATGGTTCCAACAAACACCAACAATTCATAGAGACATTAACCAAAAAGATACACATGATGCACACACTAGTCACCTTTACACCATGATATGAGGTATCTCTGGAGAGTACAATAATAAAGCATAGGAGTAGCATAATATTTGAATAATAACATCTACCAATTCAACTAGATAGAAAGCTCACGATCACATAAAGATCACATCATGGGAGAGAGAGGTGAACCACATAGCTACCGATAGAGCCCTCAGCCCCGGGGGAGAACTACTCCCTCCTCATCATAGGAGACAGCAAGGTTGATGGAGATGGCGGTGAGGTCGATGGAGACGGCGGAGACGACGATGGAGACCAATGGAGATGGCTCCGGGGGCACTTCCCCGTCCCGGCAGGGTGCCGAAATAGAGACTTCCGTCCCCCAAAATTCGTCGGTGGCGGCGGTGGAGCTGCGGAACTGTTCTGGAAATTTCGCTGATTCCCCTAGGGTTTTCTGTCCCGAGGATTTATATAGGCGAAGGGGCATCGTCAGGGGGCTACCAGGGCGCCCTCACACGTAGGAGGCGCGGCCAGGGGCCAGGCCGCGCCGCCCTATTGTGTGGGGCCCTCGTGGCCCCACTCCGTCTCCTCTTCGGTTCTCTGGAAGCTTCGGTGAATTTCTGGACGTTCGGCTTTTGTTTCGTCCAATTCCGAGAATATTTCCTGTGTAACTTTTGAAAAACAAAAATAGCAGAAAACAGGGAACTGGCACTGTGGCATCTTGTCAATAGGTTAGTTCCGGAAATCACATAAAAACGCCACAGTATAACAAAACACAAGGCAAATGGTGTAAAAACAAGCATGGAGCATCAAAAATTATAGATATGTTTGAGACGTATCAATGGGCATGAAAGATATAATCTTGATAGAAGAAACTTAGCAACCATGTTATAACATGAAAATGAACACAAACAAAAGGTCATGAAAATGAAACAATGAAAGTCAAACGTGTGTTCAAATCATAAGGAAAAACATACAAATGGTTTTCAGCTTGTCCTTCATGAGAGAGCAAAACATAAATGCATAGGACACCTTCAAGTTTAAGAGGGCGACTAGATACAAATAATTTAAGAACAAGTGAAACCAACAATATGAAACAATCAATGAAAACTTTGGGATAATGCACATTATACTCAGGATGACAACTATGCTCTCTTAATGGTGCATAAAGGTAGAAGGTGGAGACTCAACATAAAAATAAAAGAAAGGCCCTTCGCGGAGGGAAGCAGTGATTAAACATGTGCTAGAGCTTTTCATTTGTAAAATAGAGATAAAAATTGGGTTTTGAGAGGTGGTTGTTTCATGTCAACGACTGGCAATGGGGTCTTACTATCTTCCATAATAAACAAGTGAGAGCGGTTCCGAGTTCTTTGAAAATTTGGCACATTGGTGCTCTTTTATAAAGCTTTGGCACTCCTCCCCACCTTTTTTCCTTTCTCAAACCATCATATACCATGGAGGAGTGCCTTTTTTTCTTTTCTTTTTAAAATTAGATTGCAATGGTCTGACCAGCTCTCATGCAAAATTAATGACGAGTAGATAAAGCTGCCTAGTCGAGGGGTACTTAATTTAATATGGAAGATAGCAATTCCGACCACTACGTCCCCATGAGCTAAAAACAGTGGCACAAAATGAGAAGGAGTTGAAAGTTTTGAAAGGTAGCACATGAAAATTTACTTTGGAATGGCTTACAAATACCATGCATAGGAATTTATAGTGGACACAATGGAACAACTTGGTTTTTAGGAGTTGGATGCACGAGTAGAGCTCATACTCAGTACAAAATGAGGGCTAGCAAAAGACTGGGAGCGACCAACTAAGAGAGCAATAACGGCCATAATCATGCATAGCGACAAAGCAACATTAAAAGAAGCATAAGATGGCATCAAAAGTCAAAAACTAAATGATCATAGAGGCAATGGTGACTTTGTATGAGTCTAACATGTGTGAGCATGCGCCAAGTCAACCCAAATAAAGCATCAAAGGAGAAAACCAAAATAATGCTTCCAAATAATTAAAACAACGCATGATTTTTCAAAGGCTCATTAAGCAATCTCAGTCATTTGAGACAAGTCATGCTACAGCAAAACCACTAAGCATGCTATCAAAAAGACATCAAGCACGACATGCAAAAGCCTAGGCCGCAGTCTACACAAGCTCCTTCTTGTACCACTTTTTTGCATAAAGCTTTTTCTCTTTTCCAACACCATTCAAACTTTTTGTAACCAACTCTTTTGATGAAAACCAACATGGACCAGAGGTCAAAATACACCTTGATGAAAAGATATAACAAGATCTGAACACAAATCAAGGCGAAAATCAAAAGCTAAATGCAGTTCTAGAAAAAGAGAACACTCGTTGAAATTATAAGAATGAAAAACGGAGTGTTCTTGGCAAATGAAAAGCAAGGCAACTTCTCCAATAGAAATTTGTTGGGGTCCAACCATTTATTGCAGCAAACAAACTAAACTAAACTGAAAACTAAAAACAACTGATGCTCCAAGAAAAATGCATAATGCATGAAGCAATAAAAATATAGTGTTTTGAAAGGTGACCTGATTTTTGCCGATGAAGAAGGGGTGCCTCGGGGGCATTCCCAAGCTTTGACGCTTGTACTTCTTGGATATTTCTTGGGGTGACATGGGCATCCCCAAGCTTGAGCTTTTGTCCATTCTTCAACTCATCTCATCATTCTCCAATCCCTACACTTGAAAACTTCCTTCATACAAAACTAAACACAAATCTATTAGCAACATTAGTGTAAGCATAACATTGAATCAATCCTTTTTGCTTCAGGTTTCAACTCAAAACCACCACATATAAAGCATATACTACTGTAGCAACTTCCCCAAAATTTCCGTGATCAAAAGAACTCAAAAAGAAAGTGATAAAGCGGCAAACACAAATATTGGCAGAAATATGTCAAAACAGAACAACTGACAAAGGTCAAATTTTTAGAGGGTTTTCTGTTGCTCAAATCAAAAAGTATTCAACTAATGAAAGTTTGGATATAACCTGGGGCATATGCACAAGAAATCACAGGTCCAAAAGATATACAGAGAATTTTCACGAATTTTTACGGTGCAGCACCAAAAACAGTTTCAGGACAGCAACATCCCCAAATCTTACCTCACTTAAATTAGAGGCTTCTCTTGGCACAAAAACGAAATAAAAAGGATAAGGAGCGGTTATTACAGTAGTAATAACTTCCAAGACTCAAATAAAAGAAAAATAACTGAATGTAAAAATATTGGGTTATCTCCCAAGAGTGCTTTTCTTTAACGCCTTTGAGCTAGGCGCAGAAAATACGAATCAAGTAATATCAAGTGATGAAGTGCTTGGATCAGCGGGTGCCTTACGTCTTCCTTTCTTACCTTTGCTCTTGACTCTAGGAAAGACGTGGCTATTGCAAGGTGGAGAGATAAATCTTATATTGCCTTTTCCCACATCTATAACGGCGCCCAGGAGCTTCAGTAGAGACCTTCCAAGTGTGATTTGTCCTTTTCCTACACATTCAATAACAAGATAATCAGTAGATACCATTCTTCCTAGGACTTTTGTATAAATTCCTTCAGCTACTCCAATGGGAAATATAGTGGCATTATTAGTAAGAGAAATTTCTTCTCCCCCATCAGAAAGTTTCCAAAGACTCAAAGATTCATAAACATCCTTTGGCATAAGACAAAATTCAGAGATAATATCACAACGAGCATGAAAAGTTTCACCATTAATGGTGATTTTTACCGTAGGGTACCAACTCGAAGGTTCAGCATTTGCTGGCACATAATCAAAATGCCGGCGCAAAGTATTGTAGCAAGTATTCAAACTAGCAGTGCGAGTCTCAAGAGTATTAAGTCTATTAAAAATGCTCACAAGAGAGGAATCAAAATAAGTTGGCATCCTATAAATTGTAATCAACTTTTTTATAATATTGAAGGCTTGATCTCCATCACAATGAAGGAAATCTCCTTCTGTAGTAGCATCCAAAGCATATCTATAACGAAGAGCAAGCCCAAAGTAAAAGCAACTAAGAAGCAAACTCAAGGTCATTTTCGGTTCAGTTTTTCCATGCCAATCATAAATTCTAGACCAAGCTTCTTTAAAACTTTCCTCATCCTTTTGTTTGAAAGTGAAAATCATATCCTCGGGCGACATAGTAGTAGCAACTGAACTAGACATAATAAACAACTACAAAGGATTCTAATTTTTTTGGGTTTTTGATAAAATGATTCAAGTAAAAATAAAGTAAAGCAAAACTTAAAACAAAGTAAAGGATGTGCGTGCGAAACTCCCCTTGTAGAAGTCTTCTTTCCTCCCCGGCAACGGCGCCAGAAAACTTGTTGATGGCGCGGTGATGATGGTGTGAAAGCTTCTTCTTTAAATACACGGCAACGGCGACATAAACTTCTGGAGCCAAGTTGACATGGGAATGTGTAGTAAATGACCGGCCAGTTGGAAAACCCCAAGAGAAGGTTTTGATGAAGATAGCAGCAAGTTTTCCCTCAGTTATGAAACCAAGGTTATCAATCCAGTAGGAGGACAAATACGACTGAAGGTGATGTCCGCTAGCTTCGCGATAGCTCCGAACAATTTATAGGGCGCCTTGTCCAAGCTTTGCTTTGTGAGCGGCAACGTGGAACCTGCACACAACACAACCAAATACTTTGTTCCCAACTTACGATGTGGTTGTCAATCTCACCGGTTTGCTTGAAACAAAGGGTATGAGCGTATTGAGTGGAAAGCAATAGTAATATGCGAGTAAAGTAAACAGTGCGAGTAAAGTAAACAGGTGATAGCAATATAATGGAAATAGGACCGTGATCCACAGTTCACTAGCGGTGTCTCTCCATAAGATAAAATAATACATGCTGGGTAAACAAATTACAGTTGGGCAATTGATAGAATAAAGACAACGTGCATATGTCGAGAGGATCACTATGAGATTTACTCTGGGCATTACAACAAGATACATAGACCGCCATCCAACTGCATCTATGACTAATAATCCACTTGTGGCGAATCAATCCGAGAACTCCACAAGTATTAAGTTGCGAACAACAGATAATTGCATTAAGCAAAGTGTGTAATGTAAACAAAGCATATTCCCTCGAGCATATGAATGTTGTTTTCCCCCTAGTAGCAACATCACATCTACAACCTTAGAGGTTTCTGTCACTCCCCCAGATTAAATAGAGGCATGAACCCACTATCGAGCATAAATACCCTCTCTTGGAGTCACTAGCAACTACTTGGCCAAGATAGCTACTAACAATGGAGAGCATGCAAGATCATAAACAACATAGAGATAACATAAGATAATATTCAGTACATCAACTCAATCATAACACCAATATTCATCGGATCCCAACAAACACAACATGTAGAATTACATAACGGTGATCTCGATCATGTAAGGCAGCTCACGAGATCTAAACATGAAGCACATGGTGGAGAAGACAACCATCTAGCTACTGCTATGGACCCATAGTCCAAGGTAGACTACTCACTCATCGCGCCAGAGGCAAGCATGGTGATGAAGAAGACCTCTGGTGGCGATTCCCCTCTCCAGCAGGGTGCCGGGAAGAGCTTCTAGACCCTCCCGATCTTCGGGTCAATGGCGGCGGCGGATCGCGATGTGTTCTGGAAAAGTGATCGGGTATTTAGGTTTTTCCCGTCGGGGGGTCTTTATAGGCGAAGAGGCGGCGTCAGAAGTGGACCAGGGGCCCCACACCACAGGCTGGCGCAGGCCAGGGGTGGGCCACGCCCCCTGGTGATGTGGCCACCCTCTGGTCCGGCTCCGTCTCCTCTTCGGTGTTCTGGAAGCTCCGTGAAATATCTGGATGTCTGGCTTTGGTTTCGTCCAATTCCGAGAATATTTCCTGTGTAACTTTTCTGAAACACAAAAACAGCAGAAAATAGGGAACTTGCACTGTGGCATCTCGTTAATAGGTTAGTTTCAAAAAATGCATAAAAATTCCACGAAGTGTAACGAAACACTAAGCAAATGGTGTAAAAACAGGCATGGAGCATCAAAAATTATGGATACGTTGGAGACGTATCAAGGAACATAGTTGTTGTTGTTGTTCCTTGGGTTAAACCCAAGTCCTTGGCCACGAGGCCTCTCCTTTTGTTGAGCAAAGAGCTCATGAGGGGGTTTCCCAAGTTGTGGAGATGAGAGATGCTCTTTCTCAAGTTGAGCCTTCAACTTTGCATTTTCCTCAATGAGAGTAGCTTGATCTAGAGTAGAGTTAGTAGCACAAGCAATATTTTCAACAATTATGGGCACACTTGATGAACCTTGGACTTCATTATAAAGAACTTGAAGTTCCTCGTATTTCTTGCTAAGTCTATTGATCTCATCCTTGACTAGCTTGTTAGCCCTTTCAAGGTGCTCAAGATCCTTAGTAAGAGAAGCATGAGTAACTTCAAGTTCCTTTTTGGAAGCATCAAGTTCTTGTGCCATTAGCAAAGTTTTATCCATAGTATCCAAGTCCTTAGTTTTATCAAGTTGATATGTTTCAATTTGATGAGAGAGGAGCAATCTAGTGTTCGTCTCCTCGGTTAGCTCTTGAACTAAGAGATTGAATCTCCGTTCCCCATCTTCAACATGGGATCTCGCTTCCTCAAGGGACTCATTGCATTGAGCAATAGTGTCCATTAAGTATTCGAAATGATCACGAGCATCACCATGAAGAGAACACATAGTTTTGTAAAGGGTGGCAAGAATAATTTCTTCATCCATATCATCATTAATGGGACAAGAAGGTTGGGACGAAGAAATCACCTTAGCCTCCTTTGCCATAAGGCATTTATGAGGGGAGTTCTTGGTGGAGCTCTCATAGTCCTTGGTGTAGTCGTACTTGAATAGCGACCCGGGCTTGGCAAGAGCCAAACTGGCCACTCCAACAATGTCCTCCTCGTCACTATCCTCTTCATCAACATCGGAGGTGTATTCAACACCCACAAGAGCCTTGACGTCCTTGAACTTGTTCTTGTTCTTCGAGTTGATTGGATTGGACTTCAATCTTGTCTTGGCACCTTTCACGTACTTTGGCTTGTATTGTCTCTTCTCATAGGGACAAGTATCGGTGAAGTGCCCCGGCTCATCACAATTGTAGCAAGATCTTCTCTTCTCCTTGGGAACAAAACTTCCTCTCTTCATGGAATGCTTCCCATACTTCTTGGCGAAGAATGCTAGATTGGTATCTAACTCACTTGTTGAAGTCATCTCTTCTTCTTCTTCTTCAAGATCTTCTTCAACTCTCTCTTCCTTGCTTGCTTCACATGCCCTTGAATGAGTGACGTTGGCCTTCAAAGCAAGAGATGGGTTCTTGTTCATGGCACGGACAATCTCCTTGGTCCTATTTACCTTGGCAATCATGTCATCATGAGCAACAAAGTATCCAACAAGCTCATCCGCGGTCATCTTGCGACAAGGTTCCAAGAAGGTGACATTGAAGGCCAACTCCTTGTATTCGCAAGACACAATCTCGATGAACTTGTTCTTCACAAAGCTATCATTCATGTGAAAGCCATCATCAATGGTGTTTCCTCCAAGAAGAATGATCTTCTCCTTGAGAGCTTGGAGTCTTGAGTAGGCACTTGAGACCGACTCTCCATCATTCATGCAAAACAAGTTCATGTCTTGTTTGGCAGCTTCATACTTGGTCTTTTGCATTGCCTATGTCCCATCAAACTTGACCGAGAGCTTCTCCCAAAGTTCCTTAGCGAACTCAATGCTTGAGACTTGATCATACACTTCACGCTTCAAGCTTTGACGAATCTTGTCAAGGGCGGTGGAGTTGAGTTGACAATCAATCCTCTCCTTGGGCGTCATGTGCTTCTCATCAACGGGAGTGAACCCATTCTCGACAACGCCCCAAAGCTCCACACAAACACACCTAAGATGGGAACGCATGCAAGACTTCCAATAGGAGTAGTTAAATTCATCAAGCATGGGAGGTGCACTGGAAGAAGGATTTATGTGAGGCATAGGCATGCGTTCGAGGGGATATTCATATGGCTTTGCATGAGAAGAGGGTCCATCGGGATTAGGGGGAATATCCACCTTAGCCTTTTCCGAGTTTGGGCTCTCCTTCGGAGCAACCTCGACAACCTCGGGATGGGCACTCTTTGCATCCAAAGCCGAGAATCTCGCTTCCAACGCGGCAAAATGTTTGTTGAGTTCGTTGCGTTGCTTATCAAGCAACGCTTGGACCTCAACGGCCGTGAAGACTTTGTCTTCACCCTCATCCGTAGGTGAGACCATCTTACTCTCAAGGCGGTTAAGCCCTTAAAAAGAGCCCTTGCTCTGATACTGATGACCCACAAGTATAGGGGACCGCAACAGTCTTCGAGGGAAGTAAAACCCAAATTTATTGATTTGACACAAGGGGAGCCAAAGAATATATGTAAGCCTTAACAGATGAGTTGTCAATTTAGCTGCACTTGGAAACAGACTTGTTCGCAGTGGTTTATCAGTAGCAACAGTTTTATAGTGGTGGTAGTAGTGAAACAGTAACAACAGTAGTAAAATAAAAGCGGTAATAGTAGCAATAGTAAACAGCAGGATAAAATACTGTAGGCATAGGGATGGATGTACGGGCGTTGCATGGATAAGATAATTCATGAAATCAGTGAGACATGGGCATTACAGATAAATAAGGTAAAGCATCCTAGTACTAACAATCATAGGCATGTGTTCCGTATATAGTCGTACGTGCTCGCAATGATAAACTTGCACGACATCTTTTGTCCTACCAGCCTGTTGCAGCAGGGCCTCAAGGGAAACTACTGGTAATTAAGGTACTCCTTTTAATAAAGTACCGGAGCAAAGCATTAACACTCGGTGAACACATGTGATCCTCACATCATAGCCATCCCCTCCGGTTATCCCAATTTCTGTCACTTTGGGGCCTCGGGTTCCGGACAACAATATATGTATACAACTTGTAGGTAAGACCATAAACAACAAGTATCATCATAGAAACAATAACATGTTCAGATCTGAAATCATGGCACTCGGGCCCAAAGTGACAAGCATTAAGCACAACAAGTTGCAACAATGTCATAAGCACTAAATAAAGATACTAGGCACTATGCCCTAACAATCTCATAGCAAATTACATGAATGATCTCATCCAATCCCTACCATCCCCTTCGCCTACAGCGGGAATTACTCACACATCGATGGGGGAGTCATGGATAGTTGATGGAGAGACGTCGGTGATGAAGATATCCTCTAAATCCCCGTCCTGGTAGGGTGCCAGAATGGAGTTTTTGGTTCCGAATCGTGGTTTCTGATGGCGGCGGCGTAGCGGAAGTCTATCTGGAAAAAATGCCGAACCCCCGCTGTTTTCAGGTCAGAGGGTATATGTAGGCGGAAGGAGGGGTCGAGGTGACGACCGAGGCGGCCTCACCACAGGTGGGTGCGGCCAGGGCTAGGCTGCGCCCCTGGTGGTGAGCCCAGGCCGTTGCCCTCCTTTGTCTCTCCTTCTGGCTCCGTGGGTCTTCTGGCAAAATAGATTTTTTGCAATATTTTCCGGGATTTTTCCTGAAAGTTGGATTTCTGCACAAAAATGAGACACCAGAGCAATTATGCTGAAAACAGCGTTAGTCCGTGTTAGTTGTATTCAAAACACACAAATTAGAGGAGAAACAATAGCAAAAGTGTTCGGGAAAGTAGATACGTTTTGGACGTATCAACTCCCCCCAAGCTTAGCTATTTGCTTGTCCTCAAGCAATTCAGTTAACAACTGAGAGCAATAAAAGAAACTTTCACGAACACATTTGCTTCATATGATGTATATATACTAGCTATATGATCAAGTGCTCAGGCAATTCATAATAAGAAATATGCAACTAATGTTACCTCATAGTCAAGCAAGCTATGAAAGAGTGCCAATGCACTAATAACAAGTAACATGAACGTAAGAAGTTACAAGATTGTAATATGCATAAATGATATGGAAGAGTGGTATCCCGCTTGCCTTTATTTGTGGAGCAAAACATAAATGCCGAGGCACCTCTGAAGTCCAAAGGAAGACTAGAAGTAAAAATATCAAAGATACAAGCATCAAAGTTATACCATAATTAACCGTGTTCTAGGACAAGCACATTACACTAAGAATAACAGCTATGCTCTCAAGAAGGTGCTTAAAAGTTAGAAGATGAAGACTCAACATAAAAGTAAAAGAAAGGCCCTTCGCAGAGGGAAGCAGTGATTTAACATGTGCTAGAGCTTTTCATTTGTAAAACAGAGATAAAAATTTATTTTGAGAGGTGGTTGTTTCATATCAACGACTGGCAATGGGGACTTGCTATCTTCCATAATAAACAAGTGAGAGCGGTTCTGAGTTCTTTGAAAATTTGGCACATTGGTGCTCTTTTATAAAGCTTTGGCACTCCTCCCCACTTTTTTTCCTTTCTCAAACCATGGCTAACCGATTCCATCGGGTGCCCACCAACTTTCACATACCATGGAGGAGTGCCTTTTTTTTCTTTCTTTTTAGAATTAGATTACAATGGTCTGACCAGCTCTCATGCAAAATTAATGACGAGCAGATGAAGCAGCCTAGTCGAGGGGTACTTAATTTAATATGGAAGATAGCAATTCCGACCACTATGTCCCCATGAGCTAAAAATAGTGGCACAAAACGAGAAGTAGTTGAAAGTTTTGAAAGGTAGCACATGAAAATTTACTTGGAATGGCTTTGAAATACCATGCATAGGAATTTATAGTGGACTCTTTTGGATTACTTGGTTTTCAGGAGTTGGATGCATGAGAAGTATTCCCTCTCAGTACAAGTGAAGGCTAGCAAAAGACTGGGAAGCGATAATTGAGAGAGCAATAACTGTCATAATCATGCTTGCGACAAAACAAAATTAATATAGGCATAAAAGTGATACAAGAACTCTGAGGCAAAGTAAATCATCGAGGCTTAATTGACTTTTTGTTCAGTCATGTGCATGCTTGAGCATGTGCCAAGTCGATTCAAATGAAACTTTCAGAGGTGGATACCACAATAACATACCATATTATGAATAAAACAATGCATGCAAGCGTCTACATGACATGCTACAAACTATTAGTAAATTGGAACTAATCATATGAGAGCAAGAACTACAAAGCATCCATTAGATAACATATACCTTACATGAACCGACTAAGCATGTCCACATAGATGAGTATATGTACAAAAATAAAAACAAATAGAGTTCATACCAGCCTCTTACCACATCTCGGATTGTCATATGCCGTCATTATTGCCTTTCACTTGTGTGGCTTGAATAATATGAAGTGAATACCAGGCTCCAATGGAGTCACGGGAGACTGAACTCTGCAACAAACTTTACAAAACCGAAGAAGAACAACAAATATTTTTTGGTTTTCGATTTTTTTAAACAAGAACAGAAGGAAATAGCAAACAAAGCAAAATATTTTTGGATTTTTCAAATATCAAACCGAAAATAGAGAACAAAGCAAACCAAAGCTAGAAAACTAAAAAGGCAAACAAAGAGAAACAACGAAAATATTTTTGGTCTTTTTGTGTTTTGGAAAGAAGAAATAAGAACGAGAACCATAAAGAAAGCGAAACATGAATATACAAAGGACCGACAAAATATGATATGTAGATGAGTGAATCGTCGGCGTACCTCCCCCCAAGCTTAGGCTTTTGGCCTAAGTGGAGATCAACGTTGTCTCGAAAACATGCCCCATGCTGGTGGGTCATCATTGGCGTAGTCATAGCCTGGCCCTTGTGAAGATGAAGCAGATGGTGTATAATCATAGTAGGGCTGCTGGTATGGAAACTCCGCAATGTTAGAGGGCTGGACCGACTCCTCGGTTGCCTCTTCATTGTGCACGGGCTGCGGGTTCTCCTCCATGTATGCATCGAGCTCACCCTCTGTGAGTGACCATCCATTCCTGCGATCAAGGTTAAACAAAAGAGGTGCAGGCAAATGGACTGATCGATCAGTCTTTGCTACCTTCCAGGTAGATTTCTTGAAAAAGGTAATCTCATACGTCAAGTTAGTCAAACAGGCATGAGGAGAAATAAACTTATGATGTACCATAGAATTAAGATCAAGCCTCTCCACTGGAAACTGAAGATCTAAAACAAGAGGCACTACACCATGCAAAGCTAACAAACATGAAGCAATAAGGCCTCCACAAATTCCCCCTTTCTTACGGTTAGCATCTAGACGAAAAGCTATTAAAGAACCCAAATTGTAAGTCCTATCACCTCTCAGAGCAGCAGCAATAAAAGCTAGATCACAGGAGGACAACTTATTTGCAACTTTCCTAGCAAGGACACATTTGGTAATAAAGTAGGCAAAATACCGAATGGATGGAAGATGAATATTTCAAATTTTACCATCCTCTCCCGAGAAACTTCTTCCTTGACAAATCTCCTCATAAAGGTCCGTCAATGGCTTAGGTCATTCCTTTATCCTTTTGCGCGATCCCCACCGTGGTACTCTAATGGCTGCACAGAAAACATCAAAGGGCAAGTCCACAGATTTATTGTAGATTTTATAATGAACCATGGGGTTAGATGTGGAACAACTGAAACTGAAATCCTGCACCACAGACATTGTTAGTTTAGCAAATTGGGGTGGTTCACCCTCAATAAAATGTTCCAATCCTGCATTAGAGAGTAAAGTTTGGAAGTCCTGCAGGATTCCAGCCGCATTCATGAACTCTGAGCATGGATAGATTGAGGGAAAGACCCTCTCTTCATGGTGAACTCTCATGACTTCATGCACTTATAGTTCATGTTGAAAGAGTTGGTATGCATTCTCCTCCATTTCTGAATTTTTTTACAAACCTCATAAAAAGTGAATTTGAGACAAACACATGTAGGAAACTACTATAGAGAGTTACTAGAGGGCTAACATGCATCAAAATAACATTTCTAAGCAATAGAACAAGCATGCAAACTTATTTCACCTGTCACCTATAGAACTAAAATACTCAAGAAATACTTCACTAAACAAAATTCTACTTGGACAATTGAAGGAGTCACATACCGGAGAACAAATGCTCCAAATCTCAGCAACAATGATGGGCTGAGCAAGGAGATCGAAAAATCGAGATGAAGAGCAGCAAGAACTCGAGTTTGAGCTGGTGTGTCGTTGTTTTTGGGAGAGAGAAAGAGCTGGGGAGGAAGAGATAAGTGAGAGGCCAGGGCCCCCCCTCACCATAGGTGGGCGCGGCCAGGCTTGGGCCGCGCCCCCTGGTGGTGAGGTGGCATGACAGGTCCCCCTGAGGTCTCCCAGGTGCCTCTCTACCCCATCTTTGACATAAAAATTTAAAAAGATTTTTCTAGAATTTTTTGAGAAACTTTATTTTCGAGGATTTTTCAGAAAAACGATAAGAGAATAAAACTCGGGAAAACGACGGTGGAATGATTGCAAGCAAATCAAAACCAAGTATGCAGCAGCTCTAAGATATTCTAATAATGTAACTAAACAGTGGGAACAAAAAATGAACAAGTAAATATAAGTGAGGTAAAGTAAATGCGGTGAAAACGAAGTTTCGTTCATATAAAATCACTTTGTTAACAAGGTTGATCAAGTCTTGTTACCAAACTAACTTTTTATGAGGCAAAACTTTGCATTTCACTATATGCTTATGTTACCTCGACCTTGATAGGCATAGTCCCAATCATGACAATTTTATATTCTTCTTTGGGCTTTCGCTCTGAACAAATAATTTGACCAACTCGAATGGTCTCCACATGCTTGATTGAATTTAGAGCGTTCTTTCTATCAATCTTCTTGGGAAAATAGACCGTATACTCTTTGTCATTGACATTAAAAGTTACTTTTCCTTGATTGCAATTAATAACAACACCTGCAGTGTTTAGAAAAGGTCTTCCAAGAATAATAGACATATTATCATCTTCAGGTATTTCCAATACAACAAAGTCAGCTAATATCAAACAACTGTTAGCAACTTGAACAGGAACATTTTCACATATACCAATAGGAATAGTAGTAGACTTATCAGCCATCTGCAAAGATATATCAGTCGATACCAATTTTTCTAGATCAAGTCTCTTATAAAGAGAAAAAGGCATGACACTAACTCTGGCTCCCAAATCACATAAAGCAGTTCTAACATAGTTATTTTTAATGGAGCAAGGAATAGTTGGTATACCTGGATCTCAAAGCTTCTCCGGAACTTTACCATCAAAAGAATAATTAGCAAGTAGAGTGGAAATTTCCTCATTAGGAATCTTCCTTTTATTAGTAACAATATCTTTCATGTACTTTGCATAAGGAGGCATTCTAATAGCATTAATCAAAGGAATTTGCAAAAATAAAGGTTTCATCCATTCACAAAACCTGTTGTAGTGTTCTTCTTCCTTGGTCTTGTGTTTCTTACCAGGAAAAGGCATTGGTTTCTGTACCCAAGGTTCTCTCTCATTACCATGCTTGTTGGCAATGAAGTCTTCTTTGGTGTACTTTGCATTCTTATAAATCTTTTTTGGTTCCTCTTCAACTTCTTCTTTATCGGAAGCATCACCTGGTTCAGTTTCAGCATCATAAATAGAAACACTATTAGGATCTTTACCTACTTCAGAGGATTCTGCAGTTGTTTTATGCTTCTTCTTCTTCTTCTTCTTGGGAGGAATATCATCTCTTGAAGTACGCTGAGAATCTTGCTTGATCCTCTTAGGATGTCCTTCAGGATATAAGGGGTCTTGAGTGGTAGCACTGCCTCTTGTGCGTATTTCACACGCTTGTTTTTCTCTTGCAGCATTAACTAGAAAATCTTTTTGCACCTTGGTAAGCTGATCAATTTGAGTCTGAACCATTTGAAAATATTTAACAAGGATCTTCACATCATTGGAGGTTCTCTCCACAATATCCTGCAACTTGTTAATAGCTCTAGAATTTTCCAACAAATGATTCTGCACCATTCTATTAAAATTATCTTGCTTAACAATACAATTATCTAACTCATCTAAGCATTGATCAGGAGGTTTAGAGTAAGGAATATCTCTATCATCAAAGCGTTGGAGAGAGTGTACCTCAATAGTAGATGAGTGAGGGATTGGTTTACATAATTCTTCTATAGGAGGTAAATTCTTCACATCTTCGGCCTTAATACCTTTCTCCTTAAGAGATTTCTTGGCTTCCTTCATAACTTCATCATTTAATTCCATCATTCCTCTCTTCTTCGGTGTAGGCTCTGGAACTGGCGCAGGTGTTGGTGCTGGCGTTGGCTCAACTAGAGTCCAATCATCATGATTCCGGCTTATTTTAGCCATTAATTCTTCAGCTTCAGCCGGAGTTCTTTCCGTGAAAACACAACCAGCACAACTATCCAAATATGACTTAGATTCATCAGTTAGTCCATTATAAAATATATCAAGGAGTTCATTTTTAGGCAACGGCTCTTTAGGCAAAGCTCTAATTAAAGAACAAAACCTTGTCCAAGATTCAGGCAGTATCTCTCCTTTTCCCTGTTCAAAATCAAAGATTTTCTGCATAGCAGCATGTTGAGCACTAGCAGGAAAATATTTCTGGAAGAAAGCATTAACCAAAGCAATAGGACTATGAATAGATCCAGGAGACAAGCAATTAAACCAAGTTTTAGCTGCATCTTTCAACGAGAAAGGAAAAATCTTAGCAACAAAGTAAGTGCGAAGCTTAATATCATCAGAAAACAAGTTACTCAAAGTAGAAAGCTCATTCATGTGATCCATAGCACTTTCATTCTCAGTACCACAAAAAGGCTCTTTCTCAACAATAGATATATAAGATAAATCTAAAGAGAAATCATAATCCTTGTCCCTAATATCTATGGGAGAAGCAGCAAACTTAGGATCAGGAGACAATTTATATCTAACAGCACGTCTCGTTAGAAGTTCCTTAACCGCTTTAGCATCACGAGTAGCACGAGCTTCAGCAATAAAATCATCATCAAGCTCAATATAAGCATCATCAAAATCATCACTAGGACATTCCCTAGACTCAGGTGAACTAACAGGTGTAACAGTGGTGTTTCCTATCTTAGCTCTAGCAATTGTAGCATCTAAAAAGGAACCTAGTGAACCACTCTCATCAAGCACAATAGAAGCATTATCTAAATTATCAGTGGCATTTTCAAACTCAGCAGAAGTAGTAGCAGTAGCATGTGTGTGTGGTGGTGTAAGCAACTTACTCATAACATATGGTGAATCAAGAGCAGCAGAAGTGTTCAAAGTCGTACCTCTTCTTGTAGTGGATGGCAATATAGGAACTTTTCCATCACGAGGTTTACCCATGATGAAAGGATTGCAGTGAACAATATGAATCCCAAGTGAACTTACAAATAAAGCTATGCTCCCCGGCAACGGTGCCAGAAAATAGTCTTGATGACCCACAAGTATAGGGGATCGCAACAGTCTTCGAGGGAAGTAAAACCCAAATTTATTGATTCAACACAAGGGGAGCCAAAGAATATATGTAAGCCTTAACAGATGAGTTGTCAATTCAGATGCACCTGGAAATAGACTTGTTCGCAGTGGTTTATCAGTAGCAACAGTTTTATAGTGGTGGTAGTAGTGAAACAGTAACAACAGTAGTAAAATAAAAGCGGTAATAGTAGCAATAGTAAACAGCAGGATAAAATACTGTAGGCATAGGGATGGATGTACGGGCGTTGCATGGATAAGATAATTCATGAAATCAGTGAGACATGGGCATTGCAGATAAATAAGGTAAAGCATCCTAGTACTAACAATCATAGGCATGTGTTCCGTATATAGTCGTACGTGCTCGCAATGAGAAACTTGCACGACATCTTTTGTCCTACTAGCCTGTTGCAGCAGGGCCTCAAGGGAAACTACTGGTAATTAAGGTACTCCTTTTAATAAAGTACCGGAGCAAAGCATTAACACTCGGTGAACACATGTGATCCTCACATCATAGCCATCCCCTCCGGTTATCCCAATCTCTGTCACTTTGGGGCCTCGGGTTCCGGACAACAATATGTGTATACAACTTATAGGTAAGACCATAAACAACAAGTATCATCATAGAAATAATAACATGTTCAGATCTGAAATCATGGCACTCGGGCCCAAAGTGACAAGCATTAAGCACAACAAGTTGCAACAATGTCATAAGCACTAAATAAAGATACTAGGCACTATGCCCTAACAATCTCATAGCAAATTACATGAATGATCTCATCCAATCCCTACCATCCCCTTCACCTACAGCGGGAATTACTCACACATGGATGGGGGAGTCATGGATAGTTGATGGAGAGACGTCGGTGATGATGGTGATGAAGATCTCCTCCAGATCCCCGTCCCGGCAGGGTGCCAGAACGGAGTTTCTGGTTCCGAATCGCGGTTTCTGATGGCGGCGGCGTAGCGGAAGTCTATCTGGAAAAAACGCCGAACCCTCGATGTTTTTAGGTCAGAGGGTATATGTAGGCGGAAGGAGGGGTCGAGGCGACGATCGAGACGGCCTCACCACAGGTGGGCGTGGCCAGGGCTGGGCCGCGCCCCCTGGTGTTGAGCCCAGGCCGCTGCCCCCCTTCGTCTCTCCTTCTGGCTCCGTGGGTCTTCTAGCAAAATAGAATTTTTGCAATATCTTCCGGGATTTTTCCTGAAAGTCGGATTTCTGCACAAAAATGAGACACCAGAGCAATTCTACTGAAAACAGTGTTAGTCCGTGTTAGTTGTATTCAAAACACACAAATTAGAGGAGAAACAATAGCAAAAGTGTTCGGGAAAGTAGATACGTTTTGGACGTATCAGATACCAATTGAAAGGATGGATGGTCTAACCTAGAGGGGGTGAATAGGTTTCTACAAATTTTACTTCTCTTTTCACTAGTTTTAGGCTTTGGGGAATATAAGTGTGAGCCTAACAACAAAGTGAGCAACCTATATGATGTAATACAAAGTACTTCAAACATGAAGGCTATCACAAAGGTAAAACACAAGTAAAGGGGCTCAGATAGAAATAACCGAGGCACGCAGAGACAAAGATGTATCCCGATGTTCACTCTCTTGGGAGAGAGCTAGTCACCGTTGGAGAGGTGTGAATTCCCACGAAGGGTACTCAAGCGCCACGAAGGCTCACCTTCTTCTTCTTGAGCCTCCTCCACGAAGTAGGAGCCTAATCACTTGTGGTAGACCTTAGGGTGGTCTCCAAACCCTCATAAACTTTCCATGGGGCGAATCACAAGCCGAATGCCTCCGAGCGACCCTAGCCACCTAGGGTTTCCCACAAACCCAAGAGTAACAAGCAATACTCGATGAACACAAGGGGGAATGAAATTTGGCTTGGTGGAAACGTAGATTGGGGTCTCCTCAATCTTTATACCAAAGGGATTTGGATTTGAGTGGGTAGAATGGGAGATCCTCAAGCTTTGAGTGCTCTTTAATGGAGGAGAGAGAGAGAGAAGGCAAAGATGTGATTTGAATGGCAACCTTATCCTCTCCAAGGTAGGTGAAGGGGTATTTATAGTCCGGGGGGAGAAAGAGCCGTTTGAAGCAAAGATCCTGCACCCAGCCGGTGCAAAGTCGGTGCCGCCGGCCTCTGTGCCAGACCGGCCGGCGCACAGCCCGGCGAAACCGGGCCAACACCAGAATGTCCAGCGCACAGACCGGCGACACCGGATCTGCACCGGGCAGGCTGGCGAGGGCGAGGGTGGTGCCGGAGTGCACGCCAGGCCAGAACCGGAACCCCCACCAGAACACCAAACCGGTAGGAGCCCGGTGCCTGTATCGGACCGTCCGGTGCAATGCCCGGCACACCGGGGCCCACGCCAGGGTGGTCGGCTTTTACGCCAGACCATAACTGGGACCCCCACCAGAACAAGATTCCGGTTGGGGCCCGGTGGCTGTACCGGGCTGGCCGGCGCAGGGCCCGGTGCAGCCGGCCACTAATACCGGCTCAGGAAAACTGCTTCAAAACATACCTTTCTTCCTGCAAACTTTTGGTGAAGTGTTTGGCAATTATGGGTGGTAGGATATGAAAATTAAAATAGGCCACCTTCCCACTGAGTTCATTGAGATTACCCCTCTTAATAGTGCGGAGTTCCTATACTCAAAAGGTGAATAAAGTAACAAAGGAACTACCGACTCTTTGAAACAAATGGGGGGTCTCACAACTCCTTCCATCAAACATGACAATCTAAATCATGCAAATAAATCTAGCAAGACACATTAGATCGTCACTAGCTTGTGTGTCATTGTTAATCAAAATAAAGGTTAAGGGTAAAATACCCTTACACCCGGTCCAATTTCCTTTACATTGTTACACCATTTTACTATTACTCGCACTGTTTACTTTCTCGCATACTACTACTATTTTCCACTCGATACGCTCATACCTTTGTTTACAGCAAACCGGTGAAATTGACAACCTCATCGTAAGTTGGGAGCAAAGTTCTTGGTTGTGTTGTGTGCAGGTTCCGCGTTGCTACTAGTTAAAGACGCACCAACAAGAATCGTAAACGGCGCCCTTGCTGGAGTGTCACGAAGCTAGCAAGCATCACCTTCTGGAGTTTGCCTTTTTCCTACTGGATTGACAAACCTCGGTTTCTTACTGAGGGAAAACTTGCTACTGTGCTCATCATACCTTCCTCTTGGGGTTCCCAACTGGGTGGTTATCTGCCCGCATCAAGCAATAAATTTTCTGGCGCCGTTGCCGGGGAAAAAGAAGACTTCTGCAAGGGGAGTTTCGCACGCACATCCTTTACTTTGTTTATTGTTTTGCTTTACTTTATTTTTGCTTGCATCTTTTTATCAAAAACACAAAAAAATAGTTTCCTTATAGTTGTTATTTTTACTTGTCTGCTTTTAGTTTTGCTAGAATGGGTACTCATAAGAACACCAAGTTGTGTGATTTTACTAGCACTAATAATAGTGATTTTATCTGCACTCCAATTGCGCCACCTGCTCCTGCTGCAAATTTTTATGAGATTAAACCTGCTTTATTGAACCTTGTTATGAAAGAGCAATTTTCTGGTGCTAGTACTGATGATGCTGCAGCTCATCTCAATAATTTTGTTGAGCTATGTGAGATGCAGAAATATAAGGATGTAGAAGGTGATATTATTAAGCTTAAGTTGTTTCCTTTTTCTTTGAGAGGAAAAGCTAAGGATTGGTTGCTATCTTTGCCTAGAAATAGTATTGATTCTTGGGCTAAGTGTAAGGATGCTTTTATTGGAAAATACTATCCTCCTGCTAAGATTATAGCTTTGCGTAGTGATATCATGAAGTTTAGACAGTTTGATAATGAACATGTTGCTCAGGCTTGGGAAAGAATAAAATCTATGATAAAGAATTGCCCTACTCATGGACTGATTACTTGGATGATTGTCCAAACTTTTTATGCAGGACTGAATTTTTCTTCAAGAAATCTATTGGATTCAGCTGCTGGAGGCACTTTTATGTCCCTTACCTTGGGCGCCGCAACCAAGCTCCTTGACAACATGATGGTAAATTATTCTGAGTGGCACACCGAGAGAGCTCCGCAAGGTAAGAAGGTAAATTCTGTTGAGGAAACCTCTTCCTTGAGTGATAAGATTGATGCTATTATGCTTATGTTTTCTAATGATAGGACTCATGTTGATCCTAATAATGTTCCTTTAGCCTCTTTGGTTGCTCAAGATGAGCATGTTGATGTAAACTTCATTAGAAATAATAATTTTAACAACAATGTTTACAGGAACAATTTTGCTAGTAGCAATTATAGGCCGTATCCTTCTACCAATGGTAATGGTTATGGTAACTCTTATGGTAATTCCTCCAACAACACTAGGGCCGCACCTTCTGAGCTTGAGGTAATGCTCAAGGATTTCATCGGTAAGCAAACTGCTTTTAATAAGTCTGTTGAGGAAAAGTTAGGCAAAATTGACATTCTTGCTTCTAAAGTTGATAGCCTTTCTCTTGATGTTGAACTTCTGAAACTAAAAGTGTTGCCTAATGAGGTGAAAGAGAACAATACTTTTGCCACTGCTAATGCTATCCAAGTTAGAATTGATGAAAATGTTAGGATGTTAGCAGAATTGCATGCCAGGTGGGAAAGAGAAGATGAGATGGCTAGAAAGATGAAGGTATGCACTATTACTACCTCTAATGATATTGTCCCAAATGCTAGCAATCCTCTTACTTTGATTGGTGTAGAGAAAACTCCTACTCCTTATGTTAAAAAGTCCAAAACTGCAAAAACTTTTTCTCAAAGAGTGCTGAATTTTTTCGGAGTGTAGGAGATGATAGCTCTATTTCTTTTAATGATTTTGATGTTGATGGATGCAATATATCTGAAGTTATTTTGTTCTTGCAAAATCTTGCTTTGAGTCCCAATGCTAGTTCTATAAATGTTGCTTTTACTAAGCATATTACCAATGCTCCCATGAAAATTAGGGATGAAAAGTTGAAGCAAAAAAGCTTCTATCCCAAGAAGTTAGAAGATGGTTGGTAACCCATCATTGATATGCATGTTAATGATTTTGATTGCCATGCTTTATGTGATCTAGGTGCTAGTATTTCTATTATGCCTAGAAAGATTTATGACATGCTTGTTTTACCACCGCTTGAAAAGTGTTATTATGATGTTC
Source organism: Dactylis glomerata (assembly GCA_007115705.1). NCBI lineage: Eukaryota > Viridiplantae > Streptophyta > Magnoliopsida > Poales > Poaceae > Dactylis > Dactylis glomerata. The sequence continues at coordinate 2,045,009 of QXEO01000923.1, read as the reverse complement.
CTATTGCTGATATTGCTAAGAAGAAACCTTTGGGAAGGATTAATGATGTTCTTATTATGGTTAACAATAACCTTGTTCCCGTTGATTTTCTTGTTATGGATGTTGAATGCAATGCTTCATGTCCTATTATTTTGGGAAGACCCTTTCTTCAAACTGTAGGTGCCATCATTGATATGAGGGAAGGCACCATCAAATATCAATTCCCACTCAAGAAAGGTATGGAACACTTCCCTAGAAAGAGAAAGAAATTACTTTTTGACTATATTCTTAGAGCAAATTATGAACTTGATGCTTTATCACTTGATATTACTTGATTTGCACCTTTCTGCGCCTAGCTCAAAGGCGTTAAAGAAAAGCACTCTTGGGAGATAACCCATTATTTTACTTTCAATTCTTTTTCTTTTATTTGAGTCTTGGAAGTTATTACTACTGTAATAACCGCTCCTTATCCTTTTTATTTCGTTGTTGTGCCAAGAGAAACCTCTAATTTGAGTGAGGTAAGATTTGGGGATGTTGCTGTCCTGAAACAGATTTCGGTGCTGCACCGTAAAAATTTGTGAAAATTATCAGAATATCTTTTTGACCTGAAATTTCTTGTGCATATGCCCCAGGCTATATCCAAACTTTCATTAGTTATACACTTTTTGATTTGAGCAACAGAAAACCCTCGAAAAAATCGACCTTTGTCAGCTGTTCTGTTTTGACAGATTTCTACCACTATTTGTGTTTGCCTCTCGATCGCTTTCTTTTCGAGTTCTTTTGATCACGGAACTTTTGGCGAAGTTGCTACAGTAGTATATGCTTTATATGTGGTGGTTTTGAGTTGAAATCTGAAGCAAAAAAAGGGTTGATTCATTATTATTCTTACACTAATGTTGCTAATAGAATTATGTTTAGTTTTGTATGAAGGAAGTTTTCATGTGTAGGGATTGGAGAATGATGAGATGAGTTGAAGAATGGACAAAAGCTCAAGCTTGGGGATGCCCATGCACCCCAAGAAATATCCAAGAGGTACAAGCATCAAAGCTTGGGGATGCCCCCGAGGCACCCCTTCTTCATCGGCAAAAATCTGGTCACCTTTCAACACACTATATTTTTATTGCTTCATGCACTATGCATTTTTCTTGGAGCGTCTTGTCTTTAGTTTTTAGTTTTCTTTAGTTTTGTTTTCTGCAATAAATGGTTGGACCCCAACAAATTTCTTTTGGAGAAGTTGCCTTGCTTTTCATTTGCCAAGAACACTCCGTTTTTCACTCTTATCGTTCAATGAGTGTTCTCCTTTTCTAGAACTGCATTTAGCTTTCATTTTTCACCTTGATTTTTGTTCAGATCTTGTTATATATTTATATCAAGGTGTATTTTTACCTCTGGTCCATGTTGGTTTTCATCAAAAGAGTTGTTTCAAAAAGGTTCGAATGGTGTTGGAAAAGAGAAAAAATTTCATGCAAAAAAAAGTGGTACAAAAAGGAGCTTGTTTAGACTGCGGCTTAGACTTTTGCATGTCGTGCTTGATATCGTTTTTGATAGTATGCTTAGTGATTTTTGCTGTAGCATGACTTGTCTCAAATGACTGAGATTGTTTAATGAGCCTTTTAAAAAATCATGCGTTGTTTTTATTATTTGGAAGTATTAATTTGGTTTTCTCCTTGATGGTTTATTTGGGTTGACTTGGCGAATGCTTACACATGTTTGACTCATACAAAGTCGCCATAAGCCTCTATGATCATTTAGTTTTTGACTTTTGATGCCATCTTATGCTTCTCTTAATAATGTTTTGTCGCTATGCATGATTATGGCCGTTATTGCTCTCTTAGTTGGTCGCTCCCAGTCTTTTGCTAGCCCTTATTTTGTACTGAGTATGAGCTCTACTCATGCGTCCAACTCCCAAAAACCAAGTTATTCCAATGTGTCCACCATACATACTTATTAGCAATTTGCTATTCCAAAGTACATTTGACTTGCTTTTATCTATCCTTCAAATTAAACTCTTTTGGTGTTATGCAAAATTTGGTTAGTAAAGCTCTCACGAACCTGATGGCACACTTTATTTTTCTCGTTCTTAAAAATTTGACATTGTGGCTCTCTTATGTTGAGTTGTTATGCTTGCAAGTTGTAAGTTGGAAATTAGCCAAACCATGCCGTCATGGGGTAAGCTTTCAACATTGCACTTCTTATTTGAGTTGATATCGTGATCTTTTGTTTATGGATACTCGCAATGTGAAATAAATTGGGAATCTTGCGGGATCATGGAGTTTGTATACGTGTTAGAGAAACGCCTGGGCCGCCAATCTAAGCCATGCATAATTCATGGTGGAAATTTACAGCATGCCCATAGTGAACATTCGACGATGCATCTCAAAATAAAAAGCTATACCAATGGTAAATAAAAGAGATGCCGAGGTGTTCATTGTCTGTTTGTCCTGTCATTTTGATGTGGGCTTGTTCCATGTCATCGGGCACAGAGGTACCCCGTTGGTGGTTCTCGATAATACGTGTATACTTACAATGACAAGAGCTTGCTTGGGACTCTAAGTCGAGTAGCATGAGGTTTGGGTATTCGTACTTCACGGGACACGAGGTTTTCAACTTATGATTTGACAAGCATATGCTTCATAATTGTACTTGCATTAACTTTAACCATTCAAGATGCCTATGATGGGGGCAATGAGAGCTCAAAGCTAGTAAGTACCATAATTTTTGAAGGTTTATAAAACTTGCAATCACTGATTCCCTCTGCGAAGGGCCTTTCTTTTACTTTTATGTTGAGTCTCCACCTTCTATCTTTATGCACCGTCTAAGAGAGCATAGTTGTCATTATGAGTTTAATGTGCATAGTCCCAAAGTTTATCATTGATTGACTCATGATTTTGGTTTCAGTTGTTCTTTAATTATTTGTATCTAGTCGCCCTCTTAAACTTGAAGGTGTCCTATGCATTTATGTTTTGATATTCCATGAAGGACAAGCTGAAAACTATTTGCTATGTTTTTCCATATGATTTGAACACATGTTTGACATTCATTGTTTCATTTTTCATGATCCTTCATTTGTGTTCTTTTTCATATTATAACATGGTTGCTAAGTTTCTTCTATCAAGATTATATCTTTCATGCCCATGTTTTAAGTTCTTTTGATCCCAACACTCAATGCTTTACATAGATGATCAAGATTGTGTTGGTGCATGTCACCTCAAAAATTATTCTTTTGTTACCACTTACCTACTCGAGGACGAGCAGGAGTTAAGCTTGGGGATGCTGATACGTCTCAAACGTATCTATAATTTTTGATGCTCCATGCTTGCTCTTACACCATTTACTTAGTGTTTTGTTACACTTCGTGGCATTTTTATGCATTTTCCGGGACTAACCTATTAACAAGATGCCACAGTGCCAGTTTCCAGTTTTCTGCTGTTTTGTGTTTCAGAAAAGTTACACAGGAAATATTCTCAGAATTGGACAAAACAAAAAGCCAAACCTCCTATTATTTAACGAAGCTTCTAGAAGTCCGAAGAGGAGACGGAGGGAGGCCACAGGGCGGCCACACCATAGGACGACGCAGCCTACCCCTGGCCCGCGCCCCCTGGTGGTGAGGCCACCCTGGCCCACCTCTGGCGACGCCCCTTCGCCTATAAAGACCCCCCGACGGGAAAAACCTAAAGACCCAATCAATTTTCCAGAAACACATCGTGATCCGCCGCCGTCGTCGACCCGAGATCGAGAGGGTCCAGAAGCTCTTCCCAGCACCGTGCCGGAGAGGGGAATCACCACCGGAGGTCTTCTTCATCGCCATGCCTGCCTTCGGCGCGATGAGTGAGTAGTCTACCTTGGACTATGGGTCCATAGCAGTAGCTAGATGGTTGTCTTCTCCACCACGTGCTTCATGTTTAGATCTCGTGAGCTGCCTTACATGATCGAGATCACCTTTGTGTAATTCTACATGTTGTATTTGTTGGGATCTGATGAATATTGGTGTTATGTTATGTTGATGTGCTGAATATTATCTTATGTTATCTCTATGTTGTTTATGATCTTGCATGCTCTCCGTTGTTAGTAGCTATCTTAGCCAAGTAGATACTAGTGACTCCAAGAGGGGGTATTTATGCTCGATAGTTGGGTTCATGCCTCTATTTAATCTGGGGGAGTGATAGAAACCTCTAAGGTTGTAGATGTGCTATTACCACTAGGGAGAAAACAACAATCTTGTGTCCAAGGACATTCGTTTTGTTTACATTACACACTTTGCTTAATGCAGTTATCTGTTGTTCGCAGCTTAATACTCATGGGGTGTTCGGACGATATCCCCGTGGGTGGATTATTAGTCATAGATGCAGTTGGATGGCGGTCTATGTATTTTGTTGTAATGCCCAGAGCAAATCTCATAGTGATCCTCGTGACATATGCACGTTATCTTTATTCTATCAATTGCCCAACTGTAATTTGTTTACCCAGCATGTTGTTATTTATTTTATGGAGAGACACCCCTAGTGAACTGTGGACCCCGGTCCAATTTCCTTTACATTGTTACACCGTTTTACTATTACTCGCACTGTTTACTTTCTCGCATACTACTACTGTTTTCCACTCGATACGCTCATACTTTTGTTTACAGCAAACCGGTGAGATTGACAACCTCATCGTAAGTTGGGAGCAAAGTTCTTGGTTGTGTTGTGTGTAGGTTCTGCGTTGCTACTAGTTGAAGATGCACCAACAAGAATCGTCAACGGCGCCCTTGCTGGAGTGTCACGAAGCTAGCAAGCATCACCTTCTGGAGTTTGCCTTTTTCCTACTGGATCGACAAACCTCGGTTTCTTACTGAGGGAAAACTTGCTACTGTGCTCATCATACCTTCCTCTTGGGGTTCCCAACTGGTGGTTATGTGCTCGCATCAAGCAGACGTCGCTGGCTTCCACCGCGCCACCTCCCTCGACGCAGGATGTCGCCGTCCGCGCATGGTCTTCATCGCGCCGCTGGGTTCTTCCTTGCCTACTTCGAGTACCGCCACCACATCTCCACAGGTAACCTGCATGGCCCTCCTGGCCGTCGTAGGTCCCACCGACTACCCCTCCGCTTGTCTAGGCATCTAGCATGACCACTCTTGGTCGTCGCTGGTTCGCCGCCTTCTGCGTCTACGTCCAGCACAACTCATCGCCAGCGTCATCGCCTCGTTCTCGACTACACCTGCTCGTCTACTCCGACAACCGCGGAATGCATCGGCACCCTTTGCCGTTGTGCGCCTCGCAACCGTCGTGGAGGCCTTCTCTGCTAGTCTCCTCTCCGACATGGCGTGAAGTTGTTTCTACTGGTCCCGTTCTTCGCACACCCGGTACTGGCAACACCGGCGCTTGCCTTCGTCCCCGACGCGTTCCCGAGAGTGGCAAGCTCGGTCACAGCGCCTCGTCCTCATGTTCGTCTTCGCGTACTCAGTTTTGGCACAACCGGAGTATGCCTTCGTCCTCGACGTGCGCCTAGTTCTGGCCAAGCCATGGCCGCACCTCGTCCTCGACGGCTTGGACTGCATCGACTTCGGCATCGCTCTCCTCGACGACTGCCTCGACGCGTCGCCGTCCTTCTACGGCGCCCTACGCGCCTGCGGCTTCATCTGCGGCTACCTCGACATCGGCACCCGACCACGACATCGACCACGGCGACCCCTTGCACGGCTACCTTGACCAAGGTTGCAGCACCCACCGCTCTCGGCTTCCTCGACATCGGCATAAGGGCTACCACCTCGCCTGAGCTCCTCACCAGCATTCTCTACAGTCCAAGCTTCTACAACGTGACACTATCCATGACTTGCCCGCTACCACTGCGGGGGGATGTCAGCCCACTGGTCTACTTCGGTTTCTCTCCAGTCTGACTAGTGGCGGAGCCACACACAAGCTGTGTAGTCATTTGACTACACAGTTTTGTGGCAATACAAGGAAAAATTATGCTAAAAATAAAGAAAATTCATATAAATGCATGTATTTGACTACACAGCTCTGAAATGACTACACAAGTTTGAAGACCTGGCTACGCCACTGAGTCTGACCGTTCGCGACGTTTCAGTTGTTCACGACGCTACCGCTACGATTGCGGGGGATGTTAGAGTATACATGTTGTACACGGCTAGATTAGGATATAGATAGGATACGTGTCTTGTACTCCAAGTTTATGCCTTGTCTTGTACTCCAAGTCGGTCCATTGTACGTCTATATATACTCGCCCGAGAGGCGCAATAATACATCCACCACATTACGCCATATCTCTCCCCTTACCCTTCTACAATCACTATGAGATTCACTCTGGGCATTACGATAAAATACATAGACCGCCATCCAACTGCATCTATGACTACAAATCCACTCGCGGGGAGTCATCCGAGAACCCCTTGAGTATTAAGTTGCGAACAACAGATAATTGCATTAAGCAAAGTGCGTAATGTAAACAAAGCAAATGTCCTTGGACACAAGAATGTTGTTTTCTCCCTAGTGGCAACAACACATTTACAACCTTAGAGGTTTCTGTCACTCCTTCAGATTACTAGAGGCATAAACCCAACTATCGAGCATAAATACTCCCTCTTGGAGTCACTAGCATCTACTCGGCCAAGATAGCTACTAGCAACAGAAAGTATGCAAGATCATAAATAACATAGAGATAACATAAGATATATAATTCAGCACATCAACTTAACATAGTACCAATACTCATCGGATCCCAACAAACACAACATGTAGAATTACATAAAGATGATCCTGATCATATAGGGCAGCTCACAAGATCTAAACATGAAGCACATGGTGGAGGAGACAACCATCTAGCTACTGCTATGGACCCGTAGTCCAAGGTAGACTACTCACATATCACTCAGGAAGCGACCATGGTGGTGGAGAAGGCCTCTGGCAGGGTGCCGGGAAGAGCTCCTGAATCCTCCCGATCTCGCGATGGCGACGACGGCGGCTTGCAGTATGTTTCGTGGAAAAGAGATCCGTCCCTTAGGTTTTTTCCGTCGAGGGGAACTTATAGGCGAAAGGGCAGCGTCAGAGGGTGGACCAGGGCGGCTCACCCCCTGGTGGCACGGGCCAGGGGTAGACCGCGCCACCCTAGGGTGTGGCCGGCTTCTGGCCTCCCTCCGTCTCATCTTCGGATTCGCGAAGCGTCGGTAAAAATAGAAGGTTTGGCTTTTGTTTCGTCTAATTTCGAGAATATTTCTGTGTAGCTTTTCTGAAACACAAAAATAGCAAAAACTACTGTGGCATCTCGTTAATAGGTTAGTTCCAGAAAATGCATAAAAACGCCAGTACGCCACGAAGTGTAACAAAACACAAAACGAATAGTGTATAAACAAGCATGGAGCATCAAAAATTATAAATACGTTTGAGACGTATCAAGCATCCCAAAGCTTAACTCCTGCTCGTCCTCAAGTAGGTAAGTGATAACAAAAGAATAATTTTTAAGGTGACATGCACCATTACAATCTTGATCAACTATGTAAAGCATTGAGTGCTGGGATCAAAGAAATTAAAACATGGGTATAAGAGACATAATTTTGACAATAAAAACTTAGCAACCATGTTATAACCTGAAAAAAAACATAAACGAAAGATCATGAATAATAAAGCAATAAAAGTCAAACGTGTGTTCAAATCATATGGAAAAACATATTAAGTGGTTTTCAGCTTGTACTTCATGGAATAGCAAAACATAAATGCATATGACACCTTCAAGTTTAAGAGGGCGATTAGATACAAATAATTTAAGAACAAGCAAAACCATAATCATGAATCACTCAATGATAAACTTTGGGACTATGCACATTATACTCAGAATGACAACTATGCTCTCTTAGACGGTGCATAAAGGTAGAAGGTGGAGACTCAACATAAAAGTAAAAGAAAGATCCTTCATAGAGGGACGCAGTGATTGCAAGTTTTATAAACCTTCAAAAATTATGGTACTAACTAGCTTTAAGCTCTCATTGCCCACATCATACGCATCTTGAATGTCTAAAGTTAATGCGAATACAATTACGAAGCATATGTTTGACAAATCATAAGTTGAAAACCTCGTGTCCCGTGAAGTACGAATACCCAAACCTCATGCTATTCGACTTAGGTCCCAAGCAAGCTCTTGTCATTGTAAGTATACACGTATCATCGAGAACCCCCAACGGGATACCTCTTGCCCGATGACATGAAACAAGCCCACATCAAAATGATAAGACAAACAGACAATGAACACCTCACCATCTCTTTTTATTTACCATTGGTTGACATTCTGATCATATATGGTTGATATTTGACCTTCTAATCATATATGGTTGACATTTGACCTGTGCCACCGTGAAAGACAGAAAATCACAAAACCATTTTGTAAATGAGTAAACGTAAAAGAGCGTGATATGCCGAGTGCGTCGATATGGTACACGGGCTCCATGGAGCCCGTTTTTCAAATTCAACAAAAATCGACATTTTAAAGTTTTGAAAAAATTCTGAAAAAAATCCTTAGATGTGGGCAATAATGACTTCTAGCTGCGTGCAAAAAATCAACGTGAAATATTTCATATTTTAGTCTGTGTAAAAATGACAAATTTCTAGATCTATTTGAAAATTTTCAGATTTGTCAGAATTTGTCATTTTTGTGTAGGCCGGAATACAAACTCTTTTGCACTGAAATTTCACAAGGTTGTAGAATAAGTTATATTCAACATCTAGAATTTTACTTCAGAATTTTTTGAAACTTAAAAATGTCAATTTTCAAAAAATTCAAAAACGGGCTCCATGGAGCCCGTCCTCTATAGCCATTTTCCGTTGATATGCCTCAGTTTACTGCCGTACACTGAATTTGTTAACTACAGTAATTCAAGATCACAACATCTCTTCGATATTACCGGAAAAAGATACTGTACTGTTAGGAGGAAAGAAAGGCTACCCTATTCGCATCGCGCGGACAACGAGATCCCGGCCGCCGGGTCATCGACGGCGGCATCGAGGAGCTCGCGAACCGCATCGAGATCCGGTCGTTCGTCTACGCTCGGGAGCTACAAATCCTTCCTCGCCGCCGGTTGAGGTTGCGGATCGGTTCCACGGGCGGCGGCACCAAATCGAGTACCGCGCCCGCCGTCGGCCTGATTACGGGTGGAAGACGGCGGCGCCGGGTGCCGAGGCGTCCAATTGGGCCTGGACCGGATTGCCTGGTATCCGGCCAAGGCATGTTTCCTCCATCAAACAAGCCCTAAATCTCCCGCTGTCTACCACCGGGTGCCCTACAGCCGCCGCCGTGCCGCCGCCGTCGTAGCTCCCGTTCTTCCTCATCGCGTTCCTGCTGGCTCCACCCTGTCCGCAACCTTTGGCCGTTGCGTTTTGAGGTATGAGCTTGTTTGCATCCAGTGATTAGCTAAACCCCTCTGGCCTCCACATGACTGTCTATTATTGCTATTTCACAGGGAAGGAAGGTGATTAGATCGAATTTTATAGTTCATAGAATTTATATTGATGATCACGCATCCTGAAATGTTTGTAACCCCATGAGTTCTGTTGAGTTACTGTACCTGTCTTGACTGTGATTGGGCAAATTCTGCATTCGGTATTTCCTGATCAAACTGGACAATTCAATTGGAAGTTAACTATGGAGTACCTCCCAGTTGAAGTTATTGGCAACATTTTTGCACAACTTAGTGCTGCACGCGATGTCATGGTTGCCTCTGCGGTCTGTCGGAAGTGGCGGGAGGCCTGCAGGAAGCATCTCCATACACTGTCCTTCAATTCTGACGACTTTCCTCGAGATATGACTACACGTCAACTGGAGATCGTCATCACACAAACTATATTCCAGACAATGGGGCTGCAATGCCTCTCTATTCATATCGATAACACACATGAATTCTCCGCGGCACCTGTGATTGCATGGCTAATGTATACCAGGGAGACGCTCCGGTGCTTGTATTACAACATCCAAACCAACCCTAATGTGAACATCCTGGAGAAGTGTGGGAGACAGAAGCTGGAGGTGTTGGATTTGGACCATAACACAATCACTGGTGTTGAACCTAGCTACCAGAGGTTCACTTGTCTTAAATCCCTTCATCTGAGGCATGTGAGCATCTCTGCACTGGATCTGAGCCTTTTAGTTGTTGCTTGCCCGAAGATCGAGTCACTGGCACTTGATGTTCTTGAGATTGTCACGTCTGATTCGCAGTCTACAATGGAATTGACAAGCCATACCTTGAAAAGCTTCTTTGTAAAAACAGTTGGTGTGGACAAGATTATACTCGATGCAGATAATCTGGAGGTTCTGCACCTGAATGCTATGAACCTTGATTTGTTTGAGCTCTCTGGGAAGGGTACACTAAAGCATCTCAAGATTGATGACGTTAGTGTTACACATTTGGATATTGGGGAGAGTACAGATCATCTGGAGGTTGTGGATGTGAGTAACTTTATGATAGTCTGGCCAAAGTTCTACAGTATGATATCTAGAGCTTGCAACTTGCGGACGCTACGTTTATGGGGTGTTGTGTTTGATGATGAGGATGAGATTGTGGACTTGGAGACTATTGCTGTTTCATTTCCTCTTCTAAGACATCTTTCACTAAGTTATGAATTACGAGATGGGCTACTTCATTATAGCCTGCAAGGATTGTCACCACTGGAGAATGTCTTGGTTCTGGAACTTGGTTGGACAGTTATAAGTGAGCACTTTGGACCCTGGGTGTTTGGAATGATTGAAAGGTGTCCAAATCTCAAGAAACTTGTCATTCATGGTGTTCTTTCTGAGGCAAAAACACGCGAAGAGCGCAAGATGTTAGCAAGCTTTACCTCTTTTATGGTCCGTCTCATGAGAAAGTATGTGCATGTTGATGTGCAGTTTGAGTATGAATGATCATTCACTAGGTCAAGTGGGCACCCTCATCCTAGTTCTGCAAGTCATGATATAAGGTACTATTCTTGGGGTTTTGGACTTAGACCAGCATAGAGCCTCATTGCAATTCTACTTTCTGCAATTTCTTTTATTTTTAAACGTCTATTGGAAATATCCATGGTTTTTAAAGCGTCAAAGTGCTTTAAGGTGATGGGGGGGGCGCTTCGACGCCTAGGCGGGCGCTTTGGACGCCTAGGCGCCTAAAGCGGGCCTTTTTTCAAAGCGGAAGGGAGGCGCTTCGACGCTCAGGCGTCGCCTAGGCGTCCTAAAGCGGACGCTTTTAAAACCATGGAAATATCTCATCTCTGTCTATCTTCCTGTAAAATTAGTCTTGGTTGGTGTTGTCATATGTTTCCTAGTTTGTTGCTGCATTGTCAATTTTTTCATTTGAAAGATTACTCTGTGACGTCTTGGTTACTCACCTGTGATTCTATCACATATGCCAAAGAAAACTTTTATACCTTCAGAATCATGTTGTGCTGAAGCAACGTTACTACACATAGTTACAACATAGCCCTTATGGTGAGCGCTTCTTCAGCTCCCACTTAGAGTGATATGACTGTAGCTGTTGACACATATCATTTGAACCCTGCTATGCATATAGTTGACCAATGCTTACTTGAATGCTAACATAACAGAGAGGCTCTGACTTTTCATAGTATTTCTGTTCCTGTGTACATATCTGCCTTGGGCTTTACTTTGCGGTATATTCCGGTCACTTCTAGAATCCAGCTTCTGTTTTGTCACGTGATAGAGTACTGAATTTCAGAATGCACGCCTCCAGAGGATAGATGATCCCCTTATTTATTTAGGACATTACAACTGGGCAGTCTAGGATCTCTCTCACGCTTCAACCTTGTAAGCCGTGTGATCTCTTTTGCCTGGGTCGTCCCTGGCCATCAGATCTCAGCTGCAGTGGTACACTCCCCGCTTACCGGGCCGTGTGTACCAAGGGCCGCTATTCCAGTTATAGAATTTCAGTATCGTGGTTAATTGGGCTGCTGCCGATTGACTGGGCCATTCACATGGTTAGTTGGTTACCCTAACATGACTGCTGTACTACGTGGTGGATGTTTTTATTACCTTCTTGGAGAGATATGAAAGTTTTTCTACCTTCCCATTAAGTTAATATACTCCCTCCGTACCAAATTAGTTGTCTCAACTTTGTCTAGATACGCATGTATCTATACACATTTTAGTTGACTGAGTTTTCTAATTGCACATCTTTATGCGATTGTGTGTAACAAATAGGAGATCTCCCTAAAATTATCTGTTACCCCATCAGGCTAACACAAAAGTAAAAGAAAAAGACAAAAACACAACGTACAACACTAAAAAGAACAGACAAGGCCTAATAGCCATAACAGAAAATACCACCATCAGCGATTCTTCTTGTTAGACAAAAGGAAAAACTATTAGCGATCATTGGTCGAGCACCTAGTTGTTTGTAGGCTAGCCGAGAACTTAGATACATGTGTATCTAGATAAAGTTGCGACAACTAATTTGGGATAGAGGGAGTATTAAAGTGCAACGCTTTGAACAAAAAAATTCAAGGTCTTGGAAATTTGATCTAAATCAGTGATGATACGGTAGTAACTAGCAAACCGCTACTCCCTCCGATTGGAAATAACTGTTGGTGATTTTGTACTAACTTAGTACAAAGTTTGTACTAAGTCGCTGACAATTACTCCCTCCGTTTGGAAATATAAGATGTTTTAGCTTTGTGAAGTGAATGTACCTAGACATCTTTTAGTGTATAGGTTCGCTCGAATCTATACAGTAAAAGATGTCTAGATACACTAGCTTCACAAAGCTAAAACATCTTATATTTCTAAACGGAGGGAGTATTTCCTATCAGAGGGAGTATAAAATTAAGTAGATGCACATGTGCTCTTTTCCTTTCGGTAAATCTTGCCATTGATGTTCTTATACTAGAGCTACCTATACTAGCTTAAGTTTGTTACTTGGACTGAATGCTGAGTGGTAGATAAGTAGGGACTGAGGTCTTTAAATAGATTTTAGTGAGTTTAATTGGTGAATAGTATTTGTGCTCACGGAAGAGTCACAGGAGGGGCAGCCGCAACACACACATTCAGGTTCTTGGACTTTTGGAGCTTTGATAAGTTGTGCTATTAACAATTTCAGTTCAATTTACCATATGCTAAGATGTAAAACTGCTTTCAAAGTTTTTTGGGCTTTTGGAGGTTGTGTTTTGATTTTGCATGCTTTGCGCTCTTGTTACCTTCTGGTTGCTCACACAAGCTTTCATGGGAAAAGAGCAATCTGCTCAACTTTTTATCACATCATCTTAATGTAGATTGACATATAAATCTAGGATAATTACAGACGTGAACTTGGTCCAGAAAATGGAGGATATTGACTCATATACTCTGCTTTAAACTAAATTTAGGAATTGGTGTAGTTGGTCGTTTGATGCTACAGTATCTTCATAACAGCAGCATGACTTAAGCTATACCGGTGCAAAATCTCACTCTGGGTAGTATAGAGCCTACAATAGTGTTTTATTTAGTGTTGCAATATCACCTATACTGGTATTTAATCTATACGCCTTTGCTTCCAACCCTGATAAGTTCCAATGCCAGGATCAGCAGCTGGAGCTTCTTAGTGACTGTGGCTAACCTGTGAATTTACTTGTTGGTTAACTTTTATGCCTCTTAGCTTCTGTTTTTTGTGGAATTGTGTGATTGCAGTTCAAGTCCACAGATCGAGTAAGTTCTGTTTATTAGCTATTCTTGAAAAGCACTCATCTGCTATTATAGCCACTTGCCAGGAAGCATGTAGTTCATGTGAGAACTGTTTTTATTTAGAATCATGTTAGATCTATTTGAACTTCTAATTGTGTGAACACGATGCCATGGTGTAAACAAGTTAAGATAGAGTTATTTGGATGTGGTTAAGCACGTGATGGTTTCTGGTAAGATAGTCACACGTGTAATTATGTAGCCCGTTGTGCTAATGCATGCCCGAAGAAAAGTGTGTAGCATTGCTTTTTCGTAAGTTGTAGATTCTTCTGGTTGAAAATGATTTTTATAGTGATCATATGTTTACAAAAGGAGATACACTTGCCTTTTTTTTCTCGAGAATGGCACTAGGAAATTAAATATTTTCTGAAATTAATGGTTTACGGATTCAGGAATAACAAGCGATCCGTATGTCTACTTTTGTGAACATTCACTGTTCAAATTAAGTTAACTATATGTACCAAAGCTGTTTGGTTTCAGTTAAAGAAAATCAATTAGCTTTATGTTGGATCCTAGCCATCCTTCGTCGTAACATGTTGCCAAGGCACTTATTCTACAAGACAATGGTGGCAGACAACTTTTTTTCTTGTTACCTTCGCCCTTTTCTAGGGGACTAGCTTGCACATCCTGTTACCGAGTGCTGTCAAAACTGTGTTGTGCAGTTTAACCAGGTACCTATAATATAGCAGCTCCTAGATGAGCTCACATTTTATCAACGCACCTTGAATCTAGCAGCTTATAGATGATCTATTCTGTGCCAGTTTATCCCACGACCGCTTTACTGGTTTTGACTGAAATACAAACATTGCAACTGATAGAGTTGAATCTACAAAGTTTTGCTCTGATATTGATCTCTTAGTTCTGTCCCATGCAGTGCATAAATCTGGTTGTTACCTTGATTTTACCCCATGCCTAATGTTTTCTATGCATCTTGCAGATCACTTCCAATCCTACTAAATGAAAACCATATGTTTTATAATCGCAGCTGTGGACGTATTAAGGGTAGCATCTGTGCTATTATTCCATCTGGGCTTACAAGCACATGGTTAAAGAAAGTCGGGATGACCTATTCGCAAAAATCAAATTCCTGCATTTGCCTATGCATGACACAAAACGAATGCCATTTATATTCTGAGAAATCCTCTTCCTTTATTCTGCTTCATTTGTTCAACTGAAGTGAAATGATTCAGCTGAGATTTAAATGCACATCATATCAATATCTTTTGGATATTCATGAGACAGCATTTGGTTCTAAATTCTCTTGATTATGCTGTGCAAGTGGAACTTCTCTAAAATTTTACCATTTAATGCATGCAGTTACATGCCTGAGTGTGAGTGGTAGCTCTTGGGCCACTTTATCCTTGACATTCGTCACCCATGGTGATTTTCATTGCATGGCAGCATCACTGCCTAATCGTAATCATCCAAGCTGAGTGCTATAAAATTTAAGGGTAGCATCTGTGCTTTATTCCATCTGGGCTTACATTTTGCAATCTTTTTAAGAGTACATATTCCACACGCTGGTCATATCAAAATTAGGGGTCAGGGTTGGCTTTGCTGAATTGACATTCCTTCTTATAAATATACACCTCAACCCACTGTACGGACACTCATTTTCTTGTCACGTCCTGCAATGTCAAAATGAAGGATGATTCTTTCTATTGGTTTAGTTAAGCAAACCAACAAAGCTTTAAGAAGCCGACGGAGCACTTGCTTTGATTCTGTTATTTATTTTAGCAGATTGATCTTTCCCTTTGGGAGCTTAAACCCCCTCAATATCTTGGCTAGTGCTAAGCCAATCTCTGTGTTGTTATGTAGAGGATCTCATGGTAGCCAACACATTGGAATATGGTGGATTTGTCAGATGAAGCATGAATGAAATGAAATAAACAAAAGGTGCGACTTGTTCCGTGTGGATAGACTGATCAAAAGTTCAGATCATTGACCTTTCTATTGCTGCTGCTTCCTTTACAAGTTTGGAGGCGAGACTTTCGTAATGTCTGCTGGTATTTCTTTTCATTCTCAAGTGGATAAAAAAATAAGAAGCCGTGGAACCAAGCATCTGCATTAGGATAAGTACACTAACTTAAGGATCTGAAAGCCACTTAATTAAAAGTGTGGTTTAGCTTAAGCATTGCAGGCCTATGGGACATGGAAATATCGTATATGTGGAACAGACCACATCAACCCTCGATTGCTAAAAAGGACTAGTCTCTCATGTTGGTGCATTATGTCAAAAATAAAATGCTAGGAGAAAAATGTGCATAGAAGCATCACAAAATCTTATAAGGTACTCCCTCCGATCGGAAATAAGTGTCGGTGATTTTGTACTAGCTTAGTATAAAGTTTGTACTAAGTTACCGACAGTTATTTCCGATCGGAGGGAGTAGTAAAAAAGAGAGGCACTAGCAATCTAGATAAGCTTTCTGGGACGTCTCGCTTTCACCTCGGTAATTTACCGCAGTAGCACGGCAGAAGAATCGTTCGCCAAAACAGACCATTTCGACCCCTCGCCTGCACTTCACTTGGTGATCTGCCTATATTCTCCTCTCTTGCTCTCTTTTCATTGAAAATACCTCTCTCAAAAAAAAAAAGCCCCCCGTGAAGATTTGACACATACTACACGCCCATTCTTCTCAAGAGATCCATCAAATCTACCGAATCTCTAAACAATTGAACTGTTGACCTTGGCTAGTACTGGAATACATATTCTTTATCCTACGCTGTACTGTTCCGTAATTCGCTGCAGTAGACTGGGCAGGCTCCCGCACATGAACAGGACTCTTTCTAGCTTCACCTTTGACCAAACTCGAGTAGAACAAGACTACACGCCCGCACGCACGCAATTGTTCAGAGAGAGTACTGAAATGGTTTAAGCAATTTGTGGCCAGCGAGTCTGAATGCATCTTCTCTCACTCGTCGACGCGCCACGCACAATTGCTCGTCAGCTCAAATAGTTAATGTATATGCTTGAAGGCCTACTTAGGCAAAGGATTAAGCACTACTAGCTAGTATCTAGCTCACAACTTGGTCACAAATCATCTCGCAACAAGTGTCTTCGCTACATACCTAGCCAGAGGTCGACATCTCAAGGAGGCCAAGACCAAGACAGAGGAGCTCTTCTCAAGAACAAGCACTTTTTTCCTCATGGAGGGAAGAATCTTTCTAGTATTTGGTGCATGACAAGGCACCGATGTCGACCTCCGAATCGAAAGAATCGGAACACGGAGACATTCCCAAACCAACCCGTTTCCATGCACCCCCGGAAAATTCCATATTTATTCAGCGCAAGTGGCGTTTTCACAAATGGATCGATCGGTGGTGCATCATATCTGATATCTGGTCTGGTGGTGCTTTGGTTAGGAAAATGGCCATATGCGTAAACTAGGATTTGTTTGTGATATGTGAAAGAGTATTATGGAGTGAGCGAGAATATTCTAGTTGACAAATCAACTCCCCTGTCTCTCTCCCTCTGCTTTCAACAACAGAAGAGATATATAGGAAGAAGGGAGATGGAGGTGTAGAACAACTTCTCAATCTCAAGACTCTACTTTTTATATAAAAAGCTTGTGTGCCTTTCTCTCTATTATTCTTTTTGGAAACGTTTTATCTCTCTCTATTCAATGCCCCTTTAGGTTGAGAAGAGTACTTGCCGTCTCAGAGGCGAGAGCCAGAGTTCAACCAATGGGAGACGAAAGGTGGTTACAAGGAGTGGAGCAGGAGACAGAAACCCTGACAGCAAAGGCCTACCACATCCATCTCTCCTATACCCCTCCTCCTTCATCACACCTCTCTCCTCTAGCCCGTTGAGGGGGAAAAGATAGACAGGGTCGTAGGACGTGCTGAAGAGGACAAGATCTTCTTTGCAGTACAGTGGATGAAACTCCAAGGCGGATTCAATTTGCCAGTGCGCACGAACCGAGAAGCGCCGCAGCAGAGCAGAGGAGCGCCGATCCCATCATTCATCCCCCCTCTGCCTCCCCTCGCATGCTTGCTCCAGGATGGTATGTACACATGTTCTCTCCGTCCCTATTTCTCTCTCTGGTCCTCTCTTTCGTTTCTCTCCTACTTCCTCTATCCTGCAAGCTTGCATGTACCACTCACTCCCCTCTGCTCTCTCGTTGCCAGCAGCTGCAGCAGCAGAGCTGGTGATCATGGTGCACGGTGAGGAGGAGAGTTCTTGGAGCAGGATGGCCAGCGTCCATGACCATGAGATACAGCATCTCGGCCAAGCAACGCTCGCATACCATGGAGGACTCCACCAAGCCCACCATCATGCCTCCGCCGCGCCGCCCGCCAGCTTCCTGTACTGCTGCTGCTCGATCTCTGCTCATTTTCCTTGCAAATTTTCGTTTCTCCTTTCGAGCTAGCTAAGCTATCGTCTTGGTCTCTAGCTCAGCTCGTCATGCAACAGGAGCTAAGCTAGCTAGCAAGATCAGACCGACTTTTCCTGCAACTAGTTTTCAAATCCTTGAGTGGGCTACTTGTTTAATTTTTTCCCTCTCTTCTCGTGTGGCTCCTTTTATCCATCTTTTTAACAAACTTATTCCACGCACACATATATGCTTATGCTCCTCCCATTGGATTACATCTCTAACGCACGCACCGATTAATTTCTTAATGCCTAAGGCCTGAATGAATCCTCCTACGAGTGATTTGGGCACCGAGGCTCCATCTTTTCCTCATCCTTATCTGTCCAGCTCGATCGATCTTAACCGTCTCTTGCTTTTAGCAGCCTACGCCTTTCCATTCTCGAAAAGCCATTTATCCCTGTTCGATTGATTTCCTATAGCTACAGCATAACAAGCTAGCTACCACTGGTGATGACGAGCTAGCTCTGTGCGCTACTGATTGGGCAGGGACTTCCAACCCGCCGCCGCGGCCGCCGCCTACTTCGGGGAGCTGGAGGAGGCCCTCATCAATGGCGCCACCGCCGGCGGCATCGGCGTCGATCACCATCACCAACCCGGCATGATCACGGGCGACGTGCAGACGACAAAGTGTAAGCTTCTTCTTCTTCCTCCGAACCTTAGCCATACACCGAAATGGACTGTTTCCTGTTGCTCGCCACGCATGGCGGAGGGTGAGACATGCCTCGCCTTTTGCATTCCCACACAGTGGACAGTGCAAGTGCCCACTGCGCACTCGCCACATGCAGCTGTGTCAAAGCAGCATAAATGGTGAGGCAAAGACATCAAGCGATGTCGTGCTCCTCGACTCGGTTGACCTCCCTTGCCCTACAATAGCAACAGTGTAGCAGCAGCAGCTTCTTCTCGAGCTTGTTTCTCTCTCTCTCTCTCTCTCTCTCTCAGTTTACCATGTTCCTCTACAGCTTCTTCTCGAGCTTCTTTCTCTCTCTCTCTCTCTCCGCCATGCTCATCTACAGCTTGTTCTTGGAGAATGAGAGAGAGGATGAACAGGAAAACGGGGACACGAAATCGATGCTAATTGAGTTCTCTTTGTATGCATGCAGCGGCAGCGGCAGGCTACCTCGCGGGGAGGCCCCCCACGCTGGAGATCTTCCCTTCGTGGCCAATGCGACACCAACAGCAACAGCAGCTGCACAGTGTAAGGACCCGCTTCCCATGATCATTCACTCCATTTACTCTGCTCGTCGCTGAACCCGAGGAAAAAGCCGGTCTTGTTCCTCCGTCCGTCCGTACCGCCACGAGTTAAGAAACCTGCAAGAGTGGGGCGAAAACGTGTTCCCTCATCGTCTCAGAGCTCACATTGAATTGATTGGAGTTTTTCGTTGTGTGGCGACCACTGATCGCTGTAGCCTGCGTTTATGGCTGAACAGGGGAATTCGCAGTCAGTCGGGAGCACCACTGACTCGAGCTCAGCTCGGAACACAATGGCGCAGATGGAGCTGGTGTCCCACTCCCCGGCCAGCAGCATCAGGCCCTCGCCGCCCTCCTCCTCCGAGCAGCAGCAGCAGCAGCGGCAGCGGCAGGAGGTCATGATGGTGACCACTGATGATTACAGCTACAAGCCAGGCGGCCTCGCTGCCGCTGCCGGCCCTCCTCCGCCACCACCTGCCGCCGCTGCCGCGCAAAGCTTTCAGCAGCTGCAGCTGCACGGAGGAGACCATGACAAGGTACCGCTCCTCCCCTCCCCTTTCTTGACCTTTTCCTATCATCTCGCACGTACTGCAGTACCAGCTACTGCTAGCTCGCTTAGCTTAGCTACTCGTGCTAGTAGTACCCGCCCCGTCCCAAAGAGTTTATTAGCACAGGACACATCAGTCATTCACCTGTCCTTCTTACTCCTCACCAGAATAATGTTGTCAAATCGCCATCGCCAGAGAAGAAAAAACTTGGCCTCTTGATGATGAAACTGTTTAAAGGAATTTGTTCGGACGTGGTGGTAGCATTGCTCTGTCGTGTCACCGTCTCTGGACCGGTTGCACGGCCAATTATCAGTACGTTTGTTCGTGTAGCCACACGGACCAGCACAAGCATAGCTAGCTACATCTGGCTAGATTATGTCTCTATGATGATAGCGTCTTAAGGTACCAGCGGTACTAGTTAGTGAACACAAGGCATGTGCCCTTTTGCATAGGGGAGAAAAGGCCATGCTTGTTGGGGAGGAAATATGTAGGCACCTGCTGTCTCTATGCTTGATTGGACTAATGACGTCTGGTCAATGTTGTACCTGGTTTAGAGGACACTCTCACACCATGCAAATGATGGATGAGACGGGTCACCTAAAATTGCCTTCTGTCGCTCCCATGGTCGGTGGATAGACATAAAAGCAGGATCATACCATGATAACCCCCCATCTTATCTGTATCTCCCCTGCGCCTTTGCAAAGCGGCAGCGATGGTTACGGAGCTGTGATGGCAAGCAGTCTCCGAGCCATCGGTGTCACCAGGGACAGCTACAGCCAAAAAGGTTATGGAGGATAGATACAGGATGGTCTCTGTACTGGCTCCTGAGGTTTGCTGGATCAAAACAACGGACAGCAACTTTGGCTCCAATGCACTATCTTGTTCCCTGTAGCTCCAGCTGCCGCTTTCTTTGATGTTGAGATGTGGCACTGTGCTGTATAGGACACGAAGGAACGATGCTACTATACAACACCACCTTGCTCTAATTCCTTTTACCTTTTATATGTACAGAGGAAACATGGATCCACAAGAAAAGATGGCAAGTTGGTAGATTCCAAGGTGGGATAGCTACTGTTTATCCAACACACTCATTGTTTGCTTGCTTGCTGCCTCCTGGAACTGTATCATCACATCTTACATGGTTAAACTGCTCTTATTTCCCAGACCGAAAGGCGATTAGCGCAGAATAGGGAGGCTGCTAAGAAGAGCAGGCTGAGGAAAAAGGTGCCAAAAAGAATATAAACTTGGCAATGAGCAGCTCACCTGCTGATTCTCGAAAATAAACTTTACTCTGATTACATCAATCACTTCTTGTAAGACTGCCTTTGAGTGTACTTTTTTTCACAGGCTTATGTGCAGAACCTAGAAACTAGCAGGGTCAGGCTCCAGCAGATGGAGCAAGAGCTCCAGAGAGCACGGTCTCAGGTTGCTCCAGTTCCATTTCTCTTGTCCATTTCATTGCCCTAGATAATTATTTCTTCTCATTTATTTTCTGCAAAAAATGATTGTTCCAGGGGATGTTTCTCGGGGGGTGCAGCGCAGCCGGTGACATGAGCCCTGGTAATCAGCGCCGCCCGTTCAACTTTCTGTTACTCTTATTACTGCAAAAGCCTAAAACATCCTCTTTTTTACCTTTACCTTTTAACCTTAGTAACTTCTTGCTCCATCGTAAACCCTGTTCCATGCAGGGGCGGCCATGTTCGACATGGAGTACGCGCGGTGGCTGGACGACGACGGCAAGCGGCTGACGGAGCTCCGCGGCGGGCTGCAGGCGCACCTGCAAGACAGCAACCTGGGGCTCATCGTGGAGGAGTGCATGCAGCACTACGACGAGCTGTTCCAGCTCAAGGCGGAGCTCGCGCGCTCCGACGTCTTCCACCTCCTCACCGGCGCCTGGACCACCCCGGCCGAGCGCTGCTTCTTCTGGATGGGCGGATTCCGGCCATCCGAGCTCCTCAAGGTTAACCAATCCCTTCTCACCATGCATGAACGGCATTGAAGAACGATCCGTGCACGTACGGCTGTTGAGGCAGCGTCCCGTACTGAGGCTAGCAGCTGACTTGTTATCGTGGGCAGATCCTTAGCCAGCAGTTGGATCCACTGACGGAGCAGCAGATGGTGGGGATCTACAGTCTGCAGCAGTCGTCGGAGCAGGCGGAGGAGGCGCTCGCGCAGGGGCTGCAGCAGCTGCACCAGTCGCTGGCCGACACGGTGGCCGCCGGTACGCTCAACGACGGTACCGCCGCCCCCAACTACATGGGACTCATGGCCATCGCGCTGGAGAAGCTCGCAAGCCTCGAAAGCTTCTACCAGCAGGTCAGCATACAATCACTCCTCATCTTGCACTGCATCATCATCAACTGCCTGAAACTTGCTGCTCTCGGCGACGGCGACCGCTCCAGCCCCGACGCTCAGCGCCACCACTGCGCTGGCCGGTGTCGCCTCAAGCCTGCTGCCGCCGTCCTCGTCCTCGATGCCATCTGGGCATTTGTCTGCGCCGGTCGGGGCTTCCCCCAGTCGTGGGGGCAAACCTGCTCGTCCCCGCCCTCGGACTCCCGTAGCCCCGTCCGCTGGTCTGCCTGCAGGCAGCGTGCTTGAGGATGCTGTGCCCAGGAACACTTCGCCTCCAACGCCTGTCGTTGTCCTTGCTGCGGCCGCCCTCGCTCGCCGCAGGTCAGACCCAGCTTTGGGCGGGCAGATGCATCATGCTCCTCGCTTCCGCTTCCGCAAGTCAGGGATGCAGCCTCACTTTCAGAAGTCTTGGGGCTCCAAGTCTGGGATGGTGCATCCTGCAAAATCTTGCCCTCAAGACGAACATCTGCGCGACGCTGCTGTGATCGTCGAGGGACTTGGGTCCCTCTCGCTGCTACAGGATGTCTCGTGAGGCCTTGTCTCCGAGGTGCCCCATTGTGCTGATGTGGAGCTGCCGGTTTCGAGTCAGCTTTGGGTTGCTTCGTTGAGCTCCGATGAGGATGACGACGACGAGGTGTTGGCTCTGCCGAAGATGTTGTTTCTGGCTCGGTCCTTGGCGTCGTTGATGTGCGCCATGAGGAGATGCTGCTTGTTGAGCCTCGTGATGGTCCCTTTGTTGCTGATGCCGCTCTAGGAGATGAAGAAGGCTGGGTGCAGGTGGGTCGAGGCGGCAGCCACGACCGTGGGCCGTCGTCTTTGCATCAGAAGGAAGGTCTCGAGCGTAGTCTCGCTTTCAAGCGTTGGGCTCGAGGAAGGTGTTTTCGGTGCCTCGACCGTGGCCACCAGGTCAGGTCGTGCCGTGGGCCCTACAGATGCATCCGTTGCCAGTGTCCTGGTCATCGGGAGCGTTTCTGCCGTGCGAGCTTTCCTGCAGCTCGTTCTCGCTCTCCGGATACTCGTGCTTGTCCGCCAGATGCTCGTTCTCCTTGTCAGCAGAGCCGCTCTCTGTCAGCTCAGCCTCGTCGTCCCTCGTCGCCTGCAGCAGTGACGCCAAGACCCTCTCCTAGGTGCTGCGAGGAGTCCAATGTCAATGGCAGATTGGACTCTCTCTTTCAGTCCCAGGTTGCCTTGATGCGCATGGAGCTCCTTCAGCTGGTTGACGTGCGTGTCGAGGAGGCGTCTCGCCCCCTTCATGAAGAGGTGGCAGCTCTCAAGCTGTTGTTGGCCCATGTTGGCGAGTCTTCGGAGCTGACGGGTGGCATGGGTCTCGACCCCATGCAGGCTTCGCTTCCGCTTGACTCCACTGAGCAGAACTCGTCTATGGTTGAGGAGTCTGTGGTTGAGGGAGAACATGGAGAACATCTTTACGGTTGTATCTCTCCTCGTGGCAGTCCCTACCAGTCACCGCAGCTTCATGTGGCAGTTGCCTATGAGGGGGAGGGCATGGATGGGATCTTGGACCCGGTGTTGCACATCACACCAGAGTTTCACGAGTTGTCTAAGGCATCTTTGGAGGTTCTTCCATTGGAGTTGGGCTCTTCTGAGGCCTTAGCGACCTTGCCACCGCAGTCTCGCACCACTTTGGTGAGTGGAGCGATCGTGGAGCATAGCCCTGATGCTCTTTTTGCTAAAGAGCTTTGCGGCTTGCTCGCCAGTTTGGAGGCGGTTAGCCCTGGGTATGGCAAGGATATTGACTGCGTCTTAGCGGGGCAGGCTTCGGAGGACTTAATCATGAAGGTGGAGAACTCTCTGAAAAAGGTAATTATCAGGGGCAAAAGAAGGAAGAGGGGCGTAGGAAGGAAAGCTTTGGCGGCTGCTTGACTGCTCCGTGGGTCGTGTGGTTTGTGGTTCTTCTTTGCGTCGTGGTGCCCTTTGTGTTGTTTCGTGGTTGTAGGTTGCGGGTGCTTGTTGATTTGGAGGTGGCGTGTTTTTGTTGTTGTTCTGTTGTGGTTTGTTGTAATGGTTTTTGCCTAGTTTTCCGTTAATTAACTGGGTAATCTTCTTCTTAATTAATAGATTGGGGCAAAGCTTTTGCCCCCATTTCTTTCAAAAAAAAAACAGAGTAATAAACCGAAAAATACATAACAAAAAAACTGAACTAGAATTTAAACTAGAGTGTAGTCCAGTGGTCCTCCTCTGTCAGAAACGCTAGCTGCTGGCTCTACGGAGCCCTGACCTACTTTCTCCATGACAGGCCAACTTTCTTGTCAGAAACCTAGCAGATTAAACTTGTGGATAAGCATCATTAACACTTTTCAGCATGCATAATCAGCTTGTCACTATAAAACTAGAACGAGCTAATGCTTCTGGTACGGCCACTTATTTGATGTTTTCTAGAGGAGTCGGTGTGGGCCAAAGTTTATTCCTGATCACACATGTGTACGTGCACCTGCATATCTAGTACTACTATATACATGTAGACACATGTCCCTTTCTACATAAAGTCAATAGACGAATACATACGGTTGCTACTGTGCATAAACTATGTTCTTTGTGCCTCTACCCCTTTGTTGTGCCGGCCACATCTCTTCTCTTGTTTTTATTCTCTCTTCTGCTTGCTGGTACCACAACTGAGGCCCACAAGCATAGCAAGAAAAATCATTTGATGTCTCATTTATGATGTTCCATGCCTTGCAAAAGTTGCTAGGGTTCCAATCCATGAATAGTGTCCTTCCGGAATAAAACACCAATTGTGGTGAGGAAAAAGACACAGCCACCTAAACTTCAGCTCCATGGACAGGATACTGTGTGATGTTCCATCACAAAGTGTAGAAAAAACAATGGTCTTGACTTCTTATGGGTTATCTTCTCTCTCAAGACCTCAAGGGATAAAAGAAGATTGAGACCCCCATTTTGTTTTTTCTACCTTTCCAACCCCTGATTCCCTTTGAGATATGTTGATCGTGGTTTGTAGATGTAGATATATGAAAGGTATGCAGCTAACAAATAATTCTAGGATGATTGGAGCAATCTGCTGCATAAAGGTCTTCTATGAGAAGATGGTGAATGTATATAGATAAACAGAATACCAGACCAATAGTCACTTTTTAGTGGTACTACTGCAAGACAGAAAAATGACACAAAATAAACATGACCACATAAGATACTTCTTATTTTCAAAAAGGGTGATTGTTTCTGATAGTAAACCTAGATATCTTTTTTTCTCTCTTGGTTTTCATTCTCTTCAAGTGTGCTAAGACAGAAAAAACAAATGACAAGAATAAGACAAAGTTTGCTGAATATAGAGTCCAGATGTCAAAATCATTTTTCATCATTTACACCATGAAAAGCCTTAAGCTATCAGAAAAGAACGTCACATTAGAATAAGCCCTTGCAAGAAGCTCTGAACCAGCGTCCAAAGTAGAATATAGCAGTGAAAGCAACATAGCATTAGAATATGCACTTGCATGACCTTGAAAATGCCCTCATTAAGTGTATATAATGTCAGCATTATAACAAATTCCTAGCCAAGCAAAGATACAGAAATGTATAATAACACATCTCATTGTCTTGGGTGACTTACTTGCAAATGTGCAGGCTGACAATCTAAGGCAGCAAACGTTGCACCAGATGCGCCGGATTCTAACAACTCGACAGGCGGCTCGATGTTTCCTCTCCATTGGGGAGTATTACCGCAGGCTCCGAGCTCTCAGCAGTCTATGGGCTTCCCGTCCTCGCGAGTAAGATTCCAAAATGCTCGGCTGCAAAAATTGTGCACTATATTCTTATCTTTGTTCTAAGTTCCAGAAGAAAAATACATATGCTGAACCCCTTCAGTGAGTCACTTCGTAGTTATTCATTAGAGACATTTGATACACGTGTCATAAAAAGGATATTTTTTCTTTTAAGAGTTACAGTTGTGAATCTAGAAACAAGGATAAATGAAATGAACAAGGCTGACAATGAATTGCACCTTCTATTTCTCTTTGCAACAGGAACTTCATTGGGACCGAGAGTCTTAGTCCCACAGGAACCGAGCTGCAAGGTATGCACCACCAGCTGCAACAGAATCAGTTCTCAGGATTTTGAGGCATCTCCTGGAAGGTGTAAACTTAGGCGTCGGTGATCTTAGAAAGAGAGGAGGAGGGAAAGAGGGATTGTAATGTTCTATCATTGATTAAAGTATTTGAGAAAGCAGCATCACTAGGGGGAAAAGCAGGAAATTGTTGGGGTGCAAGGTTGAGTGCCTCTCACCTGTTCCAATGGCTCTTCAACTGATTGAAGAGTTAGCGCAGCAATTTTTGGCGCGGAGCAGAGCAAAGCAAAAGCAGGAGATACATGGCTGCTCAAGAAACCGAGCAGACAAATTCCACTTACAGAGACAGAGAAAAAATTCAAATAATCTTGCTAAACAACCCTGCATTTTAAATACTAGGTTTTCAAAGTTTATGTTGACAAAACGAGACCTTTAGAGATAACACAACAAAACATTGCTGAAGGATGAATTTTGGATACTCTAATCATTAAAAAAGGATCACACCAGCTAATCAACAAAAAGTTAAGGACAACAGCTGCAGGTTACTGATTAATACTGATAGCACAGATGGAAACGAGAGATGACTGCCATTTACACGGAAAAACATAAATATCTAAAACAGCCAATGAAATAATTTGTAATTTTTTTAACAAAAGTGCGGGGCAAGATCAGCAGTAATGTAAAATAATCAGCGGGTAACTGCAAAAGGAAGCCATGAAAGAACAGTAACATGAAGAGCAATGTTAGCCAATACATGTCGAACACCATAAGGAATCTTACATTAACCTAAACAACAAATCAAAAGAAGCAAGTTCAGATATAAGATTGACAAACAGAATCAGCTCTGTGGTTGTGGACGCTCCATTGCTACCAGATCTCAAAGGACTAAAGAACTCAAAATCAGCTCTGTGGTTGTGGACGCTCCATTGCTACCAGATCTCAAAGGACTAAAGAACTCAAAATCAGCTCTGTCGTAGCATCCAATCATGCAGCTCAGAATGATCTCTTAACTTGAAAGCTGCTCATTAACAATGATAGAGAGATGGTAAAAAAGGGTGAAAAAACAGGTGAACATACAGAAGTATCAAAATAAGTACATTTCAGGATAACCTCAATCAACATAGGCAAATCAGGAGACTTCAAAACAAGAAAAATTTGGAGATTGAAATAATGTATGAAATGTATACAAGGCGCGCTGGCACAGCTCAAGAAAGGTTGAATAGCTGAGCATTTACTTTTGAGCCAAAAAAGGAGTACCTAGCAGAGATATTGAATGCAAATGCAACGTACTGAAAACGAGAAAGATACTACACTCCGTTATAAATGTGAATCTAGCAGAGACCCCTATTTTCAGAAAGAAAATTCCACAAAACCATTTGCCTGGCAAGCATTCAATGACATGAAGGATCAATGAACAGTACACACAAAAGGATCTGCATTGCAAGCCACAATAATAGAATACCCATTGCATCCATACAACATACTCGGTAACAGTTAATGTGGACAATGAAATGCCTTCGAATTTTACTAGGACAACAGTAGATAGTACCAAAGCATGAAGTCATTCTCAATTATCACAATCACTGAACAAGTTCATTTCCTGCGAGTTCAATGCTTTCTTCGGGTGTAACCCGAAAGAATCACAGAACTCACATCGGATTCCCCACTTCTTGAGGGAGAAAGCAAGTGTTTTGACCATTCCTCTAAGCTTTTGCGATGAAGAGTGTTCATGCTAATAGAAGGTCGCTTCTCACGAATCATTTGCTCAGCTGCTTTCCAATCGTCAGCTAATCCCAGTGCCACAAGAAGTGCACACATCACGCACACGCTTCTGCCATGGCCTGTTAACAATTCAGCAAACCACTTACATGATTGTACCAGAAAAGGAAAACTTGCTCCCTGTAATGGTTACATTGTAGAAATTTGGGATATCCAATAAAAATATTAAGGTAGGAGCTAACTCAAACTTGAGGCACAGCTGCAAGCAGTCTATGACTATTTGGGCTGACCTAGGCTTATTCAAATAGAGAAGTTGTAAGTAACAAACTCAATACACGGAATGTTGTATGCATAATCTAGGATTATTCAAATGGACATGTGGTTAAAGTTATAAGCTCAATTCACAAAATGCTGTATGCATAAGCTAATATTACAAATTATTGTAAACTTATAACCAAGCTCCAAGCTTAAACTAAATGGGCACGTAGCTCCTTCTTAAGCTTAATTATCTAGTCCTAAGACTAAACCAGGTCAAACATGCTCTTGAGATAATGTATGACATTACAATTACATTTGTAATATTCATCATGTATGCACAAACCTTGTAATAATGGGTATACCATGACCACTATAAGACGGCAATTTACTGAATATTGTTATATATTGCAGCATAGAAAGGTAACAGAACCACACCATAGAAATGAATATCAGCACCACTTACAATACAACTCAACAGTTTATCCACCTTAAGGCAGTAGATGTGTTTATCAACAATATATCTAATATAAGTAAGCTGCAGAAATGAATCAAGGAGGTTACACACAATCACTATTATTTTGAAACACATTACATAACACAAGGCTGTTCCTAACCTAGAAGTAATAACAAAATCAAAGATAGCAAACTTACCATAGGCACAGTGAACATACACAGGTTTGTTCTGCGACCGCTTCCTCACGGCCCATCGCACAGCTGACTCGATCTGTGATGGTTGAGGCGCCCTTGTATCCCATGTAGCGACACACAAATACGAAGTCTCAGATATAGTTGAGCTCCTCGGCAGCTCGCACGTGCAATCAATGACTGCAGGTTCACCAGGCGGCAGGCGTTCGACTGAAGAAGGCCAGCCTCCGACAAACACTCCGTCTGCTATCTCGGTGTAGAGGGGCTCGTTTTTCACAAATCTCCGGAACAGCACAAAGAGATGGATGAAAAGAAGAAACGGCGAGAACATGATCCACGACCACAGGGGAAAGCTTCCATTTGACGCCTTGCCGAGGAGCAACGGGAGGTCAACCGATGGATGGGAAGCAATTGAAATAAGCAGCGCAATCATGCAGGCGTATATGAGGGGCAAACAGAGCAATTTCATGCCCAGTTCATGAACGAAATACGCCGCAGAGAGCAAGACTAGAGCCTTCAGTCCGATCAACCGGGATATCCCCCAACCCATCTTCACAAGCCTTCAAATGAATCCTGACATCAGGGAGGAGGTATGTAGTAAGTACAAGTTCAGCAAAAGCTTGAATAGGCAGGAATCATATAGCTGGTTCCAGCTAAGAGAAAGCTACGCCTCTACAGGAAACTCTTGCTCAGCAGAATCGATGATATCAGACAAATCAATTATCATGAGCTGCTGCATACAAAAAAGATACTGCACTAGCAACTAGCAAATCGAGACTACATTGTATTATCACACCTACACCGAGCAGGGAGCAGCGTGCGTCTAGAATAAACGCGCTAGGTGCAATGTTTCGCGCGATCTACCTGCGTACCAGCTAGATATGCTACTTCTCCCCGGGGCATCAGGAGACCTCCATTCGATCCCCCACGAATAACAACGACCTACGCGGTAATCCTATGTAGCGATCTAGACAGGGAGCAGTATACCTCCGAGGGGGAAAGGCCGGAGAACGGGAGGGAGCGTCCAGTCTCCGATCCGAGCCGCAGCGCGCGTAGGTGTGACGACGGCGGACGGGGGCGCCGGTGCTTCTCGCCTCTGCCGACCGGAAGGATGGCGGAGGACCTGGGTGGTTTGGGTTTGGGGATTTTCCGACGAAGGACAAGGAGCGTCGAGAAAGCAAACTGCAGAGCCCTCTGCGAACGGGGGCCCGCCCGGGTCGGATTGGAAACTGGACAAGTAAACAGATAATTTGGGCCGAACTCCATCTTGGGCCGCACTTGGGTCCACCTAGCCCAATTTCGTAGTGTCGCCATTCGCCACGATTTTCAGAGAAAATCTACGGCGAATCCTATTCGCCGCTTATTGCGGCCCCGATCCAGGGCGCCGCACAGAGAGAGCGCCCTCACCCGCAGTATGGACCGAGGCCCAGTAACCTCTTTTCTTTTTTGTTTTTCGGTTTCCTTTTAGTTTTTTGCTTTCTTATTTTGTTTTCCTTATTTCTTATTTATTTTCTTTTTTTCTTTTCTGTTATAATTTTTGGAACGTTTAAATTTTAATATGTTCATATTTTGGAATTTGTTTAAATTCGAAAATTTCAAATTTGAAATTCGTTCCAATTTGTAATTTGTTCCATTTTTTTGAAATTGTTTCATTTTGAAAGTTGTTCCATTTTCGAATTTTTTTCCAATTTCGAAATTTGTTCCAATTTGTAATTTGTTCCATTTTTCGAAATTTGTTCCAATGTTTCAAATTTGTTCCAATTTTTGAAATTTGTTCCAATTTTGAAATTTGTTCCTTTTTCGAAATTTGTTCCAATTCGTAATTTGTTCCATTTTCGAAATTTGTTCCAACTTCAAAATTTGTTCCAATTTCGAAATTTGTTCCAATTCGTAATTTTTCCATTTTTAAAATTTGTTCCAATTTTCGAAATTTGTTCCATTTTTGAATTTTGTTCAAATTTGTAATTTGTTCTTTGAAATTTTGTTCAAATTTAATTTTTTTTCAAGTTCAAAATATGTCAAATTCTAAATTTGTTTCAACTTAAAATTTATTCTAATGCTGTTTTTATAAATCTCTTTTCTAAACGAAATAATAAAAAATAGAAAATAAAAAAAACTAAAGAAGTAGCCTTACCTGGACCGGCCCAACCCGAAGACTACATGGGCGGACCCGAAGAATCTCTCCGCTTAAAGCGGGGAATAGGCGCTCCCAAAATCTACTGCTCCCTCCCTCCAGTCGAAAATAAATACTCCATCCGATCGAGAATAACTGTCAATAAATTAATATAAATTTTATATTAAATTAGTATAAAATCATCGATACTTATTTCCAATCGAAGGAAATACCGATAATTTTATACTAACTTAGTATAAAGTTTGTACTAAGGATCCGTTCGAAAACCCTCCGCTCCCCAAACGTGCTCCCAGAACGGAATGATCTGTGCCTTATTTTTCAGGAGTTGTTGAAACTGAGCTCCTCAACTCCAAGGATTTGCGAAGTGGGCGGGTTTCGAACACTCTATAAGTCACCGACATTTATTTCCAATCGGAGGGAGCACCACGAAGCGACATGAACACTCTGCATTGTGAATCGACATTATATATGCAGAACCTGTGCGTCCTCTCCACTTCTTCAGAAAGAGATCAAATGGAAAATATCCGAACGAAAGGCTTGAGCAATAGTCATGGCATCGGATCATGTTAAACATATCTCCACATTTCTATCACATATATATATCTATTGTTCCATTGCCTCTGTTCTTTCTTACAAACCCGTCATCACCACCTATAAATAGTACTGTAAGTAACAGCAACAGCGACATAAGTTCACCTGCTCGCCCTTATAAACACCGGCATGTGGGCCTTCGCAGGTTTTGAGTTACTCCTACTGCCGCTCAAAAAGAAGACGTCACCACAATTACGGCTACATTACTAGCTATGTCGGGAAACAAGGGAAAGATATAACGGCAGAATGCAGGTCCTCCTCCTGCCAGTACTATGGCACGTCTACATTTCACCAGCTGCAGCTGCCGGAGCGGCGCGGTCGGGCGCCGGCCTTCTTGGCTCTCGCGTTCTCCATGGACTGCTCCATCATCTTCTCCAGCAGCTGCGAAAATACGAGAACACACGAGGGGTTTCCATCAGCACAAACAGAAACAAATTAACTCTTTTAAGACTTCAGCATTGCGGCAAGCGATTGGCAAATGATGGATGGAGTACCATCTGTTTCTTGGCCAGCAGAATCGTCCTCTGCAACAAAACATCATAGAAACAGATTAGGAAATTGTAACGGAAACAAACTAAATTTCCCTTGTTTCTCGGACAGTAACCGATCAGTACCTCCTCGGCCTTCAGACGAGCGTTCTCCTCCTTGAGGTGGTTCAGTTCAGCTTCAAGCTCCACGGTGTAAGCCTGCAGCATCAGCATAACAGAGTGCGTGTCACCAGCTCGATCAACACCATGTCAGAATTAACATTGCACAAACAACGAGAGCAATTTACCAACAACACAACAGATACCTGCTTTCTGGCACGGGAACGCGCAGCCGACTCGCGGTTCTTGATCATGCGGCGGTGGCGACGCTCCACGCTCTTCTCGCCGGGCCTGTCCTCCGGTGCGCAGCGCTTCCGGGCGCCGTTCTCCATCATCATCGCCCCGCTGCCCATGCCGTTCATCATGTCAGCCTGCGACATGGTGCTCCTCCCGTCAGACGACCCGGGGCTCACGATGCCCACCCCGCCCTGAGACGGAGGCGGCGGCGGCACCACGGCCATCCCGGTGTACTCGTTCGGGACGAAGCCCATGCCGTCACCCATCCCCGGGTACATGGCGTTAACCGGCGCCACCTGGTACATCATCGGACCAGGCTGCTGCATGGGATTCATCGGCCCGTGGACCATGCCGACCGGCATAGGTGGCGCCTGGCCACCGCCGAGGGAGCCTCGGACCACGCCAGCCTTGACAAGGAACTGCTCCAGCGTCATCTCGCCCAGCGTCGTCTGCCGGTCATTGGCCGAGATCAGACCGCCGTTCCCCGGCGGTGGCTGGACAGGAGGCTGCGGCAAGGCTTGCGGGGCCTGAGCTTGGGCGGCGTGGGCCGGTGCCTCCCTGTTGATCTCGGCCCACACCTCCTCCACCGTCTTCCGGCACAGCGGCTGCGGCAAGGCGAACGACCCCTGCCGGCATAGGCCGCTTCCTCCGGTATCTTCTGCGCCTCCGATTCCACCGGCACCCGCCACGGTGGCCACCTCCATCTCCGGTGCCGCGAAGGCGCCCGTCGCCGCCTGGAACTCCTCGGCATTCCATATGTTGTTCATGAACTCGTCCATGTTCATGGACCCAAAGTTGCGCCCTGGCTCGCACACCGAGCTCTGCAGCTCGTCCAGCGTCAGCGTGAGGATGGACGATTGCCGCGCCAGCGGCGCAGTCTGCTCCTCGCCGTCGCCGCCTTCAAAGCCATCGCTGCTCTGGTCACGCTGGTGCGAGGTGACCTCTTCGTCGGAGACCTTCACGCCGTTCTTGCTCATCTCCGACGCCATCGTATCTCGCCGTTGAGATCTCGCTCAGTATGCAATGTACTTACTCTTTCTTGTTTGAGGTGTGTGCTTCAGTCCTGCGCATCACCCCCTTTATATAGCCTGCCATGTCCAGGAAAATTAATAAGTAATTAAAACAGGGTAAGATTGTTGATTAATATCTGCATCGGAGCAATTAAACTCAGGTGGGTGGTGTTTGTCGCACGTGGTTGATTAAAAGGTATGCAATTGATGTGCTTAGCTCGGGTTTTCATGGCCGGTTACATGTAGATGGGTGGATGGTGGACGTTGCAAAATTTGGAAGTTTGCTTTGTGCCATATTTTCTTGCCAATTTCATGGATCTTCTATACTCCCTTTTTGTGCTCCTAATCGTTTGGTGTATATATGCATAGAAAAATGATGCAAAATCAATACTCATCTTTGAAATGCTTGTTAACCGCACCAGTAAAGCGACATCACACATAAATATCAGACACACATTGAAGAAATACATACAAATAATGTGGCAAATATTTTCTTTGACGTTTTCCATTATCCGTATAATAACATTCATTTGAAAAAATCCCAAATATGTCTGATAAAGATTTAAATAATTAATGGATGCATCATTAAATTATACTTCCATAACATCAGTAAAAGGGCTATTGCCAAAAAATTATCATATATGCCCCCCAATGCAATTTTGTAAGCCATCGGTTCTCTAGATTCCTAGAGAGACTGAATTTTGTAAGCCATCGGTCTCCTCGCGTCGCCTCCTCTAAGGCGACGGGAGGGGCGAAACCCTAACCCCCGCCGCCGCCGTCTCCCCACCCTGCTCCCCTCTCCCTCGCCGTCCCCTGAGGCGGTTGCCGGCGAAGGCCCGCAGCGCCTGTGATGGGGGCGGCGGGGATCTGCGCGCGGAGCACCCTGCGAGGTCGTATGGAGGCAGGCGACCTTGGGGGGTGCTGGTCCTCACCGGTGTTGCTCGGAGGCTCTCCTCCCGCCGTGCCCCTCTCCAATCAGCCTCGCCGGCGCTGGGAGGTGGTGGGAGGTGGCTGGGGCGCTTCCTGTGGCTGCCCTGGTTGGGACCTGGTTCGCCGGGGCGGCGGCCCCGGACGGCGCGGACGGCGTCGTCCCTGCGGCGGGCGGCGGCCGTGGCGTGCTCTCTTCCTCTTCCCGGCCGTGCGGGCGGCGTGGAGGCGGCAGCTGAAGGTTGCGGCGGCGCAGGGGCTGCTCGCCGGCCCCAGTTCCTGATTTCAAGGTGAAGGCCTCTTCCGGCTTGATCTGTTCGTCCCCCTGCTTGATCTCGGTTGTGGCAGCCCTGCTCGCCGGAGCCGGAGGTTGGGCAGGCGGGTTGGTGTTGGGGACATGGTACCGGGGGAAACCCTTGGTCGGCTCGGCTGTCCACGATGAGGACGACGCTGCTAGCGCCGCTCCCCTTCTCGGAGGCCTCGTTGAGGTACCTACTGCTCCTCACCACCACGCCTCTGCTGGGGAGAAATCCCCTGGTGCCCCTTACGGACGGCGGCGGCGTTGAGACGTCGCTCTCCTTCCTGAAGGTGTCGTCTTGGGTACTGCAGCGGTGTTGGTCGAACAGTGGCACTTGGAGGTGGCCATGGCGACTCCGGTCGCTTCTCTTTGTTGCATCTTCATCCGACAGCTTTGGTCCGATGCTGCGATTGGGCCTCTGGTGGTGGTGTTCTCGGTGTAGCCCTCTGGGCGTGTCTGGTGGCTGCCATAGGCGGTTTTGCTCTCTGCTTCATTGTGTTCTTGGGGGAACTACTCTGCCTCCCGACGGTACGGCGTCCTCCGATCCTGGGCGAGGGACAAGGGGTCCTTTCCGGAGGCGAAGTCGATGGAGCTCTGAGCCTGTTGCCTGGTTGGTGCAGTTGTCGACTTGTTCCCGGCGGCTTCCCATGACCTCGCTGCCTTCTGGTCTCTCTCAGCGTCGGACAGTGCTAGGTGGCTCAAGCTGTGTGTCTTGTGTATTCTTAGTTTGCTTGTGTTACTTACTGTAAGCTGTTTGTAATAAGCACGATGTATCTGCCGTTTGTGGCGTTATTAATTTAACGCAGGGCTAAGGCCTTCTGTTTAAAAGAATACTCTTAACACATTTATACTAAGGATAGTAAGATAGAAGACATACTCCCTCCGTCCTCAAATAAGCCTTTGTATTAAGTCAAACTTTCTCAAATTTGGCCTTATTGGAAAACATAGCCACATTTAATGCACTAAATTAGAATCACTTGATCCCTTTAAAATTGTAGTTTCATGATAATACCGATATGATGTCATATATGTTGCTACTCGTTTGTATAAGCTTGGTGAAACTTTAAAAAGTTTGACTTAAGGCAAAGGCTAGAAGTACACTTATTTGAGAACGGAGGGACTATGCAACATGAAAATTAATGCATAAATTATGCAAATTCCTGCTAGCTAAACGACTTCCTATTACACATTTACATAAATCATGATCTAGACATGGGTAACTGAATATCAATGCTATAAATAGATAGATATGCACCGTAGTTTCTTAAAGCATGAAAGTCATATAATAATCAAACTGATATATGTCAAAAGAAAATTCTTCAAGGTCATATCTCTATATGACACACATCACTGTAAGTATGTGTCATACATTTTTCAGATCAATTAGCATAATTATTATGATATTAAATTCTTACATGTTGAAGTTTGGTCTATGTGACTCAACATTGTCATATGTATCGTGCATATGTAATGCATGAAGCATTTAATCGCTTATTAAACATTTCCACATCTTAGGATAAGCATTGTGCATTTGTAAGCCTTAAATTGTTGAACCCGTTTATTAATTTCTACGTCACAACAATGCCAGAGATACATAGTATATGCATCGTCAATTCAATAAAACATGAAGCATTGAACCCTGCTTGTTAAACATCTTCATGACACATTAATGCGTAGACATCCGGATATGGATCATGAGCTTATAGCACATGAAGCACTGAATTGTTTGTTAAATGGTTACACCCCTAGTGAGTCATATCTCTATCATCACGCCGAGAAATGTAGGATAAGTATTGTGCATTGATAAAGTATGAACTTGCATAAGTCTCGTCATAATTGCATCGACACACATGAATGTTTTTTTTTGAGGCTGACACACATCAATGTTGTAGATAGATAAGAGACACATCAGTTGTGTTGAATTCTCGTGATAACTGAGATTTGGATTATTACCTTTATATGATAAAAAATGGACGGTTACACAATATTGAAGTAAATTTATCATATTTACTCCACACATGTTTTAATGCACGACTTATGCAGAATTTCTACTACACAGAATCAGCAACATCCTTAATTCAGAGGTGTGAGAACATGTCTGATTTAATATTTTACAAAAAAGAACTCTACACGCATCAATGGTAACATAGATCAGATATGCACCATGCATAACACGTGAGTTATGTAAATTCCCGCCGCACCCTATCACATTTTACTTCTTCAAATGCATAATGATCCCAACGTATTTTGGAAATGGCAGCTAAACATTAAATCTAATATGCATCATATATTAAAATATTAAAAGTTGCTTGGTGATCAAACTACTATATGTAGCTCTTTTTACAAGTCACATACACATGAATCTTAGAGGCAGATAAAAAGTAGAACACAATTTTTTTCACATGAGTATGAATCTCCTACATAATTGAATTGTTTCATGCCAAAAATTTACGATTATACCTCCATTATGCACCAAATACCATATAAATTTCATATGCATCATGAATTTGTAACGCATGAAGCATTGAACTACTTGTTGTACATTTTCTCAACACACTAATGCATGAAATATATGGGATAGGCATCGTCAATATGTATCATATGAAGCATTGACCTACTTGATAAACATATCTATAATGCATAGATGACATATACATATCGTATAGGCCTCATTAGTTCATCACATGTGAACAAATTATTTGCTAGTTAAACATCAATATGACACATCGATGAAAAAAATATTGATGTTTCACTAGCAAATATGACACATCGGTAAAAAATTATTTGCTAGTTAAACATCAATATGACACATCGTATAGGTATCTGCATAGGTATCGCAAGTTAGTAATATAACACCTCAAGCATTTGACCTGTTAGATAGTTTACACTCTTAGGGGATCATATCTCTACAGGAAGAAGAAAAAAATATGGTGAATATGCATCCATGAATGTGAGGAAGTATTCAAAAAATTGAATATGACACATTAATGGTAGAGATAGATAAGGCACACATCAACCATGCGGAACTTTCGCGATAACTTACTCTTAGTATACCGCGTCAAACATTAAATGACTTGTTAAATGTTTACACTCAAGTGGAACATATCTCTACACAATTAAGACATGTAGTGATATGCGTCAATGAATGTGGATAAGTGTTGAGATTAATTATGACACATCAATGTTGGCGATAGATAAGGCGCACATCAGCCTTGCATTATTTTTGCGATAACTTAATTTTGCAGAATTTTGGTATTTTGTGTGACTAAATTCCCAAAAGCAACATCAATTTTGATATTTTGTGTGACTAAATTCCCAAAAGCAACATCTTTTTTAGGATCACAGTTGTAGTTTCTTGGGATTCATATGTAATCGTGGTATAGCCGCCCATAGCTCCGGTATAGCCCTTCGGAAAATGTGAGGCTAAGTACAGTAGCCCGCTAAAAGGTGGCTATAGCGGGCACTATAGCCATTCTTGTAGGTTGCCTCTATTGCCTATAGCCCGCTATTTAAAACCTTGCATATAATACACCTTGAATGCTCCTGCCCTTTCTCTAAGACATTGCATATATACTCATAGTTCCCTTTCACACTATATTTATCCCAAAAGATATGACCGTTCACACTCTAATTGTATTGCTTATCCACCTCTTTGATTTGCGTTTCTCAAAACGTAAAACTTGAGTTATATCTCTTCTTAAACCCTCAATGTCTAGAAACCTATATGAATTTTTGATTAGAGGTGTTTTGACACCATAAGCAATATAAATAAATTGTAGCGACAATTTCTAGTGGATCAGTAACTTCCTTTCAAAATAGACACCAAAGAATATTTTAGGAAATATTCATAAGGATTCAAATCATGGGTTTGAATTTTTTTACAGATCCAAATACATGAAAAAACACAATGAAATTATTTGAATGAAAGATTCCATACTTTCTAAGTTCCAACAATATTGACTCCAAACCCATCATCTTGGATTCAATAATAAGTCTTGCCCAATCTTGGATTCATATGACTTCTTTATCAAGCGCACTTGTTTTTATTTGGCAATGAGAGGAAAGAATCATAGAAACTTTTCATAAAAAAGGGACATGCCATATTTTATTGGCTGCAAGGTATAAATTTTAACGAGCCGGTCCAAGCAAAGATTGCAAGGTGCCTAGAGTAGATTTTCATAACCCAATCACATATGTTGTCAAAATCTCAGATTAATCTTGTAAAGTACTATGAACTTACGTAATGCTTGTGTCACATGGGGATATAGTTCTCGGACTTACATTTTGAAGCTTAAACTGCAACATTCCAATTTCTGATTTTTTTTAAACCTTACCAAATGACTATAATTTACGGAAGTCTACATGGGTAAGTTTACCTCAATATCAGGATTATTCAGGATTTCACAAAATTTTACACATATGTTTTTTCTAAGATTTAGAAAGTGTGTGTGCACAAAAACTTCCATTTTTTTTTGACACGGGTAGCCAAATATATTTTGTTTTAGAAAGTGTGTGCACCGAATCTTGCATTTTCAGCACAAGTTGTCAAAACAGATTTTGTTTTTAGAAAAAGTGAAGTTTTCATTACCTCTAGCCAACATCGATTGAATGCATATAGCCAAAAATTTATTACAAGCCAGTTGTTCAAAGAAAAATAGGTCCAATTAAAATTTGGACGGACTCATCATCGATGCAGATAGTTCCCAGTCGATTGCGGCAGTCCAAGACCACTGATTGGATCCATCACTCCTGATGTATTTAGTCTTGGAGATCTAAACTTTGTCTAGTTAAGATAGAACTTACAAATTTTCAGAAGTGGATAGGTCATAGATAAGGGTTAGTCGCCGCCTCGTTAACTTTGCGAGAGCGGAAAAGGAAAGGTGAACTGTTGTATGGCTAAGTTCCGGCCCTGATGCCATACTTCACGAGCGGGAACTTAAGGGTCTTGTAACCTTATCTGAGTAACGAAATCCCCCCTTTAATCCTAAGCTTATGCGTGGTTGGGATTTGGAGTCCGGACGTCTAGGACAGATGATGACGACGTTTGTGCACAGTTTTCTTTTTGGAGTCGTCGCTATTGAATAAGCTGGACTTTCAATGCTGTCTTGGTGATGTTTGTACTGCTGCTATTACAAGAAATAGATCATTGTCGTGGGACTTTTTCTTTTATGTAATTCTTCTTTGATTTTTTGGTTGTGCGTATACTGCAACAAGTTGCAGCAGAGACTGTATGTAATTGATATCTTCGCGATATTATTATATACTCCTTATCAAAAAGGACGACATGGCCAGATTACACGTATTTTGGACAGGAAGTGCCAGACAAGAGGCTAGATGTCATTTTCCTGCTTTACAAATGAAAATGTTCTATACATTTCTCACAACATATATCTACTCCCTCCGTTTCATAAATCTTATCGTGATTGTACTTCAAATCTAAACTAAAACCATAACACGAATTATGGAAGGGTGGAAAGCACGTGATAGTACATCGCGAAGTAGTTAGATACTCTCTCCGTTTAGAAATATAAGATATTTTAGCTTTATAAAACTAATGTATATATGTAGACATCTTTTAGTGTGTAGATTCGAGTGAACATATACACTAAAACATATCTAGATACACTTACTTCACAAAACTAAAACATCTTATATTTCTGAACGGAGGGAGTATAAACTGGCAGGCACTTCTCGCGAAATTTGCGCACGGCCGGGTCCGGTTGTCCTCCGGGTTTTGGTGCGTACTACGTGCTTACTCTGACGGACGTGTGCCGCCGCCGAGAAGAAACGAGCCGGCTGACGCGCTCGCACCAGCGCGGCTTACGGAACGATCGCGCGGCCGCCGTGGATCGATAGACTGCTTGGAGCACTTCCAATTCGTAGCATCATCCTCTACGGCTGGATCGTTCGGGATATAGGGTATCGCCAAACCCCGCCGTGAGCTAACGCTGATATACGTGACGAGCTCGCGAGTTGACTCTGTGCGCACGGCTTCGGTAGCCGACAGTGGGCGCCGCCTAGACACGTGAGAAACAGGGATATACATGGACCGTGCGTGGCTAGCTGCGTCTCCGTATTGCTGCCATCCTGGTCACCGTGTTTGCCTGTTTGGCCTGGGGCAAGTTGTGCTCTTGAATTTAGATAGTAGGCGACAAAACAATGAGCTATTTCATTTTCCAGACAGAGGATTTTGTTTGTTTTCAACAGTTGAAGATGGCATTGTGCACGTGAAGCGCAAGAAGGCCGACGTAAAAAAATTGCGCGTGTACCCATGGACCATCTAGAAGGAATCTAGGCCCAGAATGTCATGTAGTAGTGGGCCCACCGGTGGCCCACACGCTAGCGGGCCAACTGACGCCAGATGCTAATCAGACAGCCGACCTCCTCTCGTGATCAGATGGGATCAGACAGGGTCGGTACGGAGGAGAAGATCAGAGAGAGTGCGACGGGAGGGAAAGTAGACATGGACTCTTCTATAGTAACGGAGCAAGGTCAAGCATCACCAGCCATGCACCCGGCCGGCCGAACGGGCGACGAAAATGATCTTGCAGCTAACCACACCGAATAGTCCTCTCACGCATGCAGTTAACAACGAATAGTCTCACGCATGCAGCTAACAACGAATAGTCTGAAAGCACAAGAATGGCATGTTGTTTCAAAGAATTCAGACGATCTTACGTACGATCGAGTGGTAGTCTAGGGGAGCCTGGCAGGCAGCAAGCAGCAGCACCAAGACGATTTGAGATTACTGCTACTCTGCTAGACAACAAATCAATCGCCCCCCGCGGGGGCGGGGCACAGGATCGAATCCCCTTCGTTCCAACCTCAAGCATGATACAACAACGATCGAGAGCGAGCAAAGATGCGTGGTCCGAATCGAAGGAGTGCAAAGAGAGAGTGAGCTAGTACGTACCTCGTCCAGCTCCAGCTCCAGCTCCAGCTCCCTCGCCGGCCGGAGAGCTCACCGAGACATCCGCGCGCCGGACGTGGGTGGGCACCGCCGCGCAGATCTTCAGGCAGAGAGGCTGCACCACGGCCGAGCTTGCGAAGCGAAACGTATATATGCTCGTGTGGGGGAGAAGGGGGACGAGTGAGTGAGCTGTGGCGAAACGGGAGGAAGCAGCGGGCACCGGGCGGGTACTCCTTGCTATCTGGAGAGTGGAGACGCATGTGCGCGCGCGCGTCTTGTTAATAATCAATCCATGCACCCGTGTAGGAGACTATGGTAGGAAGGGATGGCAGCTGCCGCTGTGCTTGCCGTGGCTTGGCGATGCCTCCTGGCGTCGGGCGCGTCGGCACGTTGGCCTTTCCAGACCCATCGCTATCCTTCCATCCGATGGGCTCCGAGTTCCGAGGCTACCACCTAGCTGTGCCTCCCCTCCTGCATGCTGCTTACTTCCGCACCGGGTTTTGTCACTTCTTCTGCCCACGCAGGTGCTGCAAAGCTACAGCCACCCTCCCTCCCCAGCCGCGTTCATTATCTCCCCGTCGTAGCCTTTTGCTTACCACACCATGCGTGCTAGCTATCTGCGCGCACCCAAAGCTGGCGTACACCGGCGGCCGGCGACGCGTTACGCAGATAGTTAACGAAGGTCCATGCGAAATCTTG
Source organism: Dactylis glomerata (assembly GCA_007115705.1). Taxonomy (NCBI): domain Eukaryota; kingdom Viridiplantae; phylum Streptophyta; class Magnoliopsida; order Poales; family Poaceae; genus Dactylis; species Dactylis glomerata. Next base: position 2,002,835 of record QXEO01000923.1, on the reverse strand, counting down.
CCAACGACACTGCGCTAAGCACTGTCTACAGGTGTTCACTTACGGCTTAGTTGGACTTCTTACGTATGGCCTGCATGAAGATTGCACTTTTGTTCTGCAGAGACACTTCAGTACTAATCACGTACTAGAGGTTACAGGAACTGTCTCTAACATTGTGATTCAGTGTGTTCGACAGATCGATGTGGTGGCGTGGCCTGCTCTCGCTCCGCTCGACCGCGCCGCTAGCTACCATATCTGCTCACGAAAGACATGTCATGCAATGTCAGCACGAGCCGTCGTAGAGAAAACGAGATAGGACTGGACCGGGAGTTCAGGCGAGGGGAAGTCGACACCTGCAGGATACGTGCCCTCAAGCCTGAAGCTGAAGGAGATAGATATCCAATCCGCTGTATCCCTGCCTGCGGTCGCCGGTTCTCTGCGCCTGCTCGATCGACAGTGCAGTAAAGGGCAATCCGTGTGTCCGATATCTACGGACAGGGCACCAACACTCATTGGACCTATCTGCTGGGTCACAGCCGCATCAACACCAAAATCTACAAAAATAAGTTTTTTCTTAAACAGGATAGAGGCCTCAAGGACCCCTGAAGCTGCATTAAATAAAGATCGGTGGGCACATATTGCAACCGGGACTTTGAAGATAAGAAAATACAGAGCAGTCCTGAGAACGTAGGCAAAAACCTTGTTGGATTATAGAAAATGATATTTTTATAAATAGTATATATCAATATTATGGAGATATCAATTAAATCTAGCCTCTATAACAACACATTGCCATAGCGGCATTGCGGATGCACAAAGCCAACAAAGAAAGAAGAATCACAAAAAAGAAAAGTCCCGCTATAATAATCTATTTCTGAGAACAACAGTACTAACACAACTAAGACAACACCAGAAGTCCAGCTTCTCAAAAAGCGATGCCCTCAAGAAGGGAAAGTGCACAAACGCTGTTGTCGCCCGATCATAGATCTAAGATTTTCACCGTAAATAAAGTCCTTGATCTCAAAATAAGTCATTCAACAAGGTCATTGTCAAGCATAACCAATTAAAGACACACCTTGGGTTTTCACCCTGAAATATAAGACTTTAGGCTTCTCTTGTGCAGTCGCCCCCACTTGCATACGCTCCTCCAAGTCACGAATCACCTAGCCAATTCCCCATCGCCACAAAGATTCAAACTACCATTGCTAGTCCACAGATCTCGTCTTCCATGACATTCTCCACCACCACCATGGAGCGAGAAAGCGTGCTCCATGGTATTAACAACCAGTAGAGCTCCAAAGCGCTCCCTCTGAAATCAAATGGTTAGATAAAACATGGGTGCGCACGATGAAAACCACACAATCCATCAATCTCCAGACATGGGTCGCCCAATGGAATTCGTTGATGGAGGCTTCCAAAACACGACCCTCCAGCCAGATTGATGGGGACAAGCATCTGGTTGATCTCATATTGATACAAGAAGGAACCCTAGGACCACCTCCTTTATTCAAGTCGAGCTGGGCAACCCCCATGCCACCCACCCGGCAACCTGCGGAAACTGCCTCTCCGAGCGACCGACGGCCATGGCCCGTGGCACGAAAGGAGGCGGCAGCACATGGACGATCCACCACTAGAACCGGCTGTGACACAACAAGGCGGAGAAGGGGAAGGCGGCAGGGAGCACCCCGATCAAAAAGATCTATGGTTAAACCCCGATCTGACCTTAGCCCACCCACCGTTGTCGGTCAAGCGCAGGCGGATGGGACCTACACCACCACCCCGACAATTAATATTACACATGGGCTACCAAATTTGTACTACCATGACCCACGTCATAGCGTAATTTAACAGTATGATAATTTATGGTATCCAATAAAGTTGATCTTGTTTTTGTACAGTAGATTTGTCTAAGCCTTAAATTTGTTTTTCTTCAAGAGAGAAGCCTATGTTTTCTTTGAGAGAGGTCTAGGCCTTAAATTGGGGGACTCCTAGTCATCACGCGGGCACGCGGGATAGCGTTCCGCACGCAGCGCTGCTCATGGGCCGCTCCCCGGAAAAGGACCAATAACCGGTATTTCTTCTTTTGTTTTCTTTTTTCGTTTTCTCTTCAGTTTTATTCTAAAGCAAAAAAAAATAGAAAAAATAAATTTGAATTTTGAACAAATTTTGAACTTGAACAGAGATTTAAAATGAACAAAATTCGAATTTAATGAATATTGGAATACAAATAAATTTTAAAATTTGAATAAAATTTCAAATTTGAACATATTTCATATTTGAACAAAAATCAAATTTGAACAATTTTCAAATTTGAACAAAAATCAAAACCAAAAAACAAATTTTAAATTTAAACAAAATCTGTATAAAAATTCAAAATCAGGAAAAATCGCAAAAACCAACGAAACCCTCCCAGACCGAAGAACAAAAAACTGGGAAAAAAAGTAACACAGAGGTGAAAAAAATAGATCTTGTGCGTACTGGCACCTCTAATGGATCCGACCCATTAAGAGAAATACGTGTGCGCGACGCTTTTAGACACAACGGAGAGCAGTCACGGAGGTCCTATACTCCAACCGGGGTGGAGCGGAGGGGACGCCGCTGACCCTGCCAACAACATGGGCCGCGGCCCATCAATCGCGATCTTCTTCCTCATGTTCTTCTTCTCGACAGATGATGGCAGCCGGCAGCTCCTCCTCCCCTGCAGCTAGCTCCTTCCTCCCCCACCGCCAACTCCTCCCTCCTCCTCTACCGGACGCCAGCAGCTCCTTCCTCTTCCGCGGCCGGCCCTAAACCCTAAGATTGTTTCCTCTCCTCTGCCGACGACGCCGCGGCAAGCCGCGTCGTCTCCGTCTCCGGCGAGGTTCCGGCCTGCCGACCTTCCCTCTAAGTTCCTCGTGCACCGTCGGAACCCTAAGACCAGCACCCCCCCTCCCTAAGGCTCTCTTCCTCGCCTCCGCCGGTGACGTCGCGGCGAGCCGCGTCGTCCCCGTCTCCGATGAGGTCCTGACCTCACCTCCGCCGGTGACGTCGCGGCGAGCCGCATCGTCCCCGTCTCCGACGAGGTCCTAACCTCACCTCCGCCGGTGACTCGTCTCCGGGTAGGGGCGGCGCGGCGTTCTTCCTCACCTCCAGTGGCCGCTTTCTCCTCGTCTCCGATGGCTGCTTCCTCGATCTCCTCTCGATAGGTGCTAACGGGCCAGCCCAAAGGGTGTGCGGCACTTCGCCTGCGCCGACCAGGGTGGAGTATAGGAATCACCGAGCAGTCAGGCCCAGTGTCATACAATCTCCAACGTCGAGCAGTCCGCATGGGCTGGATTGGAGGATCCGTCACCAACAACTCCATGGGCCATGGCCCAGTTCGCTACAGCCCAATCTTCCTCCACACGCACCACACCATACTATTTCCTCCTGCTCCATCCACGCGGCTCGAGCGATCGACCGAGTCCAACACGGCCAACTGCACACGACCACACGCACACGCCGCTTTTGAAAATTTGAATCCCCTCACCGATCGGGTCTCCAGGCTAATGATGGCCCGTGTCACGTATTCGGCGCCACTGAATCAAAAGGTGACGCACGGACGAAGAATCCATGCATCGCATACGCGCGGCCGGCGCGTACCTCGCGCGCGCCTAAAGTTTTCTTTTGTTCTTGACATGTACGCCTCTCAACGGCGACGTGTACGTCGGTACATGCGGTTGTAACAAACATATTCTCCAGGAGCCGGCGGTCTGGTCGTGCTGGCTCTCGCTGCCTTTTTGACGGAGTCCGGCCAGCGCATCTGACGGCACATTGCTGGCATTGTTCTACTCGAGTGTAAGGTAAAGGTGCACTCGCCCTATGTCGGCGTGAGTGTTTTCTCCGAGTTCCGGCCGATCTTGCAGATCACGAGGGTGGGCGGATGATTAGAGGCAGAGGCAGTGATCGAGACTCGATACTGGCACTGATAGAAAGCGGCTCAGCTCGGACGCATGGATCGTGCGTGATCTGGACTGATCGATCCTCCCTAGGAACTGGGTACAAAGATCACCACTGTCAGGCTGTTTTCAGCAGTGGTCAGGATTCAGGAACAGGAACGATGCCACAATAGGCCGTCTTATTTTTGCAAGAGATGACTACAAACTTGTGTACTTTCAAAGTTTCTTTTAAGGGTGCATCAGGAGCTCGCCTGGATTCAACTAGTGCGACACGGGAGGTGGCGACCGACTTCGCTAGAACATGAAAACAACAACACCAAGGGCGTGATTGGTAGCCTGCAGCCTTTTTTGGGCTCCCTGGGCGCAGGCGCTGGGTGGCGTGGGTCGCATCATGCGATGCAAAAACCAACTTAGGCGTTTTGTTTGGTAGTCCACAACGACAATTCTAAGTCCCGGGAGAGAAACTCGATCGGTTGATTAGTTGGCAGCGCTGGCCCGGGAGAGAAACTCGACCGGTTGATTGGTTGCCAACTATTGATGCGCTATGGTAACCTCTTCCTACCAGTGGTGAGGATACCATAGCAACATCAGCAAGAACACCAAGAACATCAGCAAGATCACGGCGAACAGCACAAGAACACAAGCAACATCACAAGAACAGAAACAACAGCAAAACTAGATAGGGTAGACTAAGTACGAGTTCACATAGACTAGCAGGTAAGTTCACATAGGACCAGCAGTACGAATTCTAAACCCAATCACAGGGCAGCATAACATAGATTAGCATTAGCACGAAGACATAACGTCGATCACTCCTCCTCCTCGGCCGCTTGAAGCCTCCTCATGCTGCGAGGGTGTTCCGAGCACCTGCCGACAACCTCACAACACGAGTAGTCGAAGACGACCACCCTGTACTCCCTTGCAGTGAGCTTCTTGAAGAACGGGAGGTAGCCGATCTTGAGGTTGGGGACGACCGCGAATTCTGGCCAGCCAGCTTCCAGGACGGCCTTGCCGCTCACCTCCTTGACGCTCATCTCCCACTGGCAGCCAGTGGTGGTCTTGATGATCATCTTCCCTGGCACCGGGCCTAGATAAGGCCTGAAGCCGTCCGGGAGTGGCATCACTCCGATCCCAGGTGCCATGAGGATCTTGCAGAAGTGCTTAGGGTTCATGCCCTCGTGGAAGTGGCCTACTGAAGGTGGCCGTCCAATACGCTTCATGCTCGAACCCTCATCAGGTACCTCCACAGGCACTCCTAGACGCAGCATCTACACAAGTGAAGAAGTCTTAGCATAGCTCAAGGGCAAGAAAAACATTGAGCAACAAACTCAAACATCTCATATAATGCTGACCTTGCGGCACAAATGATCCCTCTGGACCAAATGCAGTGCTCATTGTATACGAAATGTGCAGCGCATAAGGTCCAGAAAGATCATTCGGCCACTAATATCCAGGCCTATTTGAATCATTGGCTAATCACAGGTATTACTGAGCAAAAAAACACATCAAGAAAAGTGGAGCCTCATAGTAGTGATGTGCTGCAAGAATGATTTTAGTTGACCTAATGCAATGCACATTTTTAACTACATGTGCAAGGTATAGGGTCAGATAATATCATTGTGCAACCTACATCAGATCATGTCTTTAATCATTGGCTCAAGGGCAAGAAAACCATGACCTACAAACTCAAACGCCTCATACAATGCTGATCTTGCGGCACGAATGATTCCTCAGGACCAAATGCATTGCTCATTGTAGATGAAATGTGCAGTGCATAAGGTCCAGAAAGATCATTCGGCTACTAATATACAGGCCAATTTGAATCATTGGCTAATCACAGCTATGACCGAGCAAAAAAGCACATCAAAACAGCTTGCCTCAGACAGTGTCTGCGTGGTAGACGCCACAATTGATGCTTGATACGTCTCCGACGTATCCATAATTTTTGATGCTCCATGCTTGTTTTTACACCATTTGCCTATTGTTTCGTTACACTTCGTGGCACTTTTATGCGATTTCCGGAACTAACCTATTAACGAAGTGCCACAGTGCCAGATCCCTGTTTTCTGCTGTTTTTGTGTTTCAGAGTGATACACAGGAAATATTCTCGGAATTGGACGAAACAAAAGCCAGAAGTCTTATTTTTCTCGGGAGCATCCAGACATCCGAAGAGAGGAAGGAGAGGGGCCACAGGCCTCCCTCACACAGGGCTGGCGCGGCCCAGGCCCTGGCCGCGCCACCCCTGTGTGAGGAGGCCTGGGGCCACCTCTGACGATGCCCCTTCACCTATATAAAGCCTCGGGACGGAAAACCCTAGGGGAGTCGGCAATTTTCCAGAAAGAGTTCCGCAGTTCCGCCGCCGCCACCGACGAATTTCGGGGGACAGAAGTCTCTGTTCCGGCACCCTGCCGGGACGGGGAAGTGCCCCCGGAGCCATCTCCATCAGTTTCCATCGCCGTCTTCGCCGTCTCCATCGACCTCACCGCCATCTCCATCAACCTTGCTGTCTCCTATGATGAGGAGGGAGTAGTTCATCCCCGGGGCTGAGGGCTCTACCGGTAGCTATGTGGTTCACCTCTCTCTCCCATGATGTGATCTTTATGTGATCGTGAGCTTTGTATCATGTTGAACAAGTACATGTTATTATTCAGATATTTTGTGTACTCTAGTGATGTTATTAAAGTAATCTATTCCTCCTGCTATGGTGTAACGGTGACAGTGCGTGCATCATGGTGGTACTTGGTTTAGGCTATGATTGTGATCTCTTGTGGATTATGAGAATAATTATTGCTATGATAGTTTGAGTGATCTATTCCTCCTTTCATGGTGTAATGTTGACAGTGTGTGCACCGTGTTAGTACTTGGTTTAAGTTGCAATGATTTCTATCTTGAGTTGTTCTTTGATTTGGGTATCGCTATGAGTGGTGTTTGTCAAGTACTTGATGGACTTTAAGGGGTGCTTCTGTAGCCACTACACAATGATTAGTGTTATTCAATAGGAGAGTAATTCAGAGTGCCTTAGCAAAGAGAAGTTATTTGTTCAGTCATGTTATATTGTTGGGAGTGTGTCCACTAGTGAAAGTATGATCCCTAGGCCTTGTTTCCAAGCTTTGCATACCGTTTACTTGATGTTTTGTTACTTGTTTGCTCGCAGCGATATTTATTTCGCATCACGTTTGCTACTTATAATCATCTATACCACTTGTATTTCACTATCTCTTCGCCGAACTAGTGCACCTATACATCTGACAAGTGTATTGGGTGTGTTGGGGACACAAGAGACTTTCTGTATCGTAATTGCAGGGTTGCTTGAGAGGGATAGCTTTGACCTCTAACCTCCCTGAGTTCGATAAACCTTGGGTGATCCACTTAAGGGAAACTTGCTGCTGTTCTACAAACCTCTGCACTTGGAGGCCCAACAAGTGTCTACAAGAATAGAAGTGCGTAGACATCAAGCTCTTTTCTGGCGCCATTGCCGGGGAGGTAAGGTAAAAGGTACTCGCATCCTCCTGTGTGAGTGCTCGAAGTTATTTCCTTTAGATTCTGCAATTACATCTTTTTGTTTCTTGTTTTATTTTCACTAGTTAGGCTTAATGGAAAATAAAGAGTTCTCTAGTCTTTTTCCTGAGTTTAGATATGAAGTGTTTGAAGAGAAAATTGAAAAACCTTTGGAGCTTAATTTGCATGCTAATAGTGTTGTTAGTATGAATGCTTTGAACACCGTTGTTGATAATGCTATAGAAAAGTCTAAGCTTGGGGAAGCTGGTTTTGTTAAGCATGATATTTTTAGTTCCCCAGCTTTAGTGGAGAAAATTTGCTCTGATGATATTTTATCTCCCATATGTGATGTTCCTTCTTATGATGATATGTTTGAAGAATATGCTTTGCAAAATAGTTGCTCTCTAGCTTGTGATGATACTAAACCTCTAGTTTATGATGGCTGTGATGATGAGTATAATATTTTCAGTTCACCTACTATTGAGGATAAAATTAGTTATGATTATAATATGCCTCCTATTTTTGATGATTATGGTGACGAGAATAATTATTCTGTTGGATCCGCTCCTACTACTATTGTTCCTGTGGTGAGTATTAATTCTTTTATGAATGTGGCTCATGATAGGGATGTTTTATGTGATAGTTATATTGTTAGTTCTATTCATGATGCTACTGAAAGTTACTATGAGAGAGGAAAACATGGTTTGATGGATCTCAACAATATTGAGTTTCCCCTCTTTATGTTGCAATTCTTGAAGTTTTACTTATTTTGCCTTCCTATGCTTTTTGCTTTGCGCTTTTATGACTTGTCTCTTTACAAGACTATCTTTCATAGGAAGTGGTTTAGATTTAAATGTGTTCTATACTTACTTTTTGATGCTCTCTATTACTTTAAGTTCCTATATGGCGCCTTTGCCTCAAGCTCTTATATGGCGCCCACATGAGCATCTTTGCAAATTACTGCGCCTAGCTCAAAGGCGTTAAAGAAAAGCACTCTTGGGAGATAACCCATTGTTTATTTTCAGTACTTTTTCTTTTATTTGAATCTTGGAAGTTATTACTACTGAAATAACCGCTCCTTATCTTGTTTATTTTGTTTTTGTGCCAAGAGAAGCCTCTAATTTGAGTGAGGTAAGATTTGGGGATGTTGCTGTCCTGAAACTGTTTTCGGTGCTGCACCGTAAAAATTCGTATAAATTCTCTGTTTATCTTTTGGACCTACGATTTCTTGTGCATATGTCCCAGGTTATATCCAAACTTTTCTTAGTTGAACACTTTTTGATTTGAGCAACATAAAATCCCTCAAAAATTCGACCTTTGTCAGCTGTTCAGTTTTGACAGATTTCTGCCAATATTTGTGTTTGCCACTTTATCGCTTTCTTTTGAGTTCTTTTGATCATGGAACTTTTGGGGAGGTTGCTACAGTAGTATGTGCTTTATATGTGGTGGTTTTGAGTTGAAACCTGAAGCAAACAAGGGTTGATTATATGTTATGCTACACTAATGTTGCTAATAGAATTGTGTTTAGTTTTGTATGAAGGAAGTTTTCAAGTGTAGGGATCGGAGAATGATGAGATGAGTTGAAGAATGGACAAAAGCTCAAGCTTGGGGATGCCCATGCATCACCCCAAGAAATATCCAAGAAGTACAAGCGTCAAAGCTTGGGGATGCCCCCGAGGCACCCCTTCTTCATCGGCAAAAATCAGGTCACCTTTCAAAACACTATATTTTTATTGCTTCATGCACTATGTGTTTTTCTTGGAGCGTCAGTTGTTTTAGTTTTCTTAGTTGGTTTAGTTTGTTTGTTTGCTGTAATAAATGGTTAGATCACATCATGTTTCTTTTGGAGGAGATGAACTCACTTTTCATTTGCCAAGAACGCTCTAGTTTTCATTCTTATCAAAAACCGAGTGTTCTTCTTTTTCGGCTACTGCTTTTGGTTTTCGTTTTCGCCTTGATTTGCGTTCAGACCTTGTCATATCTTTTCATCAAGGTGCATTTTTTTCCTCTGATATTTATTGGTTTTCATCAAAAGAGGTGTCTTAAAAAATTTCAAATGGTGTTGGAAAGGAGAAAAAGCTTTATGCAAAAAAGTGGTACAAGAATGAGCTTGTGTAGACTGCGGCCTAGGCTTTTGCATGTCATGCTTGATGTATTTTTGATAGTATGCTTAGTGGTATTGCTGTAGCATGACTTGTCTCAAATAACTGAGATTGCTTAATGAGCCTTTGAAAAAATCATGCGTTGTTTTTATTATATGGAAGCATTTATTTGGTTTTCTCCTTTGATGCTTTATTTGGGTTGACTTGGCACATGCTTACACCATGTTGACTACAAAATAAGTCGCCAATAGCCTCTATGATCATTTATTTTTTGACTTTTGATGCCATCTTATGCTTCTTTTAATGTCGCTTTGTCGCTTTGCATGATTATGGCCGTTATTGCTCTCTTAGTTGGTCGCTCCCAGTCTTTTGCTAGCCCTCATTTTGTACTGAGTATGAGCTCTACTCGTGCATCCAACTCCCAAAAATCAAGTTTGCCATTGTGTCCACTATAAATTCCTATGCATGGTATTTGTAAGCCATTCTAAGTAAATTTTCATGTGCTACCTTTCAAAAAACCTTCAAAACACTTCTCGTTTTGTGACACAGTTTTCAGCTCATGGGGACGTAGTGGTTGGATTTGCTATCTTCCATATTGCTTATTCCAAAAAGAAAAAAAAGGGAAAAAAGAAAGAAAAAAGGCACTCCTCCATGGTATGTGAATGTTGGTGGGCACCCGATGGAATCGGTTAGCCATGGTTTGTGAAAGGAAAAAAGGTGGGGAGGAGTGCCAAGCTTTATAAAAGAGCACAAAAGTGCCAATCTCTCTTTCAAAAACTTGCTTCATTTTTGTATGGAAGATAGTAAGAACCCCATTGCCAGTCGTTGACAAAGACAACCACCTCTCAAAACCAATTTTATCTCTGTTTTACAAGTGAAAAGCTCTAGCACATGTTTAATCACTTCTTCCCTCTGCGAAGGGCCTTTCTTTTACTTTTATGTTGAGTCACCATCTTCTTTCTTTATGCACCATTAAGAGAGCATAGTTGTCATTCTTAGTGTGATATGCATTGTCCCAAAGTTCATTGATTGATTCATAATGTTGGTTTCACTTGTTCTTAAATTTTTTGTATCTAGTCGCCCTCTTAAACTTGAAGGTGTCCTATGCATTTATGTTTTGCTCTCCATGAAGGACAAGCTGAAAACCATTTGTATGTTTTTCCTTATGATTTGAACACACATTTGACTTTCATTGTTTCATTTTCATGATCTTTTGTTTCTGTTCATTTGCATGTTTACAACATGGTTGCTAAGTTTATATTGTCAAGATTATATCTTTCATGCCCATGTTTTAAGTTCTTATGATCCCAGCTCACAATGCTTACATTTATGATCAAGATTGTGTAGGTGCATGTCACCTCAAAAATTATTTCTTTTGTTATCACTTACCTACTCGAGGACGAGCAGGAGTTAAGCTTGGGGATGCTGATACGTCTCCGACGTATCCATAATTTTTGATGCTCCATGCTTGTTTTTACACCATTTGCCTATTGTTTCGTTACACTTCGTGGCACTTTTATGTGATTTTCGGAACTAACCTATTAACGAAGTGCCACAGTGCCAGTTCCCTGTTTTCTGCTGTTTTTGTGTTTCAGAGTGATACACAGGAAATATTCTCGGAATTGGACGAAACAAAAGCCAGAAGTCTTATTTTTCTCGGGAGCATCCAGACATCCGAAGAGAGGAAGGAGAGGGGCCACAGGCCTCCCTCACACAGGGCTGGCGCGGCCCAGGCCCTGGCTGCGCCACCCCTGTGTGAGGAGGCCTGGGGCCACCTCTGACGACGCCCCTTCACCTATATAAAGCCTCGGGACGGAAAACCCTAGGGGAGTCGGCAATTTTCCAGAAAGAGTTCCGCAGTTCCGCCGCCGCCACCGACGAATTTCGGGGGACAGAAGTCTCTGTTCCGGCACCCTGCCGGGACGGGGAAGTGCCCCCGGAGCCATCTCCATCAGTTTCCATCGCCGTCTTCGCCGTCTCCATCGACCTCACCGCCATCTCCATCAACCTTGCCGTCTCCTATGATGAGGAGGGAGTAGTTCATCCCCGGGGCTGAGGGCTCTACCGGTAGCTATGTGGTTCACCTCTCTCTCCCATGATGTGATCTTTATGTGATCGTGAGCTTTGTATCATGTTGAACAAGTACATGTTATTATTCAGATATTTTGTGTACTCTAGTGATGTTATTAAAGTAATCTATTCCTCCTGCTATGGTGTAACGGTGACAGTGCGTGCATCATGGTGGTACTTGGTTTAGGCTATGATTGTGATCTCTTGTGGATTATGAGAATAATTATTGCTATGATAGTTTGAGTGATCTATTCCTCCTTTCATGGTGTAATGTTGACAGTGTGTGCACCGTGTTAGTACTTGGTTTAAGTTGCAATGATTTCTATCTTGAGTTGTTCTTTGATTTGGGTATCGCTATGAGTGGTGTTTGTCAAGTACTTGATGGACTTTAAGGGGTGCTTCTGTAGCCACTACACAATAATTAGTGTTATTCAATAGGAGAGTAATTCAGAGTGCCTTAGCAAAGAGAAGTTATTTGTTCAGTCATGTTATATTGTTGGGAGTGTGTCCACTAGTGAAAGTATGATCCCTAGGCCTTGTTTCCAAGCTTTGCATACCGTTTACTTGCTGTTTTGTTACTTGTTTGCTCGCAGCGATATTTATTTCGCATCACGTTTGCTACTTATAATCATCTATACCACTTGTATTTCACTATCTCTTCGCCGAACTAGTGCACCTATACATCTGACAAGTGTATTGGGTGTGTTGGGGACACAAGAGACTTTCTGTATCGTAATTGCAGGGTTGCTTGAGAGGGATAGCTTTGACCTCTAACCTCCCTGAGTTCGATAAACCTTGGGTGATCCACTTAAGGGAAACTTGCTGCTGTTCTACAAACCTCTGCACTTTGAGGCCCAACAAGTGTCTACAAGAATAGAAGTGCGTAGACATCAATGCTATTCAACCATGTGTGTTGAACAAGGACTAATTTTTGCTATACGCACAAGGTTGAATAGAACGAACTATAGCAAACGTTTGGTCAGATTACTGAGATAATCAAACATTTAACATGTGGCCAAGCACACCATACTTTGGTGAGCAGAGCACATGTTAAATGCTCGCTACCTTACTATGATCTGCGCACGTTCATCATCGGCATGATATGCTATGGAAACAGATCTAACAAAGGGTGTTCATCATCGGCATCATCGACATCTAACAGATCAAACCCTAACCCTAGCAGCTGCACACATCATCAGCGTGACGAAAGGGGAAAAAACCTCGGCAGTACATTACTGACCTTCAACCCTAAACCTAGCAGATTGGCTATGCATGTCATCTAGCGCGTGCCTACGAACATCATGAAGGGAGATCGAATGTACAAGATGGGGATTGAGGGTGCTTACCGACATTTTGCAGGCGGCGATTGATGTGCGGCCAGATGCTTGCCCCCTTCGATGCGAGGCACGGCCTCCACGATGACATTGCGAGGAAGCGGCGAGGCAGCAGGGCCTCCTCCGTCGGTGCAGTCGACGGTGGAAGAGAAATCGTTCGGCGGTTTGGGAGAGGAGAGTGAGAGGAAGAGTGAGAGGAGAGAGAGATATGAGAGGTTGGGCGGTGAGGTGATTTATGGTGCGTGCCACGAAACGACACGGCGTCTCACGCTCCTTCCCCAGTCGTGCAGGCAAAGCCTCGCGTTGCGCCCCCCAGAGGCTGGCCCCATGGAAACGATCGATTCAGAGGTATCCCCAGGGCCTGTGTGGAGGGTGCTTTGACGCGCGTGCGGGCCGAGAAAATGAGGGAGCCCAGGAATCCAATCAACGGCCTCTTGGCTTCCGAGGGCCTAGTTCGACTCTTTGCAGGCTACCAAACGCACCCCAAAACACGTTGGAGCATCGAGGCTTTGCTAGCGTCAACTACCACGAGTAGGTATACCTCCCCTTCGCCTTCGCGCGACTAGCTAGTGTGTCCTCCATTGCGACAGTCTCGATCTCTCATGTAACCATGAAAGGGGTGTGGGCTAGGAAAGGATTTTTTTAAATTGAAAATGGCCTTTCAAGGTTGAAACTTTGCATACACATATTAGACATAAATATGTATGTTTCTAAAAATAATCAGGTAGTCTTCGACATCCTTAACGATTTTAATGTTCACCTTATGACTCCTACGGACCAAATTACATCCCCTCTCTTATATGATAATTTGTATTTTCTAAAAATTGTAAATTGGCAAGAAGTACATAAACAATTACACATACAATGATAATTATATGGGGACAACTATTTCTCGATCGACTGAAAATTAGTCAAGTGATGTCATCTAATCTCATTACGACCCAGGTACAACTCCTCGGGCCAGAATGAACCAAATTGCAATTCAATGGCTTGGGATATTTTTCTCCGCTACAAGCATGCACAACTAGGAAATTTCTAGTTGCAATTGATGTGCAAGAGAGAAAATCTTGTGCAACTCACGGGTTAGCACGAATGACGATGCAATCAAATAGTGTATAAGTCAACTGAGAATTAAGCTAATACTTATCTATTAGCAAACCAATATAAGTATAATATACTCTATTGTCTACACTATGATATCTTTTTTTGAGAGGAGAAAAATAGTTTTCTCGAGGGTCAAAAGAGGTGTACAAAGAAGTCCTGAACTGACCAAAAATAGATCATCAGTCGGTAACTTAGTCTTCTCATCGTTCTTTAAATCTAGCGAGATTAGTTTCTCGGCTGGTCACTGGCGTTCATCGTTATTCATGGCGGCGCCGGGGGCCGAGATGAGGTGGATGCTCTACGGTGAGGATGTTGGTCCAGAGGTGGTGGATGTCCCTTTTTTGTCGACTTCTTTGATATGATGCAATGGATCTTGGTCAAAGGGAGCTCAGGGACATCTCCATCGATCGACATGACACATCAACATGTCTCTTGCTGCTTGCAGCAGGCCTATTGAGGGACTCACAAATACTCATTGGTGATGATGCTTCTTTGGATCTGACAATGGTGAAGGCTCGACGTCTCTTCCAACGTGCATCTAGGCGGCGTTAAAGTTTGACGGCGGCCGCTAGCTACATCGAGTGCATGCAACTCTACGGATGGTTCTATATTTTTCTATCTTTTAGGGCTCTATGTGTAAAGTTTTCAAAATAACTATTTCAATGTATTTATGTAACTTAAAATCTTACCTAATAATAAAGTACGCAAGGGTTCCATGATTTGGTTCTTCTGTTGGACGTTTTGCAAAAAAAAAACCTACCTAATTTTGTAAATCAACCCGCAGTATCTCTACAAATAAACTAAAAAACGACTTTTGGGGAAATCAATCCGCAATCACTCTAAGATCGGTGGTTGCCACTTTTGTAGTTTAGCCCCTTGCAGTAACCTTCACCTTATTCCCTCCTTCTTCGATGGGGCGCTACTGGGGATCCGCGCGGCCAGGGAACGGTGGTGTGTGCCGCTGGGATCCGCTTGACCCAAGGGAGATCCACCCACCTCGCCGCCTCGCACACGGCTCCGGTCACCGGCGAAGCCGTCGGTCAGCCGCTCGCGGGAGGCTCGCAGGAGTGTCCAGGAGCTCTCGGCCATGGCGGCCGGCCGAGCTCCTGCTGCCGTCTACTGCCTCCGCTCGGCCGGACGCGGGGACGCATGGTAGACACCGCCTCGAGCGCGAGCGCCGTGAGCGCTCGGACATGGCGGTCGACCGAGCTCCCACCGCCTTCTCGTGCCTCCGCTCGGCCAGACACGGGGAAGCATCGGAGGCGTCGCCTCGCCTCGAGCGCGAGCTCGGCGAGTGCTCGGCCATGGCGGCTGGCCGAGCTTCCCCCGCCATCTCCTAGGGGCGCCGCCTCGAGCGCGACACGGGGACGTACAGCAGGCGGAGCTCAGCCATGGCGGCCGGCTGAGCTCCTGCCGTCTCCTGCCTCCGCTCGGCCGGTGAGCAGGACGCGTGGCTGTTTGCTCCTGGTTGGTCCCTCGGCGGCTCGGCCCGCCGCTTCTTCATCCTCGGCGGGGCTGGATGCCTGGATCCACGCCCAGAGCCGTTCCATGACTCTGTCAGAGCATAGAAAGCTTGAGGAAGTACGTGTCGTGCATGTCCGGCCGAAGACCATGTGTGTGCATCCGTAGAGGAGCCGGCTCGGCACATCGAGCGAGCACAGCGGGGCAGGTTGACGAGGGGCCCCGGCTCACAAAGACGTGCTCCTCGTGCTTGTGTAGCTGCAGCACCTCAGATCAATTTTTGTATCCCTCTCTATTCTCTCTGTCTCTTCTCCGATCTATTTTCCCCTGTCGTGGTCTCTCCTCTTTTGGCCTCTTCTTTAATCAATTTTCACCTCTCTCTCCATGTGTCTCACGTGATAGAGGATAAGCCAGGCAATAGAACAGAAGTAGTATAGAAATAACACGACCCAAGCCATATACATTGTTCTTATACATGGTTATATTGTCATTTGTTTCATTTTTTTCAAATCCATGTGCAATTGAAGAACGTGTCTATTACTTCTTAAATCTTGACGAGTGAATATGACATTATAGGCTAGATAGATCTCTGACATTATTTTGATATGTTCCTGAATTTTAGATCTTGATTTGCTAAAATAAATTACGGACAAAAGTGCTTTAAAATACAAGTAGCAAAAATGATAACTGAATGAGGCAAAAAGTGATAGAATATGCATTGCGCCAAGTCGTGATATGAGTTTTCTCTCCCGGTTGCGCCGAGTCGTGATATGTGTTTTCTCTCCCGGTGCAACGCACGGGCATATTTCCTATTTTTATTAATAAACTATCGTGGTTCCTCTAAAACAAACTGACAAAAAACAGGAGCCTAGGCGGCCGTACATTTACGTGAGAACACGGACCTTGACCCGGGAGCCCGGACCCTACGACTCGCAGCACCCCGCCGCGCGGACCGCTAGCACTGTGTAACGCGCGGCGCAAGGGACCATCCATGGCTCCAAACCCAACCCCAGGTACGCCGCACCGCCGCCGCTAGCGGATGCATACGCACACGATCGAGCAGCAGCAGCAGCAGCAGCCCACGTACGCACATTCACACTCCCTCCCTCGCGGCCCAGCTCGATCTGCCTGACCTACCTCTAGCTCGATCATGTGTGAAAGCTCCAAGTGTTTCAAGACCCAGCAGTGCAGCACACACAAACATAAAGCCGCCCCAGTCCCCAGAGACAAGGTTCCATTAAGCCTGCATATATAAACGGCCCCAGGCAGCCATCTCGTCTTCTCCAGGATCGACCGTGACGCATGCGCACCTTGACATTAGGCTACCATTCCCCACATTCTTCCTCACCTGTTCTACCTCCCCCCACGACCCACCAAACCCCGAGATCAACAGCTATATATACGCTGCATCTTTCCCGCGAAGCGAGTCCTAATTTACACTATACAGCTAGCTAACATCGAGATGGGGCTGCGGACCTGCAGTGCCATGGAACGCGAGCTCGCCGTCGCCTCGCCTTTCGTGGAGTGGCTCAAGCCGCCACCGGCGTCGTCGTCTTCCTCGTCGCCGTCGTGCTCGACTTTCTCGTCGTCGTCTTCGCCTGAGGAAGATGGCGGCAGCATGGCGTGTTTGCCGCTCCTCAGCATGCTCGAGGAGGGGGGGAGGGGCGCTGGTGGCGATCATGAGCGCCATGCAGTCAAGGAAGAGATCGCGAGCAGCGCGGCCGGGGTGCTGCGCCCCGGCGTGGATCTGAACATCGGTTTGCCGGTTGGTGGATCTTGCGATGATGATGAATATGACGCCATGGAAGAGGAGGAGGAAGACGACGTTGAAGAGGAGGAGATTGATGAGTCGAATCCTGCTCATGGCGGTTGCAAGGTGGAGAAACATGAACACGGCGAGGCAGCAGGATCAAACAGCACCATCGACATGGGCGAATTTGGAGTGGCCGGGGCAGAGAGCGGAGTGGCGATGAGCTGCCAGTACTGGATCCCCACGCAGGCGCAGATCCTCGTTGGCCCGGTGCAGTTTGTCTGTCATGTCTGTAACAAGAACTTCAACAGATACAACAACATGCAGGTAAATGATGTTTATTTTGTAGTGGTCTTAAATTATGATCAATTGATCAGTAATTCAGTATACGCTTTTGTTCTCCATTCATTTACGCTAAGATTTGATTGTTTTTGTCTTGATCCTGGACACGCAAAAGAAAAAGATGATCTTCCTTACTTAGTTTGTACAACAAATTAAGAGCACATAGAGATGAGCTCATCTAAGCCCGCTAACTTAATTAGTAGTGAATCACCAATTTCACCATAGCTCTGGGAAAATATTTCCGTTACCTATCCCAAATCTTTACCAATTCATGGTACCATTATGTCAAGGGGTAAACATCAACAGACTGAAGACTCGCCACACCATCACGAAACTCGAGGATTCTCCGATAATTAGGTCAAAGCCCCCTAGGCCCCTATCACCCCTTCAAAGCTCATCTCAAGAATCAGATGTCAGTCCTCTATGCAATGGGTCAACTGTTTGGCATAGGCCGGTATGGTCTTCGCGAGGCCGCTACGGCGAGGATTCTTCCATGGTCATTCTTTGGTGAAATTGGAGTCGTTGGCTCATGGAGGACTGATGACGATGACACTAACGGACAATCTCGATGATGACTCTCTCTTCGCGATGTTTGTGTGGCTTATGTAGGTAGCCATGTTGACCATGTGTGTGCCCTCGAGGTTGTTGTGTTGCATGACGGTCGGGGAGGGTGTTTGTGACGATTTAACATATTTTTTTTGCAAATTAACTAGGTAATTCTCTTCTTCTTAATTAATGAGAAGATAAGCATTCGCCACCGGACCGTTCAGTTGAAGTTAGAGATGCAACTGCTAGAAAGGTCCCACTTAATGTTTATTTTGTCTTTTCTAGTATAAAATTTGGCCCAAATGTTAAACTAGAAAATACAAAATGAACAATAGAGATTTTGGTGGAATCTCAGGTGACAATTTATTTGAAGTTGAGCTTGATCTATCCCACACCGACTACTTCACCAAAGGCATTGCATACGTTTGGCCGACTGTGAGACCCGGAATTCTGAACTCTCGTGTAGGAGCTCCAAAGTAACATGTTATGTGTGCCAATTTGTTTTCAAAAGAACACATATATAAATGGACCACATGATCGTGATCACCTGTGCTTAAGTATCTTTCCATAAAGAACAACTCTGTCTGAAACCCAAACATGTGTATATACGGCCGTGTGGAGAGGAGCCACGAAAGCTTGATATTCAGGATCTGTTTGAGTACATTTCATGCAAACAATCATTACAGCAAAGAAGATTAGCGTAGTGATCATGAAAACGCAAGTACTTTGTTATCAATTACTAATCTCCATTATGTGCATGCATGCCATGCGTTGATGATGGATGCAGATGCACATGTGGGGCCACGGGCGCGAGTACCGCAAGGGCCCGGAGTCGCTCAAGGGCACGCAGACGCTGGCGCTGCTGAAGCTGCCGTGCTACTGCTGCGCCGCCGGCTGCCGGAACAACGTGGCGCACCCGCGGGCGCGGCCGCTCAAGGACTTCCGCACCCTGCAGACGCACTACAAGCGGAAGCACGGCGCCAGGACCTTCCGCTGCCGCCGCTGCTCCAAGCCCTTCGCCGTCAAGGGCGACTGGCGCACGCACGAGAAGAACTGTGGCAAGCGCTGGTTCTGCGCCTGCGGCTCCGACTTCAAGCACAAGCGCTCCCTCAACGACCACGTCCGCTCGTTCGGCGGCCAGCACTTCCCAGTCGTCGTCGACGGCGGCGGCGCCGCTGCCCAGGGCCGCGTCATAAGCTTCCAACGGTGAGGTCGCGCGATCGGCCTAGCTAGCTGATGATAGATTTATATAGATCGATCATGTGCAGGCTGGCATCTGCATGCATGCGTGCATGAAGATCCAAGAAGATTCAAGAGGAACAAAGTGATTAATAGCGCAATAAGGTGGCCCCCGATCGGTTGCTAAGAGCTGTGAAGTAGCTGAATTTTCTTCCCTTCCGCCGGAGTGTGGGAGCTGCAGGCAGTACTATTAGGCTGTCAATGCAGCTCTGTAATGGAGAAAATTTACCAGCTTCACAGGCTAACTAAACCGGTATTATGGGACCTAGTACTATCTATATATAGCATTTCACATATTATATGAGAAAGATCAAATACTGAGGGATGAATCTACTTGTACTTTTGATTGGCTACTTTTATGCCATAGAATCTATTCCTCTTTTCCTAAATCCAAGACGTTTTTGGAAAGTCAATATGCCTTGCCAACACATCTTATATTTAGGAACAGAGGAGTAGGATTTAACTTCATGATTTTGATCATGTGTTTGTATCACATTATATTAATAAACTATTGTTAAAGTACACCTTTCGTTCAGATATGTATTTGTAATTTTACTGTCCCGGTTCAAGCTTTCACCATACATTTATTTTGTTGTTAATAGTTCATACTTACAGAATCATAACTATAAGAAGGTACTAATTTTGAATATGAATCCAATGGTATCAATTTTATTATCACATAATACACACATTATCACACAATTAACTCTTGGTCAAATCTTGTATTGAGCCGGTCAAAATATGCCTTTCATTTCTGAAGACATAAAGTATGTTTCATTAGAAATGATGTTATTTTTATAGTTTTACACATATAGTATAATTTATAAAAAAAAGACATAGGAAACTCATGAATTGCAACATGGAGTTGTTCATTTCATTTCTGCATTTTAACCAAATACAGATTCCACATTCCACCACTCCTACTTTTTATATACTATTTAGCAATAAAAAAAGTAAATGTGACCTCTATAAAACATTTAGCCATTCACTGTTATTTTCTGTGGGTTGCAAGTTCTTAATCATTAGGCCTTTTCCTAGATATTGGCCGTTCAAAAAAAAAAATCCTTGATATGGTGTATTTTGAGAAAGACCTTCAAGTGCATTGTTTCTTAAGGGTTTTATATAAATTTATAATTTGGATCTCATGCATGCGATTGGGCTAGCAACGGTTTTAGCATATGGTTGCGTGCAAGAGCTGTATATGTTAGCTAAGGTACAACAACAATCTCTTTTTTCATTAACTATATAGTGTCACATGTATTTTGCCTATGAAATTAGCATTGGGGAAGGCCTTAGGGCATCTCCATTGAAAAGAGAATGCAACTTTATATAGTGGCAAAGTTTGATCTTAGTACATCTCTAGTATTTAATGCACAATTCTGTGGTCATTAAATTAATGGGAAAAGCATATGACAAAGAGATGAGATGTAGTATTACGAAGAAGAAAGAATATCCCTTAACCAAAGTAAGACATCATTCCCTCTTCTTTTTTTCTGCCAAGGCATAAGGTACTCCTGTGTATGGACTATATTTGGTTTTACATCATTGTTGGTGCACTTATAAATGAGTACTCTGCTAACAAATTCCTACATGCAACTTAATTATGGAGCCATGCAGCTCAAAAGAAAATGTAGAAACTTCTTGGCTAGCAGTAGTTAGTACATTGGTCAAGCTAGTTAGCTAGGAATGCATATACTACATCTACACATAAAGCATGAGGATGCAGAACAAAAATATAGTTTAAAAAAAAGGAAAGGTAGAGACTCCTTGTTTAAGACGAAGGTATAGAGACGTCTTGGCTACCAGTGGTTAGAACTTGTTACATGTGGTCAAGCCAGTTAGCTAGGAATACATGCATCTATACGTGGAGCTAGCATGGAGCATGCAGTGCAAAATGGTCCTCTCTCCTTAAGTGCATGCACGCGTTCCATGGCAGCGGCAACACAAAATTTCAACATTCTCCCGGACGACGCACTGCAGGCGAAGTCAAAATGGCGAAAACGACGGATCGACGACGACGCACGCGCAGCTAGCGCCTGGCGATCGACCGATCGTCGTCGCCAGACACGACCACAAAGCTTAGCTAGCCTCGACAATGGTCGCGACCTAGGCAGATTAGCTAGATCGACGAAGTGTACACACCACCTGGAGATAATTATGGCGTAGATTGGCTTTATCAGGTCCGGTATATGCTTTCCTTGGCCACATTTCCAAAGCACTCCGGCGTGGGGCGATCGACGTATGAACCTTTTTCGACCAAGTCCAACTTTGTGGCGCCCCTGGACCGCAACCCGGGTCACACTACCGACTGCTGCCTTATATAATTCGTCGTCTCCAGCCTTCACTTGGTGTGAGTGAGTGCTCTGGTAAGCAGGAAAAAAGTGACATCGATCGCGCAAGTAAAGCTTTCAGGTGTAATTTTATGTTAGTGCGCTAGCTTGACCAGGAGAAAATGTGCGCAGCTTAACTGGCTAGTCCGTGTGCGTGTTTTACTCGATCGTTCCAACCGTCATATCTATTTCTTTAAGTGAACCGGAACATCTTTTCATTAGTTAAAGGATGAAAATAAAAATCGGCGAAGAGGTCGACAGAAAATACAGAACAGAGTGGCAACAACAGGCTTCACTCATGGCATTAGGGCTTGTTCGAGTAGGGACGGTTTAAAGTGAATTAAAGAGGACTAAGAGAGATTAAATCCCATAAAGGTTAAAATTGCCTCACAACTTCGGTTGGTTTCCCGCTAATTAACTGACAACTTTCTTTCTAATTAATGAAAATACCAATTAATGAAATCCCCCAAATCCACTACAATATTCCCCAATTCGTTTGGTACGGGGATTAACCGAACAAAGACTTGAGGAACTATAAATGCTCTGCACCCATGTGGTTCAAGAAGAACGTTTCTCGCTTGATTCGATCAACAATGATGATCAGAAGGGTCGAGATATGTATGGCGGAAAACATTTCATTCCGATCCTCGCAAACCTCCCCTAAAACTAGCATGCATGGTTATAGATGTAAGTATGTTCTTCCGTGAATGTTTGTATTGTGTGCCATTGTAGTACTAACGGAGTATCAAAATATGAGTGATATAGATCAATGTAGCAAAAAAAAAATTCCAATAACCAAGTTATAGATACGTCACTCAGTTCTAAGAAAACATGTGTAGTTTTCATTCAGGTGAGATAAAAATTGGATGCACTATCTTACAATATATCACCCTATGAGCCTACTGAATTTTAATAGAGTGTTACCCTCAATCACTCTTTTTTCTATTCAACTCAGATATTATTCAAATTGATATGCTCTATCAGACTATTGACGTTGTGCTGTGTCAATGTAGCTATTTGCATTTTATCCATCATTATCTATGCATACAAAGGTCTAGAATAATAGGGATCTAAGAAGGTGGCGACAATGCTAATGTGCAGGGAAGGGATGTGGCGGTGATTTAAGGTTCTCCCCTTTGTCTCTATACTACATTTTTTATACATCTTTATAACATATTCTTATTATATAGTTTTAACAAGTATTTTTTGTTAGGATGGTTAATCACAAAATATGACTTTATATTATTATTATTAGTTATGCAATTGCATTACATATTCTTTTAAACAATTATAGTATCATAAAAAAAGTTATATTCATTCTGAAATATTCTCATTTACAAGATCTTGAAACTAGATCTTGTTATATGTCAAGAAATAAGTGAACATGGTGTGTCTTGTTGAACTAATTTCAACAATTGCTTGAATATTATAAGCATCTGTATATAATATGGTGTGATAGAGTTTGTGTATACTTAGTATCCATAAATATCTTGGTAGAGATATGTAAATGGTACTATCCAACAAATCTCATAATAGTGGTTTGTAATATAGGCTTGGCTAATCAAATTATAGAAACTTCTAGACTATAAACTGAAATCAACATACTGACTACATCATAATAATCAATATCAAACAAGAATCAATAGCTTGCTTCGTTCCCTTGGCATACATGGAAGTATTGTCACCAACAATAATGGCATGAAATTAAACTTGATTTCCTTCACGGGCAATATCAGTATCCACCTATTCGCACCATCTTTCGAATTTTCTCTCGCGAATTTGATTTATCTACACTCATAATCTGTGTGGCACAAATAAAAGGATGGATTTTTGCTGCAACTTCTACATGGTTGATCACTTCTTGAGAAGTTGTAAATTCTAAATGGTATTGACAAAATTTAACTTGACTAGTTAGTTTTTTGTGGGAATTAATTTAATATGTTCATTCTACTATTTTGAGTTTTTACTTGAAGTTGTAACTTATTCAATTTGCTTATGTATGTTTTGTGAGAAGGGAGGGTGTATTTGGGGAAATCGGCCATCCCTGCAGAGCTAAATTTTTATAGTCATTTTCATCTTTAATTTCCCATTTTGTTATGGTCTCAGAAATCAAAATGCCAACTGCTTAACAATAGTTTAGGGTGGGACAAATTAGCAGATAGTTGATTTAATTTTGTCCATCGGTCGGATGTCACTCCAACAATATTTTAGGAACCCTTCCTTTTATCTCTACACCACAAGATCAACTTGATGATGACGTGGAGCTCACGGCGGAAGATGGTAATTAACCTAACGTGATATGGGGTGGCCTTCGAACACCACCTCCCGAAGGCCTTCAAGTCCCCCATGTGGACCAATGACTGGAGCTAGAGCTAAAGCAATATATAATAACGTAAATTTGTCCTCATGCTAGTTCTCATAATGTATAAATTGCAAGCATTAATAATTTTATTTTTTACATGGTCAAACTCCACATAGTTTCCTCTGCAAAAAAACTCCGCATAGTGAGAAGGAGGGGGCATAGGAGAAGGCTGGGAGGTCGGCGATTCCCCCGTACATGGGATGGGGTGTATCATGCATGTTTTAGAGGTCAATCGAGTGCTTTAGATTTGTGTTGTTTCGTCAAGTTTCATTAAGTTTCTATAAACTGCTTGTCTGCTTTATATCAAATAAAACACAAATGAAACTGTGCACATGGGAGAAAAGCAATTCTCGAGAAGATTGTCTTACTTTCCCCTTTCCTCGCTCCCTTCCCTTTCCCTTGAGAGTCGCATGTAAGGTGCCGGGTCGATCCCGACCTGTCCTTAGTGGCATTGCTGGCTGGAGATGGTGGAGGAGAGGTGTCAGAGTAGCTGTAGGTAGTAGTAGTAGTTTTAGAGGTAGTCCCATATGGGTGTTTGGGGGATCATCGGGTCTCGCTGGCCAGATTAGCCTGGTGCTCTGATACGTCTCAAACGTATCTATAATTTTTGATGCTCCATGCTTGTTTTTACACCATTTGCCTTGTGTTTCGTTACACTTCGTGGCGTTTTTATGCGATTTCCAGAACTAACCTATTGACAAGATGCCACAGTGCCAGTACCCTATTTTTGCTGTTTTTGTGTTTCAGAAAAGCTACACAGGAAATATTCTCGGAATTGGACAAAACAAGTTCAGAAACTCCTATTTTTCCCGGACGGAGGACGAGGACCAAACAGGAGCCAGAGAGGGGCCAGAGGCTGGCCACGCCATAGGGGGGCGCGACCGAGCCCCTGGCTGTGCCCACCCATGGTGAGGCCACCCTGGTCCACCTCTGACGATGCCCCTTCGCCTATAAGAAGCCTCCCGATGGAAAACCCTAAAACAATCGGCAAATTTCTAGAAAGAGTTCCACAGCTCTGCCGTCGCCACCGATGAATTTTGGGGGACAGAAGTCTCTGTTCTGGCACCCTGCCGGGACAGGGAAGTGCCCCTAGAGCCATCTCCATCGGTCTCCATCACCGTCTCTGCCGTCTCCATCGACCTCACCACCATCTCCATCGCTTTTGCTGCCTCCTATGATAAGGAGTGAGTAGTTCTCCCCCGGGGCTAAGGGCTCTACTGGTAGCTATGTGATTCACCTCTCTCTCCCATGATGTGATCTTTATGTGATCGTGAGCTTTGTATCTAGTTGAATTGGTAGATGCTATTATTCAGATATTATGCTACTACCGTGCTTTATATTTGTAATCTCCGGAGATACCTTGTATCATGGTGTGAAGGTGACTAGTGTGCGCATCATGTGTATCTTTTTGGTTAATGTCTCTATGAATTGTTGGTGTTTGTTGGAACCATCTAGCGCGTTCATGGTGATAGTGTGGGACAATCTAGTTTGGGGAAATACGGACTTTGAGGAGTGCTTCATAGCCCTACGCATGATTAGTGTTTATTTTCCATTGGAGAATTGTTTTGAGTTGCATATTGATGATAGTGTATATTGGTTCAATTATGTTATATTTGTTGAGAGTGTGTCCACTAGTGAAAGTATGATCCCTAGGCCTTGTTTCTGAGCTTTGCACACCGTTTACATTCAGTTTTGTTACATGTTTGCTCACAGTGATATTTATTTTAGATTGCATTTACTACTTATAATCATCACTACTACTTGTATTTCACTATCTCTTCGCCGAACTAGTGCACCTATACATCTGACAAGTGTATTGGGTGTGTTGGGGACACAAGAGACTTTCTGTATCGTAATTGCAGGGTTGTTTGAGAGGGATAGCTTTGACCTCCTCCTCCCTGAGTTCGATAAACCTTGGGTGATCCACTTAAGGGAAACTTGCTGCTGCTCTACAAACCTCTGCACTTGGAGGCCCAACACTGTCTACAAGAACAGACGCGTGCGTAGACATCAAGCTCTTTTCTGGCGTTGTTGCCGGGGAGGTAAGGTAAAAGGTACTCACATCCTCCTATGTGAGTGCTCAAAGTTATTTCCTTTAGATTCTGCAATTATATCTTTTTGTTTCTTGTTTTTATTTTCACTAGTTAGGCTTAATGGAAAACAAAGAATCCTTAGTATTTTTCCTACGTTAGGATATGACGTGTTTGAAGAGAAAATTGAAAAACCTTTGGAGCTTAATTTGCATGCTAATAGTGTTGTTAGTATGAATGCTTTGAACACCGTTATTGCTAATGCTATAGAAAAGTCTAAGCTTGGGGAAGCTGGTTTTGTTAAGCATGATATTTTTAGTTCCCCAGCTTTAGTGGAGAAAATTTGCTCTGATGATATTTTATCTCCCCTATGTGATGTTTCTAATGATGCTTGTGCTCCTCATCTTTTTAAAATACCTATGAAAATTATTGAACGTGCTATGAATAACTGCTATTTAGGGGATGGAACTGTCCATCCTGGTGATCATTTGCTCTTTATACATGAATTATGCGAATTGTTCAAGTGTGCAGGTATTTCGATGAACCAAGTTAAGAGGAAGCTATTTTCTTTATCACTAAAGGGCAGAGCTGCGGAATGGTATAAAACACTGAAGGATGGCCGACCTATTGATTGGGAGGAAATTGTACCTCTCTTTTATTCTAAATTCCATCCTTCTAGTGAGGTTTATAAAGATAGGAATTATATTTATAATTTTCATCCGCATGAGGGAGAAAGCATTGCCCAAGCGTGGGGAAGATTGAAGTCACTAATGCTCAAATGTCCTATTCATGATCTTCCCCGTAATATTGTTATTAATAATTTTTATGCAAGGCTTTCAGGATATTACAAGGACTATCTAGATGCATGCTTTGATGGGTCTTTCACAAGCAAGGATGTTGAAGCAAAGTGGGACTTGCTTGAAACAATTTAAAACAATATTGAAGATTGGGATAGAGACAAAGATAAAGGATCAGGTATAAATTATGAGTATGATTGCATTAAGTCTTTCGCTGAAATTGCTAATTTTCAAGAGCTTAGTGCTAAATATGGTCTTGATCCTTAAATTATGGTTGATTGTTTTAGAGCCTTTGCTTCCCATATTAATGTTCCCAAAGGAAATGGGGATGTGTATCATGAACCTTTTAAAGACACTTGCATAGAAAGTGATATTGTTATTGATGATTGCAATAAACATGCTCAAACTTCTAAAAGTACTATTTCTTATAAGCATGTTAATTTTTGTGGAGTACTTAGACCTTGTGAACAGAGTCACAACAAGGAAGATTATTGTATCCACCACAGGAATGAAGAAACCCGAATGTGGTACAAGGCTCTAGATGAGCTTGGTGAAAAGGTTTGTGAGCTTTATCCTTTTCTTTGTGAGCTTTGCCATGAAAAGGGTCATTTTAATTTTCAATGCTCAGGCCATAATAATGACCCTTCTAATCGAATGAGTACCACAAGTTTGTATTGTGATGACAAGATCACTCTCAATTAGCATGATGAGTTTTCTCTATTTTTGGGGTGTGAAGAGATATCTAGAAAGACTTCTTTGGTAGATATGAGTGCTTTTGATATTAATAGCACCCTTCGTGGTTGTCATCTCTATTGTGTTAAGGATTGCTTCGCAAATACTTACATACAAAATGTTGTTAAAGAGGATGCTTTACCCAAATTTGACAGGATGATTTTTGTTTATATCTTATTAACAAAGAGGAGAAATCCTCCAAAGTTTCTTCTGTTGTTTCTATCAGCAAACCAGATTATGTGGAGAAAATGCCTTTCAAGTCTCTCCCTCCTAAAGGAGAGAGTAAGAAGAGTAAGAGTAAGAAGAAGAAGAAGAAGAAGAGGAGTAAAAGGAGAGAGGAAATGTATCTTCCCCTAAGCATGTTGCTCCTATTATAGATTATGATAATTCTGATCTTGATGATGTCCCCATGCCTGTTACCTATGTTAGTGATCATGATTGGGAAAAGCACTCTACTTTTGATATTGAAAATCTTTTTGGTACCAATTCTAAAAATTATAAGGTTAATAATTGTTGTACCATTAGTACTATCCATGTTCCTTCTTATGATGATATGTTTGATGAATATGCTTTGCAAAATAGCTATTCTCTCACTTATGATGATACTAAACCTCTAGTTTATGATGGTTATGATGATGAGTATAATATTTTCAGCTCACGTACTTTTGGGACGAAAATTAGTTATGATTACAATATGCCTCCTATTTTTGATGATTATGGTGATGAGAATAATTATTCTGTTGAATCTGCTCCTACTATGATTGTTCATGTGGGGAGTATTAATTCTTTTATGCATGTGGCTCATGATAGGGATGCTTTATGTGATAGTTATTGACAAGGGTATAGGTAATAGAGCCCGTCAGTTGAGTACCCCTAAGTCCCATTGATACGTCTCCAACGTATCCATAATTTTTGATGCTCCATGCTTGTTTTTACACCATTTGCTTAGTGTTTCGTTACACTTCGTGGCATTTTTATGCATTTTCTGGAACTAACCTATTAACGAGATGCCATAGTGCCAGTTCCCTGTTTTCTGCTGTTTTTGTGTTTCAGAAAAGTTACACAGGAAATATTCTCGGAATTGGACGAAACCAAAGCCAGACGTCCAGATATTTCACGGAGCTTCCAGAACACCGAAGAGGAGACGGAGCCGGACCAGAGGGTGGCCACACCACCAGGGGGCGCGGCCCACCCCTGGCCCGCGCCGGCCTATGGTGTGGGCCCCTAGTCCACTTCTGATGCCGCCCCTTCGCCTATAAAGACCCCCCGACAGGAAAAACCTAAAGACCCGATCACTTTTCCAGAACACATCGCGATCCGCCGCCGCCATCGAACCAAAGATTGAGAGGGTCCAGAAGCTCTTCCCGGCACCCTGCCGGAGAGGGGAATCGCCACCGGAGGTCTTCTTCATCGCCATGCTTGCCTCCGGCGCGATGAGTGAGTAGTCTACCTTGGACTATGGGTCCATAGCAGTAGCTAGATGGTTGTCTTCTCCACCATGTGCTTCATGTTTAGATCTCGTGAGCTGCCTTACATGATCGAGATCACCGTTATGTAATTCTACATGTTGTGTTTGTTGGGATCCGATGAATATTGGTGTTATGATTGAGTTGATGTGCTGAATATTATCTTATGTTATCTCTATGTTGTTTATGATCTTGCATGCTCTCCGTTGTTAGTAGCTATCTTGGCCGAGTAGTTGCTAGTGACTCCAAGAGGGGGTATTTATGCTCGATAGTGGGTTCATGCCTCTATTTAATATGGGGGAGTGACAAAAACCTCAAAGGTTGTAGATGTGCTGTTGCTACTAGGGGGAAAACAACATTCATATGCTCCAGGGCATATGCTTTGTTTACATTACACACTTTGCTTAATGCAATTATCTGTTGTTCGCAACTTAATACTTGTGGAGTTCTCGGATTGATTCGCCACAAGTGGATTATTAGTCATAGATGCAGTTGGATGACGGTCTATGTATCTTGTTGTAATGCCCAGAGTAAATCTCATAGTGATCCTCTTGACATGCACATTGTCTTTATTCTATCAATTGCCCAACTATAATTTGTTTACCCAGTATGTGTTATTTTATCTTATGGAGAGATACCACTAGTGAACTATGGACCCCGGTCCTATTTCCTTTATATTGCTATCACCTGTTTACTTTACTCGCACTGTTTACTTTACTCGCATATTACTATTGCTTTCCACTCGATACGCTCATACCCTTTGTTTCAAGCAAACCGGTGAGATTGACAACCTCATCGTAAGTTGGGAACAAAGTATTTGGTTGTGTTGTGTGCAGGTTCCACGTTGTCGCTCGCAAAGCAAAGCTTGGACAAGGCGCCCTATAAATTGTCCGAAGCTGTCGCGAAGCTAGCGGGCATCACCTTCAGTCGTATTCATCCTCCTACTGGATTGATAACCTTGGTTTCATAACTGAGGGAAAACTTGCTGCTATATTCATCAAACCTTCTCTTGGGGTTTTCCAACTGGCCGGTCATTTACTGCATATTCCCACGTCAACTTGGCACAGAATTTTTCTGTCATTGTTGCCGTGTATTAAAGAAGAAGCTTTCACACCATCATCACCGCGCCATCAACAAGTTTTCTGGCACCATTGCCGGGGAGGAAAGAAGACTTCTGCAAGGGGAGTTTCACACACACATCCTTTAATTTGTTTTAAGTTTTGCTTTACTTTATTTTTACTTGCATCATTTTATCAAAAACACAAAAAAATTAGAATCCTTTGTAGTTGTTTTTACTTGTCTGCTTTTAGTTTTGCTAGAATGGCTACTCCTAAGAACACCAAGTTGTGTGATTTTACTAGCACTAATAATAGTGATTTTATCTACACTCCTATTGCGCCACCTGCTCCTGCTGCAAATTTTTATGAGATTAAGCCTGCTTTGTTGAACCTTGTTATGAAAGAGCAATTTTCTGGTGCTAGTACTGATGATGCTGCAGCTCATCTCAACAATTTTGTTGAGCTATGTGAGATTCATAAATATAAGGATGTTGAAAGTGATATTATTAAGCTTAAGTTGTTTCCTTTTTCTTTGAGAGGAAAAGCTAAGGATTGGTTGCTGTCTTTGCCTAAAAATAGTATTGATTCGTGGGCTAAGTGTAAGGATGCTTTTATTGGTAGATACTATCCTCCTGCTAAGATTATAGCTTTGCGTAGCAATATTATGAAGTTTAGTCAGTTTGATAATGAACATGTTGCTCAAGCTTAGGAAAGAATGAAATCTATGATAAAGAATTGTCCCACTCATGGACTGACTACTTGGATGATTGTTCAAACTTTTTATGCAGGACTGAATTTTTCTTCAAGGAACCTACTTGATTCAGCTGCTGGAGGCACTTTTATGTCCCTTACCTTGGGCTCTGCAACAAAGCTTCTCAACAATATGATGGTAAACTACTCTGAATGGCACACCGAGAGAGCTCCACAAGGTAAGAAGGTAAATTCTGTTGAGGAAACCTCTTCCTTGAGTGATAAGATTGATGCTATTATGCTTATGCTTTCTAATGATAGGACTCATGTAGATCCTAATAATATTCCTTTGGCCTCTTTGGTTGCTCAAGAAGAGCATGTTGATGTAAACTTCATTAGAAATAATAATTTTAACAACAATGCTTATAGGAACAATTTTGCTAGTAACAATTATAGGCCATTTCCTTCTAATGGTGATAATAGCTATCTTGGTAGACCTAAAATGCCTAGTGAAGAAAGAATTTTTGAACTTGAAAAGGCTACCAAGAATTTTATGCAGGCGCAATATGAGCAGAACAGGGCTTTCACCAAGACTATGAAGGAGCAATCAGCTCTGTTGAGGACTATTAATCATCAACTTGAAAATTTAAACAAGGCTATTCCTGAGTTGCAAGCTAAGGTTTCCAAAGCTGAAACCAATATTTCGTCTTTGTCTAATGCGCAATCTTCTTTGGTTAACAGAATGTCCGCTAAGCCTGATCCTTTTGCTACTGCTAATGCTATCCAAGTTAGAATTGATGAAAATGTTAGGATGCTAGCAGAATTGCATGCCAGGTGGGAAAGAGAAGATGAGAGGGCTAGAGAGATGAAGGTATGTACCATTACTACCTCTAATGATGTTATTCCTAATGCTAGCAATCCTCTTAGTTTGATTGGTGTAGACAAAACTCCTACTCCTTGTGTTAAAAAGCCCAAAACAGCTAAAACTTTTTCTCAAAAGAGTGCTGAAATTTTTCAGAGTGTAGGAGATGATAGCTCTATTTCCTTTAATGATTTTGATGTTGATGGCTGCAATATATCTGAAGTTATTTTGTTCTTGCAAAAGCTTGCTTTGACTCCCAATGCTAGTTCTTTAAATATTGCTTTTACTAAGCATATTACCAATGCTCTTATGAAAATTAGGGATGAAAAGTTGAAGTAAAAAGCTTCTATTCCCAAGAAGTTAGAAGATGGTTGGGAACCCATCATTGATATGCATGTTAATGGTTTTGATTGCCATGCTTTATGTGATCTAGGTGCTAGTATTTCTATCATGCCTAGAAAAATTTATGACATGCTTGATTTACCACCGCTTGAAAAGTGTTATTATGATGTTCCTATTGCTGATGTTGCTAAGAAGAAACCTTTGGGAATTATTAATGATGTTCTTATTATGGTTAACAATAACCTTGTTCCATGGATGTTGAATGCAATGCTTCATGTCCTATTATTTTGGGAAGACCTTTTTCTTCAAACTGTAGGTGCCATCATTGATATGAGGGAAGGCACCATCAAATATCAATTCCCACTCAAGAAAGGTATGGAACACTTCCCTAGGAAGATAAAGAAATTGCTTTTTGACTCTATTCTTAGAGCAAATTATGAGCTTGATGCTTCATCACTTGATATTACTTGATTCGTACTTTCTGCGCCTAGCTCAAAGGCGTTAAAGAAAAGCACTCTTGGGAGATAACCCAATGTTTTTACATTCAGTTATTTTTCTTTTATTTGAGTCTTGGAAGTTATTACTACTGTAATGACCTCTCCTTATCCGTTTTATTTCGTTTTTGTGCCAAGAGAAGCCTCTAATTTGAGTGAGGTAAGATTTGGGGATGTTGCTGTCCTGAAACAGTTTTTAGTGCTGCACCATAAAAATTTGTGAAGATTCTCTGTATATCTTTTGGACCTGCGATTTCTTGTGCATATGCCCCAGGTTATATCCAAACTTTCATTAGTTGAACACTTTTTGATTTGAGCAACAGAAAACCCTCTAAAAATTCGACCTTTGTCAGCTATTCTGTTTTGACAGATTTCTACCAATATTTGTGTTTGCCACTTTATCGCTTTCTTTTTGAGTTCTTTTGATCACGGAACTTTTGGGGAAGTTGCTACAGTAGTATATTCTTTATATGTGGTGGTTTTGAGTTGAAACCTGAAGCGAAAAGGGTTGATTCAATGTTATGCTTACACTAATGTTGCTAATAGATTTGTGTTTAGTTTTGTATGAAGGAAGTTTTCAAGTGTAGGGATTGGAGAATGATGAGATTAGTTGAAGAATGGACAAAAGCTCAAGCTTGGGGATTCCCATGTCACCACAAGAAATATCCAAGAAGTACAAGCATCAAAGCTTGGGGATGCCCCCGAGGCACCCCTTCTTCGTCGGCAAAAATCAGGTCACCTTTCAAAACACTATATTTTCATTGCTTCATGCATTATGCGTTTTTCTTGGAGCATCAGTTGTTTTTAGTTTTCAGTTTAGTTTAGTTTTGTTTGAAGCAATAAATGGTTGGACCCCAACAAATTCCTTTTGGAGAAGTTGCCTTGCTTTTCATTTGCCAAGAACACTCCATTTTTCATTTTTATAATTTCAACGAGTGTTCTCTTTTTCTAGAACTGCGTTTAGCTTTCGATTTTCGCCTTGATTTGTGTTCAGATCTTGTTATATCTTTTCATCAAGGTGTATTTTGACCTCTGGTCCATGTTGGTGTTCATCAAAAGAGTTGGTTATAAAAAGTTTGAATGGTGTTGGAAAAGAGAAAAAGCTTTATGCAAAAAAGTGGTACAAGAAGAAGCTTGTGTAGACTGCGGCCTAGGCTTTTGCATGTCATGCTTGATGTCTTTTTGATAGCATGCTTAGTGGTTTTACTGTAGCATGACTTGTCTCAAATGACTGAGATTGCTTAATGAGCCTTTGAAAAAATCATGCGTTGTTTTAATTATTTAGAAGCATTATTTTGGTTTTCTCCTTGAAGCTTTATTTGGGTTGACTTGGCGCATGCTCACACATGTTAGACTCATACAAAGTCGCCATTGCCTCTATGATCATTTAGTTTTTGACTTTTGATGCCATCTTATGCTTCTTTTAATGTCGCTTTGTCGCTATGCATGATTATGGCCGTTATTGCTCTCTTAGTTGGTCGCTCCCAGTCTTTTGCTAGCCCTCATTTTGTACTGAGTATGAGCTCTACTCGTGCATCCAACTCCTAAAAACCAAGTTGTTCCAAAGTGTCCACCATACATACCTATTAGCAATTTGCTATTCCAAAGTACATTTGACTTGCTTTTATCTATCCTTCAAATTAAACTCTTTTTGGTGTTATGCGAAAATTGGTCAATAAAGCTCTCACGAACCGGATGGCACACTTTACTTTTCTCGTTTTAAAATTTTGACATTGTGGCTCTCTTATGTTGAGTTGTTATGCTTGCAAGTTGTAAGTTGGGATATAGCCCAGCCATGCCGTCATGGGGCAAGCTTTCAACATTGCACTATCTTTCATTTGAGTTGATATCGTGATCTTTTGTTTATGGATACTCGCGATGTGAAATAAGTTGGGAAACTTGCGGGATCATGGAGTTTTTATATGTGTTAGGGAAACGCCTGGGCCGCTAATCTAAGCCATGCATCATTCACGGTGGAAATTTACAGCATGCCCATAGTGGACATTCGACGACGCATCTCAGAATAAAAAGCTATACCAATGGTAAATAAAAGAGATGTCGAGGTGTTCATTATCTGTTTGTCTTGTCATTTTGATGTGGGCTTGTTCCATGTCATCGGGCAGGAGGTACCCCGTTGGCGGTTCTCGATGATACACATATAATTATAATGACAAGAGCTTGCTTGAGACTCTAAGTCGAGTAGCATGAGGTTTGGGTATTCGTATTTCACGGGACACGAGGTTTTCAACTTATGATTTGTCAAGCATATGCAGCATAAGTGTATTCGCATTAACTTTAACCATTCAAGATGCTTATGATGGGGGCAATGAGAGCTCAAAACCGGTAAGTACCATAATTTTTGAAGGTTTATAAAACTTGCAATCACTGCTTCCCTCCGCGAAGGGCCTTTCTTTTACTTTTATGTTGAGTCACCACCTTCTACCTTTATGCACCATTAAGAGAGCATAGTTGTCATTCTGAGTATAATGTGCATTGTCCCAAAGTTTTCATTGATTGATTCATATTGTTGGTTTCACTTGTTCTTAAATTATTTGTATCTAGTCGCCCTCTTAAACTTGAAGGTGTCCTATGCATTTATGTTTTGCTACTCCATGAAGGACAAGCTGAAAACCATTTGTATATTTTTCCTTATGATTTGAACACACGTTTGACTTTCATTGTTTCATTTTCATGATATTTTGTTTGTGTTCATTTTCATGTTATAACATGGTTGCTAAGTTTCTTCTATCAAGATTATAACTTTCATGCCCATGTTTTAAGTTCTTTTGATCCCAGCGCACAATGCTTACATAGATGATCAAGATTGTGTAGGTGCATGTCACCTCAAAAATTATTTCTTTTGTTATCACTTACCTACTCGAGGATGAGCAGGAGTTAAGCTTGGGGATGCTGATACGTCTCCAACGTATCCATAATTTTTGATGCTCCATGCTTATTTTTACACCATTTGCTTAGTGTTTTGTTACACTTCGTGGCATTTTTATGCATTTTCCGGAACTAACCTATTAACGAGATGCCACACTGCCAGTTCCCTGTTTTCTGCTATTTTTGTGTTTTAGAAAAGTTACACAGGAAATATTCTCAGAATTGGATGCAACCAAAGCCAGATGTCCAGATATTTCACAGACCTTCCAGAACACCGAAGAGGAGACGGAGCCGGACCAGAGGGTGGCCACACCACCAGGGGGCGCGACCCACCCCTGGCCCATGCCGGCCTGTGGTGTGGGTCCCCTGGTCCACTTATGATGCCGCCCCTTCGCCTATAAAGAACCCCCCGACGGGAAAAACCTAAAGACCTGATCACTTTTCCAGAACACATCGCGATCTGCCGCCGCCGTCGACCTGAAGATCGGGAGGGTCCAGAAGCTCTTCCGGCACCCTGCCAGAGAGGGGAATCGCCACCAGAGGTCTTCTTCATCGCCATGCTTGCCTCAGGCGCGATGAGTGAGTAGTCTACCTTGGACTATGGGTCCATAGCAGTAGCTAGATGGTTGTCTTCTCCACCATGTGCTTCATGTTTAGATTTCATGAGCTGCCTTACATGATCGAGATCACCGTTATGTAATTCTACATGTTGTGTTTGTTAGGATCCGATGAATATTGGTGTTATGATTGAGTTGATGTGCTGAATATTATCTTATGTTATCTCTATGTTGTTTATGATCTTGCATGCTCGCCGTTGTTAGTAGCTATCATGGCCGAGTAGTTGCTAGTGACTCCAAGAGGGGGTATTTATGCTCGATAGTGGGTTCATGCCTCTATTTAATCTGGGGGAGTGACAGAAACCTCTAAGGTTGTAGATGTGCTGTTGCTACTAGGGGGAAAACAACATTCATATGCTCAAGGGCATATGCTTTGTTTACATTACACACTTTGCTTAATGCAATTATCTGTTGTTCGCAACTTAATACTTGTGGAGTTCTCAGATTGATTCGCCACAAGTGGATTATTAGTCATAGATGCAGTTGGATGACGGTCTATGTATCTTGTTGTAATGCCCAGAGTAAATCTCATAGTGATCCTCTCGACATGCGCGTTGTCTTTATTCTATCAATTGCCCAACTGTAATTTGTTTACCCAGCATGTGTTATTTTATCTTATGGAGAGACACCACTAGTGAACTATGGACCCCGGTCCTATTTCCTTTATATTGCTATCACCTGTTTACTTTACTCGCACTGTTTACTTTACTCGCATATTACTATTGCTTTCCACTCGATACGCTCATACCCTTTGTTTCAAGCAAACCGGTGAGATTGACAACCTCATCGTAAGTTGGGAACAAAGTATTTGGTTGTGTTGTGTGCAGGTTCCACGTTGCCGCTCGCAAAGCAAAGCTTGGACGAGGCGCCCTATAAATTGTCCGAAGCTGTCGCGAAGCTAGCGGGCATCACCTTCAGTCATATTCATCCTCCTACTAGATTGATAACCTGGGTTTCATAACTGAGGGAAAACTTGCTGCTATATTCATCAAACCTTCTCTTGGGGTTTTCCAACTGGCCAGTCATTTACTGCATATTCCCATGTTAACTTAGCACAGAAGTTTTCTGTCGCCGTTGCCGTGTATTAAAGAAGAAGCTTTCACACCATCATCACCGCGCCATCACCCATTAAGCTAGGCCCAATTGTAATACTAGTCGAAATACGAGTTCATGTCGTATATCGATATTGTAATCTGTATCGGACCCCTCCCGATCCTTGAGACCTGGCCACCTATATATAGGGGCCAGGATAGGATGGAGAGGGACAGATTGAGAGTAAGCCAAAGTTCACCCCAT
Source organism: Dactylis glomerata (assembly GCA_007115705.1). Taxonomy (NCBI): domain Eukaryota; kingdom Viridiplantae; phylum Streptophyta; class Magnoliopsida; order Poales; family Poaceae; genus Dactylis; species Dactylis glomerata. The sequence goes on along the minus strand of QXEO01000923.1, from coordinate 1,965,531 downwards.
GTTTACTTTCGATACACACCTTGTTTGACTGATTTCATCATCGAGTTCATCCGACGCCCTACTCCCCCGATCCTAAGTCCTTTATACTGGACATTTGTCGAGTTAACCCTCATCAATTGGCGCCGACCGTGGGGACTCTGGGCATTGGAGTCATGAATTCGACGGCTTTTTTGCTTTTAGCCAATAGCAGTCCAGAAGTCGATGAAAGTCAAGAGACGGAGCTGACGATCGGAAGTTTAAGCTTCTACATCGGACCTTCAGGTTCAACTCGTCTTTCGGATCTGGCAAAATTGGGTCTGTCGGCAGGCAAAACCAAGACAATCACAATGTCTGGATCATCTGTGGGCTCTTCCAGTGAGGTAAACTCGCCGTTCAGTCTCACAACAATAGAAAACGTGCAAAGGAAATTTGAGGAATTCAATGAAATTCGGGGAAAACCCGACATGGAAGCAACAGTGGTTAAACCACACGATAGTCCAAAGGATTTTGCCACCGGAAGCAGCGGCGTCTCCAGAAGCGTCCACCAGTTATGCGTCATTATCACCGAAGCAGCAGAAGAGAATAATCACACAGGCAATGAAGAAGTCGACATGCAAGTCGACAAACTGAGGAGTAACAGCAAGAAGGAAAAGGAGAAAATTCACGTCTCCACTGGAGAGTGGATAATCATTATGTTAGCCATCAATCACGACACTGAAGTACCCGCAGATTCAAGAAGAGAAGTTCTGATGGGATATCAATATGCACTGCACCAGCGTAGAAAGAAGTTAAGGGAGGAAAGAGACATGTTTATGGAAAGCCGAGACAACAATAGTACATCAAGCGGAGGATATTGGGATGAGTACAGTGATACATCAGAATCCAGCATAGAAAGGCACAGAGACCCGAAGCATAGCAGGAGGACAACAACACAGGCAAGCGAAGAAAGCCATACGAGAAGTATAAGTGCACATCCATCAGATGAAGAAGAGGACTTTGTGCAAGAAACACCAGAAGCAGCATTGGTAGCAGCACAGGCGTACCTACTAACCACACAACCAAAGCCTGGAGATCCATGGGAGCACATGCATCAAGCCGCAATATGAAGCCTTGGGTTGGTACAAGACAAGCTAAGGAAAAACCTTCCAAAGAAAAAGGCGACACATCATAAGGAGAGTCGAAAGGAAGAATTCAAGCGCCAACCCTCACAAAACAAAAGTAGTGAATCGTCAGGCGATCAAAAGCGTCAAAAGCGAAAGGAGGATGCAAAGAATATAATAGCGCAAGCAAGAGTAAACAACGTGTGCTATGCGTGAAAAGAAGAAAATTACGAAGACGTGCTTTACCCACAGGGTTCGCAGAACGCGGGTACCCAAAGGATTCAAGTTGCCACATGATCAGCAAAAATATGATGGGTCACAGGAACCCACACTATGGTTATCAGATTACCTGCAAGCAGTACAAATACTTGGAGGAACAAGAGCAACGGCCATGCAAAGTTTGCAGTTACACCTCACCGGTGCAGCATGGTCCTGGTTGAACATTATACCCCAACGATTCCATTGGGAGTTGGGGAGAACTGGAAAGCCAATTCGTAAGAAATTTTTGCTCAACGTAGAAACGCCCAGCATCTCTGGAAGAAATCAAGTCATGCGTACAGAGGAAAAACGAAACCCTGCGCTCTTATATACAACGCTGGAGCGTAATCAAAAATTCTGCAGAAGACGTCTCCGATGAGAGAGCAATAGATGCTTTTTCGGCTGGTCTTCATCGTTTGGACCTCGTGGAAGAGGTAGGGAGAACTAAGCCAATGACAGTATCCGAATTAATGGAAGTAGCCAACTGATTCGCCGATGGAGAGGACACATATAACAATAAAAGGGGACGTTCACCAAAAGTCGACAGCGCGAGCAAGCAAAGGCGAAGATACCGCAATGGAGATAGCCACGCAAGGCAAAATCAGATAGTTGCAGGATACGGAAGAAGGGACGAGGAAGACTATGAAAACAGGGAGTTTCAGACAAGAAGTAATCATGGAGTAGGAAAACCAAAGTACTCTGGCCCGTCGGCAGAGGACATGCTCTATGGACCTTGTCGCATCCATTAGCGTACCTAGATGGGAAAAGGGTTTCTAACCACCAGATGAAGGATTGCAGAACCTTCCTGAGGTTGCAAAGCGCCATGGACTCGAACCAAGGACCACGGCAGGGAGGAAAAAGTATGAGTCAGGGATACCAAGTACAGCGTCTAGCAAAACATCTGGTGTCAAAAGTGTATATATCTGCAATGATCCAACCGGTGCCAAAGTCCAAGAAAGAGCGGAAAAGCATATCCAGACAAGTAAATCTAGCAATATCATCACCACCAGCTACTACAGAGTACTTGAGATGGTCCAATCAACCATTCTGGTTCAGCAGAGCAGACCACTCAAGGAAAGTGCCCAGGCCAGGGCACACGCCAATGGTGCTAAAAGCGCAAATAGGGGGATACGATGTCGGGCGAGTATTCATGGACATAGGAAGCGGCATAAACCTAATATACACAAGAACTCTGAAGGCAATGTGCATCTCACTGGAAAGTCTAAAACCAACAGACTGTTCTTTCTATGGAATAGTACCAAGAAGTGCAAATTATCCTCTCAGAAGAATAGAACTCAATATTTGCTTCGGCAGTAGCAGTAATTATCGTAGAGAAAAGTTAGAGTTTGAAGTCATGGACTGGCCTTCACAGTATCATGCAATCCTGGGGCGTCTAGTGACGAGGGTTAACTCGACAAATGTCCTGGATAAAGGACTTAGGATAGGGGAGATAGGGCGTCGGATGAACTCGAAGGTAAAATCAGTCAAACAAGGTGTGTATCAAAAGTAAACGTGGGTGTAAACCTGACTTACTTTCAATCTGTCCCTCACCGTCCTCTCCTGGCCCCTATATATAGGTGGCCAGGTCTCAAGGATCGGGAGGGATCCGATACAAATTACAATATCGACATATGACATAAACTCATATTTCGACTAGTGTTACAACTGGGCCTAGCTTAACGGGCCTCAGGGGTACTCAACTGTCGGGCCCTATTATCTATACCCTTGTCAGTAGCCCCCGAGATTCTACCAGAATTGCAGATTCGGGTTGAATCTCAGATCTTCAAATCTTTGACTTGATCAGTACTTGAATTCTTCATATCTTCAAATCTTTGACTTGGTCTTTTGACTTATCTTTTTATTATAATGTCTCGCAAGGGGTTTTGATGAACAAGCCTAACAACTCTGACGGATCAAGAGGTCAGTTAACTGCCGAAACAGATACTTGTCACCTACTTCAAATTCAATCCCCTTGGATTTGAATTCGGAAAACCGGTCAAACCCATTCTTTTGCCGCATTTAGGACTTACAAAGAATGAATCCCAGTGGTTCTCAGGGTACCCAGTGTGTCCACCAGGATTTTCTTCGCGTCGTAGACACGGATAAGTACCAGCAGAGTGCATTGGTATGTCTCAAACGTATCTATAATTTTTGATGCTCCATGCTTGTTTTTACACCATTTGCTTAGTGTTTCGTTACACTTCGTGGTGTTTTTATGCATTTTCCGGAACTAACCTATTAACAAGATGCCACAGTGCCAGTTCCCTGTTTTCTGCTGTTTTTGTGTTTCAGAAAAGTTACACAGGAAATATTCTCAGAATTGGACGAAACAAAAGCCAAACGTCCAGAAATTTACTGAAGCTTCCAGAGGACCGAAGAGGAGACAGAGAGGGGCCACGAGCCGGCCACATAGTAGGGAGGCACGGCCTAGGCTCTGGCCGCGCCCCCTATGTGTGAGGCTGCCTCGGTCCACTTCTGACGCTGCCCCTTCGCCTATAAAGACCCCCCGACGGGAAAAACCTAAGTACCCGATCAATTTTCCAGAAACACATCGCGATCCACCGCCATCATCGACCCGAGATCGAGAGGGTCCAGAAGCTCTTCCCGGCACCCTGTCGGAGAGGGGAATCGCCACCAGAGGTCTTCTTCATCGCCATGCTTGCCTCCGGCACGATGAGTGAGTAGTCTACCTTGGACTATGGGTCCATAGCAGTAGCTAGATGGTTGTCTTCTCCACCATGTGCTTCATGTTTAGATCTCGTGAGCTGTTTTACATGATCTAGACTACCTTTATGTTATTCTACATGTTGTGTTTGTTGGGATCCGATGAATATTGATGTTATGATTGAGTTGATGTGCAAAATATTATCTTATGTTATCTCTATGTTGTTGATGATCTTGCATGTGTCGATGGATTTCATGTCGCAAGAACACGGGGTACCACGCGACGGACCCAAAGATTCGAACGCAGGGGGCTGAACGTGGGAGATCTTGGATCGCAACGAAACACGGTGACGGAAGCCTCGAGTGTCGAACGCGCAACGCACTGCAGAGAGAGAGACCGAGCTTTACCCAGGTTCAGGGCCCTCGTGGTGAGGTAAAACCCCTACTTCCTGCCTTCTTGTATTGCAACGCGACACCTCGCGAGGAGTACAAGGTCTTGGTTACAAAGCTCTAGTTGGCCAGAGGTTGAAGAACCTGCGTGCCCAACTAGCAGCCTGAAGAAGATGAAGATTTGATCCCCTCTAAGGGGTGGCCTCCCCCTCCTTTTATAGCGCCAAGGTCCTCCTTCCCCTTATCTTCTTGGGGAAGGGGTTGCCACACACGGCCAAGGAGGGAGGACAGCTGTAGCCTCTACTCTTCTGTAGACTTGGTCTTCGTAGGGTAGTGGCGCCGGTCCACATGAGTGGGTGGAGGAAGCTGACGTCTTCCTCTGGCGCCCTGCACCGTCCACGCTACTTTTAGGGGGGTGGCCAACAACCACTGTGCCGCTTTAGGCAGGCACAGCGAAAGCTGGTCTCCTCCCTGTCGGGGGTAGCGTGGGCGGTACGCGGTCTTCTACCCGTTATCTTCTTGCTCTGCATGCAAACGTGCTGAGCTGACGTGGGCGTACCTCCTCTCCTCACCAGCAGGGGCTCGTGAGGAGGTCTTCTGGTCCTTAGCAGTTTTGGTCATTGTTCTCCTCACGAGGCGCCTCCTCGTGAGGGTCTTCTCCGTAGCAACGATCATCGTCCTTCCCCTGGGCTAAAGATGGGCCGATGACGGAGCCCAGTAGCAGGTGGACTGGGATACCCCGGTATCCAGAACACCGACAGTAGCCCCCGGGAGCCCGGCCCGCGAACGCGCCCTCTTGAGGAAGCGAAGGGTCGGGGGCCCCCGAAGCTGCTGGGCCCTCCAACAGCACGCGTCAACCGCGCGGTCAGAGGACCATGTGAAGAGGCAGAGGCTGCGGACACGCGGCGCGGCCGCAGCTGGTGAGACGAAGCGGCGGGCGACGCTGCAGTCTTCGAGGCGTCAACCCATCATAATGATGCGTCACTTGACTGCGGAGCACTGTGCCAACGCTTCGATTCCCGCGCAGGGATTTGACGCATCGACGCCGAACGCCCCCCTTAAATTGATCCTCCTCGAGTCCTCCGGCACCTCACCTCCTTCCTCCAGTGCCACTTCTGCTTCCACGCTCCCGAGCTCATGGATCCTTCCAACTCCTCCGTCGCCGCTGGATCGCGCTCTGGAGTGAAGCGCCTCGGACGCCCCCCGGGCAGCGGGAAGAAGGCAAAGATCCCAGCCCGATGGACGCCCGGCGCCGCCGGCCCCCTTCGCATCGGCGCGCCGAGGCAGGACGAGGCGAGCCGCGCCGCCACGGGGGCCTCCGGCGCTCTGACCCTTAGGGGTCCTGCTGCTGGTGGCGCCCTGAGCTCGCCATCGCCGCTGACGGCGGCGCCTGCTCCCCGCGCCTCGGGGAGCGTCGATCGGGCCCTCCGGGAGGTGGAGGCCGCCCTAGGCCCGCCTCCCGCTGCTGCAGATCCTCTAGCCCCGCCGGCGAACGGAGTGGTTGCCACTCCGCGGCACCTGGTGGCGGCGATGCTGGGACCCCTCATCGGCCCGGGGTCCCACTTCCTGGAGCTTTTCGTCGTCGTCGACGCCCCGGGCTTCAACTCCCTCCGGCTGCCCGACACCGTCCGGAGGGTGATTTACGCCCCCGGCGCGGCCGCCGGGGAGATTGCCCTGGGGGAACAGAGCAGGCCAGACCTCCTCTGGCCTGTGGACATCCTCCTCGGGGTCGGCGGCAACGCCATCCTCTCCGGCCGCTGGAGGGCTTTCGCCCTCGGCCATCGCCTCCGCGTCGGCGACCACCTCGTCTTCCGCTTTAAGCTGGGGACGCTGGAGGCTACGGTGCGGATCTTCACCACCGGCGGCGTCCGCCGCACCTACCCCCAGCCCGCGGCGTAGTGAAGGGGAGGTTCTGGCGCGTTAGTCTTCTGGGGAGGGGAGCTAGTCTCCTCCCCTCTCTTGTCGTGTAGATCTCGCCGGCGGGGTATGCCCCACCGTGCTTTTGCTCCTTCCCCCACTGGGGGCGTTTTAATGGAATCCTCTTGTTAATCATCTTGTTGCTCCTCGTTGCCCTGGTCATTCGCTCGCTCGAGAGCCCTGGTGAGCTGTTGGTGTCGATGGGAAGCCTCCCTTCGCCTCATAGCTCGAGATGGGGTCGGCGCCGACGACACATTGGACGATTCCTGAGACAAGAAGTTGAAGGAAGAGTTGGAAAAGAAAAAACCCCAAATCCCCGAAAACGGAAAAATAAGTCGATAAAACAAACGAAAAAAGAAGGCAAATAAGATGCCCCTGTGACCGGCACAGGGACCTTCTCCGTCGTGGAGGAGCCGGGCACTATCTGTGCCAGCAGCTAAGAGCAAATTGCAGCGCGTGGCGATTCACGGGGCCTTCCTCGTCGTTGAGGGAAGCTGGACCCTCACGGACGTGAAAACGTCGACGCTTAAGAGAGCCCAGAGACCGTCGACACCTCACAAGGGTTGCTCATGAGGTGAAGGGCCTGGCTCGGACCTCCGGATCTGCGTCTCCTTCGCAAGATGATCGGAGCGGCCTTGGTCTTCAATAATCCTGCCACGTTAGGCCTTCCTCGATAGAGGGAATCTTCTTGCGGATGCTTGTTGCATCGACGCATCCTTGCCTCCTCGTGAGGGTTGCTTACGAGGTGCTGGTCCTTAGCGGGTGCCTTGGGCACACCTTGGACTTTCCTCGAAGATTTTTTATTTTCTGATGTACTTCGCGAGGAACTAAGCACCATGGGTATTTGGAGGTGATCGATAATAGGGCCGTCACCCCCGACCAGAGCTCGCTCCCTTCGGGTTTTTCGGGCTTGCTGTTTTCCGGGCGAAGGCCCCAGCATAGACACCGTGCCTAGCCCCCTTCCGCGTGGAGTACAACAAAAAATAAATGGACTTCATGCCATTTGATGTCATGCCGAAGCAGAGGCGCTACATTGCGCATTAACTTAATATCAGTGCTTAAGAGCAGGTTGAGCTGATACAAGTGCCGTGAAAATGGTCTTTTTCTCCTCGTGAGGAACCTAAGGGTAGAACTTTCGCAGATGAGCTATGTTCCACGGGTTCCCCACCGGCACGCCTTCTGCGGTTTCCAGCCGCGCCGAGCCTGGCCTGGCGATGTGCGTCACCTTGAAGGGCCCTTCCCACATTGGAGACAGCTTGTGCAGGCCCTCGCGAGAGAGTATTCTCCTCAGCACCAGGTCGCCGACCTCCAGAGTCCTTGCTCGAACATGGCGGCTATGGTAGCGGCGTAGTCCTTGTTGGTACCTCGCGGCGCGGAGCGCGGCTTGGCACCGAGCTTCTTCGAGCAGGAGGAGGCGATCCTTGATGAGGTCTTCTTGGCGAATTTCGTCGAAGGCAAGCACCCTTGGCGACCCGAACTTGACGTCGGTGGGAAGAACGGCCTCCGCCCCATAGACCAGGAAGAAAGGGGTTTCTCCAGTGGGTTTGGTGGCGGTAGTCCTGATGGACCACAAGATGGATTGTAGGTTGTCTAACCATTTTTTGCCGCAGGCTTCGAGCTTGGCGTTGAAGCTTTTCGTCTTGAGCCCTTTGAGCACTTCAGCGTTGGCTCGCTCGGCTTGACCATTGCTCCTGGGGTAGGCGACAGAGGCGAAGCAGATCTTGATGCTGGCCGACGCGCAGTACTCCCGGAACAGTCCGCTGGTGAACTGGCTGCCGTTGTCGGTGATGATGCGGTTAGGCACACCAAAGCGACAGACCAGCCCTCGGATGAACTTGACTGCAGACCTGGCCGGGATTGTGCACACCGGCTCCACCTCCACCCACTTGGTGAACTTGTCGATGGCGACGTAGAGGTAGCGGTAGCCCCCTTGCGCTCTGGGAAATGGGCCGAGGATGTTCAGCCCCCAGACCGCAAAGGGCCAAGTGAGTGGGATGGTTCGCAGCTCCTGTGCTGGCTGGTGGATCTGCTTAGCGTGGAATTGGCACGCCTCGCACCTCTTGACCATTTCCGTTGCATCCCCGAGCGCCGAAGGCCAGTAGAAGCCACTTCGATATGCCTTTGTGGCTAGAGTTGCAGCAAAAGCATGATGGCCACACTCGCCGGCGTGGATGTCCCTGAGAAGCTCTTGGCCTTGGTGAGTAGATATGCACTTCAGAGCGACGCCGTTTGGGCGACGCCGGTACAAGTCACCATCCTTGACGCAGTAGCCCGAAGCTTGGCGTACGATTCTTTCGGCCTCCTCTTCATCCTCGGGAAGCCTGCTACTGATGAGGAAGGCCTTGAGCTCGAGAATCCAATCCACTCCTTCCTGCCGTGCCAATGCCAGAAGGACGCGGTCACCCGAAGGAGGCCCGCAGTCTGGAGCCCCCTGCTCCGGCGGTGGCGGCAGGGCAGGTGGAGGGTCGGATCCAGATGACGGTGGTGAAGCGGACGGCTTGAAGAGACGCTCCTCAAAGACGCCGGCAGGTTGTGCTAGGTGGTGAGAGGCGCGCTTGGCGATCTCGTCGGCTTCCACATTTTCTCCTCTCGGGATGTGCTTCAGCTCCAATCCTTGGAAGCATTTTTCCATCTTTCGATGCTCCTCGAGGTAGGCCAACATGTGCTCATCCTTTGGAGTGTAGCTCTTGTTCGAGAAGTTCACAACCAGCTGTGAATCTCCCTTGACGATGAGGCGCTTGATGCCCAAAGCGTTCGCCGCCCTTAAGCCGGCGAGTAGGCCTTCGTATTCCGTGATGTTGTTGGAGACCTTGCTCTCAGGCTTGAAGCAGAGCTGCACAGCGTAGAAAAGCTTGTCTCCAGAGGGAGAGGTTAGGACAGCACCGGCTCCCGCGCCGGGGAGGTTGAAGGCGCCGTCGAAGTGCATGACCCAGAGGCCTGGGGCCTCCTCTCCAGGGAGAGTTGACTCCACCTCCGGAGGTTCGTCGGTGAACGGATCGGTCCACTCCGCAGTGAACTCGGCCAAAGCTTTGCTCTTGATTACCTTTGTAGTTTCGAAGGAGATCTCGAAGGGTTGAAGTTCCACAGCCCATTCTGCCACCCGCCCGGTGACGTTGGGATTGCGTAGGATGGTTTCCAGGGGACGATTGGTTACCACCTTAATCGGGTGACCCTGGAAGTAGTGGCGTAACTTCCGTGAAGTGATGAGCAAGGTGTAGAGCAGCTTTTGCTGCATGGTGTAGCGTTCCCGCGCGTCGCGCAGTACCGTGCTGACGAAGTACACAGGCTTTTGCACCTTGACGACACCCTCGGAAGGCTCCTCCTCGGGAGGCTTTTGAGCGTTGCTCTGAGAGAGCGGCTCGGTCGGCGAAGATGCCGCGGGTGGTTCCTCTCGAGGGTCGGGAGATGGAGCGGCCTCTTCCTCGCGAGGAGCCCCCGAGCTTGGAGGAGTGACCTCTTCTTTGGCGATCACCTTGGCGTCTCGCTCCACGACGAGAACAGCGCTCGCAGTCCTTGGAGTTGCCGCGATGTAGAGTAGCAAAGGCTCGCGGGTGGTTGGGGCAACCATGATCGGTGGGCTCATGAGGTACCTTTTCAACTCTGCGAAGGCCTTGTCGGCTTCCGGAGTCTACTCGAACTTCCCGGCGCGCTTCATAAGCTTGAAGAAGGGCAAGGCTTTCTCCCCACTCCTCGCGATGAAGCGCCCCAGGGCTGCCATGCATCCCGCGAGGCGTTGCATCTCCTTGAGATTGCGCGGTGGACACATTTCTTCGATGGCCTTGACCTTGTCAGGGTTCGCCTCTATCCCGCGATGGGACACGAGGAACCCCAACAGTTTTCCCGACGGTACGCCGAAGGCGCACTTGGCGGGGTTGAGCTTGATGTTTACCTTTCTCAGGTTGACGAATGTTTCCTCTCGATCCTCGATGAAGGTGCGACTCTCGCGAGTCTTGACGACGATGTCGTCGACGTAGGCCTCCGCGTTCCTTCCCATCTGAGCCCCCAAGGCCTTGCGCATGAGCCTTTGGAAGGTGGCTCCTGCGTTCTTCAGGCCGAAGGGCATGCAGACGTAGCAGTACACACCACAAGGCGTGATGAAGGCGGTCTTCTCCTCGTCCTCCTTTGCCATCTTGATCTGATGATAGCCGGAGAAAGCATCCAAGAAGCAAAGGAGGTCACAGCCGGCGGTGGAGTCGACGATTTGATCTATCCTTGGGAGCGGATAAGGATCCTTTGGGCAGGCCTTGTTGAGACTTGTGAAGTCCACGCAGAGGCGCCCACTGCCGTTTGCCTTTGGGACAACCACCGGATTTGCAATCCAGGTGGGGTGGGCTACCTCGCGTATCAGCTTGGCCTTCTTCAGCTTCTCTATTTCCTTGACTATGAAGTCCTGCTTCTCTTGCGCTTGTTTCCTAGTCTTCTGCTTCACGGGGTGTGCCTGAGGGCACACGGCTAAGTGGTGCTCAATCACCTCCCTGGGAACGCCGGGCATATCTGACGGAGTCCAAGCGAACATGTCAGAGTTTGCCCGCAGGAAGGTGACGAGCGTGCTTTCCTATTTGGGGGAAAGCCCTGCCCCGATGGTGACGAAGTTGTCGCAGCCCCCAGCCTGAAGCGGGATCTTCTTGGTTGCAGAGCGCTCTTGGGTGAACTGGGGCCTCCTGCCTGAGGGTACCGCAGCTTCCCCAATGCTCATATCCAGCATTGGATGGACCAGGTCCTCGCTTGGAGTAGGCGATGCAGAGGCGGCGAACTTCTTCCCTGTCGAGCCCAGCAGGAGGGGCTCGAGAGAGGCCTTCTTTGCCGCAGCCCGCTCTTGGGATACGAGCTGCTTCTTCCTCGCGAGGTCGCCGGAGTGTTCCAATAGATCTTCGTCGGCAGGGAACATGGTGGCGGCCTCGCGGTAAACATGCTCCACTGAACGGAGAGCATCCTTCTCATTGCAGCGCACGGTGATCGTGCCGTTGGCGCCCGGAATCTTGAGGACGTTGAAGCCATGGTGCGTCGCTGCCATAAACCTTGCCAGGGCTGGGTAGCCGAGGATGGCATTGTACGGTAGGGCGATGTAGGCGACGTCGAAGTCGAGGCTTTCCGTCCTGTAGTTGTCCTGGGTGCCGAAGGTGACGGGCAGGCGTACCTGCCCAATTGGCATTGTAGACCCTTCGGTTACCCCGAAGAATGGTCGAGTTGGCATGAGCCGGTGGTATGGCACCTGCATCTTCTCAAAAATCTCGACCGAGATGATGTTGAGGCCCGCCCCTCCATCGATGAGAGTGCGGTTGACGGCGACGTTGTTGATGGTTGGCGTGCACAAGAGAGGGATTGTGCCCACGCCCCTGGTAGTAGCCGGATGATCCTCCTCGTCGAAGCCGATCTTGCACGTGGACCACTTCATAAGGCGGTTGCCGATGTTGGGCTGCGCTGCCGCGATCTCTCGCGACAGCTGCTTGAAGTGTCGGTTAGACAAAGGAGCCTGAGCTCCACCCATGAGGCAAGCGGCAAAGTCCCGCGGCTCTTGATAGCCCCCCTGGTTCTCCTCCCGATGATCGTTTGCTGGTGGGGGCAGCGGCAGCGGCTCGGGATCGTCTCGAGACAGACCCTCGCGGCGGCGACCTTCCCCACGGTCGTCGTCGCGGCGATCGCCCCGGGATCCACTCTTGCCGTAGCTGCGGCCACCCCCGCGGCGCTTGGAGACACCATTTTCTTCATGAAATTTTTGGACAAACCAACAATCGTCAGTATTTTGGGTGTCCTTCTTGTGGAGAATGCAGTAACGGCGACGTCGACCCTTGTCGCGTTCGGAGCGGTCCCCGCGGCGTTGCTTATGATCTGGCTCCGCCGCGAGGGCAGCGGCCTCCTTTCGCTTGGGGTCCTTGGTCTTTGGCTTTGGGGGAGGCGCCTCCGGCAGGTTATGCACGAAGAGCCTCCCCTCCTCGGCCTTGGCGCAGCGGTCGGTGATCTCGAAGAGCCTGACGACGGAAGTCAGCTCATCATTCACGGACAGCTTCTTCCTCATCTTGATGTCGGAGACGCCCGTGGAGAACGCGGAGATGACCTCCTCATTAGAGATCCTGGGGATCTTGTTCCTCATCTGGCTGAAGCGCTGAATGTACTGTCGAAGCGTCTCGCCCTTGTACTGACGCACCGCCTTAAGATCGTTCTTGGTAGCGGGGCGCTCGTACGTGGGCATGAAGTTGGCAACGAACTGATGACATAAATCCTTCCATGAAGTCACGGATTCGTGAGAAAGATTCATGAGCCAGGTTCGCGGAGCGTCCTTGAGGGCCATGGGGAACCAATTGGCCATGGCGCGCTGATCTCCACGCGCAGCCTGGACGGCGACGACGTAGAGTTGGAGGAATTCGACAGGGTTTGTGGTCCCGTCGTAACGCGCGCCAATGTCCGGCTTGAACTTGTCAGGCCAGACGACGTAGCGCTGCTGGCGAGTGAGGGCAAGACACCCGGGGTTGTAGATAGGGTCGCCGGGGGTCCTGACGTTCTTGCCAGCTTCGCCGATGTCGTCAATGGCGCGGTCATGATTTTCGCGGCGGCGCTCGAGGGAGACGCGTGCGTCTTCCGGAGCGCGTTGGACGATTTGGCAGCTGGGCTCCCCGCGCGGCGAAGATGCGGCGCGGGAAACCACCCTCTTGGCCTTGTTGGCCCTTCCATCTCCGGCGCCCGGGGCGCGACGCCCCGCCGCCGGATCTGGGTTCCCCGCGCCCTGGGCTCCTCCCTGGGCCGGGTCTTCATTGGCGATGGCGACGAGCTCGGCGATTCGAGTGCGCCACCCCTCATGCCCGTCATCGGTGGGTTAATAGCGCAGCAGCTCCTGCGCCATGGCGAGAGCCTGCGCAGGAGACAACTGACTCCCAGAACGAGCGCGAGAAGTGGCGGTGGCGGTGAAGGAGAGCGAAGGCTCTGTGCGCCCGGATGGGAGGTAGGAGGACTCCAGATCTTCCTCCTCTTCCTCCTCAGCCGAAGCTTCATGACGACGGAAGATGGGCTCGGTTTGCCCCCGAGCAGCGTTGCGGCGGCGAAGACGCTCGAGCCTTGCGTTGGCGTCGGCCATGTCGAAGCAGATCTAGGAGAAAACACACTGCAGCCCCCTACCTGGCGCGCCAAATGTCGATGGATTTCGTGTCGCAAGAACACGGGGTACCACGCGACGGACCCAAAGATTCGAACGCAGGGGGCTGAACGTGGGAGATCTTGGATCGCAACGAAACACGGTGACGGAAGCCTCGAGTGTCGAACGCGCAACGCACTGCAGAGAGAGAGACCGAGCTTTACCCAGGTTCAGGGCCCTTGTGGTGAGGTAAAACCCCTACTTCCTGCCTTCTTGTATTGCAACGCGACACCTCGCGAGGAGTACAAGGTCTTGGTTACAAAGCTCTACTTGGCCAGAGGTTGAAGAACCTGCGTGCCCAACTAGCAGCCTGAAGAAGATGAAGATTCGATCCCCTCTAAGGGGTGGCCTCCCCCTCCTTTTATAGCGCCAAGGTCCTCCTTCCCCTTATCTTCTTGGGGAAGGGGTTGCCACACACGGCCAAGGAGGGAGGACAGCTGTAGCCTCTACTCTTCTGTAGACTTGGTCTTCGTAGGGTAGTGGCGCCGGTCCACAGGAGTGGGTGGAGGAAGCTGACGTCTTCCTCTGGCGCCCTGCATCGTCCACGCTACTTTTAGGGGGGTGGCCAACAACCACTGTGCCGCTTTAGGCAGGCACAGCGAAAGCTGGTCTCCTCCCTGTCGGGGGTAGCGTGGGCGGTACGCGGTCTTCTGCCCGTTATCTTCTTGCTCTGTACGCAAATGTGCTGAGCTGACGTGGGCGTACCTCCTCTCCTCACCAGCAGAGGCTCGTGAGGAGGTCTTCTGGTCCTTAGCAGTTTTGGTCGTCGTTCTCCTCACGAGGCGCCTCCTCGTGAGGGTCTTCTCCATAGCAACGATCGTCGTCCTTCCCCTGGGCTAAAGATGGGCCGATGACGGAGCCCAGTAGCAGGTGGACCGGGATACCCCGGTATCCAGAACACCGACAGCATGCTCTCCGTTGTTAGTAGCTATCTTGGCCGAGTAGATACTAGTGACTCCAAGAGGGGGTATTTATGCTCGATAGTTGGGTTCATGCCTCTATTTAATCTGGGGGAGTGACAGAAACCTCTAAGGTTGTAGATGTGCTGTTGCCACTAGGGAGAAAACAACATTCTTATGTCCAAGGACATATGCTTTGTTTACATTACACACTTTGCTTAATGCAATTGTCTGTTGTTCGCAACTTAATACTTGTGGGGTGTTCGGACGATATCCCCGTGGGTGGATTATTAGTCATAGATGCAGTTGGATGGCGGTCTATGTATCTTGTTGTAATGCCCAGAGTAAATCTCATAGTGATCCTCTCGACATATGCACGTTATCTTTATTCTATCAAATGCCCAACTGTAATTTGTTTACCCAGCATGTCGTTATTTATTTTATGGAGAGACACCACTAGTGAACCGTGGACCCCGGTCCAATTTCCTTTATATTGCTATCACCTGTTTACTTTACTCGCACTGTTTACTTTACTTGCATACTACTATTGCTTTCCACTCAATACGCTCATTCCTTAGTTTACAGCAAACCGGTGAGATTGACAACCTCATCGTAAGTTGGGAGTAAAGTATTTTGTTGTTACTAGTTGAAGACGCGCTAACAAGTTATCGTTAACGGCTTGTTGGAGTGTCACTAAGCTAGCAAGCATCACCTTCTTGAGTTTGGCTTTTTCCTGGATACGATAAACCTTGGTTTCTTACTGAGGGAAAATTTGCTACTGTGCTCATCATACCTTCCTCTTGGGGTTCCCAACTGGATGGTGAAATTACATCAACACCGTGCCGCATCACGCATCCATGTGCGTATACCAGGCCACACAGGACGGATCCTGGGGTCTTACCTTCATGATATATTTCAACCACGGCATTCAAGTTTTGTCGCGATGACCCAACTTGAGAATCATATGTTGCATCCTTGTTTGACTGTTTCAATACTCGAAAAAATCGAATTATCCTTTTTTAACTCTCATAAATAGCTCCCGATGGGAGTAATCGATCTTTATTTTGTCGACAATGTAGTCGAAGTTCGTTGTTGATGAAATGTAGCTGATTATGCCTAAATCACTTGTCCACCTGCTGGTTTTTCATCACAAGTTCTCACCCTTCTTCTGTCGACTTCTTTCTATCGGGTGCGCGACAGCGCTCCCGATGGGAGTAGCCCCCGAGGCTATAGCCGAATTTTTTCGGGTATAGGCTCAGAATTATATACATACCTACTCCATATACTGTCTCTTGCGATATTTTTCGAGATGATTCACACGTAATAATTCATCTCTTCTTTTCTTATGATGCAAGCCCCCGAGTCCAAGACGAGGTACGCTGCTTCTTGATAGATAGTTTCCCATTTTTTTCCCTCTCTTTTTTTACGTATATTTTTCTCTTGATACATTGATGCTCCTTTATCGTCTGCTCTGAGCAGAATATAAAAGCCCATAGATATACTTTGGACCTTTGCTCTCTCTAGAGGCCCATTAGTGTTTACTTATAAACAAAGCACGTTTGGCGAGGTTAAAAACCCTAATTAGCTTCTTCCTCCGCCGCATCATCTTCTTCTTCCTTATCTCATCTAGGGTTTTTCCTTTCCACCGTTTGTCTCCATGGCCGATGCAAGTGGATCGTGTCTAAATATCGGTGCCCCAGTGGAGAAAAGGGGTCGCAGCCGCCCCCGCGGCAGCAAGAACAAGGCTACAATTGCCGCCGCGGCAGCCTCGTCATCTGCTCCGACGAAATGGTGTCCTGGCCGCCCGATGGGTAGCAAGAATAAGCCCAAGGTTTCTTCTGCTGCGCCAGGTCCGAGCGCTCCTCCTCATAATGCTTCTCCTCCTCCGCCCAGAGTATACTCATTCTTTTGCATCGCCGGCGCTCAGTGCCGTGAGATTCAGCGGGTGCCGCTGAAGTTCACCAAGTTCATGGATGGACGAGAACTGCGAGAAGCGGTTCTTCGTGAACACTCTGGGGGAGGAACTCCCTATGAAGTGGAGGTCTAGTACGACGGCGCCGACGAGATGTACTTCAAGGGCGGCTGGTCGCAGTTTGCAGAGGATCATGACCTCCACCAAGGTTCCTTCATGACTTTCGACTTCCATATCGGTACGTCGAAGTTCGACGTGAGGATCTATGATGGCTCCCAGTGCCAGAAGGAGTATGAAGCGCAAGTGCACTTTCATTAGATTCTCCTTTTATGTAATCTCTTTTCCTAGTTGTCCTTTTGCATGTTATCTGTAATAGGTAATCATGTTGGATTATGCTTTCTGCCTGCTTTATGAATAGACCATGGGACTGGATCGATATTCCGAAGTATGCACTTAATATATTATCGGGTTCCTTTGAACCATGCATATTTTTGCCGAATATCGGGTTGCGAACAACCTATTAGTATATCTCAGATAATCACAAATCTCGATAACTTATTAACTTTATTTTGTACGACTCGAGGGTCTGAGCCCCCGAGTGGAAAGTGAAATACTTATACATATTGTCGAGTTGACCCAAGGAACCCGACCTGTGGCCTCATGTTCTGGGTCTAGAGGGTCATAACCGAGTTGCTCTGCATTCCACGGGTTGCTCTCGTCTTTCCCCATTTTCTTGTCTTGTAGTCGATAAGCTCCTCCTGGTATTACTTCTGTCACGATGTAAGTTCCCATCCATGGGGACTCCAGTTTTCCATGCCCGTCTTGCTTGAGTCGTAAGACTAGATCTCCCACTACGAAAGATCATGGACGAACTCGACTACTGTGGTAGTTTCATAGATTTTGCTGATATTGAGTGGCTCTGGCGAGTGCTACGTCTCTCGCCTCATCGAGTGCATCGACATCATCCTAAAGCGCTTATGTGGAAGTTGTCTCATCATACGCCGCGATTCTTGGAGCTTCATGGGTGATCTCGACTGGAAGCATGGCTTCTGCGCCGTGGACCAGAAAGAAGGGCGTTTCTTGAGTAGCTACGTTAGGTGTAGTTCGGAGACTCCAGAGTACGGAGGGTAGCTCGTCTACCCAAGCGTGCTTTGCCTTCTTGAGGGGTGCTAACAGCCTTCTCTTTATCCCATTGCATATTAAGCCATTGGCTTTCTCGACTTGTCCATTTATCTTTGGATGCACTACAGATGTGAATTTCAATTTAATTCTCAAACTTTCACAGTAATTCTTGTACTCCTTTGATGTGAAGTTTGTCCCATTATCTGTGATAATACTGTGTGGTACTCCAAAACGAAAAACTATGGACTTGATGAAGTTGATCGCGGCTGTAGAATCTTGGGTTGTTACTGGGGCTGCCTCTACCCACTTGGTGAACTTATCGACTGCCACCAGCATATAAACATGCCCTCCTGGCCAAGATTTGTGCAATTTTCCTACCATGTCGAGACCCCATTGTGCAAAGGGCCAGGATAATGGTATTGGTTGCAATTCTGCTGCTGGCGCGTGTGGTCGAGATGCGAAACGTTGACAGGCCTCGCACTTACTCACTTTATCTTTCGCGTCTTCAATGGCTGTTAGCCAATAAAATCCTGCACGAAAGGCTTTGGCTACAATGGCTCTGCTGCTAGCGTGATGTCCACATACTCCTGCGTGGATGTCCTTTAAAATTTCTTGCCCTTTTTGAGGAGTGAAGCATCGTTGCAAGACGCCTGTTATACTTTTCTTGTAGAATTTTCCTTGCAACATGACAAAAGCCTTGGATCATCGTATTATCCTCTTCGCTTCTACTGTGTCTTCGGGTTGTGCTTTGTTTATCATGTATGCCAGATATGGCTGCATCCAGGTTTCTTCGATCATCATGACTTCTTCTGGTTCTACTATGCTTGTTTTTCCAGCCCCCGAGCCTGTTGCTTGGTGCTGGCCTTGTTCCTCTGTAGTCGAAGTTTTGTTGCTTTTTATTGATCTTTCTATGATTTCTTCCCAAAAGACTTCTTGCGGTACGGGTAAGCACTGGGACCCGATGTTTGCTAGATTGTCGGCTTCCTTGTTACTGGCTCTGCTGACGTGCAAAATTTTGCATCCATCGAATGTTCCCTCTAGATAATAGTATAAGTTTATGTATGCTGTCATGTTGTCGCTGATGGCGTCGCACTTGTGCATCACTTGTTGGACGATGAGATTCGAGTCTCTAAATATTTTCAGTCAAGTTGCTCCGCATGCTTTGGCCATTTTCATTCCATGGAGCAGCGCCTCGTATTCGGCTTCATTATTAGAAGCTTGGGGAAAACTCATCCTTAACACATACTTCAACTTGTCGCCTTGTGGTGATATCAGGACTACTCCTGCTCCTGCGCCTTGGATTCTTTTTGAACCGTCGAAGTACATTGTCCATACACTAGATAGATCTGGCGGTCCTGTGTTTTGTAACTCCAACCACTCTGCTGTGAAGTCTGGTGAAATTTGTGATTTGATCACCTTTCGCTTTTCATACGTGATGTCTAGGGGTGATAACTCAATTCTCCATAAGGAGACACGTCCTGTTGCTGAAGGGTTGTTCAATATATTGGATAGTGGTGCTTTGTTAACCACTATGATTGGGTGCACCACGAAATATTGCCATAGTTTTCATGCTGTTGTGAATACACTATATGCGAGCTTTTGATAGTGCAGGTACCTCTGTTTTGTTGGAGATAGCAGTTCGCTGATGAAATATACTGGCCTCTGGACACCGTGAGCTTTTCCCTCTTCACTTCTTTCGACTACCAATACTGTACTCACCACTTGATGCGTTGCTGCGATGTACAGTAGTAGTGGCTCTTTTTGTTTGGTGCGACCAACACTGGTGGTGTGGAGAGCACTTTTTTCAACTGTGCGAAGGCTACGTCTGCCTCTTCTGTCCACTCAAATTTGTCATCTGACTTTTTCATGAGTGCATAGAAAGGGAGTGCTTTTTCTCCCAATCGAGCAACAAATCGACTTAGTGCCGCGACGCGTCCTGCGAGCTTCTGTACGTCATGCAGTTTCATTGGTTTCCCCATTGTTAGGATTGCTTGGATCTTTTCTGAATTTGCCTCTATTCCTCTTGCCGATACCAGGAACCCCAGGAGTTGTCCTGCTAATACGCCGAAAGAACATTTTGTCGGGTTGAGTTGAAGCTTGTACCTATTTAGATTGTTGAAAGTTTCTGCCAAGTCACTGATCAAGGATTCTTCTTTTCTTGTGGTGATGACCACGTCGTCGATGTAGACTTGGATGTTGCGTCCTATTTGGCTTTCGAGGTAGTTTTGCATCATCCGCTGGTAAGTTGCTCCTGCGTTTTTTAAGCCGAAGGGCATGACTTGGTAACAGAACACTCCATATGGTGTGATGAAGGATATCTTTTCCTCGTCTTCTTTTTTCAGTTTGATCTGGTTATAACCAGAATATGCATCCAGGAAGGAAAGCCTTGCGCACCCTGCTGTTGAATCTACTATCTGATCAATGCGAGGTAGAGGGAAGGGATCCTTTGGACAGTGCTTGTTGAGAGATGTGTATTCGACACACACTCTTTGTACGTCTATGTTTTTCTTGGGTACAATGACTGGGTTAGATACCCAGGTTGATGACTTGATTTCTCGGATGAATCTAGTGTTTTCTAGCCTGTGTAGCTCGGATGCTATTGCTTTCCTTTTGGGTTTGTCAAATCGTCGTAGTGGTTGCTTGACTGGCTTTGCTTTAGGATCCACATTTAGTGCGTGCTCGACGAGTTCCCTGGGAACCCCTGGCATGTCTGAAGGACACCAGGCGAAGATTTCCCAGTGCTCATGGAGGAACTCGATGAGCATGCTTTCCTATGCGGGGTCCAAGTTTACCGCTATGGAGGTGGTTTTGTTCGGGTCTGTGGGGTGGACCTGTATTTTCTTTGAGTCTTGAGTTGCATCGAAAGCCTGATCTGGTAGGGATCATCCAACGTCGGGTAGCACGTTGTGGTCGGTTTCGCCTTTCAGCCTTGCGTACTCTGCTGTCATGCCAAAAGTTTGTGCTAGTCTGTTGAATTCTTTATCACAAGTGTTGGATACTTCGAAGCTTCCTTGTACCATGATTGTTCCTTTAGGTCCTCGGATTTTGAGCGTGAGATATGCGTAGTGAGGTACTGCCATGAATTTTGCAAATGCTGGGCGCTCCAGGATTGCATGATACTGTGAAGGCCAGTCCATGACTTCAAACTCCAACTTCTTTCTGCGATAGTTGTTGCTGTCACCGAAGCAAACATCGATTTCTATTTTTCCGAGAGGGTAATTTGCGCCTCCTGGTACTATTCCATCGAAAGAACAATCTGTTGGCTTTAGACTTTCTAATGAGATGCACATTGCCCTCTGAGTTCTTGCGTATATTAGGTTTATGCCGCTTCCTGTGTCCATGAATACTCTCCCGATGTCGTATCCCCCTATTTGCGCCTTTAGTACCATCGGTGAGTGCCCCGGCCTGGGCACTTTCCTCGGGTGGTCTGCTCTACTAAACCTGATTGGTTGACCGGACCACTGCGGGTACTCTGTAGTGGCTGGTGGTGATGATATAGCTAGGTTTACTTGTCTGGATATGCTCTTGCGCTCTTTCTTGGATTTTGGCACCGGTTGGATCATTGCAGATATATATACTTTCGACTCCTGATGTTTTGCTAGTCGTTGTACTTGGTATCCCTGACTCATACTTTTCTTTCCTTGCCGTATTCCTTGGTTCGAATCCATGGCACTTTGTAGTCTCAAGAAGGTTCTGCAATCCTTCATCTGGTGGTTAGATACTCTTTTCCCATCTAGGTATGCATAGTGGATTCGACAAGGTCCATAGAGCATGTCCTCTACCGACGGGCCAGAGTACTTTGGTTTTTCTACTCCATGATTTCCTCTTGCCTGGAACTCCTTGTTTTCGTAGCCTGCCTTGTCCTTTCTTTCGTATCCTGCGGCTACCTGATTTCGGCTTGTGTGGCTATCTCCGTTGCGGTATCTTCACCTCTGCCTGCTCGCTCTGTCGACTTCTGGTGAACGTCCCCTTGTTATTATACGCATCTTCTCTATCGGCGAATATGTTGGCTACTTCCATTAGTTCAGACACTGTCCTTGGCTTTGTTCTCCCTATCTCTTCCACGAGGTCCGAACGACGAAGGCCAACCAAAAAAGCATCTATTGCTCTCTTGTCGGAGATATCTTCTGCTGAATTTTTGATTACACTCCAGCGTTGTATGTAAGAGCGTAGGGTTTCGTCTCTCTTCTGCACGCATGACTTGATTTCTTCCAGAGACACTGGGAGCTTATATGTTGAGCAAAAATTTCTTGCGAATTGACTCTCTAGTTCTCCCCAACTCCTGATGGAATCGTTGGGTAAAGTGTTCAACCAGGACCATGCTGCGTCGGTGAGGTGTAATTGCAAAGTTTGCATGGCCGTTGCTCTTGTTCCTCCGAGTATTTGTACTGCTTGCAGGTAGTCTGATAACCATAGAGTGGGTTCTTGCGACCCATCATATTTTTACTGATCGTGTGGTAATTTGAATCCTTTGGGTACTCGCGTTTTGCAAACCCTGCGGGTAAAGCATAACGCGCCCATCTCTTTATCGTCGTCTTCGTAATTTTCTTCTTTCCACGCATAGCGTGAGTTGTTTACTCGTGCTTGTGCTATTATGTTCCTTGCATCCTCCTTCCATTTTTTGCCGCTTCTCGTCACCTGATGACTCACTGGATTCGTTTCGCAAAAATTTGCACTTGAACCCTTCCTTTCGCCTTTCCTTACAATGTGTCACCTTTTTCTCTGGAAGATTTCCCATTAGCTTGTCTTCTATCAACCCGAGGCTTCGTAGTGCGGCTTGATGCATGTGCTCCCACGGATCTCTGGGCTCTGGTTGTGTGGTTAGTAGGTACGCATGTGCTGCTACCAATGCTGCTTCTGGTGTTTCTTGCACAAAGTCTTCTTCCTCCTCTGATGGGTGTGCGCTTAAACTTTTCGTATAGCTTTCTTCTCTTGTCTGCGCTGTTGTCCTCCTGTTATGCTTCGGGTCTCTATGCCTTTCCATGTTGGACTCTGATGCATCGCTGTACTCATTCCAATATCCTCAACTTGATGTGTTGTTGTTATCTCGGCTTCTCATAAACATGTCTCTTTCCTTCCTTAGCTTCTTTCTGCGCTGGTGCATCGCGTATTGATATCCCATCAGAACTTCTCTCCTTGAATTTGTGGGTACTTCCGTGTCATGATTGATGGCTGACATGATGATTCTCCACTCTCCGGTTGAAACGTGAATTTTCTCCTTTTCCTTCTTGCTGTTACTCCTTGGCTTGTCGACTTGCATGTCGACCTCTTTGTTGCCTTTGCAATTATTATCTTCTACTGCTTCAGTGATAATGACGCATAACTGGTGTATGCTTATGGAGACGCCACTGCTTCTGGTGGCGAAATCCCTTGGACTATCGTGCATTTTAACCACTGTTGCTTTCATGTCGTGCTTTCCCCAAATTTCGTCGAATTCCTCGAGTCCCTTTGGAATATCTTCTATTGCTGTGAGACTGACCGGCGAGTTAACCTCGCTAGAAGAGCCCACGGATGATCCAGATATTGTGATTCTCTCGGCTTTGCTTGTCGACGGACCCAATTTTGCCAGATCCGAAAGGCGAGTTGAACCCGAAGGTCTGACGTAAAAGCTCAAACTTCCGATCGTCAACTCCATCTCTTGATTTTCATCGACTTCTGGATTGCTATTGGCTAAAAGCAAAAAAGCCATCGAATTCATGATTCCAACGCCCAGAGTCCCCACGGTCGGCACCAATTGACGAGGGTTAACTCGACAAATGTCCTAGATGAAGGACTTAGGATCGGGGAGATAGAGCGTCGGATGAACTCGAAGGTAAAATCAGTCAAACAAGGTGTGTATCAAAAGTAAACGTGGGTGTAAACCTGGATCTGTCCCTCACCGTCCTCTTCTGGCCCCTATATATAGGTGGCCAGGTCTCAAGGATCGGGAGGGATCCGATACAGATTACAATATCGACATACAACATGAACTCGTATTTCAACTAGCGTTACAACTGGGCCTAGCTTAACGGGCCTCAGGGGTACTCAACTGTCGGGCCCTATTATCTATACCCTTGTCATCCAGCATTTGCAAAGTTCATGGTAGTACCTCACTACACATATCTCATGCTCAAAATCCTAGGACCCAAAGGAACAATCACGGTATAAGGCAGCTTTGAAGTATCTAACACTTGTGACAAAGAATTCAACAGGTTAGCGCAAACTTTCGGCATGACAGCAGAATATGCAAGGTTGAAAGGCGAAACCGACCATAATGTACTACCCGATGTTGGACGATCCCTGCCAGATCAGGCCTTCGATGCAACTCAAGACTCGAAGAAAATCCAGGTCCACCCTACGGACCCGAACAAGACCACCTCCATAGCAGTAAATCTGGATCCCGCATAGGAAAGCGCGCTCGTCAAGTTCCTCTGTGAGCGCTGGGAAATCTTCGCCTGGTGTCCTTCAGACATGCCAGGAGTTCCCAGGGAACTCGTCGAGCATGCACTAAACATGGATCCCAAAGCAAAGCTAGTCAAACAGCCATTGAGACGATTTGACGAACCCAAAAGGAAAGCAATAGCATCCAAACTACACAGGCTAGAAAATGCAAGATTCATCTGAGAAATCAAAACATCGACTTGGGTATCTAATCCAGTTATTGTCCTCAAGAAAAACACAGACGTACAAAGAGTATGTGTTGACTACACGTCTCTCAACAAGCACTGTCCGAAGGATCCCTTTCCCCTACCTAGAATTGATCAAATAATAGATTCAACGGCTGGGTGTGCAAGGCTTTTCTTCCTGGACGCATATTCTGGCTACAACCAGATCAAATTGAAGAAAGTGGATGAGGAAAAAACAGATTTTATCACACCATACGGCGTGTTCTGCTACCAAGTCATGCCTTTCGGCTTAAAAACGTAGGAGCAACTTATCAGCGGATGATGCAAAACTGCCTCGAAAGTCAAATAGGACGCAACATTCAAGTATACATCAACGACGTGGTCATCACCACAAG
This sequence comes from Dactylis glomerata, assembly GCA_007115705.1. Classification (NCBI taxonomy): domain Eukaryota; kingdom Viridiplantae; phylum Streptophyta; class Magnoliopsida; order Poales; family Poaceae; genus Dactylis; species Dactylis glomerata. The sequence goes on along the minus strand of QXEO01000923.1, from coordinate 1,941,164 downwards.
AAAAGAGGAGTTACTAATCAGCGATCTGGCAGAAACCTTTGGCAACCTAAATAGGTATAAGCTCAAGCTGAACCCGACAAAATGTTCTTTTGGGGTATCTGTAGGACAACTTCTAGGCTTCTTGGTGTCAGCAAGAGGAATAGAAGGCAACCCAGAGAAGATCCAAGCAATATTAACAATGGGGAAACCAACAAAGTTGCACAACGTCCAGAAACTTGCCGGGCGAGTCGCAGCTCTAAGTTGATTCATCGCACGATTAGGGGAAAAATACTTCCTTTCTATGCACTCATGAAAAAGTCATATGACAAATTCGAGTGGACAGAAGAAGCAGACACAACTTTCGCACAATTGAAAAAAGTGCTTTCCACACCTCCGGTGTTGGTCGCACCAAATGAAAAGGAGCCGCTACTATTATATATTGCGGCAACACATCAAGTGGTGAGCACAGTATTAGTAGTCGAAAGAAGTGCAGAGGGAAAAGCTCATGGAGTCTAGCGGCCAGTATATTTCATCAGCGAAGTACCATCTCCAACAAAACAGAGGTACCCACACTAGCAAAAACTTGCATACATCATATTCACAACAACACGAAAGCTACGGCAGTATTTCGCGGTGCACCCAATTATAGTGGTTAACGAAACACCACTATCCAACATATTGAACAACCCTTCAGCGACAGGACGTGTATCCTTATGGGGAATCGAATTATCACCCCTTGACATCACGTACGAAAAAAGAAAGGCGATTAAATCACAAGTTCTGTCGGATTTCACAGCAGAGTGGCTAGAATTACAAAGCACAGGACCGTCGGATCTATCAAGCGTATGGACAATGTACTTCGACGGATCGAAAAGAGTGCAAGGCGCATCAGTAGGAGTAGTCCTGATATCACCACAAGGAGACAAGTTGAAATACGTTTTAAGGATGAGTTTTCCTCAAGCTTCTAATAACGAAGTCGAGTACGAGGCTCTGCTCCACGAAATGAAAATGGCTAAAGCATGCGGAGTGACTCGACTGAAAATATTCGGGGACTCGAATCTCGTCGTCCAGCAAGTGATGAATAGATGTGACACCATCAGCGACAATATGACAGCATACAGACCTTATACTACTATCTAGAGGGAGCGTTCGATGGATGCAAAGTTTCGCATGTCAGCAGGGCCAGCAACGAGGAAGCCGATAATCTAGCAAATATTGGGTCCCAATGCTTACCCATACCACAAGGAGTCTTTTGGAAAGAAATCATAGAGAGATCAATAAAGAATCACAAAACTTTGACTACAGAAGAACAAGCCCAGCACCAAGCAACAGGCTCGGGGGCTGGCAAGCCTGGCCAAAGAAGCACAGCAGAACCAGAAGAAGTCATGATGATCGAAGAAACCTGGATGCAGCCATACTTGGCATACATGATAAACAAGACACTACCCGAAGATACAGTAGAAGCAAGGAGGATAATACAACGATCCAAGGCTTTCAACGTGTTACTAAGGGAAATTATACAAGAAAAGTATAACGGGTGTCTTGCAGCGATGCGTCACCCCTCAAGAAGGACAAGAAATATTAAAAGATATCCACGCAGGAGTATGCGGACATCACGCTAGTAGCAGAGCTATTGCAGCTAAAGATTTTTGTGCAGGCTTCTACTGGCTAACAGCCATTGAAGACGCGAAAGATATAGTGAGAAAATGCGAGGCTTGTCAACGTTTCGCATCTCGACCACACGCACCAGCAGCAGAATTGCAACCAATACCACTATCCTGGCCCTTTGCGCAATGGGGTCTCGACATGGTAGGAAAATTGCACAAGTCTTGGCCAGGAGGGCATGTTTACATGTTGGTGGCAGTCGACAAGTTTACCAAGTGGGTAGAGGCCGCCCCGTAACAACCCAAGATTCCACAGCCGCAATCAACTTCATCAAGTCTATAGTCTTTTGCTTCAAAGTACCACACATCATCATCACAGACAATGGGACAAAATTCACATCAAAGGAGTTCAAGAGCTACTGTGAAAGTATGGGAATCAAGTTGAAATTCGCATCTGTAGCGCATCCAAAAACAAATGGACAAGTCGAGAAAGCCAATGGCCTAATATGCAACGGGATAAAGAAGAGGCTATTAGCACCCCTCGAGAAAGCCAAACACGCTTGGGTAGACGAGCTTCCCTCCGTGCTTTGGAGTCTCTGAACTACACCTAATGCAGCTACTCAAGAAACCCCTTTCTTTCTAGTCCACGGCGCAGAAGCCGTGCTTCCAGTCGAGGTCACCCACAAAGCCCCAAGAATCGCGGCCTATGATGAGACAACTTCCACAGAAGCGCTGTCGTAGGAATTTAGAGACAGTAGCCATGGGGATGGCTTAACGAAGGGGCTCGACGGTGTGCGACGATGGGTCCGGCTCGGGATTGTGCCAACTGAGATACCTCGGTTTACCCAGGTTCAGGTCCCTCCACGCCGGAGGTAAAACCCCTACTTCCTGCCTTGTTTCGTATTATCTTCACAGTGGTTACAACGCTCCTCGAGCTGTTCGGTCTAGAGGAGGAAGAAGAAGATCGGATCTCCCTAGTCTAAGGGTCCAGACCCCCTTATATAGGCAGGGGTCTGGTTACAGGTTAGGTGGCCGGCTGTCCGGCTGCCGGCTCCTCCGTGGCTGCGTCTTCGGCGTGATCTTCTGGCCCTCCTTCGTCCTCGTCTGACGATAGCACTTTATAAAGCGCCTTTTCCCCCTTGGACCAGCATCTAGGAGGCATATGCCCTCCCTTTTACCTCGGATCCTTTCATGGGTTAAGGCTCTTGCTCACTGGTTGGTGGAGTCTGGACGTGGCTTGCGTCATGCCCGTCCTTTGTCTCTGTCGATCTTGTTGGGGCCAGACCACTTTTGGCGAAACAGCCGTTGGAGGAATCTTGTCTTCTTCGCTCGGCTCTAGCTCTCCTCGGTGGAGTCACCAGCCGGCTGCTGGCGCAGCCGGCCCTTCGGGCAGAGCCGGTCTTCTTATCCTAGCACCGTGGAGATTCCTGGGACGCCAGCCGGTAGATAGCGCGGTCCTTGGCGTACCCCAGAAGTCATCCCCATGACACTAGCCCCCGAAACTGGCGAAGTCTCATGGGTTAGCATGGAGCTTCGGTGGGTTCTATTCCTCACCGAAGTCTTGTACGTTTCGATCAAAGTTCCAGGATTCTTCGTCCGGCTCGAAAGTTGTTGGTCTTGAGGTCAGGCCTCGCAGAGCGTTACCGGCCATCTCGGGATGCGCCAGCTCCTGGATCGATCCGGCTAGCAGCTGCCGTGCGGCCGCTAGCCGGTACACAGCCCCTCGGAACTTGTGCCGCTTCAGGTTCTGATCCCACGCTGCGGCCAGCGCAGTGTTGCAGTGTCATGTCTTGTCGCTTGGACTCTTCGGTCTCCGTAATGATTCCAGAGAACGTCACGTGGCGAGATGAGGCTTACGTCAGTGATGCGTCCCATCGAAACGCCACGCGTTTGATCTACTTGCATTAAACCGGCTCAACTTTTAATGCCTCGCCATCCTTTTAAGTCTCGGAGCTCTCGAGGGTTTTCCCCACTCCCGAGCGCCTTCACTCTTCTTCTTTGCCAAGAGGTTCCCTCAGCTTCTCCGGCTCATCCCCTTCGTCTCCATGTCGTCAACCAGAGCTCTTGGCGGAGCCGGGGCCAGAGTTCCCAGCGGATCGGGCGAGCGCAAGCGCGGCCGCCCGTTTGGGAGTAGGAACAGGGCGAAAGACCCGGCGGTGACACCGCCGGTTCCTCGCAGGCGCGGCCGCCCACCGGGCAGCCGCAACAAGAGAACCTTGGCGGCACTCGTGGCTGCGGCCACCGCGGAGTCTGCTGGGGCGGCTTCCGCCGCCGCCGTCATTGCGGCCCCTGCAGGGGTGGTTGCCTCGGCCGCCACCAATGTCGCGGCCCCCGCGAGCGCCTCCTCCGTCACCGGCCTAGCCGTGACTCCCCTTGAGGTAGTGGCCGCCATCGTCGGCGCTGCGATTTTGGTCGGGGCGGCTCCCCCGGGCCTCGCCGGTGCAGGCGCCGGTGGCTCGTCTAGCGCGGCCGCCGCCAAGGTGCGCAGGCCTCGGCGCTTGCCGCCGCGGCAGCGGCTCTCCTATGTCTCGGAGCACAGATTCACCACCTTCGTGGTGCATCTGCGGGCTGGGTGCGAGGCGCTCCTGTCGCTCCCCGCCAATTTCGTCGGCACTATGGGGAGGAACCCCCCGATGAGCATCATGGTGGAAGAGGGCAGTGGCGGCCAGCCCCTGTACCTCGTCGAGATCCTCCATGATGAGCAGGGGAAGAACTACCTCGCCGACGGCTGGACGAGGTTCATCGACGACTACGACTTGAAGTGCGGCTGGTCCCTCATCATCACTCGTCATGCCGAGTCGCCCGTCCTCTGCGTCCGCGTCGTTGACACCTCCGGGCTCACCCGCGCCTACTCCCCCTGGCCGTGAGCGGCGAGCACCCCCAAAGCCCCTTCCTTGACGACGGCTTCGTCAATGGAGAATTCTGGGAGCTTAGGGTGGGGGAGTACCTTTTGTTATCTTGGCCCTTAGCGTGGCCCTAATTATGTAACCACCCGCCAGATGTTAAGGACTTTTTAATTTCCTGCAAGTCTTGTTTGTCGTGGAAATTTGCCGTGTCCTTGTTCTTGCATGAATGTCCTCTGCTTCCATCAGAGCGCGGTGACGATTTCACAGTTAGGATTCCTCCTTCGCTAAGACCGTCGCTGCGCAAGCCCATAGATAGGGGCTAAGATAGCCATCAACCTAACGAGGCATTCCTGGCAAGCTCTTCTGGCTTTAGTGTGGAGGGAAAGGTGCCTCTGCTGGCCGGCTTCGGGAGATGCAAGCTAGCACCGCCTTGAGGAGACAGAAATGGAAGCTACGTCCTATGCCGGCTCGGGCGAGACCAGAGCTGGCACGTTTCCCTTTCCCGAGCCTTCGCATAACCCTTGCCGCGGCTGGAGTGAACCTCCAAACCACTGGCCTTAGCCATTTCTTTGCGACCGCTAGATTTCAATTTTGATGCTCTTTTGCTGGTCATGTCACAGCGCCAATAGATCGGACAGCCGGTGAGGGATTGGAGCCGACCCGTTTCTAAGGGCCAATTCCCTTTCCACCTAGCCCCCGAGTTTTGGGGCAGCTGGAATAACAGCTGGCTTGAAACTAGCTCGTTCGCATACGGTGCCGATGTCGCGCGAGGCAGCTCTGGCTTCGAACCTCTTTGACATGGCTACTCAGCCTAAACATCGAGAAACTGTGATCATCGACCACTCGCTGGCTTGCCTTAGCCTGGTTCCCTCAACTTTTTCCTTGATCTCCCCACCCTTTGGCCCTTCTACCCCCAACCGGCAACCTGGTGCCGGTTGGTCTCCCTTGGGCCGGCAGCCGAATGCCGGCCTAGGGTGGGAGCATGCCGCGGGGTGAGAAGTAGTACTTCGGTCTATCGGGCATCCAGCTCGAACTAGCCAACGCATGGTTAACGAGCACTGTCTTCAACGCTTAGTTGAGCGACTTTTTATCGTTTGCGGTTTTTCCCTGCGGCTTTCCTTTGTATGTGGCCTGCCGGCTCCTATCCGTCCGGCTGCGCGAAGCTGGGGGATGGAGGTTGGGCTCGAGACCTACTTCATACATAGTACTCATCCGGCTGACGAGGAATCAATCGTTTTTAGGGCAGCCGACTGTGGCTCGGTGCGTGGAACCGGTTGCCGGTCAAGTGAATAACGCAGGAAGCAAAACATACACGAAGTGTTTTCCCCGGAGCCGGCCGTAACTAGCCGTTCTGTTATCCTTTATTCATTGACAAGTTTTTGGGGTATAAGCTTTTGCCTTAGCAGAAGAAAGGTCTTAGGAGGTTGACATTCCAGGGACACTTCGTCTCCTTGTCAGAATTATCTGCCTTGTTCTTCCTGGGCTCTTGTGCGTCGATGAGATAGTATGCCCCATTGCCAAGCACCCGGCTGACAATGAACGGTCCCTCCCAGGGAGAGGACAGCTTGTGCATGCCTTTAGTATTTTGGACTAGCCGGAGTACGAGATCTCCTTCGTGAACCGCGAGTGGATGGATCTTCCGGCTGTGGTATCGTCGCAGCTACTACTGATAGAGCGCTGATCTGGCCAAGGCCTGCTCTCTTGCCTCCTCGAGGAGGTCAACGCCATCTTCACGAGCTTCTTTTGCTTACTTCTCTGTGTATTGAACAACTCTGGGCGCATCAAATTCAATGTCAGTGGGCAACACCGCTTCTGCTCCGTAAACCAGGAAGAAAGGCGTGAAGTCGACAGAGCGATTAGGGGTGGTGCGCAGGCTCCAGAGCACCGAGGGCAGCTCCTCGACCCAACAGCCAGCTGAGCGCTCGAGAGGCTCGACAAACCTTGGTTTGATGCCGGCTAAGATCAGCCCATTTGCCTTCTCCACTTGCCCATTAGACTGAGGATGTGCCACAGATGCCAACTCCATCCAGATCCCCTTCTGGCCGCAATACTCAGCGAAGACTCCCTTTGCAAAGTTTGTCCCATTATCAGTGATGATACTATGGGGAACTCCATATCTTGTGATGATCTCGTTGAAGAACTTGATGGTGGACGAGCCGTCAAGTTTTTTGATTGGCTTGGCCTTGATCCACTTGCTGAACTTGTCCACTGCGACCAACAGATGCGTCAAGCCTCCGGGAGCTGTTTTCAATGGACCCACCATGTCGAGTCCCCAGACAGCGAACGACCAGGTGAGCGGGATGGTCTTGACGGCTACCGATGGAGTGTTCCGATGCTTGGAGAAGCGCTGGCAGCCGTTGCAATGCTTCACCAGTTGTTCTGCATCCTTCTGAGCCGTCGGCCAATAGAAACCATGGCGGAAGGCTTTAGCCACCAAGGCTCTGGAAGATGCGTGATGCCCGCACTCCCCTTGGTGTATCTCTTTCAGCAGCTCTAGCCCTTCTTCCGGCTCAATGCACTTCTGGAAGATCCCTGACACGCTGCGCTTGTACAGCTCACTGTTGATGATGGAGTATGCCAGCGCCCGACGTTGAAGTCGCGTAGCTTCCGCTTCATCTTGTTGCAAGTCCCCAGTGATGAGGTAGTTGGAGAATGGCTCTGCCCAGGATGGTATCGCCTGTATGTGGAAGACACTGGCGACCAGGGGATCAGCAGCCCCCTGGTCCGTCGTCGTGCCGGCTTTGCTTGGTTGGCCGGTTGTGGGGGCCAGCCTGGAGACGGTAGCCCTCGAGTCTTCCATCGAGCCGGCTGCGCTGGGCTGGCCGGCTGCTCCCTTCAGTCCCGAGGCGGCAGCCCCCGGGTCCGGCGGTGGCATCTGAGCCGGAGCAGGGTCTTCTGGCACGTAGATAGAGGTGGACTCCGGCGAGGGCTTGATGGACGGCTTGCGGATGATCTCCAACGACACCCCAGCTAGGATATCCTGCTTGGTGGAGCTGATCTTGGATAGCCGGTCCACCTCATCGTTGTTTGCTTGGGGACGTGATGAAACTCGCAGCCCTCAAAGAATCCACAGAGCTGCTGCACGTAGAAGCGATAGGAGGCCATGTTGGCGTCCTTGGTGTCCCATTCCCCTAAGACCTGGTGCACCACCAGGTCAGAGTCCCTGAAGCAGAGGATCCTCCGGATGCCAATCTCCTTGGCCAGCTTGAGCCCATGCACCAGGGCCTCGTATTCGATGACGTTGTTCGACGCGCGAAAATGCATCTGCAGCACATACTGCAGCTTGTCTCCCTTGGGAGAAGTGAGGACGATGCTGGCTCCCAAGCCCCCGAGCATCTTGGAGCCATCGAAGTTCATGTGCCAGTATGTTGAGTCTGGAGCCGGCGGCAAATACTGGTGCTGTCCCCAGTCAGCAAAGAAATCCGCTATGATCTGAGACTTGATCGTCGTCCTAGGCTTGTACTGAATGGTATGAGCAGCAAGCTCGATCGCCCATTTAGCTACCCTGCCCGTTGCATCCTTGCATCCTATGATCTCCGAGAGCGGAGTGGTGCTCACTACCGTGATAGGATGCTCCTCAAAGTAGTGCTTCAGCTTCCTGGCCGCCATGTACACGCCGTACGTGACCTTCTGGTAGTGCGGGTAGTTTTGCTTGGAGAGAGTGAGCACCTCACTCAGATAGTACACCGGGCGTTGAACCGGCAGCTCCTTGCCTTCCTCGGTGTGCTCCACCATGATCACAACGCTGATGACTCGTGGAGTAGCTGCGATGTAGAGCAGCATTGGCACCTGCTTGTTGCGGGCAGGTAAACCACCCAGTTGGGAACCCCAAGAGGAAGGTATGATGAGTACAGTAGCAAATTTTCCCTCAGTAAGAAACCAAGGTTTAATCGTATCCAGGAAAAAGCCAAACTCCAGAAGGTGATGCTTGCTAGCTTGCGACAGCTCCGGACAATTTATAAGGCGCCTCGTCCAGTGCTTTGCTTTGCCAGCTGCAATGCGGAACCTGCACACAACACAACCAAATACTTTGCTCCCAACTTATGATGAGGTTGTCAATCTCACCGGTTTGCTTGAAACAAAGGAATGAGCGTATCGAGTGGAAAATAGTAATAGTATGCGAGTAAAGTAAACAATGCGAGTAAAGTAAACAGGTGATAGCAATATAAAGGAAAATAGGACCGGGGTCCACAGTTCACTAGTGGTGTCTCTCCATAAGATAAAATAATACATGTTGGGTAAACAAATTACAGTTGGGCAATTGAAAGAATAAAGACAACGTGATATGTCGAGAGGATCACTATGAGATTTACTCTGGGCATTACAACAAGATACATAGACCGCCATCCAACTGCATCTATGACTAATAATCCACTTGTGGCGAATCAATCCGAGAACTCCACAAGTATTAAGTTGCAAACAACAGATAATTGCATTAAGCAAAGTGTGTAATGTAAACAAAGCATATGCCCTTGAACATATGAATGTTGTTTTCCCCCTAGTAGCAACAGCACATCTACAACCTTAGAGGTTTCTATCACTCCCCCAGATTAAATAGAGGCATGAACCCACTATCGAGCATAAATACCCCCTCTTGGAGTCACTAGCAACTACTCGGCCAAGATAGCTACTAACAACGGAGAGCATGCAAGATCATAAAACAACATAGAGATAACATAAGATAATATTCAGCACTTCAACTCAATCATAACACCAATATTCATCGGATCCCAACAAACACAACATGTAGAATTACATAACGGTGATCTCGATCATGTAAGGCAGCTCACGAGATCTAAACATGAAGCACATGGTGGAGAAGACAACCATCTAGCTACTGCTATGGACCCATAGTCCAAGGTAGACTACTCACTCATCGCGCCGGAGGCAAGCATGGCGATGAAGAAGACCTCCGGTGGCGATTCCCCTCTTCAGCAGGGTGTTGGGAAGAGCTTCTGGACCCTCCTGATCTTCGGGTCGACGGCGGCGGCGGATCGCGATGTGTTCTGGAAAAGTGATCGAGTGTTTAGGTTTTTCCTGTCGTGGGGTCTTTATAGGTGAAGGGGCAGCGTCAGAGGTGGCCCTGGTGGCTCACACCATAGGAGGGCGCGGGCCAGCCCCAGGCCACGCCCCCTGGTGGTGTGGCCCACCATTGGCTCCTCTCCGTCTCTCCTTCGGTGTTCTGGAAGCTCCGTGAAATATCTGGACTTCTGGCTTTGGTTTCGTCCAATTCCGAGAATATTTCCTGTGTAACATTTCTGAAACACAAAAATAGCAGAAAACAGGGAACTGGCACTGTGGCATCTCATTAATAGGTTAGTTCTGGAAAATGCATAAAAATGCCAAGAAGTGTAACGAAACACTAAACAGATGGTGTAAAAACAAGCATGGAGCATAAAAAATTATGGATATGTTGGAGACGTATCAGCATCCCCAAGCTTAACTCCTGCTCGTCCTCGAGTAGGTAAGTGATAACAAAAGAAATAATTTTTGAGGTGACATGCACCTACACAATCTTGACCATATATGTAAGCATTGTGCGCTGGGATCAAAGAACTTAAAACATGGGCATGAAAGATATAATCTTGATAGAAGAAACTTAGCAACCATATTATAACATGAAAATAAACACAAACAAAAGATCATGAAAATGAAACAATGAAAGTCAAACGTGTGTTCAAATCATATGGAAAAACATAAAAATGGTTTTCAGCTTGTCCTTCATGGAGAGCAAAACATAAATGCATAAGACACCTTCAAGTTTAAGAGGGCGACTAGATACAAATAATTTGAGAACAAGTGAAACCAACAATATGAATCAATCAATGAAAACTTTGGGACAATGCACATTATACTCAGAATGACAACTATGCTCTCTTAGACGGTGCATAAAGGTAGAAGGTGGAGACTCAACATAAAAAGTAAAAGAAAGGCCCTTCGCGGAGGGAAGCAGTGATTGCAAGTTTTATAAACCTTCAAAAATTATGGTACTTACCGGCTTTGAGCTCTCATTGCCCCCATCATAAGCATCTTGAATGGTTAAAGTTAATGCGAGAACACTTATGCTGCATATGCTTGACAAATCATAAGTTGAAAACCTCATGTCCCGTGAAATACGAATACCCAAACCTCATGCTACTCGACTTAGAGTCCCAAGCAAGCTCTTGTCATTGTAATTATATGTGTATCATTGAGAACCGCCAACGGGGTACCTCCTGCCCGATGACATGGAACAAGCCCACATCAAAATGATAGGACAAACAGACAATGAACACCTCGGCATCTCTTTTATTTACCATTGGTATAGCTTTTTATTGTGAGATGCGTCGTTGAGTGTTCACTATAAGCATGCTGTAAATTTCCACCATGAATTATGCATGGCTTAGATTAGCAGCCCAGGCGTTTCCCTAACACATATAAAAACTCCATGATCCCACAAGATTCCCAACTTATTTCACATTGCGAGTATCCATAAACAAAAGATCACGATATCAACTCAAATGAAAGATAGTGCAATGTTGAAAGCTTGCCCCATGACGGCATGGCTAGGCTAATTTCCAACTTACAACTTGCAAGCATAACAACTCAACATAAGAGACCACAATGTCAAAATTTTAAAACGAGAAAAGTAAAGTGTGCCATCCAGTTCGTGGGAGCTTTACTGACCAATTTTTGCATAACACCAAAAAGATTTTAATTTGAAGGATAGATAAAAGCAAGTCAAATGTACTTTGGAATAGAAAATTGCTAATAGGTATGTATGGTGGACACTTTGGAACAACTTGGTTTTTAGGAGTTGGATGCATGAGTAGAGCTCATACTCAATACAAAATGAGGGCTAGCAAAAGACTGGGAGCGACCAACTAAGAGAGCAATAATGGCCATAATCATGCAGAGCAACATTAAAAGAAGCATAAGATGGCATCAAAAGTCAAAAACTAAATGATCATAGAGGCAATGGCGACTTTGTATGAGTCTAACATGTGTGAGCATGCGCCAAGTCAACCCAAATAAAGCATCAAAGGAGAAAACCAAAATAATGCTTCCAAATAATTAAAACAACGCATGATTTTTTCAAAGGCTCATTAAGCAATCTCAGTCATTTGAGACAAGTCATGCTACAGCAAAACCACTAATCATACTATCAAAAAGACATCAAGCACGACATGCAAAAGCCTAGGCCGCAGTCTACACAAGCTCCTTCTTGTACCACTTTTTTGCATAAAGCTTTTTCTCTTTTCCAACACCATTCAAACTTTTTATAACCAACTCTTTTGATGAAAACCAATAAAGACCAGAGGAAAAAATACACCTTGATGAAAAGATATAACAAGATCTGAACACAAATCAAGGCAAAAATCGAAAGCTAAACGCAGTTCTAGAAAAAGAGAACACTCGTTGAAATTATAAGAATGAAAAACGGAGTGTTCTTGGCAAATGAAAAGCAAGGCAACTTCTCCAAAAGAAATTTGTTGGGGTCCAACCATTTATTGCAGAAAACAAAACTAAATAAAACTGAAAACTAAAATAACTGACGCTCCAAGAAAAACGCATAATGCATTAAGCAATAAAAATATAGTGTCTTGAAAGGTGACCTGATTTTTGCCGATGAAGAAGGGGTGCCTCGGGGGCATCCCCAAGCTTTGACGCTTGTACTTCTTGGATATTTCTTGGGGTGACATGGGCATCCCCAAGCTTGAGCTTTTGTCCATTCTTCAACTCATCTCATCATTCTCCAATCCCTACACTTGAAAACTTCCTTCATACAAAACTAAACACAAATCTATTAGCAACATTAGTGTAAGCATAACATAGAATCAACCCTTTTTGCTTCAGGTTTCAACTCAAAACCACCACATATAAAGCATATACTACTGTAGCAACTTCCCCAAAAGTTCCGTGATCAAAAGAACTAAAAAAGAAAGCGATAAAGCGGCAAACAAATATTAGCACAAATCTGTCAAAACAGAATAGCTGACAAAGGTCGAATTTTTAGAGGGTTTTTTGTTGCTCAAATCAAAAAGTGTTCAACCAATGAAAGTCTGGATATAACCTGGGGCATATGCACAAGAAATCGCAGGTCCAAAAGATATACAGAGAATTTTCACGAATTTTTACGGTGCAGCACCGAAAACTGTTTCAGGACAGCAACATCCCCAAATCTTACCTCACTCAAACTAGAGGCTTCTCTTGGCACAAAAACGAAATAAAAAGGATAAGGAGAGGTCATTACAGTAGTAATAACTTCCAAGACTCAAATAAAAGAAAAAGAACTGAATGTAAAAATATAGGGTTATCTCCCAAGAGTGCTTTTCTTTAACGCCTTTGAGCTAGGCGCAGAAAATGCGAATCAAGTAATATCAAGTGATGAAGCATCAAGCTCATAATTTGCTCTAAGAATAGAGTCAAAAAGCAATTTCTTTATCTTTCTAGGGAAGTGTTCCATACCTTTCTTGAGTGGAAATTGATATTTGATGGTGCTTTCCCTCATATCTATGATGGCACCTACAGTTCAAAGAAAGGGTCTTCCCGAAATAATAGGACATGAAGCATTGCATTCAACATCCATGACAAGAAAATCAACGGGAACAAGGTTATTGTTAACCTTAATAAGAACATCATTAATTCTTCCCAAAGGTTTCTTCTTAGCAATATCAGCAATAGGAACATCATAATAACACTTTTCAAGCGGTGGTAAATCAAGCATGTCATAAATTTTTCTAGGCATGATAGAAATACTAGCACCTAGATCACATAAAGCATGGCAATCAGAACCATTAACATGCATATCAATGATGGGTTCCCAACCATCTTCTAACTTCTTGGGAATAGAAGCTTTTTGCTTCAACTTTTCATCCCTAATTTTCATAAGAGCATTGGTAATATGCTTGGTAAAAGCAACATTTAAAGAACTAGCATTGGGAGTCAAAGCAAGCTTTTGCAAGAACAAAATAACTTCAGATATATTGCAGCCATCAACATCAAAATCATTAAAGGAAATAGAGCTATCATCTCCTACACTCTGAAAAATTTCAGCACTCTTTTGAGAAAAAGTTTTGGCAGTTTTAGGCTTTTTAACACAAGGAGTGGGAGTTTTCTCTACACCAATCAAAGTAAGAGGATTGCTAGCATTAGGAGCAACATCATTAGAGGTATAAATGGTACATACCTTCATTTTTCTAGCCATCTCATCTTCTCTTTCCCACCTGGCATGCAATTCTGCTAGCATCCTAACATTTTCATCAATTCTAACTTGGATAGCATTAGCAGTGGCAAAAGGATTGTTCTCTTTCACATCATTAGGCAACATTTTTAATTTCAGAAGTTCAACATCATGAGCAAGGCTATCAACTTTAGAAGCAAGAATATCAATTTTGCCTAACTTTTCCTCAATAGACTTGTTAAAAGCATTTTACTTACCGATGAAGTCCTTGAGCATGACCTCAAGCTCGGAGGGCGCGGCCCTAGTGTAGTTGGAGGAATTACCATAAGAGTTACCATAACCATTACCATTGGTAGAAGGATACGGCCTATAATTGTTACTAGCAAAATTGTTCCTATAAGCATTGTTGCTAAAATAATTATTTCCAATGAAGTTTACATCAACATGATCTTCTTGAGCAACCAAAGAGGCCAAAGGAATATTATTAGGATCTACATGAGTCCTATCATTAGAAAGCATAAGCATAATAGCATCAATCTTATCACTCAAGGAAGAGGTTTCCTCAACAGAATTTACCTTCTTACCTTGTGGAGCTCTCTCGGTGTGCCATTCAGAGTAATTTACCATCATATTGTCGAGAAACTTTGTTGCGGCGCCCAAGGTAAGGGACATAAAAGTGCCTCCAGCAGCTGAATCAAGTAGGTTCCTCGAAGAAAAATTCAGTCCTGCATAAAAAGTTTGAACAATCATCCAAGTAGTCAGTCCATGAGTGGGACAATTCTTTATCATAGATTTCATTCTTTCCCAAGCTTGAGCAACATGTTCATTATCAAACTGACTAAACTTCATAATATTGCTACGCAAAGCTATAATCTTAGCAGGAGGATAGTATCTACCAATAAAAGCATCCTTACACTTAGCCCATGAATCAATACTATTTTTAGGCAAAGACAGCAACCAATCCTTAGCTTTTCCTCTGAAAGAAAAAGGAAACAACTTAAGCTTAATAATATCACTTTCAACATCCTTATATTTCTGCATCTCACATAGCTCAACAAAATTGTTGAGATGAGCTGCAGCATCATCAGTACTAGCACCAGAAAATTGCTCTTTCATAACAAGGTTCAACAAAGCAAACTTAATCTCATAAAAATTTGCAGCAGGAGCAGGTGGCGCAATAGGAGTGCAGATAAAATCACTATTATTAGTGCTAGTAAAGTCACACAACTTGGTATTCTCAGGAGTAGCCATTCTAGCAAAACTAAAAGCAGACAAGTAAAAACAACTATCAAGGATACTAATTTTTTTTGGGTTTTTGATAAAACGATGCAAGTAAAAATAAAGTAAAAGCAAAACTAAAACAAAGTAAAGGATGTGTGTGCGAAACTCCTCTTGCAGAAGTCTTCTTTTTCCTCGGCAACGGCGCCAGAAAATTGTTGCTTGTTGCGGGCAGGATAACCACCCAGTTGGGAACCCCAAGAGGAAGGTATGATGAGTATAGCAGCAAATTTTCCCTCAGTAAGAAACTAAGGTTTAATCGTATCCAGGAAAAAGCCAAACTCCAGAAGGTGATGCTTGCTAACTTGCAACAGCTCCAGACAATTTATAAGGCGCCTCGTCTAGTGCTTTACTTTGCCAGCTGCAACGCAGAACCTGCACACAACACAACCAAATACTTTGCTCCCAACTTACGATGAGGTTGTCAATCTCACCGGTTTGCTTGAAACAAAGGAATGAGCGTATCGAGTGGAAAATAGTAATAGTATGCGAGTAAAGTAAACAATGTGAGTAAAGTAAATAGGTGATAGCAAAGGAAATAGGACCGGGGTCCACAGTTCACTAGTGGTGTCTCTCCATAAGATAAAATAATACATGCTGGGTAAACAAATTACAGTTGGGCAATTGATAGAATAAAGACAACGTGATATGTCGAGAGGATCACTATGAGATTTACTCTGGGCATTACAACAAGATACATAGACTGCCATCCAACTGCATCTATGACTAATAATCCACTTGTGGCAAATCAATCCGAGAACTCCACAAGTATTAAGTTGCGAACAACAGATAATTGCATTAAGCAAAGTGTGTAATGTAAACAAAGCATATGCCCTCGAGCATATGAATGTTGTTTTCCCCCTAGTAGCAACAGCACATCTACAACCTTAGAGGTTTCTGTCACTCCCCCCGATTAAATAGAGGCATGAACCCACTATCGAGCATAAATACCCCCTCTTGGAGTCACTAGCAACTACTCGGCCAAGATAGCTACTAATAACGGAGAGCATGCAAGATCATAAACAACATAGAGATAACATAAGATAATATTCAGCACTTCAACTCAATCATAACACCAATATTCATCGGATCCCAACAAACACAACATGTAGAATTACATAACGGTGATCTTGATCATGTAAGGCAGCTCACGAGATCTAAACATGAAGCACATGGTGGAGAAGACAACCATCTAGCTACTGCTATGGACCCATAGTCCAAGGTAGACTACTCACTCATCGCGCCGAAGGCAAGCATGGCAATGAAGAAGACCTCCGGTGGCAATTCCCCTCTCCGGCAAGGTGCCGGGAAGAGCTTCTGGACCCTCCCAATCTTTGGGTCGACGGCGGCAGCGGATCGCGATGTGTTCTAGAAAAGTGATCGGGTGTTTAGGTTTTTCCCGTCGGGGGGTCTTTATAGGCGAAGGTGCAGCATCAGAGGTGGCCCTGGTGGCTCACACCATAGGGGGGCGCGGGCCAGCCCTAGGCCGCGCCCCCTGGTGGTGAAGCGCACCAGTGGCTCCTCTCCGTCTCTCCTTCGGTGTTCTGGAAGCTCCGTGAAATATCTGGACTTCTGGCTTTTGTTTCATCCAATTCCGAGAATATTTCCTATGTAACATTTCTGAAACACAAAAATAGCAGAAAACAGGGAACTGGCACTATGGCATCTCATTAATAGGTTAGTTCCGGAAAATGCATAAAAATGCCACGAAGTGTAACGAAACACTAAACAAATGGTGTAAAAACAAGCATGGAGCATCAAAAATTATGGATACGTTGGAGACGTATCGGCTCCCGCGGAGTCGGCGCTGCCAAGATTGGCGCGGTAGACAAGGCTCGCTTGAGGTCGTTGAAGGCATCATTAGTGCGCTGGGACCAAAAGAAATGGTCCGTCTTCTTCATCAGCTGGTACAGCGGCATGGCCTTCTCCCCGAGCCGGCTGACAAACCGGCTGAGCGAGGCCAAACATCCAGCGAACTTCTGCACATCTCGGAGCTGGGTGGGCAGCTCTAGGGCCTCGATGGCTTTTATCTTCGAGGGGTTAGCCTCGATCCCTCGCTGGGAAACGATATAACCTAGGAGTTGTCCAGCCGGCACGCCGAAGGTGCACTTCTCAGGATTGAGCTTCATGCGATAGCGCCGCTAGTTGGCGAAGGTCTCCTTGAGGTCGTCCAGGAGCGTGCCGCTTTGCTTGGTCTTCACCACCACGTCGTCCACATAAGCATGCACATTTCGCCCAATCTGCCCTTGCAGACATCGCTGCATGGTTCACTAGTAAGTAGCTCCAGCGTTCTTCAAGCTGAATGGCATGGTGACGTAGCAGTAGGCTCCATATGGGGTGATGAAGGACGTCTTGATCTGATCCGGCTGGTAGAGCGGGCTCTGGTGATAGCCTGAATAGGCATCCAGGAAGGATAGCAGGTCACAATCGGCTGTGGAATCGATCACCTGGTCGATGCGTGGTAGCGCGAAGGGATCCTTGGGGCAAGCCTTGTTGACGCTGGTGTAGTCGATACACATGCGCCAAGTGTTGTTCTTCTTTAGGACCAAGACTGGGTTTGCCAACCAGTCATGGTAAAATACCTCCATGATGAAGCCGGCTGCGAGGAGCCGGGCAATCTCCTCACCAATGGCTTTCCTTTTCTCTTCTGCAAAGCACTGCAGCGGTTTCTTGACCGGCTTGGCATCGGGCCGGACGTTGAGTGAGTGCTCAGCCAGCTCCCTCGGCACACCTGGCATGTCTTTTGGAGACCATGCGAAGATGTCCCGATTCTCACGGAGGAAGCTGGTGAGCTCGCTTTCTATTTAGCAGAAAGGCTGGTGCCGATGATGACGAACTTGGAGGGATCGCTCTCATCCAACAGGATCTTCTTGGTGTCATCGGCCGGCTTGAACTGCTCCACCGGCGACTGGCAAACCGGCACATATTGCTAGGCTAGCTCCACGCGATGGAGGAGTTGCCGCTTCTCCTTGGCGATGACCAATGCCTCTGCCAGTTGCGAGCTCTCTTTGGCGCATGCTAGTGACTTCTTGAAGCTTCCCGAGACTGTGATCATACCTCTGGGTCCTGGGAGCTTCATCTTCAGATAGGTGTAATGCGGCACCGCCATGAACTTAGCCAGGGCTGGGCGGCCAAGCAGCGCGTGGTAGGGACTGCTGATGTCCACCACCTCGAACCAGATGGGCTCGCGGCGGCTGTTTCCTTTCTTCCCGAAGAGAATCTCCAGCTGCACCCTGCCCATAGGGGTGCACGAATGCCCAGGCACGATGCCATGGAAGGTGAGCCAGCTCGGTTTTAGCTGAGCAAGCGGGATGCCCAGCTTCTCCATAGAGCTCTGGTAAAGAAGGTTAATGCTGCTGCCGCCGTCGATGAGCACGCGGGAGAATCGGCATGTGTGCGTATCGGAGCACATGACGGGATCCAGGACTAGAGCGTATTCTCCAGGGCTGGGCATCAGTCGTGGATGGTCCTCACGCCCCCAGATGATGGCTGCCTCAGACCAGTGCATGAACTGGGGCTCTGCAGGCATAACGGCATTCACCTCCGCCTCATGCCAAAGGTCATTCCTTTTGTCTTTGCCCGGGGTGGTAAAGATGTGATATTGCTCGACATCCGCTGGAAAGTCATTGTCACCTTGGTCTGGCTTGTCGGCAGCCGGCTCGTGCTGCTGGTCCTCCTAACGTCCAGCCGGCTGCGCTTGCGAAGCTCCAGGGAGCCGCTGAGCGCGCTGCTCCAGCTCTCTCATGAACCGGCACTGACACGTGGAGTGGGTCGCTTCCCTGCCGGGGGTGTTCTGGAATTTCCATGGCTGGTCAAGTGCAGCATCGAGGGTGTACTTGCCCTCCTTGCGCCCCTGACCGCTGTCGGCAGCCCCCGGGCCTCCTTGGTCAGACGCCGCTCGCTTTGAGCTAGCAGATCCCTTGGGGAGCGTTTCCATGTGGTCAAGCCACAGGTGGATGTGCAGAGCCGGCGGGTGGGCCTGAGACTCCAGCCCTGGCGCTAGCACCGGGACTCGACGTGGTCTGCCCGCTCCGCCAGCCTGCTGGGCGCGGTGGCCTCGGGCGTTGCAACTCGGAGCATGACCGCCCTGTCCACGCCCTCCGCGGCCTTGGCTTGCTGATGGCGATCACTGGATCTGGCCTAGGCCCATGGCAGTGAGGCCATGGCCACGCCACGGGTCATGAGCACGCTCAATCGGCACGCCTCCCTGTGTGTCATGGAACTCGCAGAGCACGGTGCTCGCTCGGCGTTGGGCGTCCTCGTCCTTGGCCACCTTGCTGAGGAGAATGAGGCGCATCCGCTCCAGGGCCGCGGCGACCCGGGCGGGGTCGATGACACAGTTGAGTGGTGCGCGCAGGTCCACCACGGAGACGTCCGAGGCATCCTGCTCTGGGAGCAGAGCGTCCTGCTCCTGTGGAAGAAGGCGTTCGAGCGGCGGGCACGCGGGGCGCGGTGAGTCGCCGCCCTGCTCATCTCCCAGGGCCATCACCTCAACCATGGTGCCAAGATCGCTGCTTTCACTGCAGCTCGAGCCTCCATCGCTGAGAGGGTCAGAGACATCGGTCACCTCCTCCGGGAAGGGCTTGGCGATGCAGAAGCAGTGGCTGCCGACGTCGAGGAAGGAGCCGATGTTGCCAAAGCTGTTCTTGAAGCAGGCTAGATTGTCACTGACGCAGTCGAAGGTGCTGAACCTCTAGACAAGGCCGGAGGCGACCTTCTCGCCGATAGCCAATGAGGGTCCCGGCTAGAACTTGACTCTGGTCGCTGTCGCGCGTTGCCCCATAGTGGGGGCCAACTGTCATGGGAATTTAGAGACAGTAGCCATGGGGATGGCTTAACGAAGGGGCTCGACGGTGTGCGACGATGGGTCCGGCTCGGGATTGTGCCAACTGAGACACCTCGGTTTACCCAGGTTCAGGGCCCTCCACGCCGGAGGTAAAACCCCTACTTCCTGCCATGTTTCGTATTATCTTCACAGTGGTTACAATGCTCCTCGAGCTGTTCGGTCTAGAGGAGGAAGAAGAAGATCGGATCTCCCTAGTATAAGGGTCCAGACCCCCTTATATAGGCGGGGGTCTGGTTACAGGTTAGGTGGCCGGCTGTCCGGCTGCCGGCTCCTCCGTGGCTGCGTCTTCGGCGTGATCTTCTGGCCCTCCTCCGTCCTCGTCTGACGATAGCACTTTATAAAGCGCCTTTTCCCCCCTTGGACCGGCATCTGGGAGGCATATGCCCTCCCTTTTGCCTCAGATCCTTTCGTGGGGAAGGCTCTTGCTCGCTGGTTGGTGGAGTCTGGACGTGGCTTCCGTCATGCGCGTCCTTTGCCTCTGTCGATCTTGTCGGGGCCAGACCACTTTCGGTGAAACAGCCGTTGGAGGAATCTTATCTTCTTTGCCTAGCTCTAGCTCTCCTCGGTGGAGTCGCCAGCCGGCTGCTGGCGCAGCCGGCCCTTTGGGCAGAGCCGATCTTCTTATCCTAGCACCGTGGAGATTCCTGGGACGCCAGCCGGTAGATAGCGCGGTCCTTGGCATACCCCAGAAGTCATCCCCATGACAAGTGCTTCAGGACGATGTTGATGCACTCGACGAGGCAAGGGACGTAGCACTCGCCAGAGCCATGCAATATCAGCAAAATCTATGAAACTATCATAGTAGTCGAGTTCGTCGACGATCTTTTGTGGTGGGATATCTAGTCTTATGACTCAAGCAGGATGGTCACAACAAATTAGAGTCCCCATGGGTGGGACCTTACATCGTGACAGAGGTAATACCATGAGGAGCTTATCGACTACAAGACAAGAAAACGGGGAAAGATGAGAGCAACCCGTGGAACACAGAGCAACTTCGGCGGTTCTATGCGTAGAAGGAATATGGCGGCAGTAAACTTTCGAGTTATGACCCTCTGAACCCAGAACAAGAGGCCACAGGTCGGGTTCTTTCGGTCAACTCGACAATATGTATGAATATCTTTCTTTCCACTCGGGGGCTCAGACCCTCGAGTCGTATGAAATAAAATAACCAAGCTATTAAGATTCGGTATCCACGAGTATTTGAGACATACTACTAGGTTGTTTACAACCCGATATTCGATAAAAATAAGCACAGTTCAAGGTAACCCGACAATACATCAAAAGCATACCTCGGAATGACGATTCATTCCCATGGTCTATTAATAAAGCTGGCACAAGATATAATTCATCACGACTACTTATTACACGTGAAAGGATAACCGGAAAAGGAGATTACATAAAATCTACTGAAAATACACTTCAGCTTCATACTCCTTCTGGTATTGAGTACAGTCATAGATCCTCACGTCAAACTTCGACGTACCGACATGGTAGTCGAAGATCATAAAGAAACCTTGGTTGAGGTCATGATCTTCTGCAAATTGAGACCAGCCGCCCTTGAAGTACATCTCGTCGGCCCCGTCATACCAGACCTCCACTTCATAGGGAGTTCCTCCCCCAGAGTGTTCATGAAGAATTGCTTCCCGCAGCTCTCACCCATCCATGAACTTGGTAAACTTCAGCGGCACCCGCTGAATCTCGCGGCATTGAGCGCCGGCGATGCAGAAGAAGGAGTACACTTTGGGTGAAGGAGGAGGAGAAGCATTATGAGGAGGGGCGCTCGGACCTGGCGCAGCAGATGAAACCTTGGGCTTATTCTTACTCCCCGCAGGGCGACCAGGGCGCCGCTTCGGAGGAGCAGACGACGAGGCTACCACAGCTGGGCCTGTGGACTTGTTCTTACTACCGCGAGGGCGGCCACGACCTCACTTTTCCACCGGAGCGCCGATGTTCAGACGCGATCCACCTGCATCGGCCATGGAGACAAATACGGGGAGGAAAAACCCTAGATGAGATGAGAAAGAGGAAGATGATGCGGCAGAGGAAGATAGTAGTGAAAGAATTAGGGTTTTTCCCTAAGCCAATATGCTTTATTTATAAACAAACCTTAATGGACCTTTGAAAATTAAAGGTCCAAGTATATCTATGGGCTTTTATATTCAGCCCCGAGCAGAAGGTTAAACGACAGTAAGGGCAACGACAAGAAGAAGAAAGATACGGTATGAATAAGTAAAGTACGGAGATATGTCAAGGAACAAACCGCACCTTGTCACAGACTCGGGGGCTCGTGTCATCAGAAAGAGTAGAGTGAATATTTCAAGCACAAAATGTGCCAAAATTATTGCAGACGACAAGCTACTAGGCGACAATATTATATTTTTTGAGCCTATACCCGAAAACTTTTGGCTATAGCCTCGGGGGCTACTACCATCGGGAGCGCTGGTCGCGCACCCGATAAAAAAAAGTCGACAAAATGAAGACAAAGAGATTGGAGCCTATGATCGGCTAAAAGTACCCGCCCATAGCCTCAGGAGCACTAGTGGTGCACCCAATGATATAGAACCAACCGGTTGACAAATAATACAGACGCAATCGACTACCTTTAGTCGACAACGAATTTTGACTTCATTGTCAACAAAAATAGGTCAATTACTACCATTGGGAGTTATTTATGAGAATCTAAAAAAACAGCAAAATTTGACTAGTTTGCACATTCTAGCAGTCAAACAAGGCTGCGACATATGATTCTCGAGTTGCGTCATCGCGACAAAATTCGAATGCCATGATTGAAATATATCATGAAGGTAAGACCCCAGGATCCGTCCTGTATGGCATGGTATACGCACGTGAATGCGCTCTGCTGGTACTTATCTGTGTCTACGATGCGAAGAAAATCCTGGTGGACGCACTAGGTACCCTGAAAACCACTGGGATGCATTCTTTGTAAGTCCTAAATGCGGCAAAAGAATGAGTTTGACCGGTTTCCCAAATTCAAGTCCAAGGGGATTGAATTTGAAGTAGGTGACAAGTATCTGTTCCGGCAGTTAACTGGCCTCTTGATCCGTCAGAGTTGTCAGGCTTGTTCATCAAAACCCCTTGCGAGACAATATAATGAAAGATATTCGAAGATCAAGTCGAAGATTTGAAGATCTGAAGAAGTCAAAGATTGATCAAGTCGAAGACTTGAAGATTTGAGATTCAAACCGAATCTGTAATTCTGGTAGAATCTCGGGGGCTACTGACAAGGGTATAGGTAATAGAGCCCGTCAGTTGAGTACCCCTGAGGCCCATTAAGCTAGGCCCAATTGTAATACTAGTCAAAATACGAGTTCATGTCATATATCGATACTGTAATCTTTATCGGATCCCTCCCGATCCTTGAGACCTGGCCACCTATATATATATATAGGGGCCAGGAGCGGACGAAGAGGGACATGTTGAGAGTAAGCCAAAGTTCACCCCATGTTTACTTTTGATACACACCTTGTTTGACTGATTTCACCTTCGACTTCATCCGACGCCCTACTCCCCCGATCCTAAGTCCTTCATATTGGACATTTGTTGAGTTAACCCTTGTCAGTTATATTGTTAATTCTATTCATGATGCTACTGAAAGTTACTATGAGAGAGGGAAACATGGTTTGATGGATCTCAACAATATTAAGTTTCCCCTCTTTATGTTGCAAATCTTGAAATGGCACTTGTTTTATCTATCCATGTTTGCTACTATGTGCCTCGTTGATTTATTTTCTTACAAGATTCCTATCCATAGGAAGTGGTTTAGATTTAAATTTGTTTCATATTTGCTTTTTAATTCTCTCTCTTGCTTCAAGTTCCTGTATGGCACCTTTGCCTTAAGTTCTTTTCGGGCGCCTATGTGAGCATTTTCTGAAATTACTGCGCCTAGCTCAAATGCGTTAAAGAAAAGCACTCTTGGGAGATAACCCAATGTTTTATTATCAGTACTTTTTCTTTTATTTAAGTCTTGGAAGTTATTACTACTGTAATAAACTCTCCTTATCATTTTTATTTTGTTTTTGTGCCAAGAGAAACCTCTAATTTGAGTGAGGTAAGATTTGGGGAAGTTGCTGTCCTGAAACAGATTTCGGTGCTGCACCGTAAAAATTCGCGAAAATTCTCAGAATATCTTTTTGACCTGTAATTTCTTGTGCATATGCCCCAGGTTATATCCAAACTTTCATTAGTTTTAGCAACAGAAGGTCCTCGAAAAAATCGACCTTTGTCAGCTGTTCAGTTTTGACAGATTTCTGCCACTATTTGTGTTTGCCTCTCGATCACTTTCTTTTTGAGTTCTTTTGATCATGGAACTTTTGGGAAAGTTGCTACAGTATTATATGCTTTATTTGTGGTGTTTTTGAGTTGAAACCTGAACCAAAAAGGGTTGATTTACTATTATGCTTATGCTAACATTGCTAATAGAATTGTGTTGAGTTTTGTATGAAGGAAGTTTTCAAGTGTAGGGATTGGAGAATGATGAGATGAGATGAAGAATGGACAAAAGCTCAAGCTTGGGGATGCCCATGCACCCTAAGAAATATCCAAGAAGTACAAGCATCAAAGCTTGGGGATGTCCCGAGGCACCCCCTTTCTTCATCGGCAAAAATCAGGTCACCTTTCAACATACTATATTTTTATTGCTTCATGCACTATGCATTTTTCTTGGAGCGTCAGTTGTTTTTGCTTTCAGTTTTATTTTTGTTTTGTTTGCTGCAATAAATGGTTGGATCACATCATATTTGTTTTGGAGAGAGCTATGCTCCGTTTTTCATTGCCAAGAATACTCGAGTTTTCACTCTTATCGTTCAACGAGTGTTCTCCTTTTCTGCTACTGCGTTTAGCTTTTGTTTTTCGCCTTGATTTTTATTCAGATCTTGTTAAATCTTTGCATAAACGTGTATTTGGACCTCTGGTATATGTTGGTTTTCATCAAAAGAGTTGTTTCAAAAAGGTTTGAATGGTGTTGGAAAAGAGAAAAAGTTTCATGCAAAAAAAGTGGTACAAAAAGGAGCTTGTTTAGACTGCGGCTTAGACTTTTGCATGCCATGCTTGATTGTGTTTTGATAGTATGCTTAGTGGTTTTGCTGTAGCATGACTTGTCTCAAATGACTGAGACTGCTTAATGAGCCTTTGAAAAATATCATGCGTTGTTTTTATTATTTGGAAGCATTAATTTGGTTTTCTCCTTGATGCTTTATTTGTGTTGACTTGGCGCATGCTTACAACATGTTTGACTCATACAAAGTCGCCATAAGCCTTTATGATCATTTAGTTTTTGACTTTTGATTTCATTTTATGCTTCTCTTAATGATGTTTTGTCGCTTTGCATGATTATGGCCGTTATTGCTCTCTTAGTTGGTCGCTCCCAGTCTTTTGCTAGCCCTCATTTTGTACTGAGTATGAGCTCTACAAGTGTATCCAACTCCCAAAAACAAAGTTATTCTAATGTGTCCACCATACATACCTATTAGCAATTTGCTATTCTAAAGTACATTTGACTTGCTTTTATCTATCCTTCAAATTAAACTATTTTTGGTGTTATGCGAAAATTGGTCAGTAAAGCTCTCACGAACCTGATGGCACACTTTACTTTTCTCGTTCTTAAAATTTTGACATTGTGGCTCTCTTATGTTGAGTTATTATGCTTGCAAGTTGTAAGTTGGAAATTAGCCAAACCATGCTGTCATGGGGTAAGCTTTCAATATTGCACTTCTTATTTGAGTTGATATCGTGATCTTTTGTTTATGGATACTCGCGATGTGAAATAAGTTGGGAATCTTGCGGGATCATTGAGTTTGTATACATGTTAGAGAAACGCCTGGGCCGCTAATCTAAGCCATGCATAATTCATGGTGGAAATTTACAGCATGCCCATAGTGAACATTCGACGATGCATCTCAAAATAAAAAGCTATACCAATGGTAAATAAAAGAGATGCCGAGGTGTTCATTGTCTGTTTGTCCTGTTATTTTGATATGGGTTTGTTCCATGTCATCGGGCACGGAGGTACCCCGTTGGCGGTTCTCGATGATACGAGTATACTTACAATGACAAGAGCTTGCTTGGCACTCTAAGTCGAGTAGCATGAGGTTTGGGTATTCGTACTTCATGGAATATGAGGTTTTCAACTTATGATTTGTCAAGCATATGCTTCATAATTCTACTCGCATTAACTTTAACCATTCAAGATGCCTATGATGGGGGCAATGAGAGCTCAAAGCTAGTAAGTACCATAATTTTTGAAGATTTATAAACTTGCAATCACTGCTTCCCTCTGCGAAGGGCCTTTCTTTTACTTTTATGTTGAGTCTCCACCTTCTACCTTTATGCACCGTCTAAGAGAGCATAGTTGTCATTCTGAGTTTAATGTGTATTGTCCCAAAGTTTATCATTGATTGATTCATGATTTTGGTTTCACTTGTTCTTAAATTATTTGTATCTAGTCGCCCTCTTAAACTTGAAGGTGTCCTGTGCATTTATGTTTTGCTATTCCATGAAGGACAAGCTGAAAACCATTTGCGATGTTTTTCCATATGATTTGAACACGCGTTTGACTTTCATTGTTTCATTATTCATGATCTTTTGTTTGTGTTCTTTTTCATGTTATAACATGGTTGCTAAGTTTCTTCTATCAAGATTATGTCTTTCATGCCAATGTTTTAAGTTCTTTTGATCCCAGCACTCAATGCTTACTTAGATGATCAAGATTGCGTTGGTGCATGTCACCTCAAAAATTATTCGAGGACGAGCAGGAGTTAAGCTTGGGGATGCTTGATACGTCTCAAACGTATCTATAATTTTTGATGCTCTATGCTTGTTTTTACACCATTTGCCTTGTGTTTCATTACACTTTGTGGCGTTTTTATGCGATTTCTAGAACTAACCTATTGACAAGATGCCACAGTGTCAGTTCCATGTTTTCTGTTGTTTTTCTGTTTCAGAAAAGCTACACAGGAAATATTCTCAGAATTGGACGAAACAAGTTCGGAAACTCCTATTTTTCCCGGACAGAGGATGAGGACCAAACGGGAGCCGGAGAGGGGCGAGAGGCTGTCCACACCACAGGGGGGCGCGGCCCAGCCCTTGGCCACGCCCACCCATAGTGTGGCCCCCCTGGTCCACTCCTGACGACGCCCCTTCGCCTATAAGAAGCCTCGGGATGGAAAACCCTAAAGGAATCGGCGAAATTTCCATAAGAGTTCCGCAGCTCCGCCGCCGCCACCGATAAATTTTGGGGGACAGAAGTCTCTGTTCTGGCACCCTGCCGGGACGGGAAAGTGCCCCCGGAGCCATCTCCATCGCCGTCTCCGCCGTCTCCATTGACCTCACCACCATCTCCATCAACCTTGCTGTCTCCTATGATGAGGAGGGAGTAGTTCTCCCCCGGGGCTGAGGGCTCTATCGGTAGCTATGTGGTTCACCTCTCTCTCCCATGATGTGATCTTTATGTGATCGTGAGCTTTGTATCTAGTTGAATTGGTAGATGCTATTATTCAGATATTATGCTACTCACGTGCTTTATATTTGTAATCTCCGGAGATACCTTGTATCATGGTGTGAAGGTGACTAGTGTGCGCATCATATGTATCTTTTTGGTTAATGTCTCTATGAATTATTGGTGTTTGTTGGAACCATCTAGTACGTTCATGGTGATAGTGTGGGACAATCTAGTTTGGGGAAATACGGACTTTGAGGAGTGCTTCGTAGCCCTACGCAAGATTAGTGTTCGTTTTCCATTAGAGAATTATTTTGCGTTGCATATTGATGATAGTATCTATTGGTTCAATTATGTTATATTTGTTGAGAGTGTCTCCACTAGTGAAAGTATGATCCCTAGGCCTTATTTCCAAGCTTTGCACATCGTTTACATTCAGTTTTGTTACACGTTTGCTCGCAGCGATATTTATTTCAGATTGCATTTACTACTTATAATCATCATTACTACTTGTATTTCACTATCTCTTCGCCAAACTAGTGCACCTATACATCTGACAAGTGTATTGGGTGTGTTGGGGACACAAGAGACTTTCTGTATCGTAATTGCAGGGTTGTTTGAGAGGGATAGCTTTGACCTCCTCCTCCCTGAGTTCGATAAACCTTGGGTGATCCACTTAAGGGAAACTTGCTGCTGCTCTACAAACCTCTGCACTTGGAGGCCCAACACTGTCTACAAGAATAGACGCGTGCGTAGACATCATGCTCCACTCCGTCGTTGTGTGGCGCTTGTGGCAGGAGCTCTCGCAGGCGGTGGGGCGGACAACGGGGATCTCCGCCAGCTCGTCTGTGCTGGTGTATGGGCGCAATGCCGGACAGCTGCTTGTGGATTTTTCATCGGCTTCCATGGTGGAAGATGAAGGTGGAGTTCACCCAGGCAAGCTTTGCTAATAAGCACTCGGGCCTCAACATCGGCCACCTCTGCTACTCTCGGCCTATCGTGGCGGAGAGGGAGAGGGGGAGGGGAGCTGGGAGGCGATAGATGCTTGGAGGTTGAGGCTTTGTCGGCGATGCTATTTCTGGCCGGAGAGGCCACTCCACGCTCGGGACTGCACAACCGCAAGTAAGCCGATGCTGAGGATCTTCTACCTTGGTACGGGATTCGACGCCAGTGCTACCCCCCCAAGTGGTTTTGTCCCCGGTGGTGGTGCAGACGCCCGTGCCTTGAGGTCAATGACGGCCGGCGGTGAAGAAGAGGACTCGATGGTGTTTCTCTATTTTAATTTGAGGTCTTGTTTGCATAATGGAAGGATTATTCTGTAATTTTTTACTTTCCTCAAGGTTTGTCAGCTTCAAGGCCCTTCGGGGCCTTTCCCTGTTCAAAAAAAATAAAGATTAGATTGTCTTTGACATGCACACTGCATAGTGTAAGCCTATCGATCGGGGTTCGGCGGATGTAGCTACGTGCTAAACGCGTGGAGGAGTTGAGGAGTGTCAACAAAGGCGGCGCAAACGATCGAGACGGGTGTGACCGGCCGCCGGGAATGATGCCTATTGCCTGGGCTGGTGCGCACGTATATCGGTATATACCGTACGTGCAAGGGTGCCATGCATGCCAAGGTGGGGAACAAAATGCTGCGATCGAAGCCCACCATGCATGAGAGCCTTTCGGTTTGTGATCACTCACGGAACGTCAATTTTCCCATTTAGACGTACGGAGATCTGCGCCGGTGCGACGCCCGGCCGCGGTGGGAACGATCATCACGCGCGTCTGCGGACGGGACCAGCTGATGGTCTGCGTTCCGCTTTCTAATGCACATTCGCGCCGTCGCCACGGGTTTAGATCGGGTTAAGCTAACGTCAGCACCGGCGTTTTGTCGACCAGTACCGGCAGCCAGCAGGTGCAATGTTCACATCATGCAGGGGTTTAAAGGGACACGCATCACTTTCAAATCTTCCTCTATGTTTCACTGTATACTCCCTCCTTGCTACAACATAGTGTCTATAATTTTTTTTTATAGTCAACCAATGTACAGTTTGTCCAAATTTATTGAGAAAATTATTTATATATACAATAATAAATATATATATACCATAAGAAAATATACATTATGAGTTATCTAACGGTATTGATTTGGTATTCTAGATGTTCATATATGATTTATCTAATTTTACATTGTTTGACTTTCTAAAAAACTTATATGCACTATATTTTAGCAAGGAGGGAATATCTCAAACAGCATGTCCCGTCACTCGAGTATGTACATTTTTTTTTTCTTGTTTTGTATGTTATGCCCTCTGCAGCGAATTTAAACATGAGTCATCCTGCTTGTCCAACTCTTGGCTTCCTATTTTATAAAAACTCTTCCTGTCTCCATCAGATTTGAATTTGCGCCCTGAAGGAAAAACAACGAGTAAGTATTAAGTCCTCCTCCCCAAAGAGTTCTTTTTTAAAAGTATCCAAATCTATTATAGAAAGAGGTGAGCCTAAATCACTTGGTTAGGGAAGTGGTTCTACGACCTAGCCCCCACATTCTAGTTCTCATGTATATAAATTCGGGTTCTTACTTACTAGTTTATAATTAAAAAATATGTTGCAGGGATTTTCCCTACCGCGTTCTTATCAAAAAAATTATGGAAGCAAAAGTATCCCAAACATAATATAAATTACATCAAGATCTTTGGACCATCTAACAACCACTACTGGCGTTAGAGCAAGCCACTAACGTGCCGATACCGTTGCTCCCCTATTGGAGCCGGCTTGATGTTATTGATGAGAGTGGGAAAGTCTTCATGCATGTGCCCCTAATGACTAGAGTCCTACAAATGAAGTCGTCGTCATTGAACTCTTAAATCGATCCAAATATTTAGACACCAAACCTGCAACACAGAAAGATAATGCAAGATCCAGAACTTCATGAGAGCAGCAACTAGACGATTTCCTGCCTGCTCAACCCCATTGTGTGATTGACGCCGACAATTATTCTTCTTCTGTGATGCATTGTCATAGCCAACATGTCGCAGCGCCAACTGATCGGACAGCCGGCGAGGGATTGGAGCCGGCCCGTTTCTAAGGGCCAATTCCCTTTCCCCCTAGCCCCCGAGTTTTGGGACAGCTGGAGTAACAGATGGCTTGAAATTAGCTCGTTCACATATGGTGCCAACGTCACGCGAGGCAGCTCTAGCTTCGAACCTCCTTAACGTGGCTACTCAGCCTAAGCATTGAAAAAACTATGATCATCGACCATTTGCTGGCCTGCCTTAGCCTGGTCTCCTCAACCTTTTCCTTAATCTCCCCACCCTTCGGCCCTTCTACCCCCAATTGGCAGCCTGGTGCCGGTTGGTCTCCCTTGGGCCGGCAGCCGAATGCCGGCCTAGGGTGGGAGCGTGCCGCGGGGTGAGAAGTAGTACTTCGGTCTGTTGGGCACCCGGCTCGAGCTGGCCAGCACATGGTTAACGAACGCTGCCTTCAACGCTTAGTTGAGTTATTCTTTTATCGTTTGCGGTTTTTTCCTGCAGCTTTCCTTCGTATGTGGTCTGTCGGCTCCTGTCCGTCCGGCTTCGCGGAACCAGGGGACGGAGGTTGGGCTCGAGACTTGCTCCATACGTAGTACTCATCCGGCTGGCGGGGAATCGATCGTTTTTAGGGCAGCCGGCTGTAGCTCGGTTCCCAGAGCCGACTGCCGGTCAAGTGAATAACGCAGGAAGCAGAATATACACAAAGTGTTTTTCTCGGAGCCGGCCATAACTAGCCGCTCCGTTTTCCTTTATTCATTGACCAGTTTTCGGGGTACAAGCTTTTGCCTTAGCTGAAGAAAGGTCTTAGGAGGTTGACATTCCAGGGATGCTCCGTCTCCTTGTCAGAATTATCTGCCTTGTTCTTCCTGGGCTCTTGTGCGTCGATGAGGTAGTACGCCCCATTTCCTAGCACCCGACTGAAAATGAATGGCCCCTCCCAGGGGGAGGACAGCTTGTGCATGCCTTTGGTGTTTTGGATCAGCCGGAGCATGAGATCTCCTTTGCGAAACGCGAGCGGACGGATCTTCCGGCAGTGGTATTGATACGTCTCAAACATATCTATAATTTTTGATGCTCCATGCTTGTTTTTACACCATTTGCCTATTGTTTCGTTACACTTAGTGGCACTTTTATGCATTTTCCGGAACTAACCTATTAACAAGCGCCACAGTGCCAGTTTCCTGTTTTCTGCTGTTTTTGTGTTTCAGAAGTGATACACAGGAAATATTCTCGGAATTGGACGAAACAAGTTCCTGAAGTCTTATTTTTCCCGGAAGCTTCCAGAGATCCGAAGAAGTGTCGGAGGGGGGCCACCAGGGCCCCACACGCGTGGGTGGCGCGGCCAGCCCCCTGGCCGCGCCGGGCCCACGTGAGAGCACCTGGCCCCTCCTCTGACATCGTCCCTTCGCCTATAAAGACCCCCCGATGGAAAAAACCTAAGGACCCGATCAGATTTCCAGAACACATCGCGATCCGCCGCCACCGTCGACCCGAAGATCGGGAGGGTCCAGAAGCTCTTCCCGGCACCCTGCCGGAGAGGGGAATCGCCACCGGAGGTCTCCTTCATCGCCATGCTTGCCTCCGGAGCGATGAGTGAGTAGTCTACCTTGGACTATGGGTCCATAGCAGTAGCTAGATGGTTGTCTTCTCCACCATGTGCTTCATGTTTAGATCTCATGAGCTGCCCTACATGATTGAGATCACCGTTATGTAATTCTATGATGTTGGTTTGTTGGGATCCGATGAATATTGGTGTTTATGATTAAGTTGTTGTACTGAATTATATCTTTTGTTATCTCTATGTTGTTTATGATCTTGCATGCTCTCCGTTGTTAGTAGCTATCTTGGCCGAGTAGTTGCTAGTGACTCCAAGAGGGGGTATTTATGCTCGATAGTGGGTTCATGTCTCTATTTCACCTGGGGGAGTGACAGAAACCTCTAAGGTGGTAGATGTGCTGTTGCTACTAGGGAGAAAACAACATTCATATGCTCAAGGGCATATGCTTTGTTTACATTACACACTTTGCTTAATGCAATTATCTGTTGTTCGCAACTTAATACTTTTGGGGTGTTCGGATTGATATCCCCGGGAGTGGATTATTAGTCATAGATGCAGTTGGATGGCGGTCTATGTATTTTGTTGTAATGCCCAGAGTAAATCTCATATTGATCTTCTTGACATATCACGTTATCTTTATTCTATCAATTGCCCAACTGTAATTTGTTTACCCAGCATGTTTTATCTATGGAGAGACACCACTAGTGAACTGTGGATCCCGGTCCTATTTCCATCATATTGCTATCACCTGTTTACTTTACTCGCACTATTTACTTTACTCGCATTTTATTACTGTTTTCCACTCGATACGCTCATAACCTTTGTTTCAAGCAAACCGGTGAGATTGACAACCTCATCGTAAGTTGGGAGCAAAGTATTTGTTTGTGTGTGTGCAGGTTCCGCGTTGCTACTGGCCGAAGACGAGTCAACAAGTATCATTAACGGCGCCCTTGTTGGAGTGTTATTAAGCCAGTCTGCATCACCTTCAGTCGTCGCCGTCTCTCCTCTTCAAGATCGACATTAAACCTTGGCTTCTTAACTGAGGGAAAACTAGCCGCTACACTCATCATACCTTCCTCTTGGGGTTCCCAACGGGCTGGTTATTCACCACGCACAAGGACTTACTGCTCCACGCCAGCAGCCTCTTTTCTGGCGCCATCACCAAGTAGCAGCTTCTTTTCTGGCGCCGTTGCCGGGGAGGAAGAGAAGACTTTTGCGAGGGGAGTTTTTCGCACACACATCCTTTACTTTGTTATTGCTTTGCTTTACTTTATTTATTTTACCTGCATCGTTTTTATCAAAAACCCAAAAAAAATAGAATCCTTGGTAGTTATTTTTACTTGTTTACTTTCGTTTTGCTGAAATGGCCAATCCTGAAAACACCAAGTTGTGTGACTTTACTAGCACAAACAATGGTGATTTTATCTGCACTCCTATTGCACCACCTGCTCCTGCTGCAAACTTTTATGAGATTAAGCCTGCTTTGTTAAAAATTGTTATGGATGAGCAATTTTCTGGTGCTAGTACTGAAGATGCTGCAGCTCATCTCAACAATTTTGTTGAGCTATGTGAGATGCAGAAATATAAAGATGTTGATAGTGATATTATTAAGCTCAAGTTGTTTCCTTTTTCTTTGAGAGGAAAAGCTAAAGATTGGTTGCTTTCTTTGACTAAGAATAGTATTGATTCTTGGGCTAAGTGTAAGGATGCTTTTATTGGTAGATACTATCCTCCTGCTAAGATTATAGCTTTGCGCAGCAATATTATGAAGTTTACTCAGTTTGATAATGAACATGTTGCTCAAGCTTGGGAAAGAATGAAATCTATGATAAAGAATTGCCCCACTCATGGACTGACTACTTGGATGATTATCCAAACTTTTTATGCAGGACTGAATTTTTCTTCAAGGAATCTACTTGATTCAGCTACTGGAGGCACTTTTATGACCCTTACCTTGGGCGCCGCATCAAAGTTACTCGACAACATGATGGTAAATTATTCTGAATGGCACACCGAGAGAGCTCCACAAGGTAAGAAGGTAAATTCTGTTGAGGAAACCCCTTCCTTGAATGATAAGATTGATACAATTATGGCTATGCTTGCTAATGATAGGACTCATGTTGATCCTAATAATGTTCCTTTAGCCTCTCTGGTTGCTCAAGAAGAGCAAGTTGATGTGAATTTCATTAGAAACAATAATTTTAACAACAATGCTTATAGGAACAATTTTGCTAGTAACAATTATAGGCCGTATCCTTCTACCAATGGTAATGGTTATGGTAACTCTTATGGTAATTCCTACAACAACACTAGGGCCGCGCCCTCCGAGCTTGAGGTAATGCTCAAGGACTTCATCGGTAAGCAAACTGCTTTTAACAAGTCTGTTGAGGAAAAGTTAGGCAAAATAGATATTCTTGCTTCTAAAGTTGATAGCCTTGCTCATGATGTTGAAATTCTGAAATTAAAAGTGTTGCCTAATAATGTGAAAGAGAACAATGTTTTTGCTACCGCTAATGCTATCCAAGTTGGAATTGATGAAAATATTAGATTGTTAGCGGAATTGCATGCCAGGTGGGAAAGAGAAGATGAGATGGCTAGAGAGATGAAGGTATGTACCATTACTACCTCTAATGATTTTGCTCCTACTGGTAGCAATCCTCTTACTTTGATTGGTGTAGAGAAAACTCCCACTCCTTGTGTTAAAAAGCCTAAAACTGCCAAAACTTTTTCTCAAAAGAGTGCTGAAATTTTTCGGAGTGTGGGAGATGATAGCTCTATGTCTTTTAATGATTTTGATGTTGATGGCTGCAATATATCTGAAGTTATTTTTTTCCTGCAAAAGCTTGCTTTGACTCCCAATGCTAGTTCTTTAAATATTGCTTTTACTAAGCATATTACCAATGCTCTCATAAAGATTAGGGATGAAAAGTTGAAGCAAAAAGCCTCTGTTCCCAAGAAGTTAGACGATGGTTGGGAACCCATCATTGATATGCATGTTAATGGTTATGATTGCCATGCCTTATGTGATCTAGGTGCTAGTGTTTCTATCATGCCTAGAAAGATTTATGACATGCTTGATTTACCACCGCTAGAAAAATGTTATTTTGATGTTCCTATTGCTGATGTTGCTAAGAAGAAACCTTTGGGAAGGATTAATGATGTTCTTATTGTGGTTAACAATAACCTTGTTCCCGTTGATTTTCTTGTTATGGACGTTGAATGCCATGCTTCATGTCCTATTATTTTGGGAAGGCCTTTTCTTCGAACTGTAGGTGCTATTATTGATATGAGGGAAGGCACTATCAAATATCAATTCCCATTAAAGAAAGGTATGGAACACTTCCCTAGGAAAAGAAAGAAATTACTTTTTGACTCTATTCTTAGAGCAAATTATGAGCTTGATGCTTCATCACTTGATATTACTTGATTCGCAATTTTCTGCGCCTAGCTCAAAGGCGTTAAAGAAAAGCACTCTTGGGAGATAACCCAATGTTTTCTTTTCAGTACTTTTTCTTTTATTTGAGTCTTGGAAGTCATTACTACTGTAATGACCGCTCCTTATCTTGTTTATTTCGTTTTTGTGCCAAGAGAAGCCTCTACTTTGAGTGAGGTAAAGATTTGGGGATGTTGCTGTCCTGAAACTGTTTTCGGTGCTGCACCGTAAAAATTCGTGAAAATTCTCTGTTTATCTTTTGGACCTGCGATTTCTTGTTCATATGCCCCAGGTTATATCCAAACTTTTGTTAGTTGAACACTTTTTGATTTGAGCAACAGAAAATCCCTCAAAAATTCGACATTTGTCAGCTATTCAGTTTTGACAGATTTCTGCCAATATTTGTGTTTGCCACTTTATCGCTTTCTTTTGAGTTCTTTTGATCATGGAACCTTTTGGGAAGTTGCTACAGTAGTATATGCTATATATGTGGTGGTTTTGAGTTGAAACCTGAAGCAAATAGAGGATTGAATA
This sequence comes from Dactylis glomerata, assembly GCA_007115705.1. Lineage (NCBI taxonomy): Eukaryota > Viridiplantae > Streptophyta > Magnoliopsida > Poales > Poaceae > Dactylis > Dactylis glomerata. The sequence goes on along the minus strand of QXEO01000923.1, from coordinate 1,905,453 downwards.
TATTTTATGCTTACACTAATGTTGCTAATAGAATTGTGTTTAGTTTTGTATGAAGGAAGTTTTCAAGTGTAGGGATTGGAGAATGATGAGATGAGTTGAAGAATGGAAAAAAGCTCAAGCTTGGGTATGCCCATGCATCACCCCAAGAAATATCCAAGAAGTACAAGCGTCAAAGCTTGGGGATGCCCCCGAGGCACCCCTTCTTCATCGGCAAAAATAAGGTCACCTTTCAAAACACTATATTTTTATTGCTTCATGCACTATGTGTTTTTCTTGGAGCATCAGTTGTTTTAGTTTTCTTAGTTGGTTTAGTTTGTTTGTTTGCTGCAATAAATGGTTGGACCCCAACAAATTTTCTTTGGAGGAGATGTACTTGTTTTCATTTGCAAAGAACGCTCTAGTTTTCACTCTTATTAAAAATCGAGCGTTCTTCTTCTTCTGCTACTGCTTTTGGTTTTCGTTTTCGCCTTGATTTGCGTTCAGATCTTGTCATATCTTTTCATCAAGGTGTATTTTTGCCTCTGATCTTTATTGGTTTTCATCAAAAGAGGTGTTTATAAAAATTTCAAATGGTGTTAGAAAAGAGAAAAAGCTTTGTGCAAAATAGTGGTACAAGAAGGAGCTTGTGTAGACTGCGGCTTAGGCTTTTTCATGTCATGCTTGATGTCTTTTTGATAGTATGCTTAGTGGTTTTGTTGTAGCATGACTTGTCTCAAATAACTGAGATTGCTTAATGAGCCTTTGAAAAAAATCATGCGTTGTTTTTATTGTATGGAAGCATTATTTTGGTTTTCTCCTTGATGCTTTATTTGGGTTGACTTGGCGCATGCTCACACATGTTAGACTCTTACAAAGTCGCCAATAGCCTTCATGATCATTTAGTTTTTAACTTTTGATGCCATCGTATGCTTCTTTTAATGTCGCTTTGTCGCTTTGCATGATTATGGCCATTATTGCTCTCTTAGTTGGTCGCTCCCAGTCTTTTGCTAGCCCTCGCCTTGTACTGAGTATGAGCTCTACTCGTGCATCCAACTCCTAAAAGCCAAAGTTTTCCAAAGTGTCCACCATACATACCTACTAGCAATTTGCTATTCCAAGTAAATTTGACTTGCTTTTATTTTCTCTTCAAATTAAACTCTTACCAGTGTTATGCGAAATTCGGTCAGTAAAGCTCTCACGAACCGGAAGGCACACTTTACTTTTTCATGTTCTTAAAATTTTGACATTGTGGTCTTTTATGTTGAGTTGTTATGCTTGCAAGTTGTAAGTTGGATTCTAGCCCAGCCATGCTGTCATGGGCAAGCTTTCAACATTGCACTTCTTATTTGAGTTGATATCGTGATCTTTTGTTTATGGATGCCCGCGGTGTGAAATGAATTGGGAATCTTGTGAGGATCATGGAGTTTGTATATGTGTTAGGGAAACGCCGGGCCGCCAATCTAAGCCATGCATAATTCATGGTGGAAATTTGCAGCATACCCATGGTGAACATTCGACGACGCATCTCACAATAAAAAGCTAAACAAAAGGCAAATAAAAGAGATGTCGAGGTGTTCATTGTCTGCACGGAGGTACCCCATTGGCGGTTCTCAATGATATGCATATACTTACAATGACAAGAGCCTTGCTTGGGACTCTAAGTAAAGTAGCATGAGGTTTGGGTACTCGTATTCACGGGGCACGAGGTTTTCAACTTATGATTTGTCAAGCATATGCATCATAATTGTTCTCGCATTAACTTTAACCATTCAAGATGCTTATGATGGGGGCAATGAGAGCTCAAAGCCGGTAAGTACCATAATTTTTGAAGGTTATAAAACTTGCAATCACTGCTTCCCTCTGCGAAGGGCCTTTCTTTTACTTTTATGTTGAGTCACCACCTTCTTTCTTTATGCACCATTAAGAGAGCATAGTTGTCATTCTTAGTGTGATATGCATTGTCCCAAAGTTCATTGATTGACTCATGATGATTGGTTTCACTTGTTCTTAAATTATTTGTATCTAGTCGCCCTCTTAAACTTTGAGGTGTCATATGCATTTATGTTTTGCTCTCTTTGAAGGACAAGCTGAAAACCTTTTGTATGTTTTTCCTTATGATTTGAACACACGTTTGACTTTCATTGTTTCATTATCATGATCTTTTGTTTGTGTTCATTTGCATGTTTACAACATGGTTGCTAAGTTCTTATTGTCATGATTATATCTTCATGCCCATGTTTTAAGTTCTATTGATCCCAGCTCACCAATGCTTACATATTTGATCAACATTGTGTAGGTGCATGTAACCTCAAAAATTATTTCTTTGTTATCACTTACCTACTCGAGGACGAGCAGGAGTTAAGCTTGGGGATGCTTGATACGTCTCAAACGTATCTATAATTTTTGATGCTCCATGCTTGTTTTTACACCATTTGCCTATTGTTTCGTTACACTTAGTGGCACTTTTATGCATTTTCTGGAACTAACCTATTAACAAGCGCCACAGTGCCAGTTTCCTGTTTTCTGCTGTTTTTGTGTTTCAGAAGTGATACACAGGAAATATTCTCGGAATTGGACGAAACAAGTTCCTGAAGTCTTATTTTTCCCGGAAGCTTCCAGAGATCCAAAGAAGTGTCGGAGGGGGGCCACCAGGGCCCCACACGCGTGGGTGGCGCGGCCAGCCCCCTGGCCGCGCCGGGCCCACGTGAGAGCACCTGGCCCCTCCTCTGACATCGTCCCTTCGCCTATAAAGACCCCCCGACGGAAAAAACCTAAGGACCCGATCAGATTTCTAGAACACATCGCGATCCGCCGCCACCGTCGACCCGAAGATCGGGAGGGTCCAGAAGCTCTTCCCGGCACCCTGCCGGAGAGGGGAATCGCCACCGGAGGTCTCCTTCATCGCCATGCTTGCCTCCGGAGCGATGAGTGAGTAGTCTACCTTGGACTATGGGTCCATAGCAGTAGCTAGATGGTTGTCTTCTCCACCATGTGCTTCATGTTTAGATCTCATGAGCTGCCCTACATGATTGAGATCACCGTTATGTAATTCTATGATGTTGGTTTGTTGGGATCCGATGAATATTGGTGTTTATGATTAAGTTGTTGTACTGAATTATATCTTTTGTTATCTCTATGTTGTTTATGATCTTGCATGCTCTCCGTTGTTAGTAGCTATCTTGGCCGAGTAGTTGCTAGTGACTCCAAGAGGGGGTATTTATGCTCGATAGTGGGTTCATGTCTCTATTTCACCTGGGGGAGTGACAGAAACCTCTAAGGTGGTAGATGTGCTATTGCTACTAGGGAGAAAACAACATTCATATGCTCAAGGGCATATGCTTTGTTTACATTACACACTTTGCTTAATGCAATTATCTGTTGTTCGCAACTTAATACTTTTGGGGTGTTCGGATTGATATCCCCGGGAGTGGATTATTAGTCATAGATGCAGTTGGATGGCGGTCTATGTATTTTGTTGTAATGCCCAGAGTAAATCTCATATTGATCTTCTTGACATATCACGTTATCTTTATTCTATCAATTGCCCAACTGTAATTTTTTTACCCAGCATGTTTTATCTATGGAGAGACACCACTAGTGAACTGTGGATCCCGGTCCTATTTCCATCATATTGCTATCACCTGTTTACTTTACTCGCACTGTTTACTTTACTCGCATTTTATTACTGTTTTCCACTCGATACGCTCATAACCTTTGTTTCAAGCAAACCGGTGAGATTGACAACCTCATCATAAGTTGGGAGCAAAGTATTTGTTTGTGTGTGTGCAGGTTCTGTGTTGCTACTGGCCGAAGACGAGTCAACAAGTATCGTTAACGGCGCCCTTGTTGGAGTGTTATTAAGCCAGTCTGCATCACCTTCAGTCGTCGCCGTCTCTCCTCTTCAAGATCGACATTAAACCTTGGCTTCTTAACTGAGGGAAAACTAGCCGCTACACTCATCATACCTTCCTCTTGGGGTTCCCAACGGGCTGGTTATTCACCACGCACAAGGACTTACTGCTCCACGCCAGCAGCCTCTTTTCTGGCGCCATCACCAAGTAGCAGGTATCATCGCAGCTGCTGCTGATAGAGCGCTGATCTGGCCAAGGCCTGCTCTCATGCCTCCTCGAGGAGGTCGACACCATCTTCATGGGCTTCTTTTGCTTGCTTTTCCATGTACTGGACAACTCTGGGCGCATCAAATTCAATATCGGTGGGCAGCACTATCTCTGCCCCGTAGACCAGAAAGAATGGGGTGAAGCCGACAGAGCGGTTGGGAGTGGTGTGCAGGCTCCAAAGTACTGAGGGTAGCTCTCCGACCCAGCAGCCGGCTGACCGTTCAAGAGGCTCGACCAGTCTTGGTTTGATGCCGGCCAAGATCAGCCCATTTGCCTTCACCACTTGCCCATTAGACTAAGGATGCGCCACAGATGCCAAGTCCAGCCGGATGCCCTTCTGGCCGCAGTACTCTGCGAAGACTCCCTTTGCAAAGTGTGTCCCGTTGTTAGTGATGATACTGTGGGGAACTCCATATCTTGTGATGATCTCGTTGAAGAACTTGATGGTGGATGAGCCGTCAAGTTTTTTGATTGGCTTGGCCTCGATCCACTTGGTGAACATATCCACTGCGACCAATAGATGCGTCAAGCCCCCAGGCGCTGTCTTGAATGGTCCCACCATGTCTAGGCCCCAGACAGCGAACGGCCAGGTGAGCGGGATGGTCTTGAGGGCTGCCGCCGGAGTGTTTCGATGCTTGGAGAAGCACTGGCAGCCATTGCAATGCTTCACTAGTTGTTCTGCGTCCTTCTGGGCCGTCGGCCAATAGAAACCATGGCGGAAGGCCTTAGCCACCAATGCTCTGGAAGATGCATGATGTCCGCACTCCCCTTGATGTATCTCTCTCAGCAGCTCTATCCCTTCTTCCGGCTCGATGCACTTCTGGAAGATTCCTGACATGCTGCGCTTGTATAGCTCGTTGTTGATGATGGTGTACGCCAGCGCTCGACGTTGAAGTCGCCTAGCTTTCGCTTTGTCTTGAGGCAGGTCCCCAGTGATGAGGTAGTTGGAGAATGGCTCCGCCCAGGATGGTATCTCCCGTATGTGGAAGACACTGGCGACGAGGGGATCATCAGCATCCGGGTCTGTCATCGTGCTGGCTTTGTCTGATTGGCCGGCTGTGGGGGCCGGCCTGGAGACGGCAGCCCCCGAGTCCTTCGTCGAGCCGGCCGCGCTGCGCTGGCCGGCTGCTTCCTTCAGCCCTAAGACGGCAGCCCCCGAGTTCGGTGGTGGCGCCTGAGCCAGAGCAGGGTCTCTGGGCACGTAGATGGAGGTAGATTCCGGTGAAGGCTTGATGGACGGCTTGCGGATGATCTCCAACGACACCCCAGCTAGGATGTCCTGCTTGGTGGAGCCGATCTTGGACAGCCGGTCCGCCTCGTCATTGTTTGCCCTAGGGACATGATGGAACTCGCAGCCCTCGAAGAATTCGCAGAGCTGTTGCACGTAGAAGCGATAGGAGGCCATGTTGACGTCCTTGGCGTCCCATTCCCCGGAGACCTGGTACACCACTAGGTCAGAGTCTCCGAAACAGAGGATCCTCCGAATGCCAATCTCCTTGGCCAGCTTGAGCCCATGCACCAGGGCCTCGTATTCCGCGACGTTGTTCGATGCGCGGAAGTGCATCTGCAGCACGTACTGCATCTTATCTCCCTTAGGAGAGGTGAGGATGACACCGGCTCCCAAGCCCCCGAGCATCTTGGAGCCATCGAAGTTCATGCGCCAGTATGTTGAGTCTGGAGCCAGCGGCAAGTACTGGTGCTCTCCCTAATCAGCAAAGAAGTATGCTATGATCTGGGACTTGATCGTCATCCTGGGCTTGTACTGAATGGTATGAGCAGCAAGCTCAATCGCCCATTTAGCCACCCTGCCAGTTGCATCCTTGCATCCTATGATCTCCGAGAGCGAAGTGGTGCTCACAATCGTGATGGGGTGCTCCTCGAAGTAGTGCTTCAGCTTCCTGGCCGCCATGTACACACCATACGTGACCTTCTGGTAGTGCGAGTAGTTTTGCTTGGAGAGAGTGAGCACTTCACTCAAGTAATACATCGGGCGTTGAACCGGCAGCTCCTTGCCTTCCTCGGCGCGCTCCACCATGATCACAACGCTGATGACTCGCGGAGTAGCTGCGATATAGAGCAGCATTGGCTCCCGCGGAGCTGGCGCTGCCAAGATTGGCACGGTAGACAAGGCTCGCTTGAGGTCGTTGAAGGCATCATCAGCGCGCTGGGACCAAACGAAATGGTCCATCTTCTTCATCAGCTGGTACAGCGGCATGGCTTTCTCCCCGAGCCGGCTGACAAACCGGCTGAGCGAGGCCAAATATCCAGCAAACTTCTGCACATCTCTGAGCTGGGTGGGTGACTCTAGGACTTCGATGGCTGACAAGGGTATAGTTAATAGAGCCCGTTAGTTGAGTACCCCTGAGGCCCGATAAGCTAGGCCCAATTGTAATGATAGTCGAATACGAGTTCTTACCGTATGTCGATATTGTAATCTGTATCGTACCCTACCCGATCCTCGAGACCTGGCCACCTATATATAGGGGCCAGGAGGGGACGGTGTAGGGCAGATTGAAAGCAAGCCAGGTTGAACACCCAAGTTTACTTTCGACACATATCTATTTCGACTAACTTTACCTTCGAGTTCATCTGACGCCCTATCTCCCCGATCCTAAGTCCTTCATCTAGGACATTTGTCGAGTTAACCCCTCGTCAATTGGCGCCGACCGTGGGGATCCTGGGCGTTGGGGTCATGAATTCGACGGCTTTTTCGCTTTTAGCCAACAGCAGTGCAGAAGTTGACGAAAATCCAGAGATGGAGTTGACAATTGGAAGTTTAAGCATCCTCATTGGGCCATCGGGCTCATCTCGCCTTTCAGATCCGACGAAACAAGATCCGTCGGCAAGTGAGCCCGAAACAGTAGCAACGATGGAATATTCCGACGGTTCATCCAGCGAGGTAAACTCGCCGGTCAGCCTAGGCGAAGAACTAAAAGAAATCGCAGAAGACAACAAAGCGAAGGAGAAACACGACGAAGGAGTCCAACTCAATGACCTCGTGATCTGCCTCGACAATATCTCAGACAAATCAACAGACACATGGAAAACAGGGCTAGAGCTTTCTGAAGATGGTGACTCGATCTTCTCAAGCTTCAATACTAACATCGGCAAACAATGCCAGGTGCTCGCCATTGTGGGAGACAACTTAGAAGAAATCGATGAAAATAACAACCCAGTGATAAACCCAGCAAATATTGATAGAGGAGCAAATCACCTAGCAGAAGGGCAAACAGTAGAATCCCTCACAGCCAGGGAAAAAATTCGACTATCAGTCGACGAGTGGAAAGTAATAAGAGAAGCCGTAGAGCACGGCACGCCAATACCATCAAATTCCAGCAAAGACATGCTTTTTGGGTATCATTACGCCCTAAGGAAGCAAGCAAAGCAATTAGCAAAGGAAAAGATAGAGATACAAAGAAGAAAAGATTCAGCCATTGCAGCTAGCGAAGCTGCTCGCAAAGCACGAAGTGACGCATCATACAGCAATGCAAGGAAAAATCGTCGACACGGCTCAAGGTATGACAACCTCGAGTACTCCGACAGGCAAAGTATCTCGAAAAACCTCTACTCGTCCTTCCTATTGGTCGACGAGCAGGGGAACATCCTACCGAAAACCCCTAAAGCAGCATTAGTAGCAGCGCAAGCATATCTGCTCACAACTCGACCAAGTCCAGGAGATCCTAGGGAGCACATGCATAGAGCAGCATTGAACGGACTCAACATGGTGGGCCACAAGCTATCAGCAAAAGGAGAAGAAGCACATCATCACAAGGAAGTACATAAAGCAAGATCACCTCGCCGTCACAACAGTCCTCGGCATAGAAGCAGCCAGCAACGATCTCGATCACCATCACCTAAACAGCACGATAGGACTCGAAGATCGCGATCCCCGAATGGAAAACGCGACTATGAAGACGACGAAAAAGAGATGGGGGCATCGTGCTTTACCCGCAGGGTTCGCACCACTCCAGTTCCCAAAGGATTCAAGCTACCTCATGATCAGCAGAAGTACGATGGATCACAGGAACCACAATCGTGGCTCGCAGATTACTTACAAGCAGTTCAAATATTAGGAGGAACCAAAGAAACAGCAATGCAAAGTTTGCAACTACACCTCACCGGCGCAGCAAGGTCATGGTTGAGCAAACTAGAGAAAGAATCCATTGGAAGCTGGGAAGACCTCACAAAGCAATTTACAAGCAACTTCAGGTCGACATACAAATGGCCAGCATCAATAGAAGAAGTCAAAGCGTGCGTACAGCAACGCGACAAAACACTACGGGCATACATCCAAAGATGGAGCCTCATCAAAAATTCAGCAGTCGAAGTTTCAGACGAAAGAGCAATAGACGCGTTCATCATCGGATTAAGGCGAAGAGACCTAGTCGAAGAGATGGGTAGAATCAAGCCGAAAACAGTGTCAGACCTCATGGACACAGCAAACAGATTTGCAGATGGAGAAGATGCGTGCAACAACAAGCGAACACGATCTCCAGAGGACGACCGAAGAAACAGATATGGAAGTCAAAGGAGACGATCCCGAAACTACGACACCTACGGCTCGCATAGCCAAGTCGCCGCAGGATATAAAGACAACAGCTATCAAGGAAATGATCGCAGAAGCTCGGGATATCGAAGCTACGGAAAGGAGGACTATAAGAAGTTCCCTACAAGAGAATCAAGAGAGTACAACCCGTCACCAGAAGATATGCTCAACGGGCCTTGTCATATACACTCAGCGTTCATCGACGGGAAGCGAGTATGAAGGCACGCAATGAAAGACTGCACAACATTCTTAAAACTACAAGAAGCAGCAATAAACAAACAAACCGAAGCAAGGCGACAAGGATTCGAAGGAAGCAACAATCCTCCGACAAACCAGCAAGGAAACAACGGAGCTCCTCAAGGACAAGACCAGCAAAACAAGGGACACGACGACGACGAAGGGTATGTCCCATCGAAAGGACACATCACAGCAATGATACAACCTGTGCCTAAGTCAAACAAAGAAGAAAATAGTATAACTCGACAAGTCAACCTAGCAGTCATTTCGCCTCCAGCCGCAACAGAGTATCTGCATTGGTCCGAACAACCAATTGAGTTCAACAGAGAAGACCACCCTATAATAGTACCTCGGCCAGGAAACGCGCCTCTGGTACTCAAAGCTCAAATCGGCACGTATGATGTCGACAGAATATTCATGGACGCAGGAAGTGGAATTAACCTGATATACGCAAAAACGCTCAGGGCAATGCACATATCGCTGGAGTTCCTGAAACCAACAGATTGTTCCTTCCACGGGATCGTGCCAGGAAGTGCCAATTACCCACTAGGTCGGATAGCACTCAATGTTTGCTTCAGCAACTGACAAAACTACATGAGAGAAAAGCTCGACTTCGAAGTCATGGACTGGCCATCTCAATATCACGCAATCCTCGGACGGCCCGCGTTTTCGCGATTCATGGCAGTACCTCACTACACATATCTGGTACTCAAAATGCCAGGTCCAAGGGGAATAATTACAGTCAAAGGAAGTTTTGAAGTCTCAGACCTTTGCGACAGGGAGTTCCACAAGATGGCGCAAAACTTTGGCATGATAGCCAACTATGCAGAAAAGGTGAAAAACACGACTGCAGAAGGCATCAAGCTACTCGAGGGACGCGCTACGGAGCCCGAGACGAAGAAACCTCGAGTAGAAGCATCAGAAGAAGACAAAGACGCAGGAAAAGAAGAACAAACCATGATAACATAAAGCACCAAAAGAGTAGAATAGAAAAGTAACGGCTGTAAAAGCCACGAGTTATACCAGGGGCAATGCCCTCTAGATCCAGAACGCAGGTCATAGGCCGGATCTCTTGGGTCACCCCATGTATCTTACATTACAAGTATAAATAAAGACAAAGCGTTCCTCATATTCGAGTTTACGAGTCTTTCAACGAGAAGATGCGGCAAACGCACGAATCATACAAATACGCCTTGAGAATAAGTTTCAGACATATAGTCGCGAAATAAATAAACTCTCGCGTTCCACATACACCTTACAACATCGGGTTGTCAGAATCATCTACGCCTAAAGGATCTAGATAATGATACTCGCGGAAAAACGCAGCATCCGCCTCTAGAAGCCTAGCTACGAGTCTTCGAGCAGGTTGCAGCGTGTTCTCCATATGAACCCGAAGGCTAGCTCCACCTGGAGCCAAACTCAGGGACATCGTGCTATAATTCAATCTGGGGTGCCACTTGCGTATCCACCCAAGAGCAAAATTGGCACCAGCCACTAAGTTCAGCTCTATCAACCTATGAATACGATGGCTGGATCTGAAAGTATCAAGAAGAAGTGGGAAAGTTGCAGGCAAAGGATTACGAGGAAGCATAACGGAGTGCATAGTTGTGAGAGCTCGCCGGCAACCATCAACTGACTCGCCAATATGCTGGGCACGGTCTTGAAGCAACACAATGGCGCTCCGGCGTCGGGGATCAGACCACAAAGTCTCGCAGCCAGTCGACATTTTCTCCAGAGCCGCATTTCGCTCAGCAACTCGACGTTCCTCAGCAGCAAAATCCAAACAAGTACCTATGATGGTAAAAGATGTCACAAAAACAGCAGTGCACAAACAGGGAAAGGAGAAGTCGAAAGAAGACTCACATCGCAACATTTCGCAGGCAGACTCGACAATGCCAAGAATGAAAGATTCGCATTCTTCATTATGAACAACCCTAGCCATCAAACTGGAGACCTTTTCCTCAAGGGAAGAGATTTTCTTCATATAGCTACTTGTTTGGCTAGCCTTTTTAATAGCCATCTGTGCTTGACATTTGGCCAAAGTTAGGCGAGCCTCAAGGTCAGATATCCTGGAAGAATACTTTGCGCATTGACTGCATCGACTAGGAGTCGACGAAACCTGAGGATCGAATCCACGGTCAGAGGAAGGAGCAGGAACGTGAGTCAAAGGATCATTGACGCGCATCAACTGCAAGCCAAAAAGGAAAAGAAAGGAGAAAAACATTTCAGAGAGACAGCATAATACTTCATACGCTGGAAATATATTTACATAAGTGCAAGACCCTATGACTAAGGTTCTCGGGTTGCACGCAACTAGAGTTTCTTGCATCCAAAAGGAGAAAAACTAAAAAACTACAAAGAAAGCCGAGTCTACGCCACCTCAGCATTGTGTTCCGCGGCAGAGGAGGGCACGGCAGCTTCCTCGCCAGAAGTCGATGGTGGTACTGGATTTTCCGCTGCTGAAGCTGGTGCAGCAGGCACCGCAGAGGCTACCGAAGGAGAAATAGTTGTCAGCAATGCAGGCGCCAACTTCTTCGCCCTCTCGAAGAAAACCTTCATCTCGTCACGGGTGTGGCCATGAGGGGAGCTAACCCTCTCCCAGTCGAAGTTCGTCCCATGAGCGAGGGAAAGCGCAATAGCACCCTCGGCGCCGCGCTTAATGGAAAGGCCTTTCAGCTGGAGAGTGGGGTCTTCAATGGTATTGAAGGACTTGGCAAGTTCAGTCAAGTTATCCTTCGGAACTGTCGCCCTTTTCTTCGGCCACAAGCCGGCAAACAGCCGTGATAGAACGCGGCTAACTAACTCGAAAGTCTCCTGGATAGATATCCAGTTTTCTTCGAGTAGGTTAATCGCATTCATAAGAGGATCATCGTCCGTTTGCAAGGACGACAGAGATACCCCGGTGAAATCTGAGCAATAGAAAAGAAAAGAAGAGACAAGTGTCAACAAGTACAACAGTGCAACATAAGTCGACAATAGAAGACAAGGCAAAGCACTTACTTTCAGCGGCAGTCGACATCATGTGAAGACGCTCTGCCACGGCTTGTTCTCGTTGAGCATGCTCCTTGTTGGCTTCAGCTAAAGCTTTTTCAGCTTTCTTCGCCTTGCCAAGCGCAGCTTTTTGCGACTTCTCAGCATTCGCTTTAGCAGCGGTCGCCGCATCATAAGCTTTTTGCGAAGCATCGAGCTCCGCTTCCAGCGACGCAATTCGAGCATTGGCTGTTGCTAAGGCAGCTACAAAAGGAGACGAAAGGGAGTCAGATAAGTGGCAAAAGAAAAAGCACAGAAGAAAAGTAATGACTGGACATCAAAATTGCACCTTCGGAAGCTTTCGCAACCTTTAGGTACCCCGCACACTCCGTGCCCAGGGCGATAAATCTCTTCACCAAAGCCTGACAAAAAAAGTATGTAAGAGTAGAAGTGCATGAATGGAAAGCGAGTAAAGAAGAATTGCTCACATCATCAGGAGAAACCGTAGATGCATGGGCCTCCAGAGAAATATCGGCTTCTTTGGCCTTCTTTGAGCGTTTGGGGTATCGGGCTTGAGGAACCTTCTTTACACCGGACCTGGTAGCCCTCGGTGCAACATCTGGTTCGATAGGCTCGTCAGTGGCCATAGGGGAAGGTGGTGGAGCAGCCGTCGCATATGTTGGTGGTTCTTCATCGTCACTGCATGCAAAATATAAGTCATGAGAACAAGGCAAGAACAATGCAATTGAAGAACTCGACTACAATACTTACGACGCTAGCATGTCGAAGTACTCCATATCTTCTGCAAGAACGGGGGCTTTACCAGCCGCTGCAGAACTCGATGAAGCGATTTCGTCGACACGCTTCCTTTTCTTGTCGACACCGACATCTTCAGCAAGCGCAGGAGGAGGCGATGTCGACGAGCTAGTTTCCTCTTCTGATTCTTCGACATCATCTCCATCCTGACTTTCGTCAGCCTCGGGGGCTTCAGATGCAGGAGAGGTCAGATCAGCCGGTAGGGGCCCTGCCTCTGGAAGAGGGGGACGAGAAACAGGGAATTGGTGACCCTGCATATAAATAAGTAAGCAGAGTGCAAAGTGAAAGAATAATGCAAGTCGAACTAAGCAAAATTTGACAACAATTGAACACGAAGATACATACCTCAGGCAGAGGGTGCACAGAGTCGAAGTAATCAGCGGTCAAGTCCGCAACTGCATGTTCCTTCGTGAGCTTGGTGAGATTCCGGACTCGCTTGTCGACATCTTCTTTCGACATCAGATCTTCAGATATGCGAGTAGGATCCTCCAAGCCAGAGTAATTCCAAAGTTTGGTAAGGCGGTGTTGTAGGGGTTGAACTCGACGTTGAATAAAAAACGCCATGAGTTGCATACCCGACAGAGCACCCCCTTGACCTCCTTTTAAAGACTTGATGCGGGAAAGAAGAGGAAGAATTTCTTGTGCTTCTGCATCTGAGGGGAGTGTATCCCATGATGCCAATTTCTTTACCTCCTGGGAAGCATCAAAAGGAGGCAGGCCGAATTCATCTTCAGGAGAGGATTTGCGGTCCTTGATATAGACCCACTTTGTCCTCCATCCTTGGACAGACGCGGCCATGGAAAATTCAAAGTATTGCGCCTCAGGGCGCACAGAAACGACGGCTCCGCCCAGGTCGGGTTTCCTAGCCAAAGAAACGTTGGGGCGGAGTCGAAAGATTGACCTCCACAGAAGGAAGTGGGGCTCAATGCCCAAGAAGGACTCGCAGAGAGTCACGAAACAGGCGATGTGCAGAAGAGAATTTGGTGTGAGCTGGTGGAGCTGCACACCGTAAATAAACAGAAGCCCACGGAGAAATTCGTGGGCAGGAAGAGAGAAACCGCGGAGGAGGAAAGCAAGGAACATTACCCGATAACCGCTCGGGGGCTTCGGGATCCGTTCAGTACTGGGGAACTTGATGGAATCTTCGGCGGCGATGAGGCCGTCCGCCGTAGCTTTCTCCACCTCCTTCTTTGTGATGGTGGAGCGAACCCAGTTGGTGGCAGAAGTCTTGGCCATGGTGCTCTTAGTGGCCAGGTGTTTCACGCGCATCCAGTACGAAGTGCGCTTGGGGGCTATGCACGAGAGAAGGAGGCAGAGGAGATCAGCAATGGAGGCGGCGGAGGAAACGAGCTGGTAAACAGTAAAAATCCCCCACTACGCCCCTTATATATCTTCTGGGAGAAGGATTGTGGGCCGAGACGTGGCGTAAAGAGCGGAAACGGCAGCCCACTAACGGTCAAAAATTGAGAAATTTACAGTACTGCCCATGCAACGGTTCACAATGATACAAAGTGACGTATTCATTAATGTCATAAAGGATATATTATCAAACAGAAAATGGCGCCGACAAATGCAAAATTCTTAAGAGAAGATTATGTGTGAAGGATTTTTCGATTATAGCCTTGGGGGCTATTACTCTTAAAAGATGGTGACTGGAAATTTTTTATGGAGTTGTGGACGCATATTCGACGACAAGGTGTTCCTAGAGTATCTTGAAGATAAAGTATCTCGAAGTTGAAGTATCTCGAAGTTGAAGTATCTCGAAGTTAAAGTATCTCGAAGTTGAAGTATTTCGAGTTGAAGTATGATGGATTGCACTCTATTTCGAGCCTATACTCGAAAAAGTCTTTTTCGAGTATAGCCTCGGGGGCTACTCCCATCGGGAGCGCTGAGCGCGCACCCGACGATATTTCTTGGTAAAGCAGTAAAGCTGGAGAAGTGCAGGAGTGTTACTCCCATCGGGAGCGAGTTTTATGGTTGAAAGAAACCCGAATATTTTCAGTCAAAATTTGACTGCGACATAAGATTCTCGAGTTGTGTTATCGCAACGCGACTCGAATGTCGTGACTTGTCATGAAGGTAAGACCCCGGGATCCGTCCTGTGTGGCCTGGTATACGCACATGGATGCGCTCTGCTGGTATGTATCCATGTCTACGACGCGAAGAAAATCCTGGTGGACGCACTGGGTACCCTGAGAACCACTGGGATTCATTCTTTGTAAGTCCTAAATGCGGCAAAAGAGTGGATTTGACCGGTATCCCGAATTCAAGTCCAAGGGGATTGAATTTGAAGTAGGTGACAAGTATCTGTTCCGGCAGTTAACTGACCTCTTGATCCGTCAGAGTTGTCAGGCTTGCTCATCAAAACCCCTTGCGAAAGAATATCATGAAAATAAGTCGAAAAGACTAAGTCGAAGATTTGAAGATAAGAAGAAGTCGAAGAATTGATCAAGTCGAAGATTTGAAGATTAGAGATTCAACCTGAATCTACAATTCTGGTAGAATCTCAGGGGCTACTGACAAGGGTATAGTTAATAGAACCCGTTAGTTGAGTACCCCTGAGGCCCGATAAGCTAGGCCCAATTGTAATGATAGTCGAATATGAGTTCTTACCGTATGTCGATATTGTAATCTGTATCGTACCCTACCCGATCCTTGAGACCTGGCCACCTATATATAGGGGCCAGGAGGGGACGGTGTAGGGCAGATTGAAAGCAAGCCAGGTTGAACACCCAAGTTTACTTTCGACACATATCTATTTCGACTAACTTTACCTTCGAGTTCATCCGACGCCCTATCTCCCCGATCCTAAGTCCTTCATCTAGGACATTTGTCGAGTTAACCCCTCGTCAATGGCTTTTATCTTCGAGGGGTTAGCCTCGATCCCTCACTGGGAAACGATATAACCTAGGAGCTATCCAGCCAGCACGCCAAAGGTGCACTTCTCAGGATTGAGCTTCATGCGATAGCGCTGCAGGTTGGCAAAGGTCTCCTTGAGATCGCCCAGGAGCGTGCCGCTCTGCTTAGTCTTCACCACCACGTCGTCCATGTAGGCGTGCACGTTCCACCCAATCTGCCCTTGCAGACATCGCTGCATGGTTCGCTGGTAAGTAGCTCCAGTGTTCTTCAGGCCGAATGGCATGGTGACATAGCAGTAGGCTCCATATGGGGTGATGAAGGATGTCTTGATCTGATCCCGCTGGTAGAGCGGGATCTGGTGATAGCCTGAATAGGCGTCCAGGAAGGACAACAGGTCACAACCGGCTGTGGAATCGATCACCTGGTCGATGCGCGGCAGCGTGAAGGGATCCTTGGGGCAAGCATTGTTGAGGCTAGTATAGTCGATACACATGCGCCAAGTGTTGTTCTTCTTCAAGACCAAGACTGGGTTCGCCAGCCAGTCAGGGTAAAATACTTCCATGATGAAGCCGGCTGCGGAGAGCCGGGCGATCTCCTCACCGATGGCTTTCCTTTTCTCTTCTGCGAAGCGCCGCAGCGGTTGCTTGACTAGCTTGGCATCCGGCCGGACGTTGAGTGAGTGCTCAGCCAGCTCCCTCGGCACACCTGGCATGTCCTTTGGAGACCATGCGAAGATGTCCCGATTCTCACGGAGGAAGCTGGTGAGCTCGCTTTCCTATTTAGCAGAAAGGTCGGCGCCGATGATGACGAACTTGGAGGGATCGCTCTCGTCCAACAGGATCTTCTTGGTGTCGTTGGCCGGCTTGAACTGCTCCACCGGTGACTGGCGAGCCGGCACATCTTGCTGGGTTAGCTCCACGCGATGGAGGAGTTGCCGCTTCTCTTCGGCAATGACTAATGCTTCCGCAAGCTGCGAGCTCTCCTTGGCGCACGCTAGCGATTTCTTGAAGCTTCCCGAGACTGTGATCACGCCCCTGGGCCCTGGGAGCTTCATCTTCAGATAGGCGTAGTGCGGCACCGCCATGAATGTGGCCAGGGCTGGACGGCCAAGCAATGCATGGTAGGGACTGCTGATGTCCACCACCTGGAACCAGATGGGCTTGCGGTGGCTATTACCTTTCTCCCCAAAGAGAACCTCCAGCTGTACCCTGCCCATAGGGGTGCACGAATGCCCAGGCACGATGCCATGGAAGGTGAGCCGGCTCGGTTTCAGCTGAGCAAGCGGGATGCCCAGCTTCTCCATTGAGCTTGGTAAAGAAGGTTGATGCTGCTGCCACCGTCGATGAGCACGCGGGAGGCCCGGCATGTGTGCGTATCAGAGCATATGACGGGGTCCAGGACCAGAGCATATTCTCCTGGGCTAGGCATCAGTCGCGGATGGTCTTCGCGCCCCCAGGTGATGGCCGCCTCGGACCAGTGCATGAACTGGGGCTCTGCAGGCATGACGGTGTTCACCTCCGCCTCGTGCCAAAGGTCGTTCCTTTTGTCTTTGCCTAGGGTAGTAAAGATGTGATATTGCTCAACATCCGCCGGAAAGTCATCCTCACCTTGATCCGGATCGTCGGCAGCCAGCTCGTGCTGCTGGTCCTCCTGACCTCCAGCCGGCTGCGCTTGCGAAGCTCTAGGGAGCCGCTGAGCGCGCTGCTGCAGCTCTCTCATGAAACGGCACTGACGCGTGGAGTGGGTCGCTTCCCTGCCATGGGTGCTGTGGAATTTGCATGGCTGGTCAAGTGCGGTGTTGAGGGTGTACTTGCCCTCCTTGCGCCCCTGACCGCCTCCAGCAGCCCCCGAGCCTCCTTGGTCGGTAGCCGCTCGCTTTGAGCTAGCAAGTCCCCTGGGGAGCGTCTTCATGTGGTCAAGCCACAGATGGATGTGCAGGGCCGGCTGGCGAGCTTGAGGCTCTAGCCCTGGCATCGGCGCCGGGACTGGCCGCGGCCTGCCAGCTCCGCCAGCCTGCTGGGCGCGGCGACCTCGGGCGTTGCAGCTCGGAGCACGACCACCCTGTCCGCGTCCCCCATCGCCTTGGCTTGCCGTTGGCGACCGCTGGACCTGGCTAGGGCCCGCGGCAACGAGTCCATGGCCGTGCCGCTGGCCATGAACAAGTGTGTCCAGCGTGTCTCCATGCGCGTCGTAGATTTCGCGGAGCATGGTGCTCATGCGACACCGGACGGTCTCCTCCTCGGCCGCCCTGCTGAGGAGGACGAGGCGCGTCCGCTCTAGGGCCTCCGCAACCTGGGCAGGATCGATGACGTGGTCGAGCGGTGCGTGCAGGTCCACGACAGCGATGTCCGAGGTGTCCTGCTCTGGGAGTGGAGCGTTCTGCTCCTGTGGAGGAAGGCGTTCGAGCGGCGGGCGCGCGGGGCGCGGTGAGTCGCTACCCTCCTCGTCTCCCAAGGCTATCACTTCGACCATGGCGCCAAAGTCGCAGCTTTCGCCACAGCTCGAGCCTCCGTCGCAGCTTTCGCCACAGCTCGAGCCTCCGCCGCTGAGAGGGTCGAGGACGTCGGTTACCTCTTCCGAGAAGGGCTTGGCAACGTAGAAGCAATGGCCGCCGACATCGAGGAAGGATCCGTTGTCGCCGAAGCCGTCCTTGAAGCATGCCAAGTTGTCACTGACGCAATCGAGGGTGCCGAACCTCTAGACGAGGCCAGAGGCGACCCACTCGCCAGGAATCGATGGGGATCCCGGCCGGAACTTGACTCCAGTCGCCGCCGCGCGTAGCCCCATGGTGGGCGCCAACTGTCGTGGGAATTTAGAGACAGTAGCCATGGGGATGGCTTATCGGAGGGGCTCGACGGTGTGCGATGATGGGTCCGGCTCGGGATTGTGCCAACAGAGATACCTCGGTTTACCCAGGTTCAAGGACCTCCACGCCGGAGGTAACACCCCTACTTCCTGCCTTGCTTTCTATTATCTTGACAGTGGTTACAACGCTCCTCGAGCTATTCGGTCTAGAGGAGGAAGAAGAAGATGGATCGGATCCCTAGGCTAAGGGTCCAGACCCCTTTATATAGGCAGGGGTCTGGTTACAGATTAGGTGGTCGGCTGCCTGGCTGCCGGCTCCTCCCTGGCTGCGTCTTCGGCGTGATCCTCTGGCCCCCTCTGACGGTAGCCACTTTATAAAGTGGCTTTCTCCTTTGGACCGGCATCTTGGAGGCATATGCCTCTCCTTTTGCCTTGGATTCTTTCGTGGGGAAGACTCTTGCTTGCTGATTGGTTGAGCCCGGGCGTGGCTTGCGTCACGCCCGTCCTTCGCCTCTGTCGATCTTGTCGGGGCCAGGCCACTTTCGGCGAAGCAGCCATTGGAGGGGTCTTATCGTCTTCGCCCGGCTCTGGCTCTCCTCGGTGGAGTCGCTAGCCGGCTGCTGGCGCAGCCGGCCCTTTGGCCAGAGCCGGTCTTCTTATCTTAGCGTCGTGGAGATTCCTGGGTCGCCAGCCGGCAGACAGCGCTGCCCTCGGCATACCCCTGAAGTCATCCCCACGACACAACATAACTTCAATATCGGCTAACCAAACCCTAATTTAAAAAAAAAATTATAGCGCCAAGCGCAAATCCAAGGTTCCTACCTAGTGGCGGAGCCACGTTCTGGCTGTGCTGTCACAGGATTTTGGCAAATCAAATACCCCCATGTGTGAGCACTCACCGGCTAAACGCAAGCTATCCAGGAAACTGACACGCACAGGCCCACATGATATCTGTTAACTGTTATTAATTGTAATTAGGTTGGGTCAAATAGCAAAAGGAAAGCACTAGCTAGTAACTTTCCGATCACTGTCGATCCCACGATCAGTCTGTTTGTAAATTTGTATCCCTCGACAGAGTCGTGGCTCGACTTCATCTCTTCCGCTCGAATTCATCTCTTCCGTTCCACTTGCCTGTAATCCGGTATAATTGAACCCCAAATCTTTTCCTTCTAAATCGGTAGTTCTCTCGATGCCGGCTCAAAATTGAGGGTTGGGCCGTTGAGGCCATCCCATGTTGCCCTCCGCTCAAAAACTTGACAACACAAGTTTTTAATCCTGGCTCCGCCACTGTCCTACCCCTTCCTGCCAAGAACCTAACAATACCGCGTGGAGACAGGCGACGGCTACGGTTTTCTCAGCCCTGATTTTCACGTATAGATGCAGGTATTCTATTAACACAACATAGCCATTTTTAGCCATTTTTAGCACGTATAGATGCAGGTATTCTATTAATCCCTCATCATAATTCAACAATCCAACAAAGAGATTGCAGTCAAGATATCCACCGACCGGAAGAGAACAAGAGTACGTTCTCCCTTGCAAAGTTGCACTCCAATATAATAACACGAAACATTATCTTGACAAAAGTGTGATTCGCGACATAGACGTACGTGATTTGCGGTAGCTGCAAGGGAACGTTGAACAAAGTTAACATGGAGTAACTAACACTAGATTATGTGCAGCTGTCGCGTCATCCCTTTGTTTCTAAATATAAGATGTTTTAATTTTATGAAACAAATATAGCTAGACATCTTTTAGTTTGTAGATTCACTTAAATATATGTATTAAAATATATCTAGATACATTTACTTCATAAATCTAAAACATCTTATATTTGAAAACGGAGGGAGTATTAGTGAACTGGACGTTCGGTATAAATTTTTAGTCAGTTTGAGCTCGTGGACATAAAGACAGTGCAGAGGGCGTTGCATATCCAAAATCTTCAGACAAAGGTACAAAGCCGTGTCGGCTTGACCGCTAATTTGGCGGTCAGCCTCAGACCATCTGAGAAGAGAAAATACAATGATCCGTCTGCATCGTTTTCATGTTCACCAAGTCCAGAATTCCGCCGCATTCCAGTTTTAGCTGCTAGCAACGTGATCACATTTCGACGGATGCACGAATTAGTCAATTATACATCTCAAGCATCAGCTATTATGCAGTGCGTACATTTGTCGTTTGAGCCTTTGCAGGTCTGTTGATCAGCTACAGTCTAGATTGTGGATTTTCAGCAACACATTTCAAAGAATATGCACGTCTATAATGATACTAGAGAAGAAAATATTGTAAAACTGATTCTCATTCTATCGTGGATGACTCGGAGCCTCGGTCCTCAGGTGGCCCATTCCCAATTACCCACAGTCAAATTATTTTCATGGAATGAATCGACAAACAAGGTGCGGCAAGATGAAACATACAGGAACTTGGGTGGAAAAAAGTGAGTGCTAATTTTTTCGACTTCAAAGCCAGCCTGTAAATTGGTACTCCCTATGATCACTATTATTTGTTCTAATACGGATATATCTAGACATATTTTATCTTCAGATACATTCGTATTAGAAGTGGTAATAGTGGTCAGAGGAAATACTTAGTTGGGTAAGATTTTTTTTAAATGTATGTGTGACAAAAGGTGACTTAAGTCAAATCTAGCTAATTCCTGATTCTGGAATAGGCCCAGCTTGTACCGCGTGAGTAGTCTTGGTGTGTCATCAGTGGCTGGGCCTTTAGTGGGGCGATCTGAGTGGTCTGTAAGGTGCTGCGACACTACTACCCAGGCCTCCTATGTGCTTTGTGACCTCATATCATTTTAACCGATTGCATCTTTATCCCGCTCTGTTTATGGCTCAAGCCCATCTTCAGATTGGAGGAACCAGCAAAAGCCATAGATTGTCTTTAAAAAAACAAAAGCCATAGATGTGGAAAAATAAATTACTTCAAACGAAGAGATACTCAAGGTGGAAATAAACCACCGCCAGCAACAGGAGAAGGATTGGATTGCGCAACAAAGCGGCAAGATTTGGTGGAAGCATCAATCAGTTCTAAACATGAGTATTGGCTGTCAAATCGCTTTATTAACACGAGAGTAACTTTTAATTGGTGGCTGAGGCTGAAAAAGTTCCTTGACAAGCAACTAGGGCACTAGGCAAGTGACTCGCAGCCTTTTGGCTAAATGATTGGGTAACTTATTGTGCTAGACTGCAAGTAGCATTAGTCTAGTCCTTGGTCACTGCTTATCGATGATAATCGAAGACCATATGCAGATAATCGGTTCAGCACACGCCAAAACCACTGCAGATTCAGAAGGCAAACCATAATAAATTGACAATGGAAACAACGTCAAAAAACAGCCATCCTTTCCCTCGTTTAATGAAAATGGCAAGTCTTTTGCCTCGTTTAAAAAAAAACAGCCATCCTCAAATTTGGATTGCGTCCGGTTGTCTCACAAGAGCGTAGAGGTACCTGACCTGATTAACACAATGATTTGTTAAGGAGGAAAACAGACTAAACAAGTAGCAGCAGCTCCTCAGTTGACAGAAGAATTGATTTATAGAATACGTCAGAAACTTGTATCAGATAAGAAATGACATGAGCAAATGAAGAACTCAGTAGTTGTATGTATTTTTCTGTGCAGTCTACTGATCAAATGAAAAATTTGGCTGAAATTAAAATCTCATTTGCCAGTCATGAGAGATGAGATCTCTCCTTCAGATACTGCAATTACCAATAATGTTTAATGACATGAAAACAAGATTTAGTTCGTACGGTTATGGTATCATCAGCATCACACTAGTAGCGAGGACAACGATAAGATTTTCTTTTCAACAAAAGGATGGTCATCAGAAGACAAAGGGAAATGCCAAAAGCTACCCAAGCTGCCAACTAGTTACTTGTTAAACCATAGTAACTAAAAAAAAAAGTAAGATCCAGTACACTCAATAACATGTAGGGGTGTCCTTTGGCCCATAAACAAGATGCAGTAGCAGTACAAAAGGTGCCACACTTACTAATATACCAGTGCACGGCTTAACATGGTGGACCGAATCATCAAATGCATCTTGCACACAGCGATCCACTGATTAAACAACAGCCCGCTGTACTGAGACTTCGTCATGACGAGTAATTTCAGACCAAGGAGCTGGAAGAGTGCTCAGCCACTGAACATGCTGGGTTCATATCAAATAAGCACAGAATATCGTATGGCCAGCTGTGAGGTCATCTAATTATATCAATGAAAAACATGCTCAAATCTCATAACTATTTGAAAAATTGGGTAGACTTGCTGCTAATGGCAGAACAACAGATTGGTGCCTCACGTTAGTATTTCTCATACATATCGAGCATCCTAGTATTAGCATAATAATAATACGGAGTAGAATAAAAACGGTTCTCTGGCTCCAATGTGTTTATCCGCAAACAAACTACAGAAGATAAGTAAGTGGTCCAGTTCAATGTGTTTCAAACAAATTAGAGAGAATAAGAAGACATAGGAACAATGAGCAGCAACTGGCAAACATAAATTGTAGGGCAATACAACAAGGTGACTTGTGTACCGGGCAAAATCCGCAATTGTGAATTTGTAATGGCAAAATATTCAGTCATTAGCAGAAGTAATTATGTACTCCCTCCATGCCGGATTATTGGGCAAATTTGTATTTGAAGACAAACTTTAACCATTAATTTTACTTAAGAAAATATGAGATATTTAACATAAAAATTATATCATTGGAAAGTTCTTTTAAATATGAATTCAATGATATAATTTTTATATAATATATTTTATATTTCCTTAACTAAAATTAAAGATCAAAGTTTGTCTCGAAATACGTAATTGCCTTATAATCCGGCATGGAGGGAGTATCTCCGTTATTTTGTTAGCTCATAGACGAGACATTAGTTCAGGGTGATAGAAGAACAACTTAAATATCAAGAAGCTAACGACATCAAGCAGTAAAATGCCATCAGTCTAAAATTACACTTCCACTCCGAGCTAAATGAGCAACTCCGTTATTGTCTTAGCTGATATACGAGACATTAGTTCATGGTGATATAATAGAATAGAAATGGTTCTCTGGCTCCAGTTCAATGTGTTTATAGCAAACAAACTAAGGAAAATAAGCAGGTGGCCCAATTCTATGTGTTTATCCGCAAACAAATTAAAGAAAATAAACCAACATGGGAACAATGAGTTGCAACTGGCAGACATAAATTGTAGGGCCATACAACAAGGTGATCTGCAGTATTTGCAACAGCATTTGCGAACTTGTGTACCGCGAAACATCCAGCAATTTTGAATTTGTAATGCAAAATTATCCAGTCATTAGCAGAAGCAATTATGTACCCCCGTTATTTCCTTAGCTGATATATGAGACATTAGTTCATGGTGATAGAAGAACAACTTAAATACTATCAAGAAGCTAACAACATCAAACAGTAAAATACCATCAGTCTAAAATTACACTTCCAGTCTCCGAGCTAAACTGAAGCAGCCAAAAACCCAATGAACCTCTCATATACCACTGGAGGATCCTAAATCTTACTAATGTACAATTGCAACTCCAATTCTATATGAACTCTCCTAACATCTAATCACAATAAACAACCCACCTCACGCATTTTACACTGGGCAAACAAGCAGGTCTAAACGGAAAAGATATATCCACGCGTCGCACATAATGTCGAGCACGTTGCCCGCGCCCTAGGAACTAGGAACTAGGAAGCTGTCGCCTAATGGTAGAAGACGACGGGCGGGACCTTGAAGCCGGTGTCCTTGAGGAAGGGGACTACCTGCGGGCGGTCGGCGAGGTCACGGTAGAATGCGTACTCCGCCTCGTAGTCGTGGAGGTCAAGCTCCGTCTTCTGGTTGCTGTGGTAGTGGTGCTTGGCGTCGTCCGCCTTCCCGAACCCGAACACGCTCACCCTGTCGCACACCCCCACCGCGACCATGATGGCCTGCATCCCGGAGGAGTAGTGGAAGAGGGCGGCGTCGTGCGCGGCGTTCCAGTCCTCGACGGCGCGGCCCGTCTCGGCGACGAAGCGGCGGAGCGAGTAGTACTTGACGATGCGCGCGCAGAGGACGTCGAGGCGCGGGTCGGTGACGGAGACCGGGGCGGCGTGGGTCTTGTACGAGGAGGCGTTGCAGGCGGCGACGTCGAGGAAGTGGGAGGCCTGGCAGATGTAGAGGAGGATGGGGACGCCGTCGCCGTAGGGGTGGCAGAAGCAGCCCGGGCGGCGCGCGCAGAGGTGGAGGATGTTGCTGTTGATGAAGGAGAGGTTGGTCCTGGCGCCGACGTGCGCGGCGTACCCCGCGACGCGGGCGTTGTTGAGGCGGAAGACGGCGTGGTGGGAATCGATGAGGGCGCCGTGGGTGTGGCGCAGGAGGATGCCGCTGTTGCCGACGACGGCGCAGGAGGGGATGCGGGCGGGGAATGGGAGGGAGAGGGGGAGGGTTGAGGGGAGGGAGTGGAGGATTGATGGGTCGTAGCGGCGGAGGCGGTGCCAGGCGCGGAGGCCGCGGCGGAGGGCGGGGTCGAGGAGGAGCTCCTCGCGCGGGAGCGGGTGGAGGAGGGGGTCGTGGTGGTCGGAGTGGTGGTCGCGGCGGTGGACGGGGAACTGGTGGTGGCGGAGGTGGAGCGGGTGGAGCCTGTCGCGGCGCCAGGCGCGCGCGTGGGCGCGGGAGGAGGCCGGGAGGCGGCCCTCGAGGAGGTCGTCGACGTCGCGGCGGAGGGAGGGCTCGGAGCCGTCGACGGCGGCGAGGCGGAGGAGCGTGGCGTTGAGGCGCGCGGGATCGAGCGGGACGAACACGGGCGCGGCGGGAGGCAGCGCCCGGCGTAGCGCGGAGGGGAATGAGGCCGCCCCGCAGAGCACGACGAAGAGGAGCGCCGCGAAGGGTCCCCGCAGCGGCCGCTTCATGGCCGCCGCCGCCGCGGGCTAGGTGGGCTGGGGCCGCCGCATCGGGGAAGGCGCATCTGGGGGGAGTGAGCCGAGCCGAGGTCCGGGCGGCCGGGAGTGGGGACGGCGACTTTGTTTTTTACCAGACGCGGAACGCGATGGGTTCGAGGTGGGATTATATACTCGTAGGTCGGAGCGTGATGTGATTCATTTGCAGTTGGTTGGACTTTGGGTTCGGGGAACGGGGGATCCAATGTTGGGTTCGAGCGTCGGGGGAAGCAAATGATTCTACTGTTGGGAGGGAGGCAACGTGACTGCACGGCGAGATGATGGGCTGTCTCTCGCTCAGGCATGGGCACTTGGCAACGGTCTGTACTCTACTTGCCTATGGAGCCGTGCCGCGGATCCAAGCAAAAAAGCAGAATAATGCTAGGCCACATGCCGGTTTCATGATCTGACCGAGGGGTGCCCATCTTTGCTCAAACGACATAGGTGATGTCTCGTGCTTTTCAGGCACGCAATGCAACAATGGTAGCGAGTACATCAATCAATCAAACCTACAGAAGACAGTCTTTAGGCGTGCGATTGGTAGCCTGCAATCAGTGCAAACACGTCTTCCGGAAGCAAGAGTCGACTGATTGGATACCATGCGGCGGGCTGCATTGTGGTTGGCACGGTGAGTAAAGCACCTTCGGCCCAAGTCCGCTGGATACTCTTAAATCGGCCGTCTCCCTTGAGGTAGGCGCCAGCGGTGCAAAAAGTGGGAACGGCATGCGCGCGGAAGACCACCTCAAGAGCATGGAAGACAGCGAAATCGGCGGCACCGTTTCGCGGGCTAGTAGTGTCACCTCTCCTCTTTTCGGTCACCTCCCAACACAACATCCCCCATACCAGTCTCGACGGCGGCGGCGGCTACACAGATCTACTCTATCTCTGACCGACGGAGGTCTACTCTATCTCCGGCCGAGGGAGGCGCGACGGAGGTCTTCTTCTTCAACACCGGGCTTCTCCTCCAAATCCGCGGCGGTGGTCTCAAATGCCACAGGTACATCACCATGCCCTTCGGCTCATTGTAGCGCTATCGGTAGATTTAGCAGACCCTCATTGTAGATCTGTTTCCTTAGGGCGGCCAGATGAGCCTGATCCGCCAGGCAGCAACACTAGTTGCTGTGATTTAGGCTTGGATCCTCCTCCTCCACAAAAGAGCAGTCATGAGCGCAACGTATCTAGACGTGCGTTATGGTCCGATGCTTCAACGAGATCAAGAGAGGATTGCCAATCTGAACTGGAACTATAACAGGAATGATGTTGAGGCTGTTCAGATGCTTAGGATGAGAAGAGCCCCATTCTATGAACTAGTCAAGAGGTTTAGGGAGAGAGGACTGCTGTCAGATAGCATCCACACCTCTGTGGAAAAGCAAGTTGCTATGTTTCTTCATGTTGTCGGCCATAACCAGAAGTTCAAAGTTATGCACAAAACCTTTAGAAGATCCATAGAGACTATATCTCACTATTTCAACCAAGTCCTTTATGAAATTGGGGAGCTTAGGCAAGAGATGATCAAGCCTCTATCAAGTGACATTCCAAGCAAGATAAGATACAGCAAGAGATAGTACCCGTACTTCAAGGTGAGCTGGAATTCTCATTTGCACACTCATTTCGAACTCTGCAATGCACATAATCTTGACTCTCTGTCTATTATTATCATGACAGGACTGCATTGAGGCAATTGATGGCACTCATGTTACTGCTAGAGTTCTGAGATCCCAATCAGCAGCATACACAGGCGGGAAACACTACACCTGCCAGAATGTACTAGCTGTTATGGATTTTGACCTCAAGTTCACTTATGTTCTTGCTGGTTGGGAAGGATCAGCCCATGATACCAGCATTCTTAACGACAGCCTGAATAGGCCTGATGGCATTCATCTCCCTGAAGGTAAGTTCTACCTTGGAGATGCAGGTTACGCTTGTCGGCCAGGAATCCTCCCCCCTTCAGGAAAACCAGGTATCATCTGAATGAGTTCTCTTCAAGGAACAGACCACAAAATGCAGAGGAGCTCTTCAACCTTAGGCACTCTAGCTCAGGGTGACCATTGAGAGAGTTTTGTTGCCTTGAAAAATAGGTTCAAAATCCTTGATCAGAAACCATTCCACACTTTCTCAACTCAAGTGAAGCTTGTTCTTGCTTGTTGCATCCTCCATAACTGGATCCTAGGCTGGGGAGAGGATGAGTATGTCCCAAATGAGGATGGCGTTACTCCTGATGGTGATGATAGTGGACATGGTGTCGAGCAGGGCGATATTTAGGCTTGGAAGAACAAGAGGAACGCCTGGGCTCAGGCAATGTGGGCGCATAGAACTGATGTCTTCTACGGTTGACATTGAAGCAAGAATCAAGGTTTCCACCCCCTAGGCCGCCATTGTCGAACTGTTCCCCAGTATGTAATGTTGACTGTCATTTGTAAGTAGCTAGGGTTGGAATGCATGTCAATCCGCTGACATGCTAAACAAGTTGTGCTTAACTGAGTAACTGCTATTCCTATGTAGCTAGGGCCCGGCTTATATGGCCGTAATTCAGGAACTGTAGTTGTCGCTGTGTGTTATGAGGTAGTGTCATGGTGGTTTGCTTTGTTAACCTCACCACCGTAGAGAAGAGGTGATCAGATAACTGCACAGCATGAACCAAACAGACGACCCTGAATCCAGTTCAGGCGATTCTGGCTCGTGTAGGGTACCAATCAAACTAGGCCTTTGGGCTCTCTAGATGCGATGTTGGCCACCAAACGAAACGCCCAAATTGGCTTTTGCATCGCATGGTGCGACCCAGGCCCCCCAGCGCCTGCGCCCAGGGAGCCCAAAAAAGGCTGCAGGCTACCAATCGCGCCCTAGGGCATCTCCACTAGCCGATCCATTTAGGTGTCCGAAGCGGTTAGAAATGGTCCGTTTGCGTCGGGCCGCGGACACCAAATCCCGAGCGAACAGCGCTGGTCCATTTAGGTAGGTGGGTGCGCCCAATAGGACGACCCATTTTTTGGCCCGCGTCCGAACTGTGGCCAGTTTTCTCTCATTTTGCTTATAGTTTAGAAATAAAAAATAGATTACAACAAAATCTTAAATTAGAGCAAGATACATTACAAATAGTTTGCAAATAAGTACTTCAAATGTTTTACAACATAATTAACTAAAATCTAAATAAGTTCAAATGGGGTTGTTTCCCGGGTTGGTGACGGGGTTGTTCCCCACATGAATCCAAATATGGTTCACCAAATCTTCATGGAGGACGAGGTGGATTGCCCGGTCTCGAATCTCATGATGTGTATGAAGAAATTCCTGAAAAGAAGACGGTACAGGGTTTGGAGCAACCAACTCACCCTGAAAATCCCACCCCTGATCATAGACGCTATCATCACGTTCCTCTTCAACGATCATGTTATGCATGATCACACAAGCAGTCATGACCTCCTACATCTACTGAACACTCCATGTCTTAGCTGGGTGACGAACAATGGCCCAACGAGACTGAAGAACACCAAATGCTCGCTCCACATCTTTCCGGCAAGCCTCTTGTTCTTTGGCAAACCGACCGTATTTTTCCTCAGTGGGATTATGATGTGTCTTCACAAAAACAGGCCACTCAGGATAGATACCATCAGCTAAGTAATAACCCTTGGTGTATGTATGGCCCGTAACCTCAAAACTCACTGATGGGGCATTGCCATCTGCAAGCCTCCCAAACACAGGGGATCGCTAAAGGACGTTGATATCATTATGAGACCCTGCCATGCAAAAAAAAAAGAATGCCAAATCCATAGATCTTGGCTAGCAATGGCCTCAAGTATGACCGTGCAACCCTCAGCATGCCCTGAATACTGCCCTTGCCATACAAATGGGCAGTTCTTCCACTCCCAGTTCATATAATCTATGCTTCCAAGCATACCAGGAAATCCCCTCTTCTCGTTGATGGACAAGAGTCGTTGAGTGTCTTCAATATTTGGCTCTCCCAAGTACACTTCGCCGAAGACCACAATGATAGCTCGACAAAAATTATACATGACCTCAATGCATGTAGACTCTCTCATGCGCATGTACTCATCAACAAGATCGTCGGCCACTCCATAAGCAAGCATCCGTATAGCAGCCGAGCATTTCTGATATGAAGAGAAGCCAAGTTTACCTGTAGCATCCGGCTTGCATCTGAAATATGGGTCGTAAAGACGAACACCTTCAATGATTTGCCCAAATAACAAAGTGTAAAACAAGAATTCATGCACTTTTGCAACTGTTAGTAGCTTACTTCCAAAAAATATAATAAAGTTAAATAGAAAGGAATATGAGCTAGTAAACTACAAAGATCATGGATGCATTTTACATGCATCAAGAACATGCAACATGTCCATACTACGAACAATAATCTCGTTAGCGGCTTCCTTCTTTGCAGAGATGGGTTTAAGTTTGTTTTAGAGTCTAATAAAGTAATTATTTTCCAAGCATGGATGGTTTATTGTTAATTAAGGTTATGAGTCTGGAGGCTTGTTTTGATTTTCCCTTTTAGATATTTGTAATACGCGAGTGAACCATATTTATGGTGGTGTTAATGATGATACCAGTGTTTGGCACTCTCGATTATGTCATATTAATTTTGGTTTAATGTCTGAGACTCTTGGTTATCTAGAACGAGTTTAATTCCAAAATTCACTATTGTCAAAGGTTCTAAGTGCCATAGATGTGTGCAATCAAAGGAGCCTCATAAGCCTCATACGGCGAAGGAAGGAGAGAATCTTGGCACCTCTAGAACTCATACATACTAATTTATGCGATATAAATGTCGTGTTCACAAAAGGTGAAAAAAAAGATATTTCATGTTAATTGATGATGCGACTAGATTTTGATATGTTTATTTGTTGCAAACTAAAGACGAAGCTTTAGACTACATTACAATTTATAAGGCGACGTTGAAAATGAACTAGAGAGAAAGATCAAGCTTCTTAGCTTGAGTCGTGGTGGAGAGTATTTTTCCAAAATCTTTGATAAATTATGTAAAAAATATGGTATTATTCACGAGAGAACGCCTCCCTACTCGCCCAATCAAATGGGGTGCCTGAGAGGAAAAACCGCACGCTGTCTGACTTGGTGAATTTTATGTTAGACACTACTGGTTTAGCAAAGGCATGGTGGGGGAGGATTTATTGACTTTATGTGGTATCATGAATACAGTTCCGAACAAGAATAAAGAGAAACCCCCTTATGAAGAGTGGGTTGGGAGAGAACCATCACTTTCGTATTTGCGTACTTAGGGATGCTTGACGAAGATCAATATTCCCATTCCCATCGTAAAGAAACACAAACTCAGACCAAAGACAATTGATTGTGCCTTTCTAGGATATGCTCAACGGAGCATTGGCTATAGATTTTTAGTAGTTAAATCTGAGGTGCCTAATATGCATGTTAATACTATAATGGAATCTCGTGATGCAACTTTTTTCAGATATATTTTCTATGAAAGATTATGCATAGCCCTGCTAGATTTTCTTCTAAGATAATTCTTGAAGGGCCGCGCTGGGCATCCTCTGGGGGATTTGATCCCCCGATCCCCCGGGTCCCCCACCGTCGGATGAGATGATTTGATCCGTTGGATCTTCTCATTCTTCCCACGGATGTTGCATTGAAGCGAAGACCGTTTCCTTGCAGCACCGCGTAGAAACAGTTCGTGATCGAGCCCGGCAAAAAGGTAGGAGGCGCGCGCGGGCGAGACGGCGGCGCGCCCCTGCATCAGTCGCTGGCGATCCCCTGCAGCAGATCGGCGGCCGGAGGATGGTGCACCTACTCCGGTCCATCCTCTACCCTCCCGAAGGTCAACCTCACCATCTGATCCCGCCCCCCCAAAGTTGCTTCGAGCTCTGCTTCAAATCAAGGTCCCCACCGATGAAGAGTCCCCGATCGAGGTGACGGCGGTGCTGGAGATCACATGCTGCGAAGGGAGCAACCTCTCTTCAACAACCCCCCTATTTTTTTTTGATCCAGAGATTGAGCAGCCTGCCCCGTCGGTACGTACTTCTGGCAATGCTTCATCAGTAAGCTACATCTGGCAATGCTAGGGTTGCGTTGAACAGTGTTCATGCGTGTAATCTCGTTTTGCTACTGTACTTCTGGCAATGCTTCATCAGTAAGCTACATCTGGATTATGCTTCAAAAGTTTTCTGTAAAAATTGGTGTCAGACATGAATGTATCAAACAAAAGATGGTTTGCAACAAAACAGATTAAGACTAAACTTGCAGAGATATCAAATTAGCACATCAGATAGTACCATAATGATGCTTCATAAAATAAGTAAAATTGCATCATTAATAAAAATTTGGATGTCTGAAAATTGCTTCTTAGCATATAGTAGCATTAGATTTTCAGTGAAGCAAAAATACCGATAGCAGCAATATAATTCAAAGTACCATTACTGAATTATTTTTGTGTACTAGAAATGCTTCTTAGCATCACTACCCTATCTATGAAGCATTTAATAACTGTCTTACATCACATTATGAATCAACAAAAAATATTTACAGAAAAAATGCTGCCATGATATATGTTTCATGCTTTGTATCCTGGGTTGCAGGGATTTGTTGCTGACAGCATTCTTCGAGGATTTAACCTAAATGAGCAACCAGATGTTGAGCCGGATGCTGCGTCGACAGGTAATGCTGCACAAGGTTTTGCAACAAGACAAGAGAGCGCAACAAGCTTCAATGTGTCGAAAAGTGCTGAAGAAGTTGAAGATGAAATCAGTTCGCAACCTGTTGTGCCTTTTGTTGGAATGGTGTGCGATGATTTAGAAGTGGCCAAGGAGGTGTACAATGACTATGCCTTCAAGATTGGCTTTGGCATCCGCATCGGGAACACAAAATTTAGCACAGCACGCAATGCCCCACCTGACACAATTCTGAACCGAGTTTTTGAGTGTGTGCACACTGGAAAACCTTGTAATGAAGCACATGCATAGGCTGACAGCAAAAAGTCTGCAGCAGGAGGGCAGGATGCTACAATTGACTTGAGCAGCACACAGAAAACACGCAGCAAACAAGCTCATGCAGAGATGGATGTCAAGGACACCAGACAACGAAATAGGGTTCTACGGTATGACTGCAAGGCACACATGGTTGTTGGGAGAAGGAATGGTGCATGGACAGTGACAGTTTTCAGAGAGGATCACACACACCCCATGGTAAAGCAGATTGGTAGGAGAAGATTCTACCGCTCACATAGAAAAGTACCGGAGGAGGACTTCCAATTCCTCCAAACGTTACACAATCAGAACATTACTACTGCACAAATTATGGGTTGCCTGGGAAGTGTCCATGGAGGTGACCCAAGGTGCCTTGGCTATGTCAAAAGGGATGTGTCAAATATACGGACTATGCTGCGAGAGGAAGTGTCTATGCGCGACATGAGCATGACCATCGAGTACTTTGAGCAAAGGAAAGCTGAGAACCCCAATTTCTTCTTTGATAAAATGGTTGATGCAGACAAGGCAGTGAGAGGTCTATTCTGGGTTGACGGTAGAACAAGGTCTTTGTATTCAAAGTACAAGGATTGTGTGTTCTTTGACACTACATTCTGCACGAACAAGTATAACCTCCCTTTTGCACCAATCATAGGGATAAACAACCACACGCATACTATTGTGCTTGGTTGTGCTTTGCTGCCTGATGAAACAATCGAAACATTTGAGTGGGTATTCAAACAATGGATGGTAGCGATGAATCAATCAGCACCTGAACACATTATGACTGATCAGGACCAAGCAATGGCTATAGCAATATCAAATGTGTTCCCAAACTCAGTTCATAGATGTTGCATGTACCATGTTTTAAATGTAGCAAAAAGGTAGCTAGGGAGAAACTTGGTTGACGGTCATCCTTTCGCGGACGCATTCTATGCATGCATCTACGGGACTGCCACCGTTGAGGAGTTTGAGTTCTGTTGGCAGCACATGCTGCAAGTGCATGGGATGGTCGACAACACACACCTAAAGAACATGTGGAAAACAAGGAAGACATGGGCGCCTGTTTACTTTAGAAAATGCTTCTTCCCATTCACATCAACAACCGGTAGATCGGAAGGTCTGAACTCGTACTTCAAAACGTTGGTTCACCCAAGTGACTCAGTATGGAATTTTGTGACACAGTATGAATTGTGCCAGAACTTGATGCTTGACCGCGAAGACAACGCGGGTTTTACAATGGAAACTACAAGAGCTCCACTTTGGGGAAGGTGAGTTGCTATTTATGTGATTATGGTTTGTAGCATCATGACTTCTATTTGAAGCATATTTTAAATGTATATGCAACATTTGTCCATGCAGTTACAGCATTGAGAAGCAGTCACAGGAATTCTACACCGGGGAGGTTTTTGAGAGATTCCAGAAAATCATTCAAGCATCAACAAGGTTTTATCCGGTGCATGCAGAACAAGAAGCCTTATGTTATGATCTTGTTCCAAATGCTGGTCTCGAACAGAAAACCTATCGGGTTAGAGTTGTTCCTGAGGATGCTACATTCTCGTGTGGGTGCACACACTTTGAGATGTGTGGATTACTTTGCCCGTATGTTATCCGTGTGATGGTGCACCTCAATGTGCAGGAGATCCCATCTCGATACTTGCTTCACCGATGGTCTGCTGCTGCAACGACACCTGCACCTGACCTAGGCACAAACTCAATAAGATTCGGTGTGCCGGGGACAAACACATTGAAATACAATGCTTTGTGTAGGAAGATGAATGACCTTGCCTCGGATGCATGCTTCACCGATGCTACATACACTGTTGTGTCTAAAATGGTCGATGAAGCAAGTAAAGTGGTCGCTACAATGAGGAGAGCTTCACATGGTTTGCAGCAAGAGGAATCTGTAGAAAATGTTGTGCCACCAGCACCACCACCGAATGGCAGAAAAAATAACACAGATAAACAGAAAGAAAAGGCAGGGGATCAAGATCAGGGAGGAGATGAAGCTCCTGACAGTAGCATGCTGCGAAACCCACCACGAGCAAAGCCGAAGGGTCGTCCAAAAGAAAAGGAAAAGAGGCATAAACCACTAGTTGAGCTGCGTGAGGAGGCAAAGAAGAAGAAGGAGAAGAAGGCAGCTGAGCCAAAACAACAAAAACCTGTTGACAACAACAAGAAGAAAACGAGGGTGAAAAAATGCCCATATTGCAATGAGGAAGGACACACGGTGCAGACCTGTAGCTGGATGCAACTTGCAAAGGAAGCAGATGCTATGAGAACAGCGGGCATTGAGTTGAAGTTGTAGATGATGTTTCGAGCGCTTGTATTTCAATTTTTCATACATATACTGTGATTTATGTGATAGAACATTGTTCACATTGAAGCATCATTTGCAGTATTTTACAAGATATTTGTAACAAAAAAGTTAATATATTGCAGCTTCAGAACTATACAGTTGCAACATGTATATTTGGGAAGGTGGGCAAATGTAGTACTACTGTAGCATCGTGGAAGTACATTTGTAGCATATATTTCCATGAATGAAGCATATTATTAGTATATATGAAGCATAACTATATAAATTTTTAAAAATTCCGTGACACAAACATCTCTATTTGTTGCGAAAACATATCTTACTAAATTTATGTACTGTTTGAAACCATGACAACATTTTGCGTGCTGAACTATTGTGAGATCATGTAGTTATGCTACAAGGTATTGGAAAAAGTTTACAGGGTGCTGCAAAAAAGGCCATGTAGCATCATTGAAGTTTAAAAAATGTTAACATGAAAGTACAATGAATTTGCAACAATAGGAACATCATATAAAAAGCTTGCAACACATGAATGCTTGAAAAGAAAAAAGATTTCAGGCGACTAAGCAACATTAACAACAGAAAAAAATTCATATAAAAACCAAGTTTAACATGTCACACATGTAGATGTCACATGAAAAGCATACACTACAAACAATCTCTCACAACGTTTACATGGATTTCAGATAAAAAAGAAGACAGTTGACGAGATGAATGTTGCGTGCAACATATTAGACAAGTTTCCAACGGACTCGCATGTTACATCAAAAAGTATGTCATCTAGTTCATAAGCTAAAAGTTGCAAAAGCTCCACAACTACCCTATAACCCTATCTGCAGGTTATCTCCTGCTCCCCTACTTGGCTTGTAACTCCTCATCCATGAGCTTCTCGACAGATTCTGCATTGTCCCTGTTGTTGATGAGGCTTGTAGCAAGGATCTTGCGGAAGTCCGGAATTGCTTCGCTGGTGAACTCTGGCATTGACTTGCCAGTGAACTGGTCCATATATAGCAGGCAGTAGAAACCACAGTCGAACTTGTAGAAAATAAGAAACAAAAAATTCAGTGTTGACAGTGTGATATGTTTTTGTCTTGACATTACAAACTGAGCTTGAAAACCAAAAAACAAAGCAAGGAAAATACACATATGTGGTTCGCTACTGCGGGTGTTCAATACTAGTTAGCTTGAAAGAGGCCCAGCCAATTTTTGCAGCACTAGACTCATTAGAAAGCCTCCTAAAGTTTGTGAACTGCAAAATACAACAGCTGTTGAGAACCTGCTACAATAGGATAAATAGAAGCTGCATGAAAAAATATGGTTAATAAAACTAACCAGATTATTTGCTTCACTCTCCAAATTACTAGTACCATCAGACTTCATCATAGAATCAAAAATGTGGTACTGCTTGTAGAGCAAATTTATGCAGCATACAATCCAATGGTTGTCCTTGACAATGGGGAAGAAGAGCTACAACAAAAAATGCACAAAAAATCCTTAGTTTGTGGTAAAGCATCAAGTTCTGGAACAGGAAGGTATAAGAAAAAGAAGTGTATGCTTACGAAATCA
Organism: Dactylis glomerata; assembly: GCA_007115705.1. Lineage (NCBI taxonomy): Eukaryota > Viridiplantae > Streptophyta > Magnoliopsida > Poales > Poaceae > Dactylis > Dactylis glomerata. The sequence goes on along the minus strand of QXEO01000923.1, from coordinate 1,869,357 downwards.
TCCTTCATGATCTTGTACTGGCTAATAGCAAAGTTAAACTCTTTCATGCTGCTGCTTGGATTGAACAATGCTGGATCACCAATGAGCTGCATCTGCAACACGCATAAAAATTGCACACACAAATTGAGATGCTGCAACTAAGAAAAATTAGGTAATGTTCAATGTGAATGTAGTTTTTTACTCACCGTCATGAAAACCGAGAAAGCATACTTCTTCTTAGCACGTGCATTTTTCCCGGAAAGCAATGCTGACTCGCGGTTGAATTTCTCAATCCACACACCCATAACTTAGTTGTCTAGTTGTTGGCGGGGACGAAGAGACCCAAGAAAGCTTCAGTACGTGCAGAAGTAGCGACCAATCTGCAAGAAATGCTTCCTGGAAAACACAATAAATGCACCAAATGAATTGACTTGCAACATATAATTGCAACACGAACTATGTGCAAAAAAAATCTTCCTGAAACCTAAATGTGCTGATGTACTAACACAACATGCAGCAAATTAGAAACTAGCAAAAAGAAAAGGTACTCACACTTCATCCTTTTTCTGCCTCTTCAACTTTCGACCATTACTAACAAACCTGTCATAGGTTTGGATTGTATCTAGAGAGACCTTAATCCTTTTCATCTTTGGAGGTGTAAGTTCATCCTTTGCTGCCCTCTTCCCTCTATTCCTTTTCTCCATAGTTTTGATCCCGGTACTGGCATCTGCTTCTACAGCCTTTTTGCTAGCAACATCTGAAAGAACCCATGTAAAACAGAAGAAATGAATGGACCAAAATCATGTAGCATCCAATGTAGACAATGGCAGCATTGGCAAACACTAATTGAAACACACACAAAACAGTAATGCAGCATGTTATAAGAACAGACTAATATTAACCTGTCATCTTTGCAGCAATCGGTGTCACGAGGTCAACACATTCAACGGCCTCCGCGACCTTGAGATTATCACAACCAGCCACAGGTTTTTTTTTCCTGCAATGCCTGTACAAAAGATTCACATGCATGAAAAAAAAGTGGTACACGAGGAAAAGCAACAAAAAAACAGTAGGAAAAAAGACATCAAAAGAAAAGTAAACATACTTATGGATTTAGGCTTCTCTACGCAGGACATGGCAGCAACATCATCAGGACCAGGTGTGCTGGGTTTGGAACTTAGGGTATCAGGGATGTTATTGAAGGGATTGTATTCCTGAGATCCTTGGGAAAAAAGTTCCATTGAAGGAGCATCAGGAGCATTGTTCCAACTATCAATAGAAATGCCCTTTGATAACAGAATATCATGCAAAGGAGACCTGACAGGGCTATCAACAGGTTCATGCTGCTGCTCCTCAACGTCACCTACTTTGCAAGCAGAATCAATCAGAACTGCGGACTGAGGCACATCTGGGGTGATGATGTGAGCTGCTACCTCTGTCTCTTTTGATACATCTGTCACCTCAATGTGAACTACAGGCTGAGGCACGATTGGGGCGAGGCTGCAAGTTGCCACCTCTAGCTGTTTTGATGCATCTGTCGCCTCCTCAACGATATGCTCGTGAACATCATCGACTACAACAGTTGATGCAGCACCCTCCTTTGTTGCGCACTCATTCCTTGGGGCTGGATCTGTGTTATCATTCTGCACATCGCCTTGAACAGCAACAGTAGGGAACACAATGTCATGCCCACCATCTTGTTTCATTGCAGCATCTACATCATTCAAAAGAGCAGACATGCGTTGTGACTGCATGCGCTTCAGCCCAATTGCAAGATTCTTGATTGTTGCATCAACATCAGCAGAAAAAATGGCCTTATGCTTGTCATACAAACCCTTGAATCGACTTGGTACCTGCTTGATAAAAAAGGATGTACACTCAGTTTCAATGTCACAACTAAAGTAAAAAACAATAACTAAAGGATGCAGAATATTAACACTGTTGAAGCAAACAAAAAAAGGTTAAAAAATGAAAAGTGCAATCTTCAGTGATACTGCAGCAAGAAAGATAACATAAGTGAAAGGATCGTATGAGCGACTAGAGGGGGGGTGAATAGGAGCTACCCAATTTTTATTTTCTTTTCAAGTTAAGGCTAGACAAGAAGGTAAATTCTCTAGATGTGCTACTAAGTGAATTTACCTAGAGTGACAAGCAAGCTAGCAATAACAATATAAGTAAAGGTACAAGTAAAGGATAGAGGTAACCGCAATGGAGACACGAAGACACAAGGATGTATTCCCGTAGTTCCTTCCTTGTTATGGGAAGTACGTCTACGTTGGAGAGGTGTGGTATCACAAAGGCCACCAACGCCACAAAGGCTCACCCTATTCTCTGGTGAACAAGCCACAAAGGCGAGTTCACGCTCCACTAAGCGATGCCCTTGAAGGCGGCACGAGACCTTTACACAAAGTATTGGGGCGAGCTCCACAACTCAATTGGAGGCTCCCAATAGGCCCACCAAGCTCTTACACACAAAGTTAAGCTTGGAGGACGGCTTCTTCTGGCTAGGAATCTGATGAACACATGAGTTACAAGCCCCTCAACAAAACGAGGGTGGAAATCAAATTGCCTTGGTGGAAGTGTAGATCTAGGTCTTCTCCCTCAAATCCCAAAAGGGCTTTGAGTTCTAGTAGCTAGGGAGAGAGATCTAGGGCTTTGAAGCTTAGCAACAATGGAGGAGAGAGAGTGGAAGCCGCAGCCCCTTCTAGAGGTAGAAGAAGGCTTTATATAGTCCTCCACAAAATATAGCCGTTGCTGGCCAACTAGGCCCGGAGTCTTCGGCCTGGAGGGCCGGAGACTCTGCCCTAAGTGACTCCAGCACCGGAGTCTCCGGCCAGGGACCAAAGTCTCCGGCCCAACTCCGGACTGGAGTCTGAATCGTCCGAGACTCTGGCACTCCAGAGTCCAGCCAGACAGACCGGAGTCTCCAGCCCCTGGGGACCGGAGTCTCCGGCCTCAGCCTGCCGACCCGGAGTCTCCGGCCAGAGACACAAACTCTCCGGCCAGATTCCGGGTGGGCATCTGACTCGTCCGACATGGGGGAATGCCAGGGCGAGACCCCTAGACCGGAGTCTCCGGCCAGCAGGGTCGGAGTCTCCGCCCTAGGAGGTGCAACAGCAGCACTTCGTGGAGACCCTCTCCACCACTTCCACCATCGCGAAGCACCCTGCAAGACAACTAAGCCCTAAACCCACTACTGGACTACGGGCTCCGATCTTTTCTTCCTTTTTGGGGTGCACCTCCGCGAGATCCTGAATCAACCTAGAAAATCTACAGAACTTTAATAGCATGGTTAATTCACCATATGTTGTTAACAAACACCAAAATACATTTATTAGGGAAATGCTCTTTCAATCTCCCCCTTTTTGGTGTTTGATGACAACATACGGATTTGCAAGATATAAGCACAAGAAAATAAAATATATAGCCAAAGCTCCCCCTACTTGTGTGCACAACACCATTTGCATTTGAACATGAGTACACACAAGTAAGGATCATCACTCCCCCTATATATTTCACAATTATACCAAGTGCAAGAAACAATATATGAGACTAACAACATGTATATAAGTAAGACTAGACAAGATAGCATACACCAATAATAGTCTTACTAACAATAAAGGAACTTAAGTCTCACAATAACACCGTACCACACGAACGAGAGTTCAACACTAAGATAAATGAGACACAACATGAAAGTCCATGTAGTTGTGTCTCGACCAAAGCAAATCCAAATGATGAAACAACCCATCCCATGGCAAATCCCACGAAGATACCCTAATAGAGCTACTTCTCCCCCTTTGGCATCGAGACACCAAAAAGGTAAAAGAGCGATGCTACACGCCCATGAGATCACTCATCGTCTTCATCCTCGGCCTCGTCCTCGGAACCGGCATCGAAGTCCTCATCCCCTTCTTCAATATCTCCAGGAGCCATGGGCTTCTTGCCATGAGGCACGTTGGAGGTGCCGGAGGTGACCTCCTCAAAAGCTTGCCAATCAGTCAGACCCTTGCTCCACTTGCCATAGGAGTGAGTGCCGGATGATGAAGAGGAAGGAGGTGATTCCACATATCCCGGTCGAGAAGCCCGAAACGCCTTGTGAAGAGCTTGTTGATTGTCATTCATGTGCTTTTGAGCGATGTAGCTTTCATATTGCTTGTGACGGATGTCCACATTCATGCAAAGCACATTCCTTTGAAACCAATTGAGCTTCTTGAATTCTTGCCCAAACTCATTGTTGGAGCTAGAGCTGGCATTGCTAGCATGCTTCATCCTTGGGCCCCTTCTAGTTGAAACCCCTTCTGCAAAGGCATCATCATCTTCACCGGAGCAAATGGTTCCTTTGAGTGACCGGTGGGAGCCTTGCGTTGAAGCTTCACAACCTTGTGATCTACAAGGTTTGCCTTGAGAAGAGGATGGTTGAGATCTTGAGCACGAATGAGCTTCATGACAAACAGAGCATAAAGGGGAGTCTTCTTGTTGACAATGCAGTCATTGATTTCCTTATGAATGAAGTCCATCACATCAAGTGGCTCAACATGTGCGGTCTCCCCTTTGCAATAAACTTCATGAGAATAGGCCAAGAGGTTCACTAAGGCCCCACGAATAGCATCAAAGTTACCGGCTTGAGGGGCAATGGAGGCCCGAAATATGCGAAGCAAAATGTTGGACCGTTGAGATAGCCCAAGAGTGCCTCCAATGACTATCTTCTTATCATTCCCGGTGTACAGTGGAGCAAGCTTCTTCTTCTCATAGTACTCACCGTCCACATGCATCCTTATGCCACTAGGAGTAGTAGCTCCACGAAACTCATAACCAAGGAGAGCGGCAAAGTCCATGAAGTTGGAGTGGCAAATATCTTCTCCGACGATCATCCAAGTCATGGGGATCTCCTCACCATCCCCAAATACAAGAGTAGCAAAGAACTGATGAACCAAAGTGATGTTGTAAGGCTCTTGAATCTTCACGAGAGAATGGAGGCCAAGCTTGCGAGTGATCCACACGGCCTCTACGAAGTAAGCACTGTACTTGGCAAAATAAGAGAAGTCCATGACCGTCTGAGGGCAAACCAGGTACTTCTTGAGAGAAGCATAGAACTCCTTCATGATCAATTCTTGTTCTTTACGGACAAAACAACGGTCACGAGAGTTGCGCGGGAGAGCATACATGTTTCGCTTCCTCATCTCAACATATTCTGAGGACGACAGCCCTTCCAAAGTCACAAGACCATCAAACTTGGCCTTCTTAGCAGCCTCAGCACGTTCCTCCTCAGCCACCCTAGTCTTGAGCTTCTTGGCATCTCTAGCTTGCTAAGCAATCACAGACTTCTGAGCAAGGTTCCCGGTGGCGGGATTGACCACCAACTTGTCTTTGTTGTGAGCGGCCGGTTTCCAAGAGCCACCTGCACCTGTGAATGAGAGAGGAAGATAGCAAGGTTGAGGTGACATGTCCTTGAGTCAAAAATAAGCAACTCAGTTGTAGATCATACTCCCAGGGCTGATCTAGCCGGAGTCTCTGGGGACTCGGGCCGGAGTCTCCGGCCGAAACCGGAGACTTTGCGTCCAGGCCGGAGTCTCCGACCATAGGGGCCGGAGTCTCCGGTTGGAACCAGGAGCCCGAGCCTGGGAGACCACAAAGATCAAATTGAGAGTAAAAACTACAAGAAAGTTGCTAGAAAGATGATAGACTACCACTAGAAGGTTCTTCACCATTCCAAACTATGGGAAACATGCACATCTCGTAGATCTAGAGAGAACTAGATGGAAGAGATGAAGAGCACATTTACCGGAGTCCATGGCGCAAATTGGTCGGTGGGAAGGTTCCCACAACCTGAAGGAGGAGATTGGCCGGTGGCACGGCGGATCCCGGGGCTTGGGAGAGTTCCGGGCGTCGATCTACGAAGAGGGGGTGGCAGGGGCGAGTATGGGGCACGGGGGCGGATGGGGAAGAATGAACTGTTCTTCCCCACCCCATGCCCTAAGTGAGTCTTTGAAACTGCCTGGGCCGGAGTCTCCGGTACTTACCCCGGAGTCTCCGGCCCACCGGAGTCTCCGGGCTGTCAACCCCGGAGTCTCCGGCCCCCCTCGACTAGGTCAACATATATTGTGTAAGAACATGTCATTTAGAGATTTTCAGCAAGTTTGTGGATGAGATAGGCTTGGGATGGAATCAATTGACACTGTGTGGTACAAAATGCTCATGTTTGCAAACATGCAAATAAAACCAAATAAGACCAAACATGAGCATGTTCCCATAGAGAAGATAAAGCAATAAAACCAAATGGGAAACTCCTCCGCTAAGGAGGTCGGTGGCCAATGGCCACCATGTATGAGTATATAGGCATGGCACCGCGAAGATATATCTTGGGCCCAAAACCTAGACTCATCGATTAAGCTCAAATTGTCACAAATGATAAGATAGAACAATATGCTTACTATTGGCATTATGGGGGGAGGGATAGTCCAATCAATTAGAACCGCACTCCCCCTATCTCCATGCCCACATCTAGAACAAAACATACGTTAGAGTATGGGAGTATATGCACCTAGCTCAAGCCACATTGCTTGAATCAATGATATTTAGTTCATGCCTCAATTCCCGGAATCTTGCTTCATCAAGAGGCTTCGTGAATATATCGGCAAGTTGCTCATTAGTGCCAACATAAGATAGATCAATATCTCCACGGTTGACATGATCCCGAATGAAATGATGATGAATCTCAATATGCTTCGTCTTGTTGTGTCGCACCGGGTTGTGAGCGATCTTGATTGCACTTTCATTATCACATAAAAGAGGCACTTTGTCAAAAATGACACCGTAATCCTTCAAAGTTTGCCTCATCCATAAGAGTTGTGCACAACAACTTGCCGAGGCTACATATTCGGCTTCGGTGGTAGAGAGAGACACACAATTTTGTTTCTTAGATGACCAACACACCAAAGACCTACCAAGAAATTGGCAAGCCCCGGAGGTTGATTTCCGTTCCACTTTGTCTCCCGCCCAATCCGAATCCGAGTAACCTACAAGATCAAAACTTGCTCCCTTTGGGTACCAAAGACCAAAGTTAGGGGTATTCACTAAATATCGAAAGATTCTCTTGACCACCACTAAGTGGCTTTCTTTTGGTGCGGCTTGAAAACATGCATAAACTCCCACACTTAACATAATGTCCGATCTAGATGCGCAAAGGTAAAGCAAGGAACCAATCATAGATGTATAGAGTTTTTGATCCACTTCTTTACCATTAGGATCGAGATCAAGATTAACCTTTGTTGGCATGGGAGTCTTTGCACCTTTGACTCCTATCATCTCGAACCTCTTGAGCATGTCTTGGGTATATTTGGCTTGGTTCACAAAAGTCCCTCCCTTCAATTGTTTGACTTCAAATCCAAGGAAGAACTCCAACTCCCCCATCATAGACATCTCAAACTTGTCGGTCATGAGCTTAGCAAACTCATTATTGAAAGCTTTGTTAGTAGAACCAAATATAATATCATCAACATATAATTGACAAATGAAAAGCTCCCCATTGACCTTCTTAGTAAAAAGAGTGGGATCGATCACCCCAATTTCAAAACCATGATCAACCAACAACTCTTTAAGGTACTCATACCACGCACGTGGGGCTTGTTTAAGTCCATAGAGCGCCTTATCAAGTTTGTAAACATGGTTAGGAAACTTAGGGTTTTCGAAGCCCGGGGGTTGCTTCACAAAAACCAATTCATTTAAGGGACCATTAAGAAAAGCACTTTTAACATCTATTTGTTGAAGTTTAAAGTTATGATGAGATGCATATGCAAGTAAGATGCGAATAGATTCAAGGCGAGCAACGGGAGCGAAAGTTTCACCAAAGTCAATACCCTCAACTTGGGAGAACCCTTGAGCCACCAATCTTGCCTTGTTACGAATGACAATGCCATTTGCATCTTGCTTGTTCTTGAAGATCCACTTGGTCCCAATGACATTACGGCAATCTTTGGGTCTTTCTACTAGAGTCCAAACTTTGTTGTGCTCGAAGTTGTTGAGTTCATCATGCATGGCATTAAGCCAATCCGGATCCTCAAGCGCCTCATAAACTTTCTTGGGTTCTACATAAGAGACAAAAGCATGATGAGAGCTAAAGTTAGAAAGTTGCCTCCTTGTGGAGACACCTTTACGAACACTCCCAACAACATTTTCCAAGGATATGCTTCTTCGTCGGAGTATGGACTCAAGCTTCTTCTCACGGCGAGTGCGAGCCTCAAGAGGAGATTCTTGAGAGACTACTTGATCATCTTCATGATCGTTGTTCTGGTCCTCGCCTTGACCAGTTGGATTGCCCTGATCATCAAGTGTCCCGTAACCACGGAAATCAGATGGATCTTCATCAAGGCCTTGATCACTCCCAGAGACTCCGGTATCCAAACCCGGAGACTCTGGTATAGGCCGGAGACTCTGGACCATAGGGGCCGGAGACTCTGGACAAGATTGCTCGATGGAGTGATCTTCAGGTTGAGGGTGTGCAACTTGTCTTTGGTCAATGTCCTGTGGGTGTTCAGCAGGTGAAGGCTCCACTTGTGTAGAGCATTGTCCTTCTCCTTCGGCCAAAAGGTGTCCCTCAATGGGCCGGAAGAATCCGACACCCATTCTTATTATGGCTTGGGGAGGAATTTCGTCACCTACATCACGAACACCACTTTGTCCCATAAAGGAACCATTATCTTCATCGAACCTCACATTACAAGTCTCTATAACATGCCCGGTGGACTTGCTATAGATCCTATAGGAATGTGAGTCCGAGGAGTAACCAACAAAGATACCCTCTAAAGCTTTAGAATCAAAATTTGACAATCGAACACCTTTCTTGAGATGGAAGCACTTACAACCAAATACCCGGAAGTACGTGATGTTGGGCTTTCGCTCGGTAAGTATTTCATATGGAGTCATGTTCAAGGTCTTGCGAAGATAAAGCCGGTTGGTGGCATGGCATGCGGTATTAATAGCTTTGGCCCAAAAGTTGTATGGAGACTTAAACTCTGCCAACATGGTTCTTGCCGCATCCATAAGAGTCCGGTTCTTCCTCTCGGCAACTCCATTTTGTTGCGGGGTATATGCAGCGGAATATTGATGTTTGATGCCCGCATCACTAAGAAACTCATTTAGGGAGTAGTTCTTGAACTCGGTGCCATTGTCACTCCTTATAGTCAATATGGTGGTATTGAATTGACGCTCAACTTCGGTGGCAAAGTCTTTGACGGTTTGTTGGGTCTCACTCTTGAACTCGAAGAAATAAACCCAAGTATATCTTGAATAGTCATCGACAATCACCAAGCAATACTTCTTGTCACCAAGACTTGCATAAGTGGGAGGTCCAAAGAGATCCATGTGAAGGAGCTCCAAGCACCTCTTGGAAGAGATAATAGTCTTGCTTTGATGGCTTGTTTCATGCATCTTCCCTTCAATGCAAGCCCTACAAACACGATATTTGGCAAAAGAAACATCCTTTAGTCCGAGTATGTGGCCGCCGGTGTAGAGATTTTGCAAAGCTCTCATATTGACGTGGGCTAACCGGCGATGCCAAAGCCATCCCACGTCGGCCTTAGCAATTAGGCATATCGCGGCCGTAGTGGGTTTCTCCAAGAAGTCCACCACATACAAGCCATTTTCGACATACCCAACAAAGGCAACCTTGAGAGACTTACTCCACATGATGACCACAATGTCAACATCAAAATATGTGGCATAGCCCATAGTAGCAAGTTGACGAACGGAAAGTAAATTATAACCAATGGTTTCGACAAGCATGACATTCACTAGGGACACGTCCGGAGTGATCACCACCTTACCGAAACCAAGTACCTTGGAGGATGACTTGTCACCATATGAGACCATGACATTTGAAGTATTTGGCCTTAGATCTTCCACAATATTTTTGCTTCCGGTCATGTGGCTTGTGGCACCACTATCAATGATCCATTTTTCTCCTCCGGAAGCAATGTCCTACAAGAGATCAATTCTTGGATTTAGGTCCCCATTTTTGGATGGGTCCTCTTTTATTAGTCACAAGAATCTTAGGTACCCAAATAGCATATTCAATGTAACCATCATAGGGACCAACATATCTAGCATAGACATCACCATAATAATCCCTGAGAAGAACATAATGAGGGTTATATTTTCCTGCAAAGTCATTGTGAGTAGGGCCGGAGACTCTGGCCTTGGGGGCCGGAGACTCTGGGCTAGAAGAACCAGCTGGAGACTCCGGACCCTTGGACCCGGAGACTCCGGTCACTTCGACCTTCTCCTCCTTCTCCTGTCCCTTGAGCTCCTCCCACTCCTCCTCTGTGTAACAAATGTCAAAAGGAACATGAGGAGTGGGAGCAGCAGCAGCAGGCTTATTCTTCTTCTTCTTCTTGTTCTTCTTGTTCTTCTTGTTCTTCTTGTTTTTCTTTAAGGGCTCGGCCACCAATCCGAGATTCCACTTTTTGAGGACTCGGCAACAAATCCGAGACCTTCCTTGCCCTTGTTCATTCGTTGATTACTCAAGAGATCGTTGAGATTCTTTTCTCCTTGAATGCAAGTGGCAAGGCCCTTGGCAAGTTCGGCCTTCAACCTAATGTTCTCCTCAATGATATCACTATGATCACATATGGGGTTAGAAGAACAAGGAACTTCAATAACTTGCATTGGTGGGACTTTAGATTGTTCAATAGTTAGTTGAATTTGAAGTTGCTCACGGATCTTGGTGAGACTAGAGAATTTGCTTTCCAAAACCTTGTAGGCTTCTTCAAGCTTCTCAAACTTCTCACAAAAATCATTATGACCAACATCAAATTCAACTTTCTCCTTTTTAAGCAACTTGACCATAGCAAGAGCATGGTCACGTTCTTTAGTGAGTTTTGACAAGTTTAAATTATGAGACTCTTCTAGTCCTAACAATTTCTCCTCTAAAGAGACTCTCAAGTTTTGCTCTTCTTAGAGCTCAATTGATAGAGAGCCAATATCATCGGCGGCTAATCTTTCCAACTCCTCCTTCTCCTTGATAGTGTCATGGGCATCACCTATTTGACACATTAGTGTCCCTTCATGTTAGCAATAAATTCATCACAAGAAACTAGTTCTTTCTTAATCTTAAGACTACTCACATCATCCATAGAAGTAGAATCGGAATGAGATGGTGAAGGAGTAGGTGATGATGTTACCTCTGAGGCCTTGGCCATAAGACACTTGTGGTTGGTGATGATGGCGTTCTCATTATGTGAGTTGAAGAGGGATGTAGGTGGAGTGGAGACAATAGCAATGGCGGCCATTTCTCCATTCTCTTCATCTTCGGAGTCATCATCATCGGACCCAGAGTCATACTCCTCATGTACCACCAACAATCTTTCTCCTTTCTTCTTGTCGTCCTTGTTCCCATGCTTCTTGGAAGGGGAGAACTTTGATGACTGGCGCTTGGGGATGAGCCGGCCTCCATTGTCCTCCTTGTTCTCATAAGGACATTCGGCAATGAAGTGCTTGATTCCTCCACAATTGTAGCAATGCCTCACTTTAGAGTCACCACCCCTCCTTGGAGATGACTTGAACTTGGATCCCTTCATCTTGTGCTTGTTGGCATCCCAAAAAGCAGTTGCATTGAGAGCCAAGTGTTCATGGAGTGCCAACTTGATATCTTCCGGAGACCAACACTCTTCTTCATATATTTTTTCTTCTCCTTCACCTTGCTTGTACACCACCTTGGCCTTGAGAGCAAGATTGTGAACTCCTTGTCCGGCAAGAACACGAGCTCTAGTCTCTTCCGCATTCTTCTTCAAGATAGTCAAGGCGGTGAACTCGCAAAGAACTTCATTTGAGGTCATACTCCCAAAATCCGGTCTTGAACGGATTATCTCGGACCGAATGGGTTCTTTTGGGTTGATGGAGGTAATGAACATACGCTTGACATAGTCATCACCATTGTCTTTGCACCCAAACCCGGTCAAGGCCGTTGCAAGAGCCAATATCCTTTGGTACATCTCATCGGGAGTCTCATTATCTCGCATAATGAAATCCCTCTCTTCACTCTTGAGCTCATCAAACTTGGAGGACCGAATACTCTTGTTCCCAATGAAGAGCATAGTGAGATAGTCCCACACTTCCTTGGCGGTGCTCAAGTTGTTAATGTGTGCCGCATGAGTATCCGGCATGGCTTGTTGAAGGAGATGCTTGGCGGTGGCATTGAGTTGCTCATCAACTTCTTCCCTTCCGGTCAAGTTGTGAGGATCATGAGGTGCAAAGCCATTTTGTTTGACCCTCCACAAATGAGTAGAAGAGCTAGAAATATGAGATTTCATTAGTCCTTGCCATTTAATAAAATTGCGAGAATCAAGCTTAGTAGGAGATCCCATATTGTTAATGTGTGGCATAGGATAATGGACCAGCGAAGGGGAGTAAGTGTTAGGGGGTGGAATGAATGCACCCTTTGCCGGACCATCATTTTCCTTAGGTGGGGAACCTTTATTCTCGGCGGAGGTGGAGCCATTGTTAGGTGGCTTCACCTTAGTCAAGGAGAGATCCACATTAAGTGTGGTGTTTGGGTCGGTGAGCCCGGAAGGTTTCTTCCCAAAATATTCCTCAAACATAGCCTTCATCTCCAATCTCATAGAGGTTTGAAATGTGTCCAAGGACGCCAAATGCTCCTCATGTGAGATTGAAGAGGAAGAGATAGATGGAGGAGTATCTTCGGGAGGAGTTTCTTTACCCTTATCCTCATCCATAGTATCACCCATACTCTTAGGCGGTTAAGCCCGAATAAGAGACCATGCTCTGATACCAATTGAAAGGATCGTATGAGCGACTAGAGGGGGGGGTGAATAGGAGCTACCCAATTTTTACTTTCTTTTCAAGTTAAGGCTAGACAAGAAGGTAAATTCTCTAGATGTGCTACTAAGTGAATTTACCTAGAGTGACAAGCAAGCTAGCAATAACAACATAAGTAAAGGTACAAGTAAAGGATAGAGGTAACCATAATGGAGACACGAAGACACAAGGATGTATTCCTGTAGTTCCTTCTTTGTTACGGGAAGTACGTCTACGTTGGAGAGGTGTGGTACCACAAAGGCCACCAACGCCACAAAGGCTCACCCTATTCTCCGGTGAACAAGCCACAAAGGCGAGTTCACGCTCCACTAAGCGATGCCCTTGAAGGCGGCACGAGACCTTTACACAAAGTATTGGGGCGAGCTCCACAACTCAATTGGAGGCTCCCAATAGGCCCACCAAGCTCTTACACACAAAGTTCAGCTTGGAGGACGGCTTCTTCCGGCTAGGAATCCGATGAACACACGAGTTACAAGCCCCTCAACAAAATGAGGGGGGAAATCAAATCGCCTTGGTGGAAGTGTAGATCTAGGTCTTCTCCCTCAAATCCCAAAAGGGCTTTGAGTTCTAGTGGCTAGGGAGAGAGATCTAGGGCTTTGAAGCTTAGCAACAATGGAGGAGAGAGAGTGGAAGCCGCAGCCCCTTCTAGAGGTAGAAGAAGGCTTTATATAGTCCTCCACGAAATGTAGCCGTTGCTGGCCGACTAGGGCCGGAGTCTCCGCCCTAAGTGACTCCAGCACCGGAGTCTCCGGCTAGGGACCAAAGTCTCCGGCCGAACTCCGGACTGGAGTCTGAATCGTCCGAGACTCTGGCACTCCAGAGTCCAGCCAGACAGATCGGAGTCTCCGGCCCCTGGGGACTGGAGTCTCCGGCCTCAGCCTGCCGACCCAGAGTCTCCGGCCAGAGACACAAAGTCTCCAGCCAGATTCCGGGTGGGCATCTGACTCGTCCGACATGGTGGAATGCCAGGGCGCGACCCCTAGACCGGAGTCTCCGGCCAGCAGGGCCGGAGTCTTCGCCCTAGGAGGTGCAATAGCAGCACTTCATGGAGACCCTCTCCACCACTTCCACCATCGCGAAGCACCCTGCAAGACAACTAAGCCCTAAACCCACTACTAGACTATGGGCTCCGATCTTTTCTTCCTTTTTGGGGTGCACCTCCGCGAGATCCTGAATCAACCTAGAAAATCTGCAGAACTTTAATAGCATGGTTAATTCACCATATGTTGTTAACAAACACCAAAATACATTTATTAGGGAAATGCTCTTTCAATAAGGCAGCAAAAAACAACACTAATGAAGCACTATGTAAAAAATAAAACTACCTCAATTTCCTGACTACTGGGAAACCCAGGAAGGATCCACTCATTCAGAGATGCGGACGGGTTTACTTCATCTTCAGTTGAAGGAGCAACCGGGACATGAGCATCTGCAGGAGGCACCGCATTGTCGTACGGTGTACTCGACAAAGGGAGGAACTGCGTAGAAAGAAAAAGACATAGTTTCAGAGGACAAAAAAACATCATACCGTGGAGTAACACACTATAAAAAAGAAAAAGAAATGAGGATTTAGTTAACTTATAGGCCGCCTCCCAAAAACAGTGGTATTGTTCAGAATCTTCTTGTCTAAATCAATATCCGCAACAAAATCAAAGTCACTCGTCTTCACGAAACATGCTCTGGGTATCGAGTAATCAATGGCATGTGAATTAGGTGGAAATTGCAAGTGATCTATGTAGACAATCTGCAGCAAAAAAGGATTAAGTAAGGCACTACACAAAAAAAGGTGCAAACAGATAAGGAAAACACAGTAAAAAATGAAAACACTCAGGATAAGGTAAATATACCCCAAGGAACGGCAGTGGTCCATATATCCAAAATTCTCCGCCTTCTGCACCAGATTCCCGCAACTTCTCCTTCTTCTCTTGAATTTTGCGCACGTATTCCATGGCAACATCCAGAATGTGCTGATCCCATTGCAGCTCATTTGATGTAGAAGGCTCAATGAGGCTCCCCAAGTAATCCATTGAAAGCATGTTGCCACTGCCAGGGTTCAAAACAGTAGCCAATGCCAGCAAATCCTAGCTCCTAATGATAGTATCCTCATCTATTGCATCACACGTCTCTAGCAGCTTCTCCGCGCGACTAATAGGTGGCCTAGCATTGCCCTCTTTGTAAATATCTCGCAACTCACACTGGTCACTCCTTTTAATCAGCACAACTGGCCTGTTGCCTGATGGTATGTTAAACACTTTCCTAACCATATCTCTCGTGAAAACAATCCTCTTGCCACGATAATTGAACTCTCTCAACTGATAACTGGTGTGGGTGACAATGAAATCAAGAAGGCGGTTCGGGACAGTGAACGGTGCAACATTCAGCAAGGACCTGAATGCACTGCTCCTATTGATCACTGCTCTCTTTTCAGGTGAGACCGCATCAGCAGCAGTACGCAAACGCTTGGCTGCGAAACGATCCTTCAGTATCCATGAAGCTCCACTCATTGTTGCAAACAGACCTGGACATAGCAGCACCAAAAAACACATGAGACATGCTAGTTACAAAAACCAAAAAACATAAAAAAGCTACAAAATAGAGGAACCTGCATAGCAGCAACCAAATGCACAACACAACTGCATAACATGAAAACAGAGCAAACAAACATGCACAAACTGTGAAAATAAACACATAAGGAACACTAAAGCACATGATGGTAGCAAATTAATTTGTGAAAGTAGCAATCCAACTAAACAAATGAAGCAACCAATACAAATTTCAACCTATGGGTGCACAGAGTTTGCATCAACAAATCGAAACTACAAACCTACTCATCTGATAACTAAACTTACTCATAGGATGCTGCAGGGGATTAGAATCAGTGACTAGAACACACCCAAAATAACCGCTGTTAACGAGTCACTGCAGATGAGGCGATAATAATCCAAGTGATTAGGAGCCCAAATCTAACGAAAATGGTAGTTCTCAACTCTAAATTGGACCTCATCTGCGCTAATTTGGACCTCATCTGCGCAGATCTCTAGGGTTTCATAGCAAAAAGGCAGGAAGCAACGAGCTAACAGGATGAGAGGATGAGGAAGACGAGAAGTACTCACAGATCTTCCCAAGCGGTTCTGCGGCGTCTGGCCGCCGACGAGCGGATTTGCACCGCCAGCGACGGCGCCGAGTCCCTCCGCCGTCGAAACTTTCGCCTGCTCCTCCCGCTTCAGCACCGCTGCGTCGAAATGAAGGCGGGGTGGTTGCAGCAAGCGTGCGAGACGTGGGTACCTATCGACCACGTGGCGCCTTGCAGACCGCGGGATCGAGCCGCATCGGACGACGCAGGACCCAGAGGACGCAACGCGCTTTCCCCCGCCTTAAGCGTATCATTTTCCATTCTTGAATCTAGTACATCTAAAGAGTACTTTGAGCAATTACATGAGGATGTCCTTGAAAAGGATGACAATGAAGCTCCCACACAGAGCAAGGGCAGATGACTGCAAAGTCCTTTGATGATGATTTGATTGTGTACCTTGTGGATGATACTCTCATGTCCATTGTTGAGGCATACACATCACTAGATATGGATGATTGAAAAGAAGTTGTCCATAGTGAGATGGACTCGAATGGAATATGAGAATTAATAGAACGACTCTATGGTCATAAGCTTGTGGGCCGCAAGTGCGTGTTTAGAAAGAAGCTAAAACTATTGAGAAGTATAAGGCACGACCTGTAGCGAAAGGCTACACCAAGAGGAGTTGTTGAGATATTGGATCCAAAACTAGTGGTCCATATAAAATTTCAGAAATTCCAATAAAATTTCAATTTTCAAAGCTCATGTGTGTTAGTCCATATGAGATGCAGCACATGTTTGGCTACAAAAACCTAAGTGATGGGTGCTAAGTTTAGTTTCGTATAAAAAGTTAGAAGAAAGTTAAACCAATATATAAGATAAATTATTCCACTACTTGATAAGTAAATGGGAATATAAGCGGTACACGACCGCTCTTCCCCCTCTTCGCTCGACTCGACATTGACGCGTGCACTACACTCAGTTGTAAGTGGATTGAACCAGCTCCTCTTATCTCCACTAGGATCATCGATTTAATCATGCAAATTATGTCTTATTATCCAACAACCTAGCCGTCCTGCTCCTGTTTTCTCCACTAGGATCATCGCAGTCATTCAAATCATTCTGGTCTACGTCGCTCTCAATCCTCAAAACCTTCTTCAGGGTTCCGGCACTTTCGTACCGTTTCATTGGCACCATGGGTCCGTGTGGAATCCTTGCATTTGCCACCGAATTGATTTGGTCTCTGGTTAAGCTACAAAACCAGCGACGGATCGATCTTGGCCTCGTGTATTTTCCATAATCTTCCTTGATGCTTATGATGAGACGAAGAAACAATATCCTTGACCTGACCCGCCCACACTTTGTAGGAATCCACGACGGCGAGCACCGAGAATCTTTCATCCAGCACTTTGAGCTGCCCAGCTTGTAGTATTTTGAAATCAGAACCTTCCGTGCAGCTGCAGACAAAGCTGTAAAGGTTTGGTGCATCTGATCTTAACCGTGACAGAACAGTCAAATTCTACTCCCTGCAATTTAAAAAGAATGTCAGATGATTTAGTACAACTTAGTATAAAAGTTATACTAAATTATTGATACTCTTTTTTCATCAGAAGAAGTACTACTCCCTCCGTCCCGGTATATAGGTTCTAGACGTATCTCTAGATTGTCATTTTGATAAATATAATCTAAATTTTACAATATAAAAATTATACCATTAGAAAGTACAACATTTAAAGTTTCTAGTAATATATATTTTATAGTATACAACTTATATTATGTTGGTCAAAATGATAATCTAGGGACACGCGCAAGACCTATACACCGGGGCGGAGGGAGTACTTAGGATAATTAGTAAGTATTAGATTCTTTTTCCAAGAAACGAGAGATTTCACTAAACCTTTAAGGTTTTGCAATGTGTCATCCGGAGAGTTTGACGTTCAATTGGACAAGGCTCCAAGCAAACCAGAGTTCTATACTGCAGTCTCCTATAATATGCCATGACTCTACTCATTCTGATATTGTGCAGCTTTCACACTTTTATCTCTCGGGGAGTATGCCTAGCACACTGAATTTTGACAGGAAAAGCATAACTTCACGGTCCAACTGACACAGGAGAGAACCTAGTCCAAGCACTCCAAATGGAACCCAGTCCAAAATTTTGGAGAGCCTGACAAATCTGGAATGCGACCTGAGATAGTTAATCACGCAAAAAGGGACAGCGTGGGAGAATACTAAAGCCTGCTTCTGCCGCACACCACACCATCATGCAATCAAACGAAACACGGGACGTTGATGGGAGAAACGACTCAGATAGGGGTGAAAGCCTTTGCGGCAGAAAGCTCCATTTGGTAGACTGGTGTCCGTAGGCTCAAACTCCCCGACCAAGGAAACTCGAGGTCAGTGGAACTGGAACGTCACGGCAAGTGGCGGAAAGAGACGACGACTACGAGTAAACGGAAGGAGCGGAGTGGGGAGAGGGCGAGCTGGGGAAGCCCCTCTCTGGTGCAAGTTAATTGCAACTCCACAAGGAGCACTCCGAGTCTTTGACGTGGAACTTCCACGGTGGAAGGCCGGGCAATCAAGAAGTTTCGCCGTTTTGAATCACATCATTCTCTCCAACTGGCAAGATACCATGAGGGATATGGTATCGTGACAAATATCATATCATCTACAACTGCGACCGGCCATATGCTTTGGGATACTTCCGGAGCAAATATGAAAGAGTAAAATACATAGCTGATACCTGAACTTGTCGGCGGTGTTCAAATTAGTCACTGTACATAGAGAATACTAATTTACGGTTATCAAATACGTGTGAATGTTCATCCAAGGTCACTGGTGCGGGGAAAGCGATGTATTTGTCGATGTGGCACTAGCAGGACCCACCAGTCAGCCTCCATTTGTCCCCGCAAAGAAAAGTCAGCCTCCATTTGTGTTGCATTTTGCCGAAAACCTCCGCCCTCCCAATATTTTCTCCTCTGCCATCTCCTTCCTCTCCTCTCACCTCTGTTTTCCTCCTTCCCATCTGTCGGCCAATGGAGAACGAGGTACTCTGCTCTGGTCGACGGCGGGCGTGCTCCCGTGCCTACCCCATATCCGTCCGAACGATATCACGCGGTCGGTGGTAGAGTTGTTGAACGGCGGCGGCGCCACGCATGTCGGCCTCGCCGTGGCCGCTGATGATGCACGTCTGGGACGCGACTCATCTCTTACCACCTCCACAAGGCCTCTTTGCGCGCGCAGCTCTGACGCGGCGACGCTCTTCTCATCCGCTACCGCGCACGTCCAGGCCGGCGTTGCGCTGCTGTGTTCGGCCGCATCTGAACTCTGAAGCCCCCCGAAAAACTAGAGGTCGGTCGACTTTTGTGTTGAGGAGGTCGCCGCCCAGCTGCAGCAGCTCCGATGGCTCCAACTCCTGCCACTCCCAATCAAACGCGGCCGCACCCAGATAGCTCACACATGTGTGCTGCTCTTCCTGCTACAACCCATGGCGCAGACGACACCGGTGGCCGACCCGGCAAGCTAGGCTTTCGCCTTGCGCCGCAGGAGGTGAACGGGAGAGCGCGGTACATGACACACGACTCAGGGGAGGTGGGTGGGGAAACCGCGCCGGCCTGGTTCAGCGCGGTAGCGGCGAGACCGCGACATCCTCGGTGGTCGGAGGTACGGTGGCGGGGAAGACCAGGTCAAGTCGGCTTAATCGGAGGCCGCCGTTCACAGGAAGAGAGCTCGCTGAAGGAGCCATTTATTCAGATCAATGGACAATTGAATATCATATTCAGAATATGTGGACATCGGCTTTATTCTGTCTTCTAATTTAACCTCGTCGTCGATGGTCGAGACTCGAGAGTATGTATCTTCAGCCCAGAAGAATTCGACACCTTGTCACTCTGGGAGTCTGGGTACACGCCATCTTCTCCATGGCTGCTACGGCGGCGCGGTCCTCGATCTCTTCTTGGCGCAGCTCCATCCAGAGTGTGGCCGGCGGCGTGTCCCCGGCTTCACGCCAGACTCGGTGTCCGTGTCTCCAGGCGACAGGACCTGCACAAAGAGGGCCTAAGAAGGAGGGCGCCGACATCTGCACCGCCGGAACGACGACCGCACCCGCTCGGCGGCCAGCGCCAGGGCCGTTCGTCCGCCGACGGCGACGCCCACGAATCGAGCTCCCTCCGGCGCCCTTCAAGATGGTCGCAGCGAGCGGGAAGAAGTGTTGCTCGGTGGCGTCCCGAGCGTGGCCATGCTCTCCCTAGCGTGAAGTCCCGCGCATGGCCATACTCTGTCTGGCATGGATGTCGTGTCGCACTGGCGCTCATGCTGGTGAGTTTCTTCGGCTCAGATAGGAAACATGACCGAGGAGCTTTTTTGCAAAAAATCATAATAGTAACTTAGACCGGTCAACCCAGTTCCACGTCAGCAACTACAATGCTGTACCAGCTCTAATGACCGTAGATGAGCCTTTAGAACGTATTTGGTTACCGTAAATCTGTATTTCCAAAGTATAGTGACCAAAGTGAAACTCGCCCACAAGTACGAGGACCAGACATGTATTTTACTCAATATGAAATACATGATGCGATGCAGCGGCATCGTGTAGAAAGTTTGTGGGCGAGCATTCCTGAATCAGGCATTTGCAGCAGCAGATGAACTGATCACTTGGGAGCATTCGAAGGGAAAGTTGTCAGCGACCAGGTTTCCATCACATTGTTGGAACAGGAGGCAGCACGGATCCTTTCATCTAGATGTTAGCTACTCCGACTACGTATGCGTTCCAAGCATCTCCCTGGTTGAAATGCTGGAGCTCTTCGTACTTCACATCACGGTCAGCAGTGTACTCCTTGGCATTTCCGCTTGATTGCGTGTCTGGCATCTCCCGGATCCAGACGTGGATGGACTTAAATCCAGCTTCCTCCAAGCAGTCCTTGATTTCTGGTATTGACCACCTGCAAAAGGGCGGAACGACTTACAATTCTGAAGACAATCTTCCCTGATCTGTACAGAAGAACAGAGATGTTTTGCTATTTGCATGCATATTTTTTTCAGAAACTAACACAATATAGCGAGGGGACTTTGATGGTATTGCAGAAGCGTACCACTGGCCATAACTGACTTCCCAAAGTTACAAACATGACTATCACAGTAATAAGAACATCAACTCCCTCGGATCAATCAATATAATCGAAGATCCAGAAGCTAATTTAATGGCATTGCCTTGGGTTTCCTTGCACCGCAGTCTGCATATAAAGTTTTCCTAATTCCCCACTCAACCAGGAAATTGTTTTCTGAGTATTAGCATGGTAACAATCGCAGATGGCTCGCCATAGTACCATGTCAGTATGATGGCAAAATGTTGAAACCTACCACAGGAGGCCCAGGACAAAGCCCATGCGGCTCCAGCAGGATCAGGAAAGTGTCTAGCTTAAGTTACAGGATCTGGTTTGTTTCCTATAGATTTGGTTCGTTTCCCTTCAGATAAGATTACCTTACAGTTTATCTTCCAAGTGTTAAGGTCTCATCTATGTAACGGCGCCAGGCATATGGGATATTCAGCAGAAAACTGCCCCAATTCTCGTTCACTCCACTACTCCCTATCTTGACTGCATATAGGCACCTTTCCTCTCAGCGGCGTTGCTCCCCCTGCCATCAAACAGACATTGCCTACTTCTGTAGATCCATTCCACCCGAGAAATTTCCGAAGAGCGTGTTACTAAAAGTTTCTATGTGAACTATTGTTCTTGGAAGACTACCATGCAGGTTCCAATAGCAGTCCGCTCAGTGAATGAGAAAATATGTAACATAACATATATGAACTTAAATGTTGCCTTGCCAAGTAATGTATAAGGAACTTACAGGCGCCAATGGTATGAGAAAGCATGCCGCAGCATTTGCTTCTTTCCGACTTGAAAGTGGAGGCTGATCCTTGTTTCGCGAGTTATGATATCAAACTCTTCTTGCTCCCAGAAATACTGTATGGATAGTTGGATATAATAAGAATTATAGATTTAATATTACACCACAAGATTATGAGCTCTTGCTAATAGAGCTACTGCAGACTGTAGTTCATATCAACTTGCAGAGACTATACAAGGGTGAGTATTATGACTGATATGTGTAAAGGAGGACAGGAAGTTCTGTCAACAAAATCCAAATAGAGCTATTACAATCTTTGTGTCTACTAATCAGCATACCCTAAGCAAATTTCATCAAACCCAGCAAGAGTGTTACTTAGGAAATTAAACTTAGGATAATACATGCATTTTCTTTGCAGGCCATAGTTCAAGCTGTCTTAACTTAGCTAACTAAATGATGATACACCAGTAGGTCAAATGAAGTAATATAGCTAAATAGCTTAAGTAAGATACTAAAATTCAATTTTTTTCATGTAGTGTACTACAGCAGCCACACTTTCTAATTTCATAAATAGTACTATTAGATTTCTTGGCATGTTAATAATTATTCTTACAAAATACTGCAGCGTTTACCGGAAAAATGCAACCTCACCATAGAATGTACTAATCTTATGACACTACAACTAGTATGTTTCTAACTAGTACAGTACTTTGAAAGGTAGGCCTCAATGCCCTGTAAATACTATGCTAACTCTACTCACAGTGAAGCTGGGGAATCTCCTCTGGAGACGAAGCTTGCATTCAGATGATGTGCCACCATATACATCCATCGCAAATATACCACCTCTTTTCGAAAGTGCATTGAAAGCATGCCTGAAATACAAAACCAAGTCCTTTCGCATGTGAAGGCAACAGCAACTGTAGTTGAATGCACAAATTATGTCTCTTCCAGGTAAAACTGCATCTGACATGGTCGAATTGGCTAAACATTTCGCAATTGCAGAATCTGACTGCTCGCTGCTGTTTGTTTCTGTAGAGCCATTGCCATTGGTAACATTTAGACCTTGCATAAGATCACTGATTTTTTGCTTGACAAGACGAGATTCATTCGGCTGCAGAACATTTCCATCAAAAAGCAACAATCTCGAATCCCCATCAGCTCCAATCTTGCTCATGTTGTTTTCAAGGCACCACTCAAGTGACTCACGGTCGAAATCTAAGCCCACCGCTGTTCGTCTTATATCAGTGCGAAGCCACTCAGTACTGCCAATAGGAAGAAAAACATGAGCAATGTATGCACTGATGATAATCTGAAGCTAAATAACAATCTCTTTGATGTTGAACTCCACTGAATACTTGTAACCATTTTAACATGACTGTCTACATATGTGCGTCAACTGTAATATCGGAGCCATCATTTCTTACTAATGGGACTCCTGAGACCCTCAGCAATGGATACTAAGTACGCTCATGGTGTTTGTGAAAATGAAAGCAGGAGGATTGTGCGAAGACAATGGTTAGCTGCAGTGCTCTTACCTGAGGAGGGCGGTGCCACAGAAATCCTCCTGCAGGTGGAGAGGGACGCGCCCGCCGACGTACATCAGGAAGAACTTCTGCAGGTAGCTGATGTCCCCTTTCGGCGACTGAGCACAAAAGCACACCATTGGCATTCCATCGAACAGGTTCAGGTTGCGACCACGGAGACTTTCACAGATCTAAGCTAGAGATGTTACCTGCACGGAAAGCTGGTACAGGTGGAATTTGGAAGGCGCGGAGCCGACTTGCCACTGGTCCTGGTGGCCGCCTGCCCCCGCGTCTCCATCGTGTCCGTCTTCCGCTGCTGCTTCGTCGGAGTCGTCGCCGTCCGAGTCCTCGTCGCGGCGCGGTGGCGCGTCGTAGGCAGACGAGGGCAAGTCGTCGTCGCCGAGCTGGGCGGCGCGGCGGCCGCGGCCTTGCCGGTGCGACTCCTTCGTCTTCTTCCCGCTCTTACCCATGGGTGAGTGCCGTGCGCGCTTAGCGGCGGCGAGGGGTTTAGCGGTTTTGGAACAGAGAAGATTTGGCACAAAAGTCCTTAAGACTTTGAGTATTTATCCGTTTTGTCTATATACGCCTCGCTCCTCGCCGTCACGGGCAATTCGTCGAACACCTGCCACCATGGACGCGCCTCCGCCCGCGCAGCCGGACGCGGCGGCGCCGGCCCCGGCGACCGTAGCTTCGACTCCCCCTTCCGCGCCGCCGCCTAATCCCGCGCCGTCCGTTTCTACCGCCGCACCGCCCACCTCTGACTCCATCCCTGCTCCTGCTCCCGCTCCCACCCCAGCCCCAGCTCAAACCCTAGAGCCCCCAGCTCCAATCCCCGCCAGCGCGCGGCCGCCGCCGGCGCGCATGAGGCCTCCGTACACCCACCTAGCCTCGCCCATCACGATGACCTCCTCCTCCTCTCCCGCCACTGCCGGGGCCTCCTCTGTGGCTTCTGCAATGCCAAGGGGAGGCGTTGCCCTTGGGTTGCCTACTCACCCTCGTGCGCCGACGCCCATGGCCTACACAGGTTTTGCGCCCACGCCACCGCTCGTTCACCAGTTCAACTCTATGCATCGCGGCCCCGACCAGCCCCAGCCACCCGCTCCCCAGGTCCGCCTCTCATTCTTAAAACTCGATTTCTTTTATATTCTGAGGTAATGGAGCTTGAAAGTAGTAGAGTTCCCTGCCGGTGAGGCCAAAATTAGCTCATGTAACATAGTATTTCTCAAGGAAACCATTGCTTGTAATTAGCTACTTTGTGGTGTTGATAGCTGCTGGCAGAGTACTGGAACTTTCCTTTGCGGCTTATAGTTCTCATGTCAAACCTGCGGCATTTTAATAGCAATGACAGGCAATAAGTGTGATTTTTCGCTGCTTAATTCTTGCCACCTACAATGCTAACTTGTATACTTCAAGCTCTAAACGTAGGGGGGCACCACATATCTGTGGTACAGAGTCTTTTAGGCCTTCGATAAAATTTCCTAGTGTACATTGTGGACATGCATGGAGGTGTGTGCCTATGGTGTTTGGGTGGTGTGTATCCACCTTGTCTTTCTCAAGGAATGAAGAACTGTAAATGCTTCAGCCTTTCAGACAGTTCACCCATTCATCCTTAGATAGTTTAGATGGAACTTCTTGATCTCCAGTACTTGTTATTGTTTGTAAGTTCACTTACACATTAGTACTCTTAGCTTTTATAAGGTATACTAGGGGTGCAAGCGGCAGCCTGCAAATCCTGTGTTTTGCTTTGCTGTGATGAAATCAAGCATCAGTGGTGTTTGATGCTATTAGTACCTTTTGCACTGTTGCATCCTGTTTTGTGGGCTTAATGGGGATGCTGCTTGCATCCTTAATATTATACTCTGGTCCGTTTCTGATATCGTGTAATATGGCCCGACGGTGCACGGTACCAAGAACAAAGTAGATGAATGTATTAGATGTAGCAGAAATAATGGTGAAGTAACAATCATAACATGAGAGAAAAAAATGGCTAAGCTGGCCATGAATTAATTAAACACAACCTTAAAATTATACTCTGGTCCGTTCATGATATCGTGTATAAGGGATTGTGAGATTGTCGCTCTCTCAACCATGTCAAACCTTATTGGACCCTCTGTTTCTTGCCCTATACACAAACATTGTGCTGATTTGCAGACTCTAATCTTCTGATGCACTCCCAATTGGTTCTATCTTGCTTTGAATGAGATCTTGTATTTCTCGGGTTTCTGTGACCACACCTGAAGGTTTTACATACTTATCCACCTGTAATCGACAGGGAAGAAAGAATCCTAATCCAGGTGGGATTAGACCGTGGCTCTAGGTTGCAGACCACCTCTTAGTGGTTGTTGGGATAGCGAATTTTGGTAATCAGTTTTTAGAAAACAAGTTTTAATAGGATTATTAGGAAAACGGGTTTTACTATCTTTTCTGTTAGGAATAAGTTTATAGAAAATCATGTTTGGGTAACCAACGTCTAAAACACGTTTTGTACTTATTATCCTTGTTTGGAACTTTGGACTCTGATACAAAATCAATCTGGGAGGATGAAGTTACGGCGTGGTGCAGATTCTCGATGGACTTCAATATGCTCTCGTTAAGCTGGTTTCTACAGAAACCGATGATCGGCAAGCTCGGGCACTCTCTGGTGGGTTTGTTGTGATACAAAGTGAGGGAGGTGAGCTCTGTGGGGTTCAAGAGATCCGGCGGCAGCTCGCCGGAGAGGCTGTTGTTGGCAAGGTCGAGCACCCTCAGCGTGCAGCACCGCAACAGCCCGCCTGGTATCTCTCTGGTGAAGTTGTTGGTCGAGAGCAAGTGGTGCTGGAGGCTGGAAGATGACTCCGCCTTGCGCGGCCGCACAGGTCGCCCCGGAGAGGCGCTTGTTCATGAGGTTGAGGACTTGAGGTTCAGGAACTCGGCGAGAGCGCCGAGCTACAACGGTATGGCCCCCTCCATTATTCCGCAGGTTGAGCTTCTGGAGGTAGGTGAGCCTCTCGTGCTCCGGCGATATGGAGCCAGTGAACTGGTTCCCGGCGAGAGCGAGCAACTTGAGGCTGGACAGCACCGATGTCCGATGGCATCAGCCCGGACAGAGAGTTCTCTTGCAGGTTCAGGGCCGTGAGCGCGGCGAGACTGCTTAGACATTTCGGGATTGCCGGGTCATGGCCGGACAGGTCACATGCCTGTTGTCAGGTTTTGGAAATCAAGTACAGCCAATACAGCTAATAGCTGTTGTCAGATAAAAACGCCTCAGAGTCGTTTTTCGAAAAACACAGATTTTGGGTGCTACAAAAAGTCGAAAACCAAGTTTTATGTATTCACAATTTTCTCGACCCATCCAAACAAGATTTTACTTAGTTACAACAGAAACCGTGGTTAGGGGAAACTGTTTCTCTAAAAACTTGCTATCCAAACAAGGCCTTAAGTCCTTTGTTAACTATAACTGTTTCTAAATTGAGTATCAATTGCACTTTCCATTTGCTCCGTTGAGTTCTGGAAGATTCCTAATGATCAGTATGACCCTTCAGCTTAGGCAGCCTGCTCCTGGGATCCAGAATATTGGAATGATTGGTTCCCTCAGCACATCTCAGATGAGACCAGGAGTCTCTGGTTCGCAACAACCAAGGCCAGGCCTTCCATCATCAGCCGCACCATCTGGTAGCCAAATGCCAGGTTCACAAGTAAGAAGCCATGCACTTGTAGAATGTAGACAAAGTCTAATTTTATTTGTAGGCAAGTCAATACTATGTTTCAGTTATATGTAATATCCATGGTTATTTAAATTGGATTTGTTCATATGAATGTTCGCAGCAGCCACGGCCAGGAGCAATCTCTGGTCCGCAGCAGCCAAGGCCGGGAGCAATCACTGGTTCTCAGCAGCCAAGGCCAGGAGCAATCTCTGGTCCGCAACAGCCAAGGCCAGGAGCGATCTCTGGTCCACAACAGCCAAGACCAGGTCTGTCATCAGCGACAACATCTTCATCTGGTAGCCAGATGCCAGGTTCTCAAGTAAGACGCCTTTTACTTGTAGACGACGTATGTCTTCATAGGCAATTCAATATTCAATTTCAGTTATATGCAAAATGAATGGTTATGTAAATTAGATATGTTCATATAAATGTTGATGTGGACATGAAAGTATATTTACAGACCTTCCAAATGTGGATTAATCATTTATAATCCACAGAAGTATAGGCTTAATCTAGTTTCTCGCCCTTTATTAGTTTCACATATTTTATATTGCGCCATCCAATTAGGAGGGAATACAACACTTATTTGTTGCAGTTCGTGTCACACTGATTACTTTATTGAATTATTTCCAATTGAAAATCCCCATGCATTCTTTAACAAGACCAATGTCCATGGGATCTCCTTCGATGGCTTTACAGCAAACGCCGTCAAATGTATCGTCACAATTGAGGCCTCAACAAAGGCCACAAGTTCCACAACCAAGACCCTACAATGTTGCACAGTCTGTACCTGTCGCTTCACATCAACAGAATATACTTTCAGGACAGCAGCAGCAACTATCTCAGCAACAACTTCTGCAGCAGCAGCAGGTACCTCAGCAACAACTTTTGCAGCAACAGCAGGCACCTCCGCAACAACTTATGCAGCAGCAGCAGATACCTCAGCAGCAGCTTTTGCAACAGCAGCAGCAACAGCAGCAAAGTCAGCCACAAAGTTCCTC
Organism: Dactylis glomerata; assembly: GCA_007115705.1. Lineage (NCBI taxonomy): Eukaryota > Viridiplantae > Streptophyta > Magnoliopsida > Poales > Poaceae > Dactylis > Dactylis glomerata. The sequence goes on along the minus strand of QXEO01000923.1, from coordinate 1,841,420 downwards.
GCAGCAAAATCAGGCAAATACAACACTAAAAAACCAGCAGACTCCCGTCTCATTGACTCAGAAACCTGATGCTCCAGCTACGCTACAAGCTACTAATATGAGGCTTCTGGACATGGCTTCCGCTGACGCAGCTGCTGGTGAATCTAGTAATCGGCTACTCTCCAAGAGGAGTATACATGACTTACTTGCACAGGTACGATGCTCTTCCTGAGCCGCAGTGTGAAAGAAGATGCAAGATTATGCAATTCCATATTTCCATGGATCCTATATTTTCAGTTTTTTCATGCATCTCATTCTAAACTAATCTGATTAAGGCATGTGGATCCTATACTGGTTTCAAAATATTTCCTTTTGCATATCTATCTAAAAGATGTATATTATCTTTTCTGCCTTGGTTTTAATCAACAAACATAATTTGTTGCATCTATCATTAATGTATAGTTGCATCATGAAAAACACGATGAACACTTTGAAAAAGGTTAGTTATCCTTTGTATAAGATCCAAATCCAAAAGTATTAATAAGAAAAAACATATTTGGATGATTGGACCATATGTAACATGCGGAGATTATAATAAGTCCATGGATGAAAACAAAGTGTGCTATATTTTGACATTACTTTTGTGTAGTGTGCACTGTGCAGGGACCAAGCAAGGACCCACATGTCACTGATATGGGGTGTGGTAGTTTGTCAAATGCTATGTGGCATTTTATCAAATCCCCCTTTTAAGAAATGCGCTATTGGTTTGGCTTTTTTTGTTGGCCTATTTTAAAGCTTTGACCCAGTGATACTTGAACAGATATAAGTAGGATAGTTGTTAGTTGTTACTCTTGTAAAAACTTGCACACTATATTCCTGGTAAATTTTACTTTACTCAGTATAAACTCTGTAGGATTACAAATTCTGACGGGTTTGTCGATTTAACTGACTCTCTTACTAGTACTAGTCTATTTTGCACTTTGTACTTGTCTATTTCGCATAGTAGAAGTGCCAAGTAATCTTATAATTTTTTCACACAGATCGACCCTTCAGAAAGGCTGGATCCTGAAGTTGAAGATGTTCTTATTGACATTGCAGAAGATTTTATTGAATCTGTATGTTTCTTTGTCCCTCTGTACTTCTTTTGTTTGGTGTTTTTTTGTCTAAGGATGCTTGTTGTTGGGAATATGTTTCCTTCTTCAAGAAAATACACCTGTTTTCCCTAGCTTTTGTGGTTTATTTTTGCAACTCAGTGACGTTTATGTCCAGTGATCCAGTTCTTGCTTTCTATGCATTTATTTCTTTGAGGCCCCTTTCCCTGTCATGTACCACACTCCATGGCTGTTTTAGTTGTTAGTATCTTTTATCTGCAAATAACCGGTAACAAATGTTTTTGCCAGAAATTGTCGTTTTTCGCAAACCCTGTTTCATAGAGTATGCAATTGTTTTGAAGTAGAAACAGATTGCCAACCTTAATAATTACTCCATATGATATGTGAATTTCCATAAATTTTCACCTGACATATCCTGGATATTTTCTTATTAGCTATTATGTCTGCTGATAACTATTTTTTATCAGGTTGGAACGTTTGCATGTTCTTTAGCAAAGCATAGAAAGTCAAGTACCCTGGAAGCAAAAGATGTGCTCCTTCATGCAGGTACGTGATTATTTTGGTTCTTCAAGAATATTTGTCTGTTGCTCTCCTGCAATATCAGTTCAGTTACAGTTGTATCATGGATTAATATCACCATGCAGAGAGAAGCTGGAATATCACCTTGCCAGGCTTCACTGGGGATGAAATAAAACTATACAAGAAGCCGGTAATTCACAACTTCACATATTTATGTCTTCCTTGCTTCATTCCAAACAATCTAGTTATTTCTTATATAACCTATATTGACATTTCCGTGCCTTCTATTTTCATTGCAGCATGTCAATGATATTCACAGGGAAAGACTTACTCTGGTACTTCCTTTTTACCATCCTCGCTGTATCAAGCATCCACCCTATTTCACACATGATTACTTCTTTTTTTATCATCCCCACTGTATCAAGTAACCACCCATTCCATGGATGATTACTTCTTCAACTATGGATATATCCTTATCTAATGGTATTGTTTGGAAACATATTATTCTGATAATATCTACTCAATTATAACTTTAAGAGTCAATGATCCCAATCCACATCAAGTTGTTTTAGTAATGAGCTAGCAATGCCCATTCTACATCACCTAGCACATCTGCATGTGTCTGAAATCTGTTCTGATGAGCATCTTCACTTTGTTGGACTTCCATTGCATGTTTAGTTGATATGCTACTTCTTTATCTGACTCTGTTCAGATCAAGAAGTCGATGGCGAGCGAAGGTAACACAAGGAGCTCTGCTGCCCAAGCTGCAGCCAACCAGAAAAATCAGGCTCCAAAGCCACCTGCCACGGGTTCTCCGTGAAAGAAAATCACTAGCCTTTTGTTGTCGAGTGTAAAATCAGTTGGAGGACCGCAAATATAACATGTATTATACATTTCAACACTAACTAGTATCTTTGTTGTGTAACCCTGCTAATTTAGACCCTGAACTTTGGTGAGGTGTTAGTAATGCTTTTCCACCGCAGATTTTGTTCAGAAATAGCTGGAGCACAGAAGCCTTGTGGCCTCAGCTACTCTGTGAATGCGCTGTATATATACTATATGCTCATGTATGCTGTTCTCGGCCCTGAGTAAGTTTATTGTAACAATTGATCTCAATCCAAGGTTTATTGAAATGGATAATTTGCACTGTGCATATACCGCCTTTTGTGGATAACAGTCTGTAGTATTTGCTATATATTCTGTTTAGGTGCCACCTTGGTCACTTGAAGAAAATGTCAGATACACACTGTTCTCACTCTGTTTACTCTGTTTGTGAAATTTGGTAGGTACTACCAGGTAGTTAGTTATTTTTTTCTCTCGGTTATACAATCAAAGAATACAATTTTCTCCCCATGTCACGTCCTATAGACACGTTTGTAGCAGGCGAATGTCTTCCTTGATCATATCTCCTCGCTGCAGCCTGGTGGCATAGACATAAACGGCATTTCTGCATGTCTTTCATCTCTTGCAAGCGAGCGCTCAGAACTTGAGATCATATCTCCACATCACCATTACACATCACAAAGATACCTGAAGGCTGGAAGGGCCGAGTCACCATTCCCACTGATGCTGCTCTGCGCTCCACCGATCCTTGTCGTGGCTGACCTCCCAATCATTTTGTCGGGAAGGGTAGGAGAGCACAGCAACCACCGCGGTCGAACACGAACGAAATCGGATTGATGCTTCCGCTGAACCTCCGCGTGTGACGACCACGTCTTCACCTGTTCACCAGCTGCATGCGCGGATGCCATTTGCCATTTGGGCGTCGCTCGCCGCTAAGCCACGTACGCTGCCGCACGCGTCGTCTCCGGAGCCACAGCTAGCCATTGATCCAAACCAAAGCTTCTCCGGTCCGGCTAGCGAGGCGTCGCCGTTAGCTACGCGCTACACAACACGTGTGGTATATCGTGTTGCGGATGATGACGCTCGGACATGGTCCTCCCTGGGCTTTCAAGATGATGCGCCAGAACTATGCACGCGCCCATTTGACTGACGCGTAGCTGCAGAGTCGGCATCCCTGGACGAGTGTTCAGCGGTCCTTGTTGGACTGTGATCATCTGGTGTCGGATGTCGATCTCCCTGCTTTCTAGCTTAATCAAGCTCGCGGACTTGTATGGTTAGACTTATCTCCATGTTCATGATATCTACCCAGGCATCTACCGGCAAGAAACCATGGAACATGGCACACCAATTTACATCAACTTGTCAAGCTCGGCCGTACACGGTACACTGTGACTGAACTTGAATCTGTATATATGGACCGTAAGAGTTAAGACAGAAGTATCCATATTAACTGGGCCCATTTTCAGGCTACTTCAGATCGATCGACTTCGGTTCCTACATTTCACAGTACCATACACTATACAGCAGGTTAAGCCGACTGTATGGACACAGGCAGACAGCCACCTAAGACTCAGAGTCCCTCGTAATGTTGCAGGCTCTCCCCGGCCCCAACCGAGCGACTGAAGCTCTCTATCCTCGTATTCCTGAAACTTAATCGAGGGTTTGTTTTTTTGAAATGGAGGTAAAAGTTTTGCTTCAATTTATTAATAAAAAGAAGAGAGTTGCCCAATCAATAAACGGAAAGCGGGCCGAAACCTGTTAATTGACGGTTGTCGGTACTCATTAGTTCGTCGAAATAGATGAATCTCATGTCTAAACATGACCATTCCGGTTTGAGCATTCCGTTCCCTTTTTCAAATTCCACTTCTTTTTATATAGCAATCCCTATATCAGTTAATAGGTATAGAAATGGTGAAATCGGTACTGAGCCTTGGTATGGAAACCTGCTAAATGGTAACTTCTAAATTCAGAGAAACCCTGAAATTTAAAAAGGGCAATCCTAAGCCAAATCCGTGTTTTGAGAAAACAAAGAAAGGGGCTCTCGAACTAGAATACAAAGGAAAAGGCTAGGTGCAGAGACTCAATGGAAGTTGTTCTAACGAATCGAGTTAATTACGTTGTGTTGTTAGTGGAAGTTCTTCTAAATTCGAGAAAGAGGGGCTTTATACATATAATAAACACGTATAGATACTGACATAGCAAACGATTAATCACAGAACCCATATTATAATATAGGTTCTTTATTCTTTTTTAGAATGACATTTGAAATAGAAATGATTATGAAATAAAAAATTCATAATTTTTTTTAGAATTATTGTGAATCCATTCCAATCGAATATTTAGTAATCAAACCCTTCAATTCAAAGTTTTGAGGTCTTTAAAAAGGTGGATTAATCGGACGAGGACAAAGAGAGAGTCCCATTCTACATGTCAATACTGACAACAATGAAATTTCTAGTAAAAGGAAAATCCGTCGACTTTATAAGTCGTGAGGGTTCAAGTCCCTCTATCCCCAAACCCTCCTTTATTCCCTAATTTATAGTATTTATCCTCTCTTTTTTTCTTTTTATCAATGGGTTTAAGATTCATTAGCTTTCTCATTCTACTCTTTCACAAAGGAGTACGAAGAGAACTAAATGGATCTTATCCTAGAATATATTTCTTTTTTATTAGTGACATGGGTATGCTCTTCGGGTACCCACGGATTAGTATACCGGGTCCGGCCCATTATGGAAGTGGACAAGTACAAGGACTCGAAGATTGACTTGGAGACGAAGAAGGAAGGTTCTAATCCGTATTCGACTAGGACACTTGTAAAACCTAGCCTGGTTGCATATATAAAGCCAGGCAGGGACGCCCCCAGAGGGACAATAGACAACTTAGATATCGAGAGATAGAAGATATAAGATAGAGTAGACATAGATTAGATAGAACTCCGCCTACGGCGGCCCACTGTAAACACCATTGTGATCATATACTAGATTGCTAGCAGGATGTAGCGATCCTCCACCGCGGGGACGTGAACCTGGGTACGTCGTGTGCCAATCTCGATCCCGGAATCTCTAGTTGTTGCTCTTCCCCCGATCCTAAGTCCTTCATCTTGGACATTTGTCGAGTTAACCCTCGTCAATTGGCGTCGACCGTGTTTCTTAAAGTTACAAAATATTTCACAATTTTTCATATTTTCTGCAGGAGTCAACAAAATCATCAAGTCCTTCAACAGAAAGTCAAATTAATTCTAAAAAAAAAGTGGAGACCAGCTCTATTTGCTGACGATCGCGACCAGGAAAATTGGCCAAGAAATCCAAGCTTACTACTACACGAAAAGGAACAACAAAAGAAGACATCATCAAGTTGCTAGCTCGGAGGGAAAAATTAGGAAAAAAAATCGGTAACAGTCCGGTGATTTGACAGATTGGGCAAATAACTCGGAGAAAAATATTTCGACTATGATGCTCAGACAACCCGGAGAAAAATACTTCGACTACTTCGACTATGCTCGGGGGCTCGTCATCGCGCACTCGTGCAAACTATCAGCAATGCTTAGGGGCTCGACATCAACTCGCCCGGAGTGCGGAAAATCACCCTCAAGACCTGCGATTTCGTCGACATCAGCAACACGATGATCCCAACAACGCTCGGGGGCTCGACAACAGCTTCACCTCCGATCGTGGTTGTGATTCTACGACAACAACTCGCCTACCTCTACATCATCGACTATGGCCACGCCGACCACGCCGCATCCAATAAAAGCTAAGTTTTCCTCTTCCAAGAATCGATTATCATTTACTTTTGCCACACCCGATACTCGGGGGCTCCGCCATAAAAAATCATCTTGCATATCATTGACTTCAAAAAATTGCGAAAGCCCTAGTAGCTGGCGCTCCTTGTTGAATCCTTGACAATTTTATTTACAGTCGCAGAAGCTCGACTAACGGTTGGCAAGACACAAACCTTGGGCGTCAGGCTAACGAAAAAGGCTTAGCAAGTAAACTACATCTTGAAATTCAAATGCGGCAAACACATCATATTACGTTTGACCTGAGTAGCTAATCGAGCCGCGAGTGTATCAGGCTAACGAAAGGGTCTTACGTACGAGCAATAAAATTGCACAAAAAACATCAAGTTTTTATTTTACATACTACATCATCATTACAATTTGGAAACACAATATTTCTTGAAGTAACAAAGTATTTCACAATTATTTATATTTTCTGCAGGAGCCGAACTTCTTTGAGTACTACAACTTGAGTCTATGCCCGGATACAAGTACCCGAACATAGACTCGGGGGCTACTCCCATCGGGAGTGCTGGCCGCGCACCCGATAGAAAATCAATTTCGAGAAACTCTACAAGAAGAGATGAAGAGGAAGAAATTGGAGCCTATGATCAACTACAAGTACCCGATCATAGCCTCGGGGGCTACTCCCATCGGGAGCGCTGGTCACGCACCCGATGAAGAATTACTTCGACAAGACAATGAATGAAGAACAAAGAAGAAAATCATCGAGTCCATCATTGGTGGTAAACACCATATAATGAACTCGACATTTACTCCCATCGGGAGAGCGGATTGTGCACCCGATTTTTTTTTTTGGCCAACCAAGATATATGAAGTCAAAGATATATGAAGCCGAAGATTTCAGGAAGTCAAAGATTGAAGAAGTTAAAAGATTGAAGAAGTCGAAGATTGAAGAAGCTGAAGTTTGAAGAAATCGAAGAATTGAAGAAGTAGAAGTTTGAAGAAGTCGAAGATTGAAGAAGTCAGAGAATAGAAGAAGTCGAAGATTTGAAGTTTGGAGACTCAACCCGAGTCTGCGACTCGAATTGAGTCTCGGGGGCTACTGACATGGGTATGCCCTTCGGGTACCCACGGATTAGTATACCGGGTCCGGCCCACTATGGAAGTGGATAAGTACAGGGACTCGAAGATTGACTTGGAGACGAAGAAGGAAGGTTCTAATCCGTATTCAACTAGGACACTTGTAAAACCTAGCCTGGTTGCATATATAAAGCCATGCAGGGGCGCCCCTAGAGGGACAATAGACAAGTTAGATATCGAGAGATAGAAGATATAAGATAGATTAGACATAGATTAGATAGAACTTCGCCTACGGTGGCCCGCTGTAAACACCATTGTGATCATATACTAGATTGCTAGCAGGATGTAGCGATCCTCCACCGCCGGGACGTGAACCTGGGTACGTCGTGTGCCAATCTCGATCCCGGAATCTCTAGTCATTGCTCTTTCCCCGATCCTAAGTCCTTCATCTTGGACATTTGTCGAGTTAACTGCATAGGACTACCCGGGAAGGAATCCCGGTTATTTACTCTATTTTTCAGTATTATTAAGTAAGCCTTGTACAATGCATAGGACTACCCCCCCCCCCCATCATTTTCCAATTTAGAATTTGAAATACTTTATTTAATATTTAATTGATTTTTTAGTCCCTTTAATTGACATAGATACAAATACTCTACTAGGATGATGCACAAGAAAAGGTCAGGAAGTCAGGATAGCTCTGTTGGTAGAGCAGAGGACTGAAAATCCTCGTGTCACCAGTTCAAATCTGGTTCCTGGCAGAGAAAAAAATCTACCGAATAGGTATTGATACAAATACCTTGAGATGGATTGGGATACCTATTCGTTAATAATATAAATAGAGTATGATTTATTCATCTAATAAGTCTATAATTAAAGAAAAAAGAAGCACTTCTTTTTAGTTTTAGAGAAGGAAAAAATAGATATTTTCTTTATGGTAGAAAAGGAGGTGAGATTAGGCTCCCCTTTATTTTTTTTCATTTCTTAATTTTATATTCTGCTATTCCGACGAATCTTTTTTTAGTCTTGCTTATCTTAATCTTACTTTCCTTATTGTGCTAAGTCATGCGCGCGATACAAAGTTCGTGGTAGAGAATTTCTTTTAGTCATCCTATTTTTCTATTCATTATGAAGGAAATTAATATGTTATTTTCAAAATAGGGAATCTAAATGAAACCCTTTTTTTGCTCAATCTATCTGGACTGCTTTTGTATAATAGGAATTAATTAGAAATAGGTATTCCATTTCATCTAGGAACAGAACATAAAAATATTCCTTTACTTGAATAAAATCTGGAGTTGGGTTGTATAAGTGAACATGAATTTCTTATCATTCAATGAGCAGCTTGTATTTCATAAAAATTGGGGGTTATATAGTCCTTACGTAAGGGCCACCCTATCCAACTTTCAGGCATTAGGATACATTTAAGGCGCAGATGATTATCATAAGAGATTCCCACCATATCATAAGATTCACGTTCTTGAAAATCGGCACTTCTCCAAATCCAGAATACAGACGGAATTCTAGGATTATCCTTTTGGGCAAAGACTTTTATGCAGACTTCTTCTGGATTATCTATACCATACTGTATTCTCGTAAGATGATAGACGCTAGCTAAAGATCCACCGGGTGCTACATCATAAGCATATTGGGAGCGTAAATAATTGTAACCGTATACATATAAAATGACAGCAATGGAATCCCAATCCCCTGCTTTTATTTGTAAAGTCTCTATTACTCGGTGATCAAAGCCCAAAGATCTATGAACTACCTCATGTTTGACTAGCCAATTAGATAACCAACCCTGCTGCATTGTCTTCATCTCTCCCTCTTTGTATAAATATTTCACATTTCGGATGCAAGTTTGAAAGATTGCCCGGCTTTTCATTTTTCTACACAAAAAAGCCCCATCCCGCCTAATTCACTAATCTGTAGGAAGGTACTGGACTTTTGGATTTTAAAAAAGTTTCAGAAGATATATCTAAAGTAGATGCTGATTGATAGAGCAATTCTTGTTCATAAGTTCCAGTATGAGTACTGCGCCTAACATAAAGCTTGTGACTGGTAGTAAAAAATCTATTTTTATTTTGAAATAGAGTTCGATCCTCAACTATTTCTCGGGATATTTTCTTACGAAGTTTTGTTAGGGCATCTATAACTGCCTCCGGTTTAGGCGAGCAGCCCGGCAAGTAGACATCCATAGGAATTAACTTATCAACTCCCCGAACAGTACTATAGGAATCCGTACTGAACATTCCCCCTGTAATAGTACAGGCTCCCATAGCAATGACGTATTTTGGTTCAGGCATTTGCTCGTATAACCTCACTAAAGATGGTGCCATTTTCATTGTTACCGTCCCGGGTGTTAAAATTAGGTCTGCTTGCCTAGGACTTGATCTTGGTACCAATCCATAACGATCAAAGTCGAATCGTGAGCCTATTAATGAAGCAAATTCAATGAAACAACAACTGGTACCGTATAGAAGGGGCCATAAACTGGAGAGTCCGAACAATTTGAAAGATCATTTGGTGTAGTTGAAATAACAGAATTGGAACTTGTTTGGTCAAGTAAGGGAAACTCAATCAAATTCATAACTGTCTCCATGGAATCTTTTCCTTCTTTTTTTTCTTCTAAATATTCAGCTAAGACCATTCCAAGGCTCCTTTTCGACAGGGCAGGGTTCTGTGCCGCCGCGGCTGACCCTACTGCCGTGGAGGCGCAGGCCTCCCCCTCCGCCATGTGCGCTGCCGGGGCGGATTTCTCTGCAGCGTCACCTCGACCGACATCGCTTGCTGCCGAGGATGCTTTCGGTCCCAGGGTAGATGGAGCTAGGCTCACTACCCCGACCAAGGATTCTTTTCGTGCCTCTTCGGAAAGCTCGGGAACGGTTCTACATGGACAGAAGACGACTGCTTCTCCTCTCAATGCTGCAAAGGAGACCGCACCCCTTTCTCGTTTCACGCAAGACGATGGGTGCATCAGTTCAAAGCCTTCAGAAACTTCACCTGCTGGACGCGAGAAAGAGACGTTGCTCGGTAAAGGGGCACCGTGGATAGCCGCGGCACCTTTCTCGCCTTCGACACCGTCATCCAAGCCAAAAAGAATCGAAGACGTTATTGCCTTTGGGGGGATCAGCGAGAAGATTGCATCGCCGGTGCGCTCTAGCCAGAGGGTGAAGATGCAGCACAACGGTGACGCCACGCAAATGGAGCGTGCGACTCAGCTAGCTGAAAGACGCTTCCACGCCATCTCACCAGGTACCAAATCAAACCTATCATTTTCTAAATTTTCAGACTTTGAGATAGAAAATAGGGCTACCACTCTAGGGGTTTCTCTAGGATCAAATGCTTCGGAAACCAAACGTTCTATTGCTGCGTTAAAACAGCTTGAGGAAGATCGCAGGATCACCTACCTCAAAAATAATCTAAATGAAAATTTAGGAGAAGAAACGGACTGTAGCATAATGTGTACTGCCAACCAACTCTGCTCCGGCTTGGCAATTGAGGATAGAGATGCACCCGTGGGGGATTTCGCTGACACTATCCTCGATATGCCTATTAAGATGCTTAGAAGGAGGAATAAGAAGAATGTTTCAAGTGTGGACGTGTCGGTTAGGAGGAGCACCAGAATTAACAAAAAAGGTTTAAAATGAAAGGGTTCATTTGGAACAGTGACGGGTTTAGAGACCCGGTCAAACATTCTCTAATCAAAGAAACCGTGAAAACTCATAAACTTGATTTCATTATTATCTCGGAAACCGGTAGAGAAAGTTTCTCGGCGCCATTCCTAAACAACTTAGCTGCTGGTATGGACTACAGCTGGTTCTGCCTGCCACCTAGAGGTAGGTCAGGAGGGATACTCTCAAGAATCAACAATGCCTCGTTAATAGTGACGAAGGTGATCTCCGGGGATTTCTGTGTCAAATTCCATCTTAAGATCAAAAGAGATAACTTTGAATGGGCACTTGTGGCTGTGTATGGCGCAGCCCAAGATAGACACAAACCAGCGTTCTTGGCCGAGCTGGTGAGGATATGCGAAAATGAAATGCTACGCCTAATGGTAGGGGGCGATTTCAACATCATAAGGAGAAAGGAGGAAAAGAACAACGATAACTTTTACGCAAGGTGGCCGTTTATTTTTAATGCCATCATTGAGAGTTTGGACCTGAGAGAGATAGCTCTCTCTGGGAGACAGTTCACATGGGCCAATAGGCGCACCGTCCCCACTTACGAGAAGCTTGATCGCATTCTTGTAAGAGTAGAGATGGAACAAAAATTTCCGCTACTAAGTGTACATGCCCTGACTAGATCAGGGTCTGACCACACACCTCTTCCGTTGAACTTTGGGAGTCCGTCACACGGCAGAAAAAACTCTACCTTCTCTTTTGAACTCTCGTGGCTTAGGCAAGAGGGTTTCATCGATATGGTAAAGAACGAATGGCATTCAGTCCATGATGAATCTTCGCCAATTGAGACCTGGCAGAAGAAGATTCGTCACCTAAGGCAATTCCTTCGTGGATGGGCTCGTAACATCAGCGGAGACTACAAGAAAGAAAAGGAACGCCTGCTTAATATCATCGATAGCCTTGATATTAAAGCAGAAACTTCCCCTCTCAGCGTTTCTGAAAGATATTTAAAGAAGGAGTCAGACAAGCGTCTGGCCAAATTAAGGAGAGAGGAAGAGTCCAAATGGGCGCAAAGGGCCAAAGTAAAACACATCCAGGAAGGAGGGGAAAACACTAAATATTTCCATCTCATTGCAAATGGCAAACATAGAAAGAAAAAATTTCCAACTAGAGCAAGATGAAGGCACGATTATTGGTGAAGAAAACCTTAAAGTATTCATTAGCGAATACTACAAGGGTCTATTTGGGGCTCCTCCTCAAAACAATTTCACCCTTCTTGAAGATAGGATCGATGATATCCCCCAACTATCTTCTGAAGAGAAAAATGTGCTATCAGCCGATTTCACTGAAATGGAGGTGAAAGAAGCAGTAATGCAAATGAAAAAGAATAAAGCTCCCGGCCCAGATGGCTTCCCGGCCGAGTTTTATCAAGTGTTCTAGGACACTATAAAAGAGGACATAATGGCCTTGTTCTACCAGCTCCAGGCAGGAGATTTACCCCTCTTCAGACTTAACTTTGGTATCATAAGCCTCCTACCCAAAAAAAAGGATGCAAGTCGTATCGAACAATACAGACCTATTTGCCTTCTCAACGTGAGCTTCAAAATCTTCACTAAAGTAGGTGCTAACCGCATCACTGGGATGGCCCAGAAAATCATCAATCCTACCCAAACTGCTTTCATCCCTGGCAGAAATATTCTGGAAGGCGTGGTAGTATTGCATGAGACCATTCATGAACTTCACTCTAAAAAGTTAGATGGAGTTCTGTTCAAAATTGATTTCGAGAAGGCATATGATAAGGTCAAATGGCCCTTTCTCTATCAAGTTCTCCGAATGAAAGGTTTTCCCATCAAGTGGTGCGATTGGGTAACCAAATTCACCCAAGGAGGTAGCGTGGGAATAAAAGTGAACGAGGAGGTCGGTCACTATTTTCAAACTCTCAAAGGGCTTCGGCAGGGGGATCCCCTCTCACCCATGCTCTTCAACATTATAGCAGACATGCTTGCCATCATCATCAATAGAGCCAAAGAAGATGGTCAAGTTGGAGGATTAATTCCTCACCTTTAGAAGGAGGGGTATCAATAATCCAATATGCGGATGACACTATCCTCTTCATGGAACATGACCTGGACAAAGCGGTGAATATGAAGCTTATTCTCTGCCTATTTGAACAACTCTCCGGCCTCAAGATAAACTTCCACAAAAGCAAACTTTTCTGCTTCGGGAAAGCGAAAGATCATCAGAACGATTACAAGGAAATCTTCGGATGCGCAATAGGTGCACTTCCATTCAAATACCTTGGTATTCCTATCCATTTCAGAAAACTGCTCATCAAATAATGGAAAGTTATCGAAGATAGATTCGAAAAGAAACTTGCCTCTTGGATAGGGAAAATCCTTTCTTATGGAGATAGGCTAATCCTCATAAACTCGGTCCTCACTAGCCTGCCAATGTTCCTACTATCTTTCTTTCAGATACCCATAGGGGTAAGGAAGAGGTTGGACTTTTATCGCTCCCGCTTCTTTTGGCAATGCGACCAAAACAAAAAGAAATATAGGCTATCAAAATGGAATATGATCTGCCGACCAAAAGACCAAGGCGGTCTGGGAATTGAAGTTCTGGACATCAAAAATAATTGCCTCTTGAGCAAATGGCTGTTCAAGATTATTAATGAGGAAGGGATGTGGCAAGAGCTGATTTGCAACAAGTACCTCAAAAACAAAAACTTAGCGGAGGTACAAGCCAAACCCACGGACTCCCCTTTTTGGAAAGGGCTAATGAATCAGAAAGATAATTTTTTTTTCAAATATGGTTCATTCCGCGTCGGTGACGGTGAAGGAACTCACTTCTGGGAGGACACCTGGATTGGCGATGCACCCTTAGCCTCCCAGTTCCCTAACCTGTATGCCATAGTTAACCATAAAAATGTTACCGTGGCAAACACCTTCACCGAGAACGGCTTAAACATCTCATTTAGGAGAAATCTAGCTGGCGATAAATGGGTGTCTTGGCTCAACCTAGTAGAGAGGTTAATGGACATACATCTCACCGATGAAAAAGACACCTTCATCTGGATGCTGACGGATTCCGGCCAGTTCTCGGTGAGGTCTATATACGCTGAACTTCTAAATGGGAATACAAAATTTCTTAGGAAATATCTGTGGAAAATTAAAGTACCACTAAATATTAGAATCTTCATGTGGTTTCTAAATAGAAAAGAGATCCTAACTAAGGACAACCTGGCTAAAAGAAACTGGAATGGTTGCAAAAAATGTGCATTTTGTGATGACGAAGAGACCATAGAACAACTTTTCCTCAAATGCAAATTCGCCACCCTGATATGGAGAGTTGTTCATTTCACCTTCAATATGCCACCCCCTAGTAATATAAAGAATATGTTTGGAAACTGGTTGAATGGGATCGACAAATCTGCAAAGGCACGAATAAGAATTGGTGTCTGTGCCTTGGTTTGGGCAATCTGGAATTGCCAGAATGATATTATATGTAACAATGCAAACTGCTCTCCCTTTTTGCAGGTTATCAACAAGACTTCACATTGGATCACCACTTGGGCGCTCCTCCTTCCAGAAGACCAGCGGGGGTATATGGATTCTGGATGCACACGACTGATGGCGGTCGTTCCGGCTATCTTCAGCCAGGGTGGTTGGCGGCATTCTAATAGGATTGAGAATGTTTAGCAAAGCTTTGTACTCCATTTTTAGATGGCTTGTAGCAGAGTCGTCGTTGGCCGATGACTAGCTGTTATTTACCTCTTGTTGCATGATACTTGTAAAACCTCTTAAACGTTTTTAATAAAACGGCTGTGTGCATCGATTGATGCAGAGGCCGGGAACACCCCATTTCTAAAAAAAACCAATCAATCATCATGCAATTGCATGCATTAATTCAATCGTGATCCATTATTTTGGTTGAATTGTGTAACTGACAGTTACTTGTTTCACTTGTGTTCTAATTGAAACGACATGTAGCGGTGACGAAGCACTCAAATCCAAAGACGAAAGCGTCACTGAGGCGCACAATGCGAGGACACGGGAAGGCGTTCTCGTCAATGGATCGAAGGAGAAGGAAAATGCTGCGGCGACTCCTCTGCATGGCATCGCTCCGGTGCACTGCTACCACGACCAGTAGATTTGGCGGCTGCGGTAACCAGCGCGTGGGCAACAACAACCCGCGGCGGCCGGCTCCGTTCTGTCTCCAGCAAGTAATAGCGGCGGTATCCGTTGGCTCTTCTGCAGCGGCTGGCTCCGCGAGAACTTCCGCTTCCGTCAAGCCAGCGCGACGGTCTCCATCGCGGCCTGCGGCAGGACCCTTCGGCGCGGCCTCTCGTAGAACGGCGGTGCCACCTGCACGCGAGGCGGGCACTTTGGCCGGTGCTTCGTGCCGTGCCGCCCTCGGCATGTGCGCATACTACGACGGCAACACTCGGTTGCCGGCGACCGCGACTACCAGCGCAGAGCCGCACTAGCAAGCGCCTTGCGCAGCGAAGAATAGGAGCCAGCGCTCAGCCCCGTCCTGTGGCGTGGCCTCCCTCGAAGAGGCCGGTGGTGTGGAGACGCGCTCCGGCGCAGGAGTGGGCGTCGATCGGCGATCGCCTCCGGCCCGGCGTGACCTCGATTGTAGGCCGACAGCGGCGGTTATTCTCGTGGGGAATTGGCAAACGCATGGGAAGAAGATGGAAAAGTCTATCTCTTCAATGACTTTGCAAACCAGCCTTAAATTATTATAATTCCGTTCAAGTCCAAGGAACTTCTGGTTCAGCCCTAGGATTTTCAGATCTTATGGTTTAGGCCTCGGACTTATGGAAAATAATAAGCGAGCCATCAGGCTCGTTGGTTTAGCAAGAGGTCAGCCACCTTTATTAGGCAGATCAACAGCCCGCCACACCGCCGCCCGCCAGTTGACCTCGGCCGGCCGCACTGATCCCCACAAGCACTGCACACACCTCTGCATCAAGCCTTTCAGCCGAACTTGCCTCTGGAGGCCACGGCTAGCCACCAGCGGCACCCCATCGCCCACCAAAGGCCGCACGAAGAGAGCATCACCAACAGCCAGCCACGCGCGACGACAGCCACCCAGATCAGGCCCGTGATGCCCATATCAGGTCCGAGAGCCCCACATCGAGCCCTTGCACAGAGTCAAGTGCAGTCCCCGCAGACCACCTCCGCCGCCACCAGGTTGGCACAGCGGTGCCACACCGGCCCAGCACCACCACCACGACAGCAAGACGGGCACCGCCCACTCGTTGCGCCCACCACCGGTCGCCACCTAATCGCCCGTTGAGGGTGCTCAGGGGTCGCGCTCTCCTCTCTCTCCACCTTTGGTGGTAGGGTAAATTATTACGGACGATCCATCTAACCAGCACTCAATTGATCTGGCATGCATGGGTCCCTGCCTAATGCCAGGTGGACCAGGGGAGGACACCAAAAGGCACGGCGCGGACGCGTGCGCGGACGGTTCGTCTGTCCGTGCTCACCCATTTCGTTCCCATATTTGGATCGGGAATGGGTCGACCAAGCCGCGTTTGGTTGTTTGGGTCGGGCCGCTGGGATGGCTTTTTCCCTTATTTTTTTGTCCGCACGGACGTGTTCGGACTGTAGAACTGTATGCTCTAGCCAATGCGACCAAAAGACCAATCTGATGGAAGAGACTAGGCAATACATTTATACTTCAACACTCCCCTCACGTGTGGCTTCCTCAGGCCTAAACGTGAACCTAAAGTGGGCTGCAATATTTTTATTTTATATTGCCCATGTCGGGTCTTGAAATCAAGATCTCTTGGCTCTGATACCATATAGAACTGTATGCTCTAGCCAATGCGACCAAAAGATCGATCTGATGGAAGAGACTAGGCAATATATTTATACTTCAACACGAACGCGCGGTGGTCGAATGGGTCGGCCCGCTGAAGATGCCCTCTTTAACCTTTCGCGTCGTCTTAAAGAAGAGCAAATGTACAGTGAGATTGAAGAGAGCCGGCCGGCCGGAATCATTTTGCTCGACATCAAATCTCTGGTGCACGAAATCAGGCAACACAGGGACTCTCGCTTTGGCATGCTTTTGGACGCCAGGAAAATATGGAAGAGAATATGCTGGAGGAAGCGGGCGCGAGCGCGACACAGACAGGGCAGATCGAAGATCGACGGGGCTATATTCTATACGTAGATGCGTAGAAACAAAACCGTAGCTTATGTAGGCTTTAATTGCGACTCTGCGCGTGGCGACGTGTTCATTTTTCCCCTCGGTGTGTTGACAAACCTCTCACCCACATCTGCAATTCTGCATGCATGCGCTCGCGCTCGCGCTCGCGCGACTGGCATGCCATCTGCTACCCTTTGGCTCTTTCGTGCCTGGCTGCGCACGCGCGCGTCGATGGCTCGCCGGCCGGAACCATGCTGGCGCCGTGGTAGGCTCTTCAAGATGCTAGGCTCTGGGCCTATCTGTGTACCACTCCGGCTTCTTGTAATGCTCTTTATAATTGATGTATTATAGGTTCGATCCCCCCTAAACTGTTTCCTCTTCTTTGCTCTCCCCTCTGTCCCAACTTGTAATGGCTACCCGCTGTAATGCTATTTGATCTATGAAATGTTCAGGCCGGCGTAAGCCTGCCATAGTCACGGTAAAAAAAATATATTTTACAATATTGAAAAAATTAAGGATGTACATTTGAATATTCAATGTCCGTCCACCAAAGTTTTGCGAAGAAAAGATATTTCTTATGGCCTATGTAAAATAGACAAAACAATATCATATAAATAGATGTCCTCCTCCCCCCATGGCATCGTGTGTGTACGTCGAGGTGGAGGTCACGCATGAGTTAGAGCATGGCATACCGCTGTCATGGCCAGATGTCACGGTTGGCATCTCAACCAAGCGCGTGCGCCTGTGGCGGCGATCCCCTTTAGCAACACGCGCATCGCCGTGAGATCCTCCGTCGCAAGGTTCCTCCCGCCGGATCTATGCTGGAACATGGCGTACGCCGACGGGTCTGCCCGTTTCGGAGCGGTGGTTTGAGGCCGAGAACGATGCTCGGCGCTAGAGCATCGAGGCCCACCTCAAAGATCTCGATGATGAAGATGTCGACTACAAGGAGGGAGGAGCAGGCGCAAGTAGAGGAGGAGGAGGCGCTGGACTGGTCGATGTATCCATCTGCGAGAGATGAGGAGTGGGCGGGGTACACTTTCCCAACTCCGCGGCCAGGTGTGGCCGACTGGTCACGAAGCTACGGTGTGGACACAAACTACGTCGGGACGCTGCCATGGGTGCCTCCCATCCACCATGATCTGTTCATACT
Source organism: Dactylis glomerata (assembly GCA_007115705.1). NCBI lineage: Eukaryota > Viridiplantae > Streptophyta > Magnoliopsida > Poales > Poaceae > Dactylis > Dactylis glomerata. The sequence goes on along the minus strand of QXEO01000923.1, from coordinate 1,823,207 downwards.
GTTTGTGAACGAGGACGACGAGCTCGAGTATGCCCCGCTGCCATTGACGGAGGAACATGAGCTCCAATGTATGCTGATGCATGTAAAATGCATCCATGATCTTTGTAGTTTATTATGTCATATTTTTATTTATTTGATAGTTTTGTGAGGACCTAGACATGTGTTTCCATTGATTCTAGGAATTTTCTAAACGATCCCCTTTTATTTGGTTTTAACACTGCGAAGCAAAATTTTTTGTTTTTGCAAATTTTTGATGCCATCACACGCTTAAGTTCTCCAAGGAGTAGGAAGAGGCCAAATGGCTTGCCCTCCACTAGGCGATAGAGGTGTCGCAGATGGACGCGGCGGCGCCACCAGTTGCTCTAGAGAGCCCTCTCCCATCTCCACTGCCGCTGGTAGGTGTCTGGCCACCGCCGTAGGTCCATCGCCATCGACAAGGACGAGGCCGAGGACTAGATCGGAGCCGGTGACGGCATTGTGTGTTTTTTTTAAATAAAAAATTCCCATAATTGGCTAGCGTGGCCTTCTTTAAACCAAAATATATGTAAATTAAGTTCAATGTTTTTCTCCTTTTTTTGCACTGGCACGTTGGAGGCAATACCACCCTCAAATGAACCGCCATCACAGGATCGTCCGCGGGCCAGCGCAAACCATCAGATTCGAACCCAAATGCGATCCGAAATATGCTGACCCTTCGGAGGTGCCCTAACCCCGAGATATACCAAGCGGCGGACAAGAAATTTAGGTAAAGTCTAAACCACCACATAGGCGGTTCAAGACTCACCAAAAATCACGTCTACCAAATTTTGAAATTGCTTCAAAATTCAAATTATGGTTCTGCGTACAAATCAGCAATATGTAAATGTATAGCCAAGTCAGGATGATCTCTGCTATTTTAGAAACATGCCATTCGTAGGAAAACAATTGAAGATGTAGACACTTTTGCCTTTTAGGCCCCGCTTGGTTCGCAGTTAATTAGGCAAAACGGCCGGCAATAATTATGGGCCTGATATTTTCTGTTAACCACGCTTGGTTGGTCGTTTTTTGCGTCCCTCCGTTTTTTTGTGTCAGGTAATTCATGCACTGACGATCCGGAATTTTCCACGGACCAGATGAGGTCCTGCTAAAAATAGTGGTGCACACCAAAACAGGCATGTAATTAATTCGGAGCGGGAATCTTTAACGATAATCCAAGCGAGCCCTTTAATGTGTATTCTGACTCTTTCTCGAGGAGGTAGCTTTGGATTTTTTTTTTTTTTTTTTTGACTTGGAACATAGCATTCTATTAAACTTGAACGGCAGAGTCACCGTACAACGCCCTACTTACATCAGCAGGAACATGATCCATCCACACTTGATGGTCATTTGGCACACCAGCCAGTCCCAATGCAGCAAGTGCATGGGCTGGTTTATTACAAGTACGAGGTACATAAACAACATGGTAGTCTATGAACTCCATTTGTAACAGAAACTTTGCTTCACGGAAAAGTGCACCAAGTTCAGCCATGTCATAATCTGTTGAAGTGAGTGTCTGTTGGAGCGTCTGGCAGTCCGTCGCTATGATAATACGCCCGAAGCCCATCCTTTCCGCCATGGTGATCGCCTTCAGAACGGCCACCGTTTCAGTGTGGAGGGCATCAGCAGCACAAGGAACCGAACCAGCTTCAGCGATAATCAGATCACCATCGTTATCTCTTGCAATAGCTCCCCATCCACCCCTGGTAGCTTTGGATTTCCGGCTAGATCTATTAGTTCGTACACCCCGAACTAACCCCAGCCTCATCTATAAGCCATCAATTGAGAGGACTTTTACAGTACCCTGGAATTAATGAGAGACGTCCATTTGAAACGATCGAACGACCCACGTGCGCTGGTACTCCGCGACAAGCCCATGGAGTACGAACCCGAAATTGCACGGTAAACTCGCGGAGTACCTCAAAGGAGGGGCAAAGCGGTAATTCGTTCTGGTGGACAGATATATCTATCCCGGCTAGGGGTATTTCCGTCTTTTTGTCTTAGTCTTAGTTCCCGGTTGGTGAACTGTTCGTCCCAAATCGCCGCAGCAAACCCTAGCAGAGCACCTTCAGGCGAGAAAGGAAGGAGACGGCCGGGAGGGGCCGAGGTGCCGCGCGGCCTTGGCGTCCAGCCGCGTCCAGCCGCCCTACGGATGCGAGCTGAATGGTGGGCGGGAGTACTGGTCGGCTCAATGCGGCGGCGAGGTGGGGGAAAGGGAGGATCGGCTAGGTGGTCGGCTCCCTCGACGGATGCGGGCGGCGGCGAAGTGGGGGGAAGGGAGGAGCATCCGTGGCGTCCAGGAAGTCGCGTCCCTCGACGGATACTGTCAACATGCTATGATTCAGTGGTAGACTACTGCTACTTTCTGTGTTACTGAAAATATCAGTGGCAATCATAGCTGTTGCTTGAATACAGTGTTCAAAGTTTGATCGTGCAGTTTAAATACAGTCCAAGCTACTACTCCCAAGTAAACTGATCATGCAATTTTCTTAGTTAGATCACAGAGTGACTGAATGCTGAAGAACAAAGGAATATCCAAGTTAACTGACCTGTAGTACTATCAGTACTCCTTCATACTCCTGTCATACAAAAACTGCGTTTATATACTTCATGCCATGCTTCCTGAAACTTGTCTTTGAAGGTACTGCAGGCAATGTAATTGCAGATTTGGAGTAATTGTTTCTTAAAGTGAATTTGCTTTCTCGCTGATGTGCTGCTGTTGGTTCTCTCTATGATGTGGTGCTCCTGCTGATCAGGTTATGTCTGGCTGCTGTGAGACGTCGAGGCGCTGGGGCAAGGAGCAACCTGATGCCAGTCTCAGTCTAATCTGTCGAGGTACTGTTGTTATCTGTCTGCTAGGGGTTGGCGATCAGCTTCTGCTAGAGAGGCAATGAGAAGGAGCCGACGAGGTGCCGGGCGAGCACCTGGAGCTGACCCGAGTGCCCGAGTCAGGAGTTGCTCTCCCTGGCCTTCTCCCCTGGTTGCCGCCGATCAGAAGCCGACAAGGTGCTAGGCGAGCACCTGGAGTGGCCTAGCGAGGTGCGCTGCAGCTTCTGGAAACCGGCGGCCCGCGAGGTTCTCTCTCCTGCTGTGAACATAGGGAGTATCGAAATCATCTGTATTATGGAGAGCACTCGTGTTCAGTGATGAGGTACCCTGGTACTTTTGAGAGCATTCGTAGTGTGTGTACTATTGAGAGCACTCTGTAACTTTGTATGATATGTTAAGGCATCTTATCACGACCTGAGATTGTTATTCTGATGAAGCTCTTGGAATGTTGATTCTAGATGTTACTTGCCTCCTTTACTAGCACCGAGACAGAAAATCATCCAACATCCAAGACTGACATCTTTGTCGCTGTATGCACATATATTAAACACACAAAACAGATATTGTTCTGTAAAGGTGGTTCACTCCAATTACAGCATTTAAGAATATAACAAATACAAAATATTTTCACTGCCAACATGTTGAACAAACATGCAACATATATCATCTTTGTCATAAGGCTTGACAGAACGAACTAATATACATGCTAAAGATTTTGTTTAAAGACTGTTTTCTTCTAGGATTCTTTGCTTTGTTACATCTGGATTTGAGCACACAAACTGAAATTTACACATAGTTCGGCTCCTCCGTTATTAATCTTGCAGATCAAACCTCTCCACCCCTTTTCATCTCCTGTAATACAAAGTGAAAAGAGATAATGAGTTCATGAATGTGGCCAATAAGGTTGAACTAGCTGCACAAGACAATTCTACTGTCACCAGATTTATGGAAAGCACATAAAAACTATATACTTATACAATAAGGTGAATAAAGCAAGTAAAGCTGCAATGGTTTGGGAAGTGAATTGTACCTAAACTGAACCCACGTGATGAATTCATGAAAACCAAACCAAACCAGCCCACTGAAATGTGTATTAGCACCCAGCTCAAACTAAACCATATGATCTCTCCACCCAAACCGAACTAAATTGATAGAAGGAACTATGGTTTTAGCTTATGGTTGTAAATCAGTTACCCACCTGTGTTGCATGTGCTGATGCCTCAATTCCGTCCATGTTGCACCTGATAGCTGAACCAGACGTTAGCTGAACAAGGGCCCCCAGCTGCTAGCTGATAGCCAGAATTGCATTTATCCAGTCTAATTCCCAAGACAATTATGTTGTGTCTGCAAACGACGCCCACTTCGTCGACATGCATAGCATCTCATCAAACAACGTGCCCCGCATGGAGAAGTAGGAGACAGTGGCGCAGCGGCAGGGTGGCTTCGAACAGCTTCTCGTCAACGAGACAAAGTCCCCAAGGAAAACCGGCCGGAGATCCTCGGATAGGAAGCCATGAAGTCCGTAAATAGCATGCCGAAGAACCTCCTTTGCATTCCTCTCCACTGACGACGGAGAAGAACCTCCTCCGCTATCCTTGCTGCTGGCAGCAACTATCCATGAGTTCATGACATTGTGTCTCTGCTTTCTATCCAAAAATATTCATTTGTTGCAAAACTTGATATGATATCAGAGAACCTCAACAAGAAATTCTGCCATAAGAAATAATAGAACTCATATATTAAAACATCATGAAACATCAATGTTGCAATTGGCTCCAACTAGAATGAGTTAGTTCATAATTTGTAACAGTGAATTACGGTAAGCCGTGGACATTAAGACTACCTTTTCTTGGCAAAGATATCAAGTGAAGAATCATTAAGCCTCTATCGATGTACCTGCAGATCTTCAGATTTACCGGCGACGAACTTGTCCCGATTTACCAGCGGGCCGACGGTGCAAGCGGAGGCCCTCAATGCTGAAACGAGTGGAAGAGCGAGGGCTCAAGCGTCGGCAAAGGGGAGACCTTCGGACGCTCGACCACGACGGCGCAGGTGCGTGGTCGATCGCGACTGATATCGGGTCATCGGGGGATGGGCGAGTTGCCGACAGACGGCTTGGCTGCTGGGATCAATGGATGGAGGACGGCAAGGATGAGTTGATCAAGAAACTTCGGTGAGCGGCCAGCTCCCCAACGGCGGAGGCCGACGGCGGGCAGACCTACTGACCTAGGTTCTCTGCGGTGGCGACGGAGGTGCTGGAAAGGAACGAGACGGTGATCTATCTTTTTTTTTCTTTGACCTGATTGACCGATCTATCTGATGTATCTGATGGGAGCCTGAGGGAAAAGACGGGCTTACCCTCTAGCAACGGACGGCTTGATTTCTCTGGTACTCCGCTGCCTGGTTTTGGAGTACCAGGTACCGTAAAAGTCCTCTCAATTGAAAGTTACCGTTATTTGGTGCCGAAGTTTTAAATGATTTTAAACTTGGGTCCTCTCTCAATGATGCTGTTAATGCTTGCTCTCCGCCGATCAGCGTCATGGCTGACCTCCCTCTCAAATCTCAATCATCTCTTTGTCCGGAAGTAGCTAAATGTAGTAGGAGGTAGGAGCGGCCAACCCATCGCGCTGAAGATCAGCGGTGATGCTTCACCTGAATCTCTGCGCGGAACAGCGGCCTCGTCTTCGCCGCCGGGCTGCGACGTAACGGTGCCGGGGCCGGCTCGGGTGCGAGGCTCCTATCTGTCGCGGCTGCCAACTGCATCCTGCCGAGGCGCCGAGCTCGCAACCTCTGTGTACGAGCCACGTCCACGCAGCCCGCCGGACGAGCCTCTGATCCGCCGTCGGCCACGTCCCGGCCGGCCGGTGAGGCATCGACGTTAGCACGTGTGGTATTACGTGCCTGCGTGGGCGCGCGGCTCTTCTTCGTGCTGCCGCTAATGATGATGCTCCTCGGCGTGGTCCGCGCGACGCGATCAGCCGATGGTCCTCACCATGGCTCGCTCACTCCAACTCCATCTGCATATGCCACCTTCAACTGACTCTTAGCTGAAGAGTCGGCATCCCTAAAAAGAAAATTGAAAGGAGAATTCTGCATGCGTAGTTCGGTCGTTGTTGAACTGTGGCCATTTCGTGCTGGAAGTCAGCGTCGGGCGGTCGTTCGAGCGGAGATGAGATAAACTCTACTCTGTAGCGTTCCTTTACCACAACGATAACAGGAAGCTGTGTCGTCTGCTATCTGTCAGGCTGCGATTGGTGTTATCGTTATCCGTCTTCACTAGCTACCGGCCACACGAGAAGAGCCTCGGTACCTCTCCCACACGGCATAATGTATCCTCCATCGACCATTGATATGTAGCTAAGCATCCAGCAGCAAGAAGCCATGCAACATGTCACACTAGTCCAGGTCGATGCTGTCGACTGAGCCTGATCATTCACTGAACTTGACTGGGCCTGTTTTCTGTTGCCTTCAGATCGACTTGGGTACAAACTGTGCAGTGGGTGGTGGAGGCGTGGAGCCAACCATATGAGGACAGCTGCCTGAGAGGCTTTCGCAAATCGCAATGCAGACGTACGTGTGAGCCATAGATGTTCATCCTGCTGCCTGCGTGAATTCCTCACTGATCACTGTTTACGGCATGATCCAGAGCGTCCTGCGTTCAGATGGAAGAAAGGGAAGCGTCGATGCGGGCGGGGATGGCCCGTAGAAACAGCCTTGATTGCGCGTAATTAAGCGAGCACTTAACGCGGACAGTGCCGCTAAGTACCCACGCTTTCAAGGCTTCAACCCATTCCAGCGATTGGGAACTGGCTCGGCCGACCACTGCGCCGCCGGCACGCGGCTGGCGGCGGCGGCCCAAACTGTCGCTCTTGGCGACTCAAAGCTTCATGTCCATCATATAATCCCTATCCATCCCTTAATCGTTATCGAGCTGGCCCGCTCATCTGATGTCTCGGCCTTGGCAAAGAGCAGCGAAGAAGAGAGGCGGAGGCAAAGTTTATGTGTCAAATATCTGGCACGGACCATTTTTTCTCTCCCAAGACAAAGATTCTGATGAGGAGGCGCTGTCCAACGGTTAATGTCGGACAAAACCGGTTGGCGCGCGCGTGCTAGACAAGACATTGGTCAAGTCAAGTGAAACCCCCCTGGTTTTTCTGCAGCCACGATACGTGCCTCGTCCTTCACTACTCTCCGATCAAAATCGCGTACGCCGCTGCAGTGTCTTGGTACTCCCGGACGGAACAGTGTCTCGGGCAAGCGGCGCCACGCATCTCTCGGTTCTCGCTGGCGTTTCCTTATCAGGCTCCGGCGCCAGACGTTGTCGCGCAGGGCACCTAAAACGGCTAGACACACCTTTCAGCGATGAAAGATGGAGGGAAGACACTGGAACAGTGTCCACTGAAGATCGGTCTCGCTTCTCTCGGACCCTGCCCTACCATGTGGCAGACGCATATACGCCGATTTGGCAATGCAGCAGCTTGATAGACCGCCGGCGGTGGCATCGTCATCGTGTTGGTTGGACTCCTCAGCTCGAGCTCGGCGTGTCTGCATGTGCCTTGGCCTCTTCAGTTCAGATAATCAGCAGGCTTCAGCTCACGGGAATGGATGGACGGAAAGGTTAACTGAACTTGCACAGTGATCCAGCTCGTCCTAATTATGTGTATCTAGGGCACGGTCAGCATCATGAAATCAAGGCACATGCCCAGTAGTACAATCACGAGGTGTTGGAGCGCGATTGGGCGGACAGGGTTCCGGCCGGCCTGACTGGTCGCCGTCACGAGCTGACAGAGAGAGTAGGTTTCCATCCGCTGTCCGAAAACGTGCCCATCACCGGCGATTGTGTCCTTCGCTTTCCATCCACGCTGTCCTATTCTTTGTCGTTCTCGCCTTGCTTGCGTTGCATCGTGATTAAACTAGGACGTGCTTCTGGCTCTTGTTTATACAAGCCAATGGTGCATGCTCGTACATCATTACGAAAAGGAAAACATAAAACTTTTTTGGTCAGCACGCTAGATTGCCACCTTGTCGTCGATCGATCGTGTGGTGCCGCAAAGTTTTCAACTCCTTGTCGTTTGCACGGTTGTTACCTGCCGTGGATAACAACGCAGGAAACGATCACCGTTTGCGACTTTAGTGGAGCTAGCCGGACTGTTGGAGCACTGTCATGGTGAAAACAGAGTTAAAAATGGAAACATGTGACAAAGTTTTCCTAAACTACATGTGGGCTAGCTAGGGAGGTGAGTGGTCACCAATCAAATCTAGAAGAAAGAGCAAACAGTAATCTAGCTAGTGTAGAAAGTTGCTCAAGATTTTCCTCTCTATCTACTTGGCGAATAGCTCAGCAGCGACGTTGTTGAGGGGAATTATCCAAAAAGCGATGTTGTTGGCAAGAATAGCTCTCATGCGACGTTTCTGAGCTTGGAAATAGCTAAGGACCGACACAGGGGTAAAACATCGTCTGGCTCTAAAGGGAGGCTGAGGTTTAGGTTAGGGTACGAAGTTATGTACTATGATAGGTAGGTCCCACTATGTTGCCACACAGCGGTTGAAACATGCCTGGTAGGTGGATCCCACGTAGTTGCCACGGCATCTGTTGAAACACCCACGGTCGGTGGGTCCCACGTAGTTGCTACGGTGTCAAGGTTAGGAGCGTGTGCCGCCATCTGCTTCTTGTCCATCGGCGGCGGTGGAGCTTTCTTTCCCGGCAGCGGCGGTGGAGGAGCTTTCGCCGCGGGGTATGTGGTGACCAATCAAATCTCGTAGAAAGTAGCAACAATGGGATCTACCTAGAGTAGAAAGTTGCTCAAGATTTTGGTCGGTGTTGTTACTACTCTATCTTCCGCCCCTAAGCCAAGCTTGTCTTGTCTAAATTAGCTCCTACTGTGAAACAGTCTCCCTAAAATGCAATAGCACTTCTATTCTAGCTAGGTTAATGTTGCTAACTGAAGCAAACATGTTGGGACATGAATAAAAAGTTATTTTAAGACCAAGGAAAAGGAAGGAATGCTCCGTTTAACCTGCACTGATTGACCTGTGTCCGGAGGAAGATCTTTTTAGGCGCGGAGCTCTTTCACCTTTCCATGTCGTAGTACAAAAACAGCAAACGTACAGTAAGGGCCGTGATATGGTGTACGCCTAACCTTGAAGAGACCCGGGCGGCCGGAATCATTCGGTTCGCCGGAACGTCTCACTTTGGCATGCGTATGCGTGCTTGCTTATGGACGCCATGAAGAATACGGCCGGGGGAAAAGAGGATGAGCGTTAGAGAAAGAGAGCGGGCTAGATTCTAGATGCTTGCTCACAAAATCATAGCCTCTGCACGTAGAGCGCCAGTTGGTCGTGCGATCGAGCTAGTGGCAACGTGCTTATTTCGTAGGTCGTCGTCTTGACAAATCGCGCCTACATGGCATGGGCTCTCGCTCAAGTGTCAATCGACGCATGCATATATATTTCGCCTTCTGAACGGCCGCGCGCGCCGCCTATGCGCTTTCCCTCGCCGCGGGGCGCGCGTCGACGTCGAATTTCCCCACGCGTCGGGGCATCTCGAACGGGCGTGCGCGCGCACGGCCGCTCGACCTGACCAGGCCGCGCGCGCCCGTTCGAGAGGGATGTCCGGCTGGCAAGCTCGTGTGTGGCGCCAGTTTGCCACTCGCAAGCAGCAGCGGCTCCATCACCACAACTGGTAGTTACGGTGAGCAGTGATGGTAGCTTCTTCGATCAATCCTATTCCTAGCTTGGCATGGTCGATGCATATGATAAATCCTACATGGATGTGATTAGTCACAAATCCTATTTGTCAGTTAGCGACATCTCTGAGTTTAGATAGCGCGAATGAATTCTTGACGTCCATGCTCCGATATCGATCAGACCAGCAAATTTGCATATGTTTGTATACATTTCATGGAAATTAAGTCAAGATAAATAGTCGGCCGGCCTATCGGCTAACCGGAGCAAGAATGCACAAAAACATGGCGATGTCCGTTATTTCATGTACTCCTTATATATACATAAACGACATAGTAAAAGCAGCTAACACACGAGATAGTGAATTAGATACGGTCAGAAAATAGAGAAGTCTCGCTAGCGTATCTAGCCAAGAACCATCCCACAGAAATGGTCGTCTACACCTGGTTACCTGCTCGTAGCTAGCAAACGACAATTTCGAAGATGACGAATAGGAATCTTTGCCTCACATGGTTACAGCGACAACGACCTAATATACATGTGATCTATATACATCTTTCTAGACAACACTACTATATAATCATTCAACGGCGACAAGGACATGCATGTATAAAATTATTCATATCGTGGGCTGTCCATAGTGCATAGTAACATATCGAGTGTATGATATCACCTCTCTAATGGATAATATCATATAGTAGTATCATAGTCTAACTATATTTATTAATTTGTAGAATCTCAATATAAATTGATGTACAAGATCTATTTGATATTAACTTTTCTCATAACGTGGGCTATGATACGGTACCCACCTATGATACTCTAATCTTCTCTATTCTTTAATTAACTGTCACGTCAGCATTTTGGTGGGCCTAAGTTGCATGATACTTGCTATAATACTAGCACTATGGCTAGCCTAATTTTTCTTAAGGCTAGCCATAGTGTTAGTATCATAGCTAGTACTCCCTCCGTTTGGAAAAAAAAGATGTTTTAGCTTTATGAAGCAAATGTATCTAGACATCTTTTAGTGTATAGATTCGAGTGAACCTATACATTAAAAGATGTCTAGATACATTCGCTTCACAAAATTAAAACATCTTATATTTCCAAACGGAGGGAGTATCATACAAATAAGGCCCACAAAAATGCTGACTTGCCAGCTAATTAATAAAGAGAGAGGGAATTAGAGTATCATAGATAGATACTATATCATAGCGTATATTACGAGAAAATTAATGCAAAGTAAATCTTGTACACATATTTGCATTGAGATACTACAAATCAATAAATCTAACAAGTATATGATACTACTCTATGATACTATGCATTATGGAGGTACACTAGTAGAAAAATGGGCATCGGTCTAAGCCTTTAGTACCGGTTCCCGTATGAACCGGTACTAAAGGGTGCATTAGTACCGGTTCACTTGCCCAGCCGGCCGAGGAACATCAATACCGGTTCGTTGAGGGCCTTTTGTACCGGTTCATCTTACGAACCGGTACAAAAGGGTTTCAGTCCAAATTTGAGGCAGAGGTGGGGCCAGAGCTGAACCTTTAGTACCGGTTCATCTGAAGAACCGGTACTAAAGGGCCTCCGGCCTATTTTCTGCAGCCCGACCTCTCTTTCCCTTCTCATTCTCCTCTCTCACATTTCCAAATCTCTATTTTGCAACTCTCACACTCCAATAAATCTTCATTTTTCTCCACCATTTTATCAAGATTGACGGCACCCATCTATCTAAGGGTTAGCAATATCATCCTTTCTTCTGGCGTTCCTAATTTAGCTCATTTCTTTGCTAGTTTAACTCGTATTATTTTTCTAGTGCTAGCAAGGTGTTTGATGAAATGCCTAAGTTAGGGATTTCATTCTTTTTGTATGCAATTGAGCTCAAATTAAAGTATGATTTGTAGGTTTTAGTATCGTCCCCGTCCTCACCGCCGTCGATCGCCAGCGTCTTCCCCTAGCCGGCACTGTACCACCTCGGTGAGCCTCTATTTTTTAATAAAAAAACTTAGTTTTATGTGATGAACTTGAATATTAATTAAGTTGGTCACTCATATATCCATGATGTTGTGTAATAAATGATTTTTGATATACTTATATAATGCAGATGAATCGACAATGGATGTACGGTGACCGATGCCATCCCAACTTCATTACTGGCATGCATTATTTTCTCAACATGGCGGAGGCAAACAGGCGGTCGAATGGTTTCATTTATTGTCCATGTAGTTCCTGTAGGAATACGAAGGATTACTCTACCTCAAAGACCCTTCACTTCCACCTGCTTGAGAATGGTTTCATGCCCGGCTATAATTGTTGGACCAAGCACGGAGAAAGAGGGGTTATAATGGAAGGCAACGAAGAAGAAGAGGATAGTGACAACTATCCTATGTTCACTGAAGACGGTGATAGTAGTATGGGGGAAGACGAAGCTGAAGAAGAGCCCATTTTTTATGAGCCCATTTTTGATGACCCCGATGACGATTTGGGTCGGGCCATTCTTGATGCGAAGATAAACTGCGGAAGTGAAAAGGAGAGGTTGAAGTTGGAGAAAATGTTAGAGGATCACAACAAACTGTTGTACCCAAATTGCGAAGATGGCCAGAAAAAACTGGGTACCACACTGGAATTGCTGCAATGGAAGGCAGAGAATGGTACTTCTGACAAGGGATTTGAAAAGTTGCTGAAAATAATAAAGAAGATGCTTCCAGGGGAGAACGTATTGCCCTCTAGTACGTACGAAGCAAAGAAGGTTGTCTGCCCTCTAGGATTAGAGGTGCAGAAGATACATGCATGCATCAATGACTGCATCCTCTACCGCGGGGAGTACGAGAATTTGAATGCATGCCCGGTATGTGGTGCATTGAGGTATAAGATCAGGCGAGATGACCCTGGCGATGTTGAGGGCGAGTCCACCCACAGGAAGAAGGTTCCTGCGAAGGTGATGTGGTATGCTCCTATAATACCACGGTTGAAACGTTTGTTCCAAAACAAAGAGCATGCCAAGTTGTTGCGATGGCACAAAGAGGACCGTAAGAAAGATGTGATGCTGAGACACCCCGCTGACGGGTCGCAGTGGAGAAAAATCGATAGAAAGTACAAGTCATTTTCAGATGACGCAAGGAACTTAAGATTTGGTCTAAGTACAGATGGCTTTAATCCTTTCGGGGAGCAGAGCTCCAGTCATAGCACCTGGCCAGTGACTCTATGTATCTATAACCTTCCTCCTTGGTTGTGCATGAAGCGGAAGTTCATTATGATGCCAGTGCTCATCCAAGGCCCGAGGCAACCCGGCAACGACATTGATGTGTACCTGAGGCCATTGGTTGAAGAACTTTTACAGTTGTGGCGTGAAGAAGGTGTACCTATTTGGGATGAGCACGAACAAAAGGAATTTAACCTATGAGCGTTGTTGTTTGTAACCATCAATGATTGGCCTGCTCTTAGTAACATTTCAGGACAGTCAAACAAGGGATACAATGCATGCACACACTGTTTAGGTGAGACTGACAGTATATATTTGAGAAACAAGAATGTGTACATGGGGCATCGTCGATTTCTTCCAAAACAACATCAAGTAAGAAAGAGAGGAAAGCATTTCAGAGGTGAGGCAGAAGACCGAACGAATCCTACCCGCCCTACTGGGGATGTTATATATGATATGCTCAAGGATTTAAAAGTGATCTTTGGAAAGGGTCCTGGCGGACAATCTGTTCCGCATGATGTTGGCGGACATGTACCCATGTGGAAGAAGATGTCTATATTTTGGGAGCTACCCTACTGGAAAATCCTAGAGGTTCACTCTGCAATCGACGTGATGCACGTGACGAAAAATCTTTGCGTGAACCTGCTAAACTTCTTGGGCGTGTATGGGAAGACAAAAGATACACCGGATGCACGACACGACCAGCAATGTATCCACGAAGGAAACAACCTGAATCCAGAGAAGTATCAAGGTACTGCCAGCTACGCTCTTACCAAAGAAGAGAAGGAGATCTTTTTTGAAGTCCTGAGTAGCATCAAGGTCCCGTCTGGCTTCTCATCGAATATAAAAGGAATAATAAACATGTCAAAGAAAAAGTTTCAAAACCTAAAGTCTCATGACTGCCACGTGATTATGACACAATTACTTCCGGTTGCATTGAGGGGGCTTCTATCGGAAAATGTTCGAGTACCCATTGTGAAGCTATGTGCGTTCCTCCATGCAATTTCTCAGAAGGTGATCAATCCACTAACTCTACAAAATTTACAGAAGGATGTGGTGCAATGTCTAGTCAGCTTTGAGTTGGTGTTCCCACCATCCTTCTTCAATATTATGACGCATCTCCTCGTTCACCTGGTCGAAGAGATTAGTGTTCTCGGTCCTGTATTTCTACACAACATGTTCCCCTTTGAGAGATTCATGGGAGTCTTAAAGAAATACGTTCATAACCGTGCTAGGCCAGAAGGAAGCATCTCCAAGGGCTATGGAACAGAGGAGGTCATTGAGTTTTGTGTTGACTTTATTCCTGACCTTAAGCCGATCGGTGTTCCTGAATCGCGCTATGAGGGGAGACTGCGTGGAAAAGGCACGCTAGGAAAGAAAGCAACAATGTGTATGGACGGACATTCTTTCACTCAAGCACACTACACAATTCTACATAATTCCAGCTTGGTGGCTCCGTACAAAGTGGAACACAAGAATATTTTACGCTCTGAATACCCGGAGCAACATGAAGATTGGATTGATGGAGAACACATGAAGACTTTCGGCGGTTTGTTGCAAACACGTCTCATGAATGTCACTGATGAAGAACAGCTATACTTGTTGGCCAAGCAACCATCTTCGACTATATCGACATTTCAAGGGTACGAGATAAATGGGAATACATTTTACACATTCGCCCAAGATAAAAAGAGCACCAACCAAAACAGTGGTGTCCGCTTTGATGCAGCAGAGGACAATGGGAAGAAGGTCACATATTATGGGTACATAGAGGAGATATGGGAACTTGACTATGGACCTAATTTCAAGGTCCCTTTGTTCCGGTGCAAATGGTTCAACCTGAAAAATGGGGTACAGGTAGACCCGCAGTACGGAATGACTACAGTGGATCTCAAGAATCTAGGGTACGACACCGAACCATTCGTCCTAGCCAGTGAAGTGGCTCAGGTTTTTTATGTGAAGGACATGTCTACCAAACCGAAAAAAAGAAAAGAAAGGCAAGAGGACACATCATACGATGAGCCAAAGCGCCACATAGTTCTTTCAGGAAAAAGAAACATCGTGGGAGTAGAGGACAAGACAAACATGTCAGACGATTATAATAAGTTTGATGATATTCCACCCTTCAAGGTGAAAACTGACCCAAGCATCATTTTAAATAATGAAGATTGTCCATGGCTGCGTCGCAATCAGAAGAAAGGGAAACACAAGAAGAAAACTCAGAAGACTAGATAGGGATCATAACTTGTGTATCTCAATATGGAAATCACTTTCCCATTTATTTTTGTGTAATGATGTCATTGTATGAGGGAAATTTTTCCGAGGCGGAGCTTCCGAAGATGCCGTAGGGCGTGAGCACCAACGACATCTTCGAGAAACTCCGCCGCGGGAGATTTCCCAACCCTTTACCCAAAACTGTTAGAGGAGATAGAGTCTTTCACGGGCTTGCAGGGAAATTTTTCCGAGGCGGAGCTTCCAAAGATGCCGTAGGGCGTGAGCACCAACGACATCTTCGAGAAACTCCGCCACGGTAGATTTCCCAACCCTGTCCTCCATCCATGGGGATGAAACTCTCCCTACCTTCTAGGTTGGCTTGTTGAGCTGCTTGCCATGGCGTATCGATGCTCCTTTTATAGGCACGGCACCGCTTCTACGTTGTCTTGTTCCTCCGATAGGGGCATCGTGCGTCCACCCACGCGTCCTTATCTCATCGAGCAGTGCATCCACCCACGCGTCCTTATCCTGCCGACATATTTAGTCTCGGTTGCACCCACCAACCGGGACTAAAGGTTACCCACACGTCCTTATCCCACCGACAGTTTTGTTAGATGACACAAAAACCACCTTTAGTCCCGGTTGTACCCACCAGCTGGGACTAAAGGTTAGATGGTTCCCCGCGCCACTGTGTTCCCGCCTATTTTCTTCCCGCGCTTTCCACCGCTTCTACTTTGTCTTGTTCCTCCGACAGGGGCATCGTGTGTCCACCCACGCGTCCTTATCTCATCGAGCAGTGCATCCACCCACGCGTCCTTATCCTGCCGACATCTTTAGTCTCGGTTGCACCCACCAACCGGGACTAAAGGTTACCCACACGTCCTTATCCCACCGATAGTTTTGTTAGATGACACAAAAACCACCTTTAGTCCCGGTTGTACCCACCAGCCGGGACTAAAGGTTAGATGGTTCCCCCCGCCACTGCGTTCCCGCCTATTTTCTTCCTGCGCTTTCCACCGCTTCCAGCCTCCGTCTTCCCGCCATTTTTCACTATATATATGTAGGCTTGGCCTCCATTTACATATCACATCTAGACTTATATCTGCAAACCTCATCACTCTCTTCCATGGCTTCCATCGTATCTCTAACCCCCCGGGAGGCGGAGGCGCTTTGCGCCTCAAACTACCCCTGCCCGCCGGGCTACCGCGTCCCCACCGGCTGGATGCTGAGCGTCGGAGGCGTACCGGTCCCTCCTGTCCCTGTAGGTGTGGCGCGCCAGATGGCCATCACAAACCACTACTACTTCGAGCTCACGCCAGAGCAGCGGAGGAATCCTCAGTGGCATCCCGACTACAGCCCGACTTGGGACGCCTTCTTCATCAATCGGCGTGAGAGTGCGCTTGCCAGGCACGAGGAGGACGGCTTGCCTCGTTCGAACTTCAACGAGGCCGGCCGTCGGCTATGGTGGCGCGGCCGGACTCTCCAGAGCGTCATGGCCTACCGTGGCCCTCGCCTGCGCTACCCTCAGTCTCAGCCCACGCGTGCTCACCAGTCGAGGTTCGACTACCGCGACCCCGATGCCAGCGACGATGACACCGGCGACTACGACGACTACAGTGGCGACGTTTATAGGGCTAGGCACGACTATGACTGAATCACTCCAACATTCGAAAACAAGCTCGGCCGATTGTGACTTAATCTGGCCATGTATCTTAATTTTCAGTTGAGATATGTACTTCTTTTCCTGTTCAATCGTTTTCCCGCCCTTTTTCTTTCCGCCCTTTTCTTCCCGCCCTTTTTCTCTCACGGACGCAGCGTGCCGCCGCGCCAACCGACACTTAATTATTAAGCGAACATATGATCAATAGAAACTGCAAGAGAAAAATCAAATATAACTAATCAAAAATAAAATCAAATATAACTAATCAAAAGAAAATAGAAAATCAAATATAACTAATCAAATATAACTAATCAAAAATAAAATCAAATATATCTAATCAAAAGAAAATAGAAAATCAAATATATCTAATCAAATATAACTAATCAAACGAAAATCAAAAGAAACTGCAAAAGAAAAATCAAATGAAAATCAAAAGAAACTGCAAAAGAAAAATCAATAGAAACGGCAAAATAAAAATGAAACGAAAATCAAAAGAAACAGCAAAAGAAAAATCCAACGAAAAGCAACAGAAAAAGCAACAGAAAAATCAAAAGAAACAGCAACAGAAAAATCAAAAGAAAAAGAAAAAGAAAAAAACCTTTGGTACCGGTTGGTGGAAAGAACCGGTACGAAAAGTTAAAAGCGCGAAAAGAATTTCCGTAAATATCTTTGGTAGCGGTTGCTGTTACGAACCGGTACTAAAGGTACCAAAGGCCCTTAGGCCTTTTTCTTCCACGCCACCGACGGACAAACACACGCAGACACAGCAAACTTCCCGCGCGGTCGCCGTCGCCCGAGCTCCGCCTCCTCCTCCTCTTCGCGCCCGCTTGCTCCTCCTCTTCGCGCGCCGTCGCCGTCGCCCGAGCTCCGCCCGCCTCCTCCTCCTCTTCGCGCCTCGAGGCCGACGACGCCAGCGTGGGCGGAGCTTTCTTCGCCAGCGAGGCCGACGACGCCAGCGAGGCCGACGACGCCAGCGCGACCGCCTCGCCTCCGCCTTGCAGGGTACACCTCTCTCTGCTTCGGCACAGTGCATGTTCGACGAAATGCCAGAACCAAATTCTGAAACTTCTAAGCCACTTGCTGCTATCACTTTTATTTTTCTAGGCTACTCAGCAAGCACATGGTCTTATCTGCTTTAGGCTTTGTTTTAGATGTTGTGTAATAGCTTGGTAGTAGTGATTTTTCAGGTTGTTGATCAAACATGTATTGTTGAGAATACTTTTCTGTATTTACACCTTTCATAAAATATGTAAGCTTCAATAATTTACCCTGCATAGTCTTATTGCAAATGATGCACATCTTCTGTTATTCCAAAGTGTTGTTTCCCTATACATGAAAAGTAATGCAAAATTGTATCGAACATGTCAAAATTACTTGCACATATTTATTCCAATCATAGTCTTATTGCAAATAATTATATATGTATGATCTATATACTTCTTTCCATGGGTGCCATGGCGGTGCCTCCATAGATCTACCCATCCGCAATACACATTAATATATATGTTGCTATCTGCATAAAGTTATAGAGGCTTTGATTTGGAGAAAAATAAAAATAGTGTATACACTATGGAGATCAAACACCTTAAGTAAGATTCAAAATAAATAAAAACATATATTTCATATGACCTTAACCCACTATGTTTCCACAAATATGCTCGTCTATATATGTATGTTGTAGTAATAATATGTTTGTTAATAATTCTCACTCAGCAAAGAATATAAAATGCAACAATTGGTTTCTCCGTACAAATAATATCATATATTCTTTAGAAGAATACACTTTCCTCATTAACAACAAACTCCATGCCTATATTCTTGTTCCAATTTTGTTTCTGAGACTTGAGCCAATCCTACGTGGTTCAACTAGTACATATTATAGACATTTTGGAAAATATGAATGTTTGTATCTTGAAACCTACAATCAACTGTTTTTGTCTTCTAATGACATTATAATGTTTCCAAGATACCATAATTGCATACAATTCACCCTCTTCAAGTCGAACTAATATATGCTTCATAATTTCATATTAAGCGCTAGGGTTAGCACAATTTCATTTAAGAAGATAGCTCCATTGATTTATAATTAATTTCAGATATTTAAAGAAAATGTTATGAGACTAAATAATTGATGGATGGTTGGATGGTAAAAAGGATCAAATATGTCATATATGAAATCTCCATCATAGTGCTGTAAGTTATAACATAACTAATTTGGGACTTTGGTCTTCAAGTGAAACTATGAAGGATCTGACATGCTTACTTGTTTCTCGAGATAATGACGTTGTTGTGTTGTGAATTCGTCTCACCTTAACCGTGTGTCTTATGCATGTGTATTTTCTTGACCTTGAAATCTAGATTTACCACTAGTTGTTCTCATGGTTTTAATCCTCAATTCCATGTGGTCCCCTTCCATATATGTTCGAGTTCTTCTATAGTATACATGGTACAAGTGTTCTATAAGACATTGTTGTCATCCTATACATATATCTTGTCCATTAATAAAAACAAAATAATTGCACTTAATTTTGCAGTGACATTGAGCTATGGAGGACGACACCTTCATCCGAGATGAGGAGCGAGAAGAAATGGTGCAGAAAATGATATTTGAGAGTGCCCGTGGACCGGAACCCAATGGAGAACCCGATGGAGATGACGATGATTTCGGCTCACAATTTTTGAACGATGTCGGTGAGGGACTTGAGTCTGAAGAAAGAAGAGACAACGAAGTGTCCTTAACAAACTCCGGCGA
The DNA here is from genome assembly GCA_007115705.1 of Dactylis glomerata. Lineage (NCBI taxonomy): Eukaryota > Viridiplantae > Streptophyta > Magnoliopsida > Poales > Poaceae > Dactylis > Dactylis glomerata. The sequence goes on along the minus strand of QXEO01000923.1, from coordinate 1,803,845 downwards.
GGTGTATATCAAGGCTATATGTTCATCACTTGATGCATTGATTTATTTGTATTACACTTATTAACGAATCATTTTTCTTTTAGCCTTCTGGATCATCGAGCAAATCTGTTAAAAAGCAATGAGGCCCGACGCAACGTCTAAAGGGCGAGGGTAGGTTAGCCCTCACCGCATTTAAGGATAGTGGTGAACCGGTGGATCCCAAAGAGCACTGCCGTAAATTTATAAACCAAGCTGGAGTTCTTGTTAGGGACCATGTACCGATCAGCATTGCAGAGTGGCATAAGCCGAAGAACGCGGAGGCTGAAGCTAGTTATGTCAATGATACTCTAAAACTTTTTCTTTGGGACAGTCTACTGACACACTTCAGCCTACCGGAAGACATGACGGAAGGCCAGAAGAAGAAAGTCAAGGAATGGACTCTTAAGAAGATGGCCACACAATTCCAGACCTGGAAGAAAAATTTATGGGCCAGATATGAAGATGAAGATCCAGTATTCACTGGAAGTCTAGTGAAGATAAAAGATCACTGGCCCGCATTTAAGAGCTATAAGAAATCTTCTACTGCTGTGTCCCGATCAGTCACAAATACGAAAAATGCTTCAAAGAAGGAACATTTCCATCATTTGGGGTCAGGTGGCTACAAGACTGCCATTCCGAAGTGGAGAGCATTTGAAGCTAAACTGATGGAGGCAGGAATCACTCCACAGACATGGGACTGGCCCGACCGGTCCAAGTTCTGGTTGTTCGCGAATGGGGCAGGGTTGGACCCAAAGACAGGGCAGATCGTTGCAAAGGGAAAATGGAAGGAAAAAATTAAAGCAATCACGACGCAGCTTATAGATGCAATTGAAAAAGTTAGAAAGGGAGAGTACATTCCCGATAGAGAGAATGACGAGCTGACACTCGCTCTTGGGAATGCGGAACACGTTGGACGGATACGAGCCATCCCAGGTGTCACCATGAAGGAAGCATGGCCGGAGTGCGCTGACACTTATAGAAGCCGTTCGAGAAAAAAGAAGCAGGACTTAGACAGGTTAGCGGAATTGATAAATAGGGTGGAGGTTCTTGAGAAAAATCAGAGGGCACCTGATCAGCCGCTGTTTCTACAAGATCCTCAAGCCGATGCCGCCCCATCTCAGCGAAGAAGCAGTGTGGGTTCCTCGCATCTTGAATGTGGAGGAAGCTACCCCGTGGATTATGTCACGGAGAAGACAGATTGCGAGCTACATGTGCAAATGAGGAACGTGTCCGTTAAGGTGGCGGTCGGCTATGTTTACCCAAATGAAGATGGAGCAACGCACCATCATATGCCCATTCCAGCTGGCTGTGTTCGTGTCGGGGTGGATGACGTTGTTCCGGGTTTTGAAACAATGGAGCTTGATTTTCCTGGAGGTGACGAAGAGAAGACACTGGCCGATGTCAAGCGCGGTTTCACCATATGGTCCAAGAAATACATCGTCCTTTTGCCAAGGCCACCGACTCCTCCTCGTAGCAGTCCACATGAGCAGCAAATTCCACATGAGCAGCAATGGCCATCGACTCCGCCTGGTAGCAGTCCACATGAGCAGCAAAGTCCACACCTACCGGAGAGGGACCCCAGCGCGAGTCCACCATCTCGAGATCCTCCGCGTAAGACTGCGTTTTTTAAGCGGAACGGTACGCCGCCTAGGAAGAGACCTAGAAAGGAGAAACCACTGCCGCCTATTGAGAAGTTACCTTGGGAAAGAACTATCGAGGAATGCAGCGAAATCTCTAAGTCCGAGGTGGCAAAACATTTTGCTAAGAAAGTGCCAGAGATACCTTTTGAGAAGACTCTAGATCCGGTGAAAGTTATTCGTACCGTTGAGAATCTATATGACCCTCCACCATCGCCGCCATCTGACTATAGGCGTTCTATTGAAAAGTCGTATGACGCTATGGTGGAGGTGAAAAAACCCGATCAATCGGTGGTCTCGGCGAAAACTAGGAAACAAGTGTACCAGCTCGGAGAACAACCCATTCAATCGGTTCCCCCTCTCAAGGTGTTTGACGAGAAGGCCGTTGAAAGTTCTCGACAAAACACAATTGATTACCCCATCGCTGAAGTAGTATATCAATTTGTTCAAGGGAAAGATCTGGTCGAGAATATCAGGTCGCTACCAACATGTATGCGTAATTTGAATGCGTGGTACACTAATGCCACAAAGAGAGGGATTGATTGTATCATGGTGCGAGTTAAGGATGAGCACTACTTCCAAGAATACTCTGTGAGCGTTGACTTCCTCGAACTTTTTCAGTTATACAATCTCCGGGCCATCGACAAATCTATCATCAGTTGCTATTGTCTGTAAGTGATTTATTAATATAATTTGAGAAGTCTTTAGCTCAGCTCATTCATTGTCTGCAAATTATCCTCAATTTAATCTTTTGTGCGCTATATTATGCAGTTCGAAGAAGCTCGAATGCAAAAGGGATGAAATCACGGACATTGGGTTCATTGACCCAGATACAATGCATGAAAAAACCATAGAAGATCCCATCTATAACAAGGATACACCAGAGACTTTGCTAAGGTTTTTGAAACGACAACGTGACAAAAAGATAATACTTTGGCCTTACAACTTCAAGTAAGTGTAACTGTCTTATAACACATTCTATTTTGCTCACCATATGTTAAAATTTTAACTGATGACTTATATCTATGACACTGCATATTTAAACGTGCGCAGGTTCCACTTTATTCTTATCATCATTAAAATGTACGATGGAGATGTTGAAGTCTTTGACTCACTAACCAAAGAGCCTATACTATACAAGTCGGCTTTTGATATGCTCAAAAGGTAATTTTAATTCTTATCGGTTTTTTCGTTAATTTCCTGATATCAACAAATTAATAACTCTTTTATGTGTTTTCTTTTGTCGGGCAGCGTATGGCAAACATTCATCCAGGAAGATCCGACCGGTGGATGGAAACCGAAGCTGATATGGCATGCGAACAAAGTAAGTAGTACTACCTAGGTCCACACACCTTTATCATACTTGATTATTATTTGATTGAATTATATTCTTGTACAGAAATGCGCGAAACAACCTGAGGGGACTAATCTATGTGGATACTACGTTTGCGAGAACATCCATAAGATTATCAGCGAGAGAACGAATAATCAAAGGAATAGAGAGGTACGAAAATAATATTCACAAATTTATTTTGTTACCATAACTTGTGCTAAGTTTCAGTCATAATTGTTTGATTGTGATTTGATATATATATATACATATCTCATGTATTCATTTGAATCTCATTCTTTTACAGTTGGCAAGAAAGCGTGACAGGCTCCCAATCGAGCACCGCTTCAAAGCAATTGGTGAGGAATTGGCGGGATTTTTCCTTTGGGACATCATACCTAACTTCGCAGAGTACCACTATGAATGAAGATCTACATGTAATATATAGTTTGACTCGGAGAGTACCACTATGCTACATGTAATAGATAGTATGCCTCGGAGAGTACCACTATGCATGAAGATCGATCTTCATGCATGTACTACTTAATTTGCGATCTTATGCAATTACATGTGTTATATTATATGCACCAAGTTGATATGCATTACCTTGATCTTCATGTACTCCTAAATCCAAACGCGTTTCTGGCGCATCGACGCGATCCTCGTACGATGAAATGGTCTGATACCCCTAAACCCCTCCTAAAACCCTAAACCATGAATTCCTTTGGTACCGGTTCGTGTTACAAACCGGTACCAAAGGTCCCTAGCCCTGCACTCTCCTGGGAGCCAACGTGGAGGCCCCTTTAATACCGGTTTGTAAGGAACCGGTACCAAAGAGGGGGGGCTTTTGTCCCGAATCTTTTGTACCGGTTTGATTTCCGGTACAAATGGGCCTCTGGAACCGGTATTGATGTCCATTTTTCGACTAGTGGTAGTATCATATACAAATATCATATGCATGATACTAAGATATGATACTACCCACTATGGCCAGCCTAAGCATGCGTACCCCCCTCTGAGGAATCATTAATTAGTGTGAGCAACCTCTATTATTAGTATGCCATGACCATACATGCCCATAGTTATCAGTTTGGAACTCCTAACATACTAATGAATATATTAAGTCCCTCACTGCAACCTCACATATGTGCATGCCGTAGAATAATTTTTTAAGAAGGGGGCCGGCTTCGTAAGTGTCAGCACAAGATTGAGCGAATAGCCTAAAACTACCACATTTGAGGTGGGATTTACAAAATAGTACCACTTTACATTTTTCAAATGTAAATCTAGCACCCTAGAGATGATTTTTTGCAATTCGAGCAAATGACAGTCTAAATATGAATTGACACACAATCTGACAGCAGGGCCCTCTAGTCAGTGCTGAGGTGGCAACTTGATGACAGAGCATGGACTAGATCCTATGTGTCAGCTTAATAAAAAATAAAATTTATATTAAAAAAGAGAGTCATCTTCTTCCTTGTCCCCCTGTGTGTCTCCGCCCCTGTGTGTCTTCCGTCAATGACCTACCGCCGTTGCCGCGCACCCTGTCCCCACCACCTTGCTCGCCCCCACCGCTACCTAGCACCCTGATCCCTACTGCCGCCGCCTAGCCCCGCCCAACTCCCTGCGGTAACCGCCTATTCCCCTGTTCCCGACGGCCCTAAACCGCCGCCGGTGAGCAGGACTCCAGGCCGAGGGATCCCATGCAGCTAGCACTCGCGGGGCGCTCGTAGCCTCTACGCCGCCGAAGAAAATGGCACATGCAGATGCCGCCTAGCTTTACTGCCATGGCCACTGCACCTTTCGGCCAGAATCGCTCGCGCGAGCACCGCCGCTTCCATTGCTCTGGCAAGCAATCGCCGTCGGGTTAGGCCTTTACAAGCCTCTCCGACCACCCTCGGAGGGCCAGAAAGATGTGGCGAGCCTTCCACGCCTCACTAGTGAGCCTGTAGTCCACCTGAGCAAGATCTTCCATTCGGCCTGGCCGCTAGGGAGAGGGTTTCGAGCAAGGGTAGCGGCGGTCCTCGCCGGCGAGCAGAGGGGAGTTTAGTGCATGCCAGAAATCAGTCGGGAGCAGCGGTGCTCGCAAGCAGCTGTCGTGAGCAGCGGTGCTCGCCGTAGTCGGGAGCGGCCGCACTGGTGGTGGTCGTTTCCAGAGAGACAAGCTATAATTTTTTTGATTTTTTAATTAACTGGGCTGAAGTGGCATTTATTTTATTTTAAAAAATGGGCTGCCTCAGTAGAGCCACATCATCCCGACAGGTGGGCCCTATTGTCAGAAATCATGTCAATTCGTGTTTAGACTGTCATTTGCTCAAGTTAGAAAAAATCACCTCTGGGGTAGTAGATTTACGTTCCAAAAACACAAAGTGGCACCATTTCGTAATTTTTGCCTCAAATGTGGTAGTTTTAGGCTATTCACTCGCACAAGATCTCTCCGTCTCAACGAGTCCAAGGGATCATGTTATGTAAAATTGAACACTAAAATATCTAGAAACATTAAAAAAATGCCTAAACAAGGTTTTTAGAAGAAGGGTTTGCATCTTGATGCATTCACCTCAAAACGATCATTAGAAGGTATGATGTCATTTGCAAAAATTAAAAAGGGGAATCCATTTATTGTTTGTGGAGGTGTGCCCACCCTCTAATTATTTCCTGCGTCCGTCACTAAAGACCACTCCTCCATGACAATACCAAAGTAAGATCTTCAATTTTAGGGGAACCTTTGGCCTCCATAATCTCTTATTACTAGATTTAGGGGTGCGCCTTGGCGCACGATCCCGTTGGATTTGCACCAATTTACAATTTATAAAAAAGTGAATGAAAATAAGGTAGTAGATGATAGATAATACGTTTCTTAGGTTCTACAATCAAATCAATATGATGAACTTAGGGTAAAACACACGAAATCATGAAATGAGCAGCAAACCCTTATATACAATCAGGGAAATCAGAAATATATTACAATAACTAACACTCCGATTTTTTTCATGAGCAATAGAAATAAGGAACAGCAAAAGCAACATCTACATGGGAGGGACGTTTTGACACCCGAGATCAAATGAGCTCTTTTTCCTATCCACACAATCGATCTTGGAATCTGTGTCGATCTGACAGATAGAATGGATAGGTTGATATACGAGACTAGGAATACATCATCTACCCAGAGTACTACGGTGCGACATGAGGTAACGCAATGACGGAGATGCTAGTCGGGTGGGACGGATTGGGAACGGAGCATGGCTGTACCTATGGAACAGGTGGTGGTGGCGTCATGTACCCACGGTCCAACCTCACCTCTTCAACATCTCTGCTTCCCAACCTCACGTATCTCTCTCTTCTCATCCTCACGCCAAGTAACAGCTCAGGCCTGGCTGTACGCTCCCCACACGCATTCATTCCCTTCAAGCCGCCCTCCGCCGCCGTGCCATGGCCGGCGCTAAGAGCCTCGTCCTGCTCTCTTCCTCGCGCTCGCTGTCGCCGTCTCCGCCTCGTCCCTCGCCGGCAGGGACCACATGCAGCTCCACGGCACCGGCGCCGGCCGCGGGAAGGAGTGCAGGGGCACCGTGGGTGAGTGCCGCGCCGACGCGGAGGAGGAGCTTGGGTTCGCGTCCGCAGAGTCACACAGACTGCTGGTAACCCGGTACATTCCGTCAGCCGCGTTAGGTAGAAGATTTGAGTACCGTCGAATTGAAAGTTCTGCCGTGCGCGCAGATGTGGGCCACATGCTGCAGCAATCACTTTTAGAAAAGTATGTACGATCTGAATACGTACTAGCTATGCTGATTCTTTAACATGGACGTGTGGTGGAGAAGTCGAGCGCATTTGTGCCCGAGTTCAAAATGGCCTTTTCGCATCTACATAAGCTTGTTGCTGCATGGTCTTTAGAGACCACGACACATAGGAAATGCAGTTCTAATAGGTACTTGCATCACCAAAAGTTAACTGCGCTGCAAATAAGAAGATAAATTAACCAACAGTTAAATATAAGGAAAATAAAGGAAAAGGTAAGAGTAGAAGATAAGTCATGTTAAATCTATTGTTCTAATATAAAATAGCATTACCTTGCATTAAGTCCACTGGTGCCCCCGCCTTTCACATATAGTATTTGATGATAAGTAGTCAGTGAATAAGCAGATGTAGAAAATACAGGAAAATATATTGCATATAGTAATGGCAAATCAAAGAGACAACCATAACACGCTATAAGAGAGAGAACTGCTTTGGAATGAGAAACAACAGCTTTGAAGAGCAACATGTCAGGCAATCATATATGTAAACATAGTAAATCGGTGAGAGGAGTTGAGCACACTCTCTTGTTTTTTTTACTCTTGTATTTCCAGAATAGCATCTTCGTAGTTTCAAAATCTGAACAGTTTGGAAGAGTGGGAGCAATAATACAGTTAGTAACTCAAATTATAGATGGATGATTACAATAAAAATAGTAGTTAATAGGACTAATGGGACACTTTCAGAAATGAAGAAACACATCTCTTTTCCACAATAGCAAAGCTGGAAAAGGTTCAACGAGAGGGCAGACTCACTCCATAATGACTCAGGCTTAGTTAATTTATTGTGCAAAGTATGCATATGCATTGTTGAAATTTACAAGGAAGTTGTACTACAGAAGTTTACTAACACAGAGCATAGAGCATGATGAGACAAATTATTCAGTTCGTTCAGTACATATATTTTTTTGAGGGAAAATAAGCTACCACAAGCTCTAAATATGTTTGTATTAAAGTAGAACCTTGATATGTTTGGTGCGTCAGCTGTCTTTTAGATCTTGCAATGGTTCTGGTCATGTTGATATACTCCTGTGTACGACGTAGTACTACAGAAGTTTACTAACCGAGAGCATAGAGCGTGGTGAGACAAATAATTCAGTTGGTTCAGTACATATAATTTTCTAAGGGAAAATAAGCTACCACAAGCTCTAAATATGTTTGTATTAAAGTAGGACATTGATATGTTTAGTGTTGTTAGCTATCTGCTAGATCTTGCTGGTCTAGCTTTCTAAACTGGTTCTGGTCATGTCGATATACTCCTGTGTACAACCTACATGAACAGCCTAATCTAAAACTCCGATGAGCCATTAAGTAGATCAGCCCCTCTGGGTACAAAAGCCAGATAAGCGATTTGAGGCCCAATCCCGGAGACATATGTACTATCGATAGAACATATGATCAATAAGATTTAATTGGATTGTGTTATGAACACATCAGACTGAAAGAAAAGAGGACACTTTTATTTCTGACAAAGTTTTCTAGCACCCATCTCCTACCTGGTCTCCATGTAGAATTTACCAGCCGCGGTGGCAAGAAAGTTAACACAAATATAATCTTCCCCCTTGCAACCTTGCTCTGTTATGCAATTTCTAAAAATATACGAATCATAGTTTGACATAGAATTATCAGTTTCTGAATCCAAATTTACTTATGCATAAAAAACTTCTGATCTGTACAGTCTGTAGCCAATGAAAACATGAAGCTATCTTAACCAATAGCCTATTTTCATCCAGGTGGTGTAGACTAAATTACATATATAATTAATTATGAACCAACAATACCAAGTAGTATTAGAGACTACAAAGAATAAATCCAAAGAGGGAAATAAAGAACAGAGAACTTGGAAGAAATAAATGGGTGTATCCATCAGAAGGAAACACGTATATTTTTTTGCTCCAAATTTCCATTAATAAATAACTTGTGAGCACACCCAAGGAAAGAAAACAAGTAAGTATTAGTGTAACAAACCATAACTTAAATGCAGTCAGGGAAATAATGCATAAGAATTTTAATTTTATGTTATTGTTAGCATGTTAAAGAGAAAGAACCTCCACAGGCATAGCTCAAGTACAGTTGTGTGGGTCTTTCATTCTTTAATCCAAAGAATGCTGCAAAGAAAGAACCTCCAGGTTTGACATTCAGTTTGAAGTACGCCATTGCAAAAAGTAATCCTCACGAATGAAGATATCAAGCGGAAGAAGCAAAAGTACTAATAAAATTATTTAGGTTCAATCCTAATATGTGATACTCTCCTACTCTACAGATTTACTCTAGACCAGCTAGCCATGAACAGATTGTTATATGGTGTTAATTGGTTCTCGTATGATGATCCTAATTATCATCACTGACCTCCAGGGTCTAAAATTGTCGGTGAATAAAATCAGTTAATACTATCAACACCAATTAAAACCATTTGATCTGAAATAGTGCATGCATCGTTCAAAGTAAACCTAGCATCAAGATGTTGGGCCAAGAGTTATCTATTTTTAGCCATCTCGCATCATTCCTTATGATTTTAAGTGAATCATTGCTATACATAAACATATTTCGTGCATATAAAAGAAAGATTACATCCGGACATGAGAACATATGATACATAAATGTGGCATTCAGAACATAAAGAAACATTCAAGGTTACATTTCGTTTGGCTGCAACCACCTTGGTAAAATTCGCCAGTCCCAGGGTCTCGACCTGATTCTACCAGTCAGGACCGTGAAACTAAAATATTTCTCAAATTGTATAAACAGGCTAAGTCCAAAAAATTTAATCATGGACAAAGAGAGACAGGTGATAATCTATAAACTGATATCACCCAAATAAGAACACTACCTTAGATCGAGATAAATTCCCACAAAAGACAAAATAACATAATGGGGAATGTAGATGCACAAAATTTAGATGAAAGACATGTCTAGCTTCACAATGATGCATTTGAACCAACTATAACGGCAACAAAAGCGGATGATATCAAAGACGATACAAGTTCAGATGTGGGCATGTTAGGAGCGGTAAATCATCATGGAACAAACAACAGAACTACTTATATCAAAGATGATACAAGTTCTTTACCTCGAGTAAATAATTCTGAACCAGGTGTCATGGAAGCAGACTCCATGAGCAAAGAAAACTCACTAGTCAAGTGCCGTATGGAGGAGGTGTTGGTGAGTCCATTTCAGAGTGCAGAATTGGCCAGCCCTTGGAAGTTAAATCTGAAGATATACCAATTGTATCTTCAGACTCATGGATGCATGTCAACAAAGCAAAGTCATGAGAGTAGCTGCTCATAAAAATGATTTAATTTTTCTCTGTGCATATTACTCACCAAGCAACAACAGAACTACAGAAGTAAAAAATGCCTTATAAGCACTTTAGGTAAAAATAAATAAAAGCACAGCCACGCTACTTATTTTAAAATCCATATGTAACATATATTTGCAAGTAAATATAAGACCATGAGTATTTGTAAAGATCGTGGGTAGATTTCCATAAACATGAGTAATTTTTAAAATAAGAACAAATATTACCTCTTTTCTGTTCCCACTTTAGCTGGCGGGTCTGATATTTTCCAGGGACATGTGCAACAACCCGCAAATGTAGTTCACCAAGCAGCTAGTGAAAAGGAAAATCCTTGAATAGCCAATGATTGCAGAAAAGAAACCTGCTATGTGTGAACTATGTAGTTAGATGAGACATCTCTAAAGAGTATTCAATATAATGGCATAATAAATGGTGAGACAGATATGCTATTATTTACATGGGTCTATGATTTCTTTTGGAAGTGTAATATATGGCATGACTAATCTTACCCGCAAAGCTGTGAGCAAGATAAGAAAAAAAACATATGTTTTGCGCCCATTGAACTGTCAGCACTACCTCGAAAATATTGATACCAAGAATACAATTGTTGATTACCAGCAGCGAGCTGAGATGACAATGAGACCCTTCTTGCCTACAAAAACTAAAGCAAAGCAACTCTTAATTCTCACAGAGGTACAACTGATACTGAAGCTACTGATGAACAAACTAATGAAATATGTGAGAATGTAGTTGCATAATTTTACTTGAACGAAGAAAATACACAACTTGCAGTCTGGTTCGAAGCATATATATCAAACCTTTACATGCCTGAAGAGCACGATTTTGGGCCAATCTTCCACTTCCAGCGCTGAACTGATTCATATAATAAGTGAAGTAGTGAGCACAATCAGCAACAATAAAAGTCTGAATGTCAAATCATAATTACTACAGCTCTTATCCCCCAGCCCCTCCCCTTTAATTTGTTTATGTGTGTTAAGTGTTCTCTAAGATCCGAAGTTTTTCTGGTTGGTTTTACAGTTTCGTTCTTCAGCGACTACAAAGCAACACAAAATACTGAACCAAGTTGATGTAAAGGATTGCTATAATACTCATTAGGATGCACACACTGCCGTCAAGGAGTAATCAAGAGAGGTAATATATTGTACATGTAACTCACATATTTCAAGCTAAATTTCAGAAAATAAAATCTATTGAGTAGACTGAATAATATTACATAGATCAATCTTTTCCTGCATCTCACTTGGCTTTTCATCAAACAACCTCTAGGCATTCATAAAAAAGAATCTAGACAAACAGAGATGGAAGATTAGGTGATTAAACAAAAAGGGAGTAAGAAAGAATGGGACAAATCTGTAGCAAAAGATGCATACCTCAGTCCAGACATTGCTGCCCAAGAGGACACGGTCAATCACATGCCAAAGCTAGAACCAAATATGTGCAAAATCAACACCTTCATCTGCACCTCCTTTCTTGACAAATGATACAACAACCTGCACCAAATTTGTTCATCAGGAAGACGGGGATCCAGAAAGAGAGAGAGAGAGATAGAAAGGGAGGTCAAACCTGTGAAGGAGGGAACTGTTGGCCGGCGGTGCTCTGGCCTGCATCCTCCATCCCGGTGGTAAACCTTCCTGCTTTTGCCGTTACAACTTCCAACCGGCGGCCAGCTGCCATCTCCTTGTCGCTGCTGTGGTCGTCCGCCCGTCGCCGCCATGGCCGCCGTGAATGGCCATCGCCACCGTCCGTCGTCACCGTGGCCGCTGCCGTCACCGCCTGTCGCCGTCCTGGCCACCCAACATCGCTACCCGCTCGAGGCCGCCATTCCCCACCACGGGGTTTACCATGGACGAGCAGGTGTTGGGCTAGTGGCGGCTAGGGTTGGGAGAAGATGATTGGGGAGGAGAGACATGGAGGGGATTGGGGGAGAGAGACACGAGAGGAGATTGGGCAAGGCGGCTGGGGCGTGAGTGTGGGGGCTGGGCTAGGGTTTCACGGGGCCTTTTATATGTGGACGCGGTGAAAACAACGAACGGTCTGGATTCAGCCTGAAACGCGATCGGACGGACGGTAAATTCGGATTTACCTGAGAGCTCATAGGGAGGGCACCAATTATACCTTTAGATTCAGCATCGTTATAAGAGACCAGGTATACTATATTTAGTGTGAGTTTCACAATTGGGTGAAAATTTCATCTAAACTCGAGGGCAACCAACATTTGTGACATGCATCACAAAAGAAGAATCAATGAATGGGGTTAATTTGTGACATGCATCATATTGCCAAGCAAGACTATCGAGACCTGACGAGCTTTGAACAGTACATTCATGCAAACACAACATGGTGGTAAATTTTTTTACTGCAGGTTTTGTATGATGCCACTGCAGTTTTGTGAATATTTGAGGTCGCACTGAAAATAAGGATAAAATTCTGTTTACGTAAACAAAGATGTCCAGATTCAATACAGTGAGATTAGAGACAGCAAGAAGACGTGACAAAAGCAATGACGAATTCGTTCGCTCCGTTTCTTTGTAACTAAACGAGAATGATTGAAAGGTATACATGACCTCACATGGTTCCTGCTGTACGTGGCAACACTACAAGGGACGCTCTGGAATCTCATCTCCCTGGATAGGATAAACTACTGCATGAACTGTATAAACTATTTGCATGCGACATACTTGCTCAGCTATGATTTAAGTACGTAAAGCATCAAGTCAAGATATCGTTTCTGCACTAGATTCGGTGGGTCTGGTGATGTATTTTCATAGCTTGTCAGTTATCAGGTAATGCATGACTCATACTACCTGTTCATAGTTCACTTAATTTAAGATGCTTGTCGACTTCACGGTCGGTGGCGGAGCTAGACTGGCCATGGAGCCTGGGCAGGGAACGAAGGTACTAAGCGAGCTAAGCATTTGCCCACTAATCCATTGACAGAACGTTCAAGTTTAGCACAAATTTTAATGGGGCATCCTCGGTTGAGCCCGGGCAGCTGCCCGGGGTAGCCGGGAGCTGGCTCCGCCACTGAATCACGGTTGTAAACAGCAAGTTTATATTGGCCGACCCACCATTCTGATTTAGTAATGCCCATTTTTTATATGCATGCTGACTAATACAGGTATGATTGATCTGTTGTCCAATAGAGCATGACATGATCGAATTTATTTGGAACTAGTAGTACTACCTTCATTTCAAAATGTAAGCATTTTTAAAAATACGGAGGTAATGAGATGTGGCTAAGATTTTGAGAAAGGTTTCAAAAAATGCGGTCGCCGGTTTCTCTTCGCCTTGTTGGGCTGATATTTTTCAGGCGGTATAAGTTATTTCTTAGGAGAGTTGAGGAAGCGTAGCTCGCCATGTAGCACTACTTTTTTTTTGTTCAAAACCGAAATAATGATCGTGCAGCACTACAATCTGCTTTTGTTTACCTAGCACTAGCATTGACAGTGCAATCAGTCAGACCCACGATACGCATGATTAAGCTGCCACATCGGTTCTTAACAACTTACCTATCAGTGAGCACATATGCTGCTGTAAAAAGCAAAACTAAACAACTTGCACCGCATCACATCACCATAATATAGTGAAGAAAATATCGGCTGTCCCCGAAGGGACGTGAAGAAAATATGTTATAGAGGAAAATAATAATGGACTTATTTACATAATTCATATAATTTATAATAAATTTAATATTATACTATAACTATATCAATCGGAAACATTGATATACGTGTGGTATTAAATGATAAACAGTCCCTAGTAAATCCTCTATTTACTAGTTTATTGGTCAACTGATGATCAAAGTTTTCCGATCATGGAGCATTACGCCAATTGACAATGAGATTATGCCATTTGGTAAATGACATGGTGGACTTACCTAAGTTAATATTGCAACACGATCGTGTCATAATGTTCACATTGCAATATGAAGAAAGCTGTATAACTTAATCCTTAGACCGTGAGGTTATAGTTAATCACTATTTTTGGTGGAAACTTTGATTGCACCAACTTTCACACCGTAAGAGGATGACCGAAAAGGTGTCTCTTGGGTTTCCAAAGGGGTAGAATGAGGCGTATAGACCAATAGCGGAATTTGCTCATTTGCATGACATATATGATACTCTGGGCCCACTCGGTGAGAATACATCAAAACTGCGCAGCATGTGACTAGGTCATGGAGATGGATTATCATGATATGAGTAAACAACAATAGCCGGTAATAAGATCGAACGAGGTATTAGGAATACCGATGATTAGATCTTAGGTTATGCTAGTATCAGCAAAGGAAAAAAGGAAAGGTACGTCGACGCTTATGTTCAACGACTAAAAGAACTTCATAGAATGCACGGGGATTGTCACGGATCTCAAGATCTGATTGATGATCATTTACCGAAGAGAGTTCTTGGTAATGTCTGTAGCGTTCTCGAACCATCGGGTAACACACTTAAGGGATCTCGATGCTCGAGATGGTTTGGTAATATTCGGAAACATCGTGTGATGATTTAAGAGAGAGGGAATAGTTCCAACTAAGTCCGAAATAGTTTTAGCAGATTCCAAAATAGTTTCGGTGCAGTCAGAAATAGTTCTGGTGTAGTTCAAAAGAGTTTCGATGAAGTCTGGAAGTGTTTCGGAGTAACGGAGATTTAATTATGAGTTAATTGATATTAATTAAATAATTAAAAATACGGAAAACACCTAATGGCCCTTCTTCCGAAAAGAAGCCTATCAAGGAAATAAAAAAAGGAGGGGCGCCTTGGGCCCTGGCCCTAGCCGACCAGGGTTAGGGTTTTGGGGGGTTGGCCGGCCTGGCCCCACCCTAGCCATCGCCGCCCTAACCCTTCCCTTGGCCGCCGCCCTTGGCTGCCTTGGTGGAGGGCTAAGGGTGCACCCCTCCCCCCTATATAAAGGGGGCCCTAGGGGAGGAGGAGAACACACAAGTTCCATGAGCCCCGGCCGCCGCCCACCACCTCCTTGGCCGCCGCCCACCTCCACCCTCCTCTCTCTCTCCCGCGTGGCCTCCTGAAGGTCTGCACAGGTGGGAGATCTCACCATCGTTGCACGCTGTTGTGTTGCGGATCTTCTGGATCCCTGTCCAATGCCATCTACTTTCGCAATCTTGGCTAAAACGGGGATTCTGAGAGTCTTCATGATCGTTGTACATGTGCGAGTACACGGAGGTTCTGCTCGTGTGGCGCTGGAGTCGTTGCTCCAAGATCTTCACGACCTTGAGGTCGGCTACGTCGTCTTCATCGTCAACGCTTGTGCGGGAGCGTAATCCCCATGTTCGGTCTACGAGGGTATGTCTCCGAACTTCTGTTTACCGTTACAACATTACTAGTAGATAGATCCTTGGGCAATTTGGGGTTGCGTAGAAATAAATTTTTGTTAGTTGTATCAAACCCCAATAGTGGTATCAGAGCCGGATATGTGCGTAGTATGCTTGTATGGTTAGAACGCATCGTGTTGGTGTGGGCGTTGATCATCTTATTGTTACCCTCCAACGTGTATCTGCTTATATTGTGGCATAGTTGGATTGAAGCGGCATGTGACCGACCTTACGCGTACTCCTACGCGAGACTAGTTCCACAACTGACGTACGGCTTGTACCGTGCAAGTGGCTAGTCGGGTGCCTGTTTCTCCACTATAGTGGATATGGCTTCTACAATGAAGGGCCCTTAACGGGGACTCAAAGAAACAATACTTTTATCAACGTTGTGGTTTCATATTCGTAGGTAAGAAACAGTTCTTGTGCGAAAGCCTTGTGCGAAAGTCCTTGAAGCCACATATAACTTTGTTTTGCTGCGGGGCCTGTGACGTGATATGTTCGAACGATAAGTTGCATGTTACTACCGGAGGCTTCACAACAGGGGCGCCGTGGACTTGGCGCCACACCGGTGGATGGATGGAGATCATGCCGGAGGCTCGATGGAGATCAAGCACGTAGATGAAGAAACCATATCATACCACGCATTATTTACATGTGATGTTATTGTGTGGTTCTTGTTTGTGCTAGTATTTTGATACACGACGGTAGCATAGAATAAGAAAATCCCTAATCAAATACCAATTAAAATGTGTTCTCTCTTATGTGTGCAATCGCCACAAAGTTCTTAGTTATGAAGCCGGCCATGACGATCGGGGACTAGACATATCGAAGTTCATATAAGGGGTGGGAACAAACAATGTATATAACTGATACGTCCAATTTGCATCACTATTTTGTATCATAATTTACTGTTCTTCATTGATATATTTCATATTTAGACATGATACTGATGTTATTTCCTTTGCTTTCACATGTTTGATGATCATCGGAGGAGTTGCTGCCAGAGTCAGGATTCTGCTGGAAAAAGGACCATCAAGAGACCATATTTTGAAGATCAGGAAAATGCCAGAAAAATACCCAGAAATTATAATTTCCCAGAAGACTCAGGAAGCCAGAAGGGGAGTCGAGAGGAGCCAGGGGGCTCCACACGCCAGGGTGGCGCAGGCCCACCCCTGGCCGCACGGGCCCTACGTGAGGCCACCTTGGCCCACCTCTGGTCTCGCCCCTCCGCGTACATCATCGTCCCCGAAAACCTAAGTCAAGGGGGGCACGGAGAGTTAGACACAGCCGCCTCTGCGGGGCGGAGAACACCAGAGAGAGAAAGCTCTCCGGCAGAGAGAAATCTGCCGGGGAAATTCCTTCCCAGAGAGGGGAGATCGTCGCCATCGTCATCACCATCGTACTGGACTTCATCGGGATCATCATCATCATCATCTCCATCACCAGCACCTTCATCTCCACCATCACCACGCCATCCCGCTGTAACATCTTGAGTTGGATCTTGTTATATTCATAGGGGAAACTTTCCCGGTGTTGATTACTCTTGTAGTTGATGCTATTGAGTGGAACCGTTGAGTTAAGATTTATGTTCAGATTGTTATTCACCATTATTTCACCTCTGATCATGATCCATATGATGTCTTGTGAGTAGTTCGTTTAGTTCTTGAGGACATGGGAGAAGTCAAGATGTTAGTAGTGAATTATTGTTGAGAAATATTTAATGGTTTGATATTGTTGTGGTGCTATTTCACTAGTGGTGTCATGTGAACGTCGACTACATGATACTTCACCATTTATGGGCCTAGTGAGATGCATTGTGTATTTGGCTACCGATTGTGGGGTTGCTGGAGTGACAGAAACCTAAACCTCCGTTGGGAAACCATTGCACCAGGGAGCGTAGGATCTTAGAGTTTAAGGCTGTGGTTAGATTTATCTTAATTACTTTCTTGTATTTGCGGATGCTTGCAAGGGGTATAATCACAAGTGTGTATTTATCCTAGTAAGGGTAGTGCGCTAGCACAGGTTCACCCCCATAACACTTACCAAACCAATAAATACTATTGGCTCTATGAAGCGAAAGCTCTTGACAGAAACTCCCGTGTGTCCTCGAGAACGTTTGGTTATTATAAGTACACAACCGGCTTGTCCTTTGCTGAAGAAAGGATTGGGCCACTTGCTGCAATTGTTACTACTGTCTTTTATTTACTCGCACTTTATTTACTCGTATTACCAAATACCCCTGAAAACCTGTTTGCTAGTATTTACAGTGATTCCTTGATCAAAACTGCTCATCAACACCTTCTGCTCCTCGTTGGGTTCGACACTCTTATTTATCGAAAGTACTACGATACACCCCTATACTTGTGGGTCATCAAGACTATTTTCTGGCGCCGTTGCCGGGGAGTGTAGCGCTATTGAAGAGTGGAATTGGTAAAGGTAATCGTCGCTGTGAGTATTGTTTTTATTTTGTCTTTTATTTTACTCTGCTATGGAGAACTCTCCATTTGGTTTCCTATTTGGAAACACATCTACTACTACTGCTGCACATGCGGAGGAACCACCACCGCCGCCGCCTGCTGAAATTGATCCTTTTAAAATATCTATGAAAATTGTTGGGCGTATTATGGATAACTGCTATTCAGGAGATGGAACTGTCCATCCGGGTGATCATTTATTATTTATACATGAATTATGCGAGTTGTTCAGATGTGCAGGTATTTCACCAAGCCAGGTTAAGAAGAAATTATTCTCATTATCATTGAAAGGCAGAGCTGAAGAGTGGTATCGACTACTCCAAAATGGTCCATCTATGGCATGGGAGGATATTGTGCCTCTCTTTTATTCCAAGTTTTATCCTCCAAGTGAAATTCATAAAGACCGTAACCGGATATATAATTTTTGGCCTCATGATGGAGAGAGTATTGCCCAAGCATGGGGGAGATTGAAGTTACTAATGCTCAAATGCCCCATTCATGAGCTCCCCAATAATATTGTTATTAATAATTTTTATGCGCGGCTTACTCTTCCTGATAAGGATTATTTGGATGCTTCTTGCTTTGGATCATTTACTCATATGAAAGAAGATGCTAAGTGGAAACTTCTTGACCGTATACAAGAGAATGCTGAAGGTTGGGAAAACGACAAAGGTAGGAAGTCAGGTATAAACGATGATTATGAATGCATTAAATCTTTTATGGAGACCGATGACTTTCATGGTGTTAGTGCTGCATATGGTCTTGATTCCCAAATACTTGCTAATTGTCTTAAGGCTTTTGCCTCTTACATTGATGTTCCAAAGAAAGATTGGAACAAATATCATGCACCTTACAAAGATTCTATTAGTCATATTCCTGCTGCAGCTACTGAAGTTTGTACTGTTGATAGCATTGTGCCTGAACCTTATTTTGAGAAGACACCTTTCCCTGCTAAGGTAAAGAAGTATTCTACTTTGGTAAGTGTGTCTAATAAAAGTACTAAGAAAGCTGCAGAGCCTGATGAGCAAATTACTATTAAGTCTCCAGTAGCTATATTGAAGGATCTTGTTACTAAAGATGTAGGGGATGAATATATTCTTTTTTGTGAAGATTCTTCTAACATTCTTTCACATCCTAAAAAGCACAGGAAAGCAAGTGTTCCTGTTATTTCTGTCAGGATTGGAGATCATTGCTATTATGGTTTATTTGATATTGGTGCTAGTGCAAGTGCTATTCCCTTAGAGCTTTACAAAGAAATTATGCACGAGATAGGCGCTTGTGAACTTGAAGATATTGATGTGGTTGTTCAGCTTGCTAACAGAGAGACAGTTTGGCCTCTTGGTATTGTCCGAGATGTGGAAGTTCTTTGCGGTAAGACTAAATACCCTACTGATTTTCTAGTACTTGGTAAGGAGGCTAGTAAAACTTGTCCTATTATTTTTGGTAGACCATTTTTGAACACTTGTGGCGCCGTGATAGATTGTAAGAAGGAGAAATTTTTTACTAAGTTTAATGGAGAGTCTTATGAGTTTAATTTTTCCAAGTTTGCTAAGACTGCTTATGAAAATGACACGCCTAATAAAAAAATTCGAGTTGAGCAGCTTGCTTCTATTGCTCTTGCTCCTAATAATGCCTTGCATCAATTCATGGAAGATCACGAAAGTGATGTTTTTACCAAGGAAAGAGAAGAGATTGACGATATTCTCCTTCGTCAACCACCATTACTCAAGCATAATCTACCTGTGGAGGATCTTGGTACCACTTTGCCGCCTAAAGAAGATCCTGTGTTTGAATTAAAGCCTTTGCCTGATGACCTCAAATATGCTTATATAGATGATAAGAAAATATATCCTGTTATTATTAGCTCTAAACTTTCAGGAAAGGAAGAAGAAAGATTATTGGAGATATTGAGGAAACACCGAGGAGCTATGGGATATACTCTGGATGATTTAAAAGGGATTTCTCCCACTTTATGTCAGCATGCCATCAATATGGAGAAAGACGCAAAGCCAGTTGTGGAGCATCAACGCCGCCTAATTCCCAAGATGAAGGATGTGGTAAGAAATGAGGTATTAAAACTCCTTGATGCTGGTATTATTTATCCTATTGCTGATAGTAGATGGGTTAGTCCTGTTCATTGTGTTCCTAAGAAAGGAGGTATGACTGTTGTGCCTAATGAGAATAACGAGCTTATTCCTCAAAGGGTAGTTGTTGGTTATAGAATGTGCATTGATTATAGGAAGGTAAACAAAGTTACTAAGAAAGATCATTACCCTTTACCATTTATAGATCAAATGCTAGAAAGGTTGTCTAAGAAGACTCATTTTTGTTTCCTTGATGGTTATTCTGGTTTTTCTCAAATTGCTGTTAAGAAGGATGATCAAGAGAAAACCACTTTTACTTGTCCTTATGGACCTTATGCTTATAGACGTATGCCATTTGGTTTATGCAATGCTCCTGCTACTTTCTAAAGATGTATGTCTGCTATTTTCATGGCTTTTGTGAAGAAATTGTGGAGGTCTTCATGGACGATTTCTCCGTCTATGGAACTTCTTTTGATAATTGTTTGCACAACCTTGATAAAGTTTTGCAGAGGTGCGAAGAAACTAACCTTGTTCTTAATTGGGAGAAATGCCACTTCATGGTAAATGAAGGAATTGTCCTTGGACATAAAATTTCTGAAAGAGGTATTGAATTTGACAGAGCAAAAGTTGAGGCAATTGAGAAAATGCCTTGTCCAAGAGATGTTAAAGGTATTCGTAGTATTCTTGGTCATGCTGGTTTCTATAGGAGGTTTATTAAAGATTTCTCTAAGATTTAAAGCCTCTTACCAATCTTCTTCAAAAGGATGTACCATTTGTCTTTGATGATGATTGTAAGGAAGCTTTTGAAACTCTTAAGAAGGCTTTAACTACTGCTCCTATTGTTCAACCACCTGATTGGAATTTACCTTTTAAAATTATGTGTGATGCTAGTGATTTTGCTGTTGGTGCTGTTCTTGGACAGCGCATAGATAATAAGTTGAATGTTATTCATTATGCTAGTAAGACTCTTGATGCTGCTCAGAAGAATTATGCTACTACTGAGAAAGAGTTTCTTGCTGTTGTTTTTGCTTGTGATAAGTTTAGATCTTACATTGTTGATTCTAAAGTTACTATTCATACTGATCACGCTGCTATTAGATATCTTATGACTAAGAAGGATGCTAAGCCTAGGCTTATTAGATGGGTGTTGCTTTTACAAGAGTTTGATTTGCATATCGTAGATAGGAAAGGTGCTGAAAACCCTGTGGCTGACAATTTGTCTAGATTGGAAAACATTTCTTTTGATCATGTTCCTGTTAATGATAGTTTTCCAAATGAACAGTTGGCTGCAATAAATGTAACTTCGTGAGACCTTCCTTGGTATGCTGATTATGCTAACTTTATTGTTTCCAAGTATTTGCCTCCAACCTTTACAGCTCAGCAAAGAAGAAAATTCTTCTATGATTTGAGGCATTATTTTTGGGATGACCCACATTTATATAAAGAAGGAGTTGATGGTATTATGAGAAGATGCGTACCGGAATATGAGCAACAAGAGATATTAAGAAAATGCCATAGCAGTGCCTACGGAGGGCATCATGCTGGAGATAGAACTGCGCAGAAGGTTCTACAATCAGGTTTTTATTGGCCAACCCTCTTTAAAGATGCCAGAAGGTATGTTTTATCTTGTGATGAATGTCAAAGAGTTGGTAATATTTCTAGACGCAATGAGATGCCTATGAATTACACTCTTGTTATTGAACCGTTTGATTGTTGGGGATTTGACTTTATGGGTCCTTTTCCTCCTTCAAAAGGCTATACCCATATACTTGTTGCTGTTGATTATGTTACTAAATGGGTAGAAGCCATACCCACAAAGAGTGCCGATGGTGAGACTTCTTTAAAAATGCTTAAGGATGTTATTTTTCCTAGGTTTGGAGTGCCTAGATATCTTATGACTGACGGAGGTTCTCATTTTATTCACGGTAGTTTTAGAAAAACTCTTGCTAAGTATGATGTCAATCATAGAATTGCTTCTGCTTATCATCCCCAAACTAGTGGGCAAGTAGAGCTTTCAAATAGGGAGATCAAGTCTATCTTGCAGAAGACTGTCAATAGATCTAGGAAAAACTGGGCTAGTAAGTTAAACGACGCTTTATGGGCTTATAGAACTGCTTATAAGAATCCCATGGGTATGTCTCCTTATAAGATGGTTTACGGAAAAGCGTGTCACTTGCCCTTAGAATTAGAACACAAAGCTTTTTGGGCAGTGAGAGAGCTTAACAGAGATTTCAAACTAGCCGGTAAGAAAAGGTTGTTAGATTTGAGTTCTCTAGATGAGTGGAGAAACGAAGCGTATGAGAATGCCAGACTTTTCAAAGAGAAAGTCAAGCAATGGCATGATAAGAGAATTCTTAAGAGAGAGTTTCATGTTGGTGAGAAAGTTCTTTTGTATAGGTCTCGTCTCAGATTTTTTGTAGGAAAATTACTCTCTAAATGGGAAGGACCATATGTTATTGTGGAAGTGTACCGCTCAGGTGCTATTAAGATTGCTTCATTAAAAGATGACTCTACACAAGTGGTGAATGGGCAAAGACTCAAGCATTATATTTTTGGAGATTCTTATAATGAAGATGTTGATGTTATTGAAACAGTTTCTCCGGAAGAATTTATCCAAGACAAACTGTAGGAACCTGCAGAGTTCGCTTTCGAATAGGTAACAGTTCTAGTCAGAAAAGTTTCGCGAAAAGTTCTTCCTTTAATATTTTTGCAGTTTTTACTAAATATGAAAAATCACGAGACGAAAAAGGGCAGGAAAAAGAGTCCGTGTGTGTCTCACACACAGGTGGCGCGGGCCCACCCCTGGCCGCGCCACCTGGGTGTGAGAACACCCCGGAACTCGTTTCCGTCCCGTTTTCCTCCTGTGACTTCGTTTCGATGTATAATTTTCGTCTATTTAACCCCCCGGAGTCCCCGAGGTCTGTATATCGTTTTCTCGTCGTGTTTTGTTTTGAGCTGTTTCTGCCAGGAGTTGATCTTAAGCTTGGGGGAGTCATGGCCTCTTCAAGTGGTGACAAGGAGAAGACACCTCTAGAAGATGACACCAAAGATTTCCGGCTTAAAGAAGAGGTTGAAAGCGAAGACGAAGAGGAAGATCAAAGTCCAAGGCCAAGCACCGTGATTGCCAGCATAGGGGTGGTGACAGATCATGACAAGTTCAAGAAGAGTGCTCGCATAAGGACCGGAGGAGGTGTGCCGCATCACACCTTATCTCCACGGACGTCTCCACCACGCCAAAATCCTTTCCATACTCTGATTCACGAGCATCAGTTCCAAAAGGTGCCCAAATCACGATTACCCTCTGGCTGGGATATAGATCGTTCTAACAATGCAGGGACAGGATGCTCCAAGGGTGAAGAAGGATGGGGAAATAACTCCAAGAGCTGGGATTCTCTTGCTGACAGGTTCATGAACCGTGTTGAGCACAATTCTGAGATGATTCGTAATCTCGAATACAAGATTGATGATCTGAAGGATTTGATTGAGAAGCTTATTAGAGATTATCCACCGCTGCCACCAAAGGAGTAATTCATCATCGGTTTAGGCACCCCCTTGGCTTGTTCCAAGCTTGGGGGAGTGCCGCGGTATCACATCATTACCTTTTGCTCATTTACCTTTCAAGTAGAGTCATATCATGAATAGAGAAGTTATCATATAGAATAGTTTGCAGTTGGAAGTATCCTCCTTAGTCAGTTATCTATGTATCCCTTGGTGTGAGTTGCGGTAATGAAATATTAATGAGAAGTTTTATCGTTTACTTTTCGCACACTTTATGTTAGTCTGCAATCTCTTTTATGCGACTAGTCTTGTTGATTGGTATTGGTATCACATTGGGAGCATGAGTAGATTTAGTTGGTTTTGGCAAACCTAGCTTGGTCAGTAGCAGTTTTACCTTGAAGTTTGAGTATAAAAGAATAAAGAAGTGTTTGCAGTTTCATCACTTCAGTTTTCCCTTATGTTTGGCTTATAAGCATTGTTATTCTTAAAGTTAAAATCGTTGCACTTTCAAGGGAGTTTGCATGATTGTTCTTATTATATGTATGTTTGTTTGTTTCATGCAACTCTTATGCTTGCTACCCAGCCTTGCTAGCCAAAAACCTGTACTGAGAGGAAATACTTCTCGTGCATCCAAATCCCAAAAGCCAAGTCACTTCCAAAGAGTCCACTATAAATTCCTATGCATGGTATTTCAAGCCATTCCAAGTAAATTTTCATGTGCTACCTTTCAAAAACTTTCAAACACTTCTCATTTTGTGCCACTGTTTTTAGCTCATGAGGACGTAGTGGATGGGTTTGTTATCTTCCATACTAAATTAAGTACCTCTCGACTAGGCAGCTTCATCTGCTCGTCATTAATTTTGCAAGGGAGCTGGTCAGACCATTATAATCTTAAAAAGAAAAAAGAAAGAAAAAGGCACTCCTCCAATGGAATGTGAAAGTTGGTCGGCACCCGATGGAATCGGTTAGCCATGGTTTGAGAAAGGAAAAAGGTGGGGAGGAGTGCAAAGCTATAAAAGAGCACCAAAGTGCCAATTAATCAAACATCTCGGAACCGCTCTCACTTGTTTAGTATGGAAGATATCAAGAACTCCGTTGCTAGTCGTTGACAAAAGCAACCACCTCTCAAAACAATTTTTACCTCTGTTTTACAAATGAAAAGCTCTAGCACATGTTTAATCCCTGCTTCCCTCTGCAAAGGGCCTATCTTTTACTTTTATGTTGAGTCAACCTATTTCCCTCTGTCTCAAGCAAGCATTTGAGTTGTTATGTTTCACTCATCCATATGTTGATCCGTTTAATCATGTTTATTATCTTCCTTGTTTTGTATAATGCTTTTATCTGAAGGAATACATCTTTGAAAGCTTTCTATGAATGCAAAAGTTTACTTTGTTGAGCATATAGTCTTTGCTATATTAGCTCTGTTTTTAAAGGCTCCGTTTAAAAGAAAGAATAGCTTGTTCATCGTTCTCTGACCAAGAACTTAGGTTTGCCATTGCCAATTATAGTTTACCTTGTGCATCTTTACATGTGATTCCCTTTTACCTATTGCAAGTCTACATCTTATAAAGGGAGATTGCTGTCTATTATAATTTGTGCCTTTGGTAAATGTGATGCTTCTTGCCCGTATTTTGATTATCGACACTTCACTCCATAAACCTGTGGTCATGTTTACCGAGTTTCGTTTTCGCTTGGGGACAAGCGAGGTCTAAGCTTGGGGGGGTTGATACGTCCAATTTGCATCACTATTTTGTATCATAATTTACTGTTATTCATTGATATATTTCATATTTAGACATAATACTGATGTTATTTCCTTTGCTTTCACATGTTTGATGATCATCGGAGGAGTTGCTGAAAGGACACAGATGTCGCCTAGAGGGGGGGGTGAATAGGCGATATCAAATTTTACGAATGGCTTGAACAAAAGCGGAATTAAACTAGCGTTTATTTTGTCAAGCACAAAAAACCTAAATAAACTAGGCTCACCTATGTGCACCAACAACTTATGCTAAGCAATACAAGTAACAAGGTGATAGCAAGATATATGACTTCAAGCACGAAGGCTATCACAATGTAAAGTGCATAAGTAAAGAGCTCGGGTATAGAAATAACCGAGGCACGCGGAGACGATGATGTATTCCCGAGTTCCTCCCTTGAAAGGGAGTACGTCTCGTTGGAGGGGTGTGGTATCGCCACAAAGGCCTAACCAACGCCACAAAGGCCTCACCCTATTCTCCGGTGTGAGCTTGCGCCACAAAGGCCTAGCTCACTCTTCCACTAAGGGGTTCCTCAAGGCGGAACCGGGCCTTTACACAAAGCTTGGGGCACACTTCCACAACTTAATTGGAGGCTCCCAAGAATAGCCACAAAGGCACCACAAAGCCACAAAGCCGTCTAGGGTTCCAAGAACCCAAGAGTAATAAGCTCACAAACTTTCACTTACTCGAATCTCCGGGGAGAACTCAAACCGATGCAACTTATGCAATGGCAAGAGCACACAAGGTGCTCAAATCCTTCTCACCCAAATTTCACCAAAGCAACTAATGCTATGGAGAGATATGAGAGGAAGAACAAAGGAAATCCACAAAGAACTCCAAGATCTAGATTGACTATGTTCCCCTCACTTAGAGGAGAGATGGATTGGTAGAAATATAGATCTAGATCTCCTCTCCCTTTTCCCTCAAAAATATCCAAGAATCATGGGAGGAATGGAGGAGGAAGGGCAAGCTTGCAAAGTCAACAATGGAGGAGAGAGAATCCCAATTCGTGCACAGCCCAAGGAGGAAGAAGGGGTATTTATACCCCCCACGAAATATGGCCGTTGCAGGACTTGGAGGGGCGGATTATCCGGCCAAAATATGGCCGGAATATCCGGCTGGCCGGATTATCCGGCCCCCAGGCCGGATTATCCGCCCCCCCTATACTGGGTGACGCCGAGCAAAGTCCTTAGCAGAAATTCCGAAATGAAATTTTCACTCCCAGGCCGGATAATCCGCCTCCCCCTGGCCGGAATATCCGCCCCCCTTACTGGGTGACGCCGAGCAGAAACTGCAATACGAAAACGGTGATAACTTTTTCATCCGGACTCCGTTTTCGATGATCTTGGGCTCGTTGGAATCACCACAACGAGCTCTACAACTTCATCCATAGAAACATTATAGTCCAACAAGGGAGTATAAAACCAAATGATGAAAGCTTTAAACTCTCTTCGAAGACAAACCGGTAAAACCTCCAAACATCAAAAACGCAATAAGAGTTTCATACGAAATCCGTTTTTGATGAGCTAGAGCTTGTCATGGAAATAACCACAAGCTCTAGAACCTCACATGGATAAAACCCAAATGAGAACCAAGAAAGATGATGCCAAGTATGCAAAGGTTTGAGCTCTCTCCGAACGATACAATTAAGTTACTCACTCGAGAGCCCCTCTTAATAGAACGGCTACCGATCCTATAACCCGGTCTCACAACTAACACCATGAGACCGGTAAGAAAGAAACCCTAACACTATCATACCTTTGCCTTGAGCATTCCACTTGAGGTGGATAATGACGATCTTAATCTTCTCAAGTTGGACCACCTTTCTTGATTGAGCTAGCTTGGTGAAGTCTTGCGGATTGCTTCCCCATACTCCACTATGGAAGAGACTCTCTTTAAGCATATCTTCACATATCCATAAGCACAATATAGATGGCAAGCTTCAAGCATATGTTCTCTTCTAGTTGCTCATCTTGAACTTGCGCTTTGACTTAATCAATCCTCTAATCAATTCTTCTTTCTCCATAATGATGGTGTCTTGAGGATACACATGAGAGCTCACTCAATCTTATTCTTCAAGACACACTTGACATAAGCTCAACTCCCTTAAGACCAATCTTTGGATCACTTCTTGAATAGCACCTTGGTTAACACATAATCTTCTTCTTACAACCTTGACTCCAACAAATGGTTCAAGCATTGTCTATGGACAAGTCCTACACATATAACTCAATGCAACCATTAGTCCATAGGGATTGTCATTAATTACCAAAACCACACATGGGGCTCAATATGATCTTTCAATCTCCCCCATTTTGGTAATTGATGACAATCTCTTTGAGAGGGTTTATATAATGAATTCAAAGAACTAAAATGGTTATACTAACATCAAATACTACAAAAGTATGTGATGTTAGTAAAACCACCATATATAGAGCAAACTCCCCCACAATCTATGCACGTGTGAATGATCTTGATTTCATTGCATATATTGCCAACCAAGGTTGTTGGTGGAGTTTCCACTATATACTCAACCATGCAAAGCATGCAAGGCAAATGCTTAAGAACAAACCAAAGCATAAAAGCCAATTCCCGTTAAACCCTCGAAACTTCTCCCCCATTGGCATCCATTGCCAAAATGGGTGAAAAAAGCTTAGAAGGCCAATATAGTGAGAGTTCCTCCAAAACGGTGTGCATATCCAAAATAAATGAGTGAAAACACATGCACATATACAAAGGCAAATTTTTGAAGGAAATGAAACTATATCGAGGATCAAAGATTGCAAAAAAAAAAGATAACACGATGGATAAACTTCAACAAATGAAGAGAGCAATCAAACAATCCAAAGAACAAACTGAATGAAGATTTTATGATAAGATCGAAAAGGTGCTCTAAATAATATGAGGATGCTCCCCAAGGTGTGTGCACAAAATATTCTATTGAGTTGAAGATAAGGTGCACACACATGGAATCATCACTCCCTCAATATTATTCAACACAAAATGATACCAAGTGAAATTAAATACTATGCTAACCGCAAAATGGTGCTTTAAATGAAATGAGGAAGCTCCCCAAGGTACGTGCAAAAATTGGAATGTCTGTATTTGAATACAATTTGCACAACATGGAATCCTCACTCCCTCAATAACATTTAAAACGCAACCATTTGCAAGAGATCATAGAGAAGAAATTAAGCTTAACACTTGCATCAAAGAAATGGTTGAGCAAAAAGTAAGGGATAACATATAAAAGGCTCAACCAAGGAATGTGTGAGAGAAATGACACAACATATTATAAGACTAATACAAGGATTAGCATAGAGCATCCACATAGTCTTCAATGAATGATGTTGCTTAGCATTCCATCCCAACACATAAGGTTCAAATAAGATATCAAATAATGAGATATCATCTCTCATGTGTATAAGATTCTACGTAGACAATATCACAAAGATAATTATCACAAAGAACCATGTACACACAAAATAGATACTAAGAATAGAACATGATATCCAAAATGAAGGCATGCAATATACCAATGAGATTTTTGCTTTTAAAGCATGGCCAAAGGCTCAATTTATCTTATTGTATATTGACAAACTTCAACCACCAACATGTCAAAGACATCACAAATATCAACAAGGGAAAGAAGATAGTTGGGATGCTTTGATAAAAACAACAAGTATCAAAATGAAGGATACCAAATGGAAGAAATAAATTTGCAATTTCATCAATTTTGCACATGTGAGCTTATTGAGGAATTGATATGCAAAAAGATTGCTAAGTTGACATATATGGGATAGGAGAATCATGAGCATGATTTTTATATGTTCCCAATAATATGTCCTCATCTCAACTTGCTCATATTTGCAATAAAGAGGTTTCATTAGAATCCTTGTAAAAAGCACAACATTTGCAAATAAAGATTTTCAATGCCATAAAACAACCTACACAACGTTGGATACTAGAGAAGTATGCATAAAAAAAGATACTTGTTACCGAGATATTAAAGGTAGGATGTAGTAGATAGGAGTTCTTCAATAATCCTAGCTTGCCTCAAATTATCATTTAGTCACCACTTCATCCTTATTATTGAGACAAGCACCAATATATATCCATGTACCTAAAACAAAGTTCAAGTACAAGATGGTCCCCAAACTCATTGGGTCCAAAGTAGTTAGAAACTACAACATATAGGACAAACTCCACATAAATATGTGCATATATATATATGAAATTGAATTTCATGCACATCTTAGCCGATTTAGGATTTGATGGAGCTTCTCCTATATATTTGATCAAATAAAGCAAAAGCATGCCATACAATATACATTTAGTAAATATGCATGCACAAGACTTTCAAGAGCCAAAGGAGATACAATTTGGACAAAACACCAAGAAGGACAAGCGAGCACACAAAATTGTGAAGCTACAAAAGGTTGTCCAAATTATATCAAAGAATCAAATCAACACAAGATTGACTCCAAAGTTCAACTAGTGAACCAAGCAAAAGCCAATGAGCATAAAACATAACTAATACACACATGCTCAAAGACATATCTCATTTTAAGAGTAAGAAATAAATAATAAGGAATGAGATCACCAACTCCCAAAGAGAGCAAGGTTCAAAAAACCAACCAAACTCTCCACACTTTTTATGATGGCACACTAAGTACCAAAAAGAAAAGATTTGTCTTCCCAAAAAAACCAATACCAAATGAAATAAGCACAAAGAGTGTTTTATAACAAATATAGGAGAGCTCCCCCAAGATTAGTGCATTATTTATGATTTTGCATTTGAATACAAAATGCACACAAGTGGGATCATCACATCTACCTACATAGAAATAACACAAAACAAGTTCAACGAAATCAAATGGAATAACAAAAGTCATGGAAGACAATGAGAGCTAAAACAACTACATTTTTGGCTAGAGATAAGGCAATTAAAAGCAATAGCCAATGTAAAGATGATCAATATACATGTCCCACATGATATAGTACCAATTGTCCAAGAACAAGAGGTATTTGGATTTATTTCCTGGTGGTAGTTTACATATAAATCCAAGATCATCTTCACAACAAAGAAGCATACGGAGAAGGATAAGAATTAATCACCATGCTAAAGAAGATATTCTTGATAGACTCAAATAGTTAAACAATCACGCAAAGCAATGATTAAGATAACTTGAAGCAAATGGTTTTCCAACTTTGATGCAGAATTCCACATTTTAGGAAAACCCTACCAAGAAAGTATCTTACAAACAAGATCCAAAACAAGATGAATAAAACAATTTGGCAAATTGGAACTTGTTTGAGAAAACATGCCACATAGAAGCAAGATAATTTACAATATCAACACTATGTGACACAACCTCAAATATACACATTATATCGGTTTGTATTATGCACAAAGCATATTACTCCCCCGTAATGTGATAAAACATTTATTTTTCACAAGAGGCAAATAGAATCCAACAAGATGATTAATGGACATTATAGAATTTGAATTTTCTCATGAGAATGACATACCACATAGAAACTAGATAATCTTTAAATATCAACACTAAGTGGTATTCCTCATGTACACACATTTTTAGGATTGTGAGGTGCAAAGCATATCACTCTCCCAAAATGGGATGGTCCAAAAATCTCTCACAAGAGCCAAGTAAGATAAAACGAGATGCAAAAGGCTCAACAAGAACAACTGTACATGGTGTGCAAACCAACATGCACATACTTGATTACTCAAAATGAAGCAAGTAGGAAGCACAACATATACAAACACATGCAAGATACAAAACCCAACACATGCAAAGGGGCGAGTAACTTTCAAGGTAGATAAGTTGAATACATGTTACCGCAAGGAGGAACATTGGATATATGATAGAAATAAGATAATCCAAATGACTTGACTTGAGAAAATATAATTGATGAAGATCCCTTAATTCTTCATGATATAGCCAAGTCTCCAATGCCCTCCAACAACACCTATTGTTCAAGTAATGGCTTGTTGGTCCCCAACCAAGTTGGGTCCTAAGAAGTTAGAAACAATAGGTTTGGCAACCCAAATGGTTCTTTTCTTGACACCACTTTGAGCGCCAACAAATTTGGCAAACACATTGCCAACCTTATCCTTGCAAAGTGAATAAACATCTTCAATTATGATAGGGTTGGATGAGTTACCACTAGTGCATGAAGAAGATAGGTGACCCTTCTCATGGCATATGTAGCAAGTTCTCTTCTTCACCTTCTTCTCACTTGATTTCTCCACAAGGGGAGCATTAGCTTGATTTTTCTTGGGAAGTGACCTTTCTTCAACTCGAGGTTGAGCATGGGCTTGAACTTGAGGCCGCTTCCCTTGTTGCTTCTCACTAAGTGCCTTTTTCTTCAAAGGGCAAGATCTAACATGGTGCCCTTCAATTTTGCACTTGAAGCAAACAATCTTGGCCAAATTCTTGACTTGTTCTTGGCCCTTCTTCTTCTTGTATATTTTGGACTTCTTCTTGTTGTTAGAGATAAATCCAAGTCCACTCTTGTCATTGGGGGATTTTTGCACACTCAAGATCTTATTGAGTGTGGACTTCCCTTCATGACGTTTTTCCAAGTCTTTCTTCAACGAAGTAACTTGGGCCTTGAGCTCTTTGATTTCCTCTACATGGTTAGTGACAACACAAGTACTAGTGGAAGTATAGGCTACATTGTTAGAGCAACAAGGCAAGGAGGGTAATTCATCACTAGATGTAGCAATAGTATGAGTGGATGAATTACTAGGACTAGCACATGTCAATATAGCATTTTGAGAAATAGTGCTAGTGTCCACATGAGGCTCACAAGATGTTACCTTTATAGATATAGCCTCATGAGCTAACTTTAGGCAAGCATGAGACACTAAAAGATCCTCATTAGAGCTAGAAAGCTTTTCATGACTTTCTTCCAATTTCCCATACTTGCTAGTTAGCAATTCAAGTTGAGACCTTAGCTCAACATTCTCCTTCACAATAGATGCTTCACAAGAAATAGAGTTAGTAGCACAAGCATCATTATCATGAGCAATAGGAGAAGACAACTTGGCAAGAGCGAGGTCACGTTCTTTAGTGATTTTAGAAATAATTTCATTACATGACTCCTCAATGGATTCAAGCTTCTCCTCAAGAGAAACCCGAAGCTCTTGCTCTTCCTCTAGAGCATTTCTTAAATCATGGATATCATTGGCATACTCACGCTCAAGAGAAAACATTTTATCAATTTGTTCTTCCTTCATCTCAATGAGTTTCGTGCTCTCAATAGCACAACTCATGATTTCAAAGAAGTTGGGCAAAACATTTTTATGGTTATGCAAAGCATCAAAGACCACCTTACCCTTCTTGTTTAAGTACTCAATATAGTCTTCTTCATTTTCCTCATCCTCACCATTGTCCTCAACATCATTATGATTTGAAGACCTAGCCATAAGGCATATGTGGGAACCGTGAGAAGAAGAAGATGAAGAAATACTTGAAGCTCCAATCAAGACCTTGTCTTGGCCCAAAGACTCTTCGGTTTCCTCTATATGGTTAGCATCACAAATACTAGAGGAAATAGAAGCATTTGTATCATGGCAACAAGACAAAGCAAGCATATCATCATGAGATTTATTCAAGAAATTTACACATGATATGCAAGGACTATCAACACAAGCATGTAAAACATTTATGGGGCTACAAGTGTTTAAGTCCAAAGATGAAGCATTGCAATGAGATAGAGATGAAGGATCATCAAAAGTAAGCATACTATCACCATTGCAAGTTTCATCACCACTCACCATATCATTACCTTGTGTCTTGCCACACGTTGGTGAAGTGGATGAAAGTTCATCACGGCCGGAAGTGGAAGGAATACAATCATCCTCAATAATCTTGGACACACCATATTTTTCTTGAAGCTTTATCCATATCTCATGAGCGCTCCGAAAAGGCGTGATGGAGAAGGTAACTACATCGCTCAAAGCATTAACAATCACATGAGTAGCTTGAGCATTGAGATACAAGTTTTTCTCATCCTCTAAAGATAGATTTTGAGTATCCTTTGGAGGAGAAAAACCCACATCTACAATTTGCTCCATAGATGGGTCCATGACCCGAAAATAATTAAGCATGTGAAATTTCCAAGTATCATAATTTGTGCCATCGAATATAAAAGTGTCATAGTGCACTAATCCCCTAGCCGATATCTTTGCTCTCAAGGCGGTGAAGCCTAAAATGAGAGACCGGGCTCTGATACCAATTGAAAGGACACAGATGTCGCCTAGAGGGGGGGGGTGAATAGGCGATATCAAATTTTACGAATGGCTTGAACAAAAGCGGAATTAAACTAGCGTTTATTTTGTCAAGCACAAAAAACCTAAATAAACTAGGCTCACCTATGTGCACCAACAACTTATGCTAAGCAATACAAGTAACAAGGTGATAGCAAGATATATGACTTCAAGCACGAAGGCTATCACAATGTAAAGTGCATAAGTAAAGAGCTCGGGTATAGAAATAACCGAGGCACGCGGAGACGATGATGTATTCCCGAGTTCCTCCCTTGAAAGGGAGTACGTCTCGTTGGAGGGGTGTGGTATCGCCACAAAGGCCTAACCAACGCCACAAAGGCCTCACCCTATTCTCCGGTGTGAGCTTGCGCCACAAAGGCCTAGCTCACTCTTCCACTAAGGGGTTCCTCAAGGCGGAACCGGGCCTTTACACAAAGCTTGGGGCACACTTCCACAACTTAATTGGAGGCTCCCAAGAATAGCCACAAAGGCACCACAAAGCCACAAAGCCGTCTAGGGTTCCAAGAACCCAAGAGTAATAAGCTCACAAACTTTCACTTACTCGAATCTCCGGGGAGAACTCAAACCGATGCAACTTATGCAATGGCAAGAGCACACAAGGTGCTCAAATCCTTCTCACCCAAATTTCACCAAAGCAACTAATGCTATGGAGAGATATGAGAGGAAGAACAAAGGAAATCCACAAAGAACTCCAAGATCTAGATTGACTATGTTCCCCTCACTTAGAGGAGAGATGGATTGGTAGAAATATAGATCTAGATCTCCTCTCCCTTTTCCCTCAAAAATATCCAAGAATCATGGGAGGAATGGAGGAGGAAGGGCAAGCTTGCAAAGTCAACAATGGAGAAGAGAGAATCCCAATTCGTGCACAGCCCAAGGAGGAAGAAGGGGTATTTATACCCCCCACGAAATATGGCCGTTGCAGGACTTGGAGGGGCGGATTATCCGGCCAAAATATGGCCGGAATATCCGGCTGGCCGGATTATCCGGCCCCCAGGCCGGATTATCCGCCCCCCTATACTGGGTGACGCCGAGCAAAGTCCTTAGCAGAAATTCCGAAACGAAATTTTTGCTCCCAGGCCGGATAATCCGCCCCCCCTGGCCGGAATATCCGCCCCCCTTACTGGGTGACGCCGAGCAGAAACTGCAATACGAAAACGGTGATAACTTTTTCATCCGGACTCCGTTTTCGATGATCTTGGGCTCGTTGGAATCACCACAACGAGCTCTACAACTTCATCCATAGAAACATCATAGTCCAACAAGGGAGTATAAAACCAAATGATGAAAGCTTTAAACTCTCTTCGAAGACAAACCGGTAAAACCTCCAAACATCAAAAACGCAATAAGAGTTTCATACGAAATCCGTTTTTGATGAGCTAGAGCTTGTCATGGAAATAACCACAAGCTCTAGAACCTCACATGGATAAAACCCAAATGAGAACCAAGAAAGATGATGCCAAGTATGCAAAGGTTTGAGCTCTCTCCGAACGATACAATTAAGTTACTCACTCGAGAGCCCCTCTTAATAGAACGGCTACCGATCCTATAACCCGGTCTCACAACTAACACCATGAGACCGGTAAGAAAGAAACCCTAACACTATCATACCTTTGCCTTGAGCATTCCACTTGAGGTGGATAACGACGATCTTAATCTTCTCAAGTTGGACCACCTTTCTTGATTGAGCTAGCTTGGTGAAGTCTTGCGGATTGCTTCCCCATACTCCACTATGGAAGAGACTCTCTTTAAGCATATCTTCACATATCCATAAGCACAATATAGATGGCAAGCTTCAAGCATATGTTCTCTTCTAGTTGCTCATCTTGAACTTGCGCTTTGACTTAATCAATCCTCTAATCAATTCTTCTTTCTCCATAATGATGGTGTCTTGAGGATACACATGAGAGCTCACTCAATCTTATTCTTCAAGACACACTTGACATAAGCTCAACTCCCTTAAGACCAATCTTTGGATCACTTCTTGAATAGCACCTTGGTTAACACATAATCTTCTTCTTACAACCTTGACTCCAACAAATGGTTCAAGCATTGTCTATGGACAAGTCCTACACATATAACTCAATGCAACCACTAGTCCATAGGGATTGTCATTAATTACCAAAACCACACATGGGGCTCAATATGATCTTTCAGTTGCTGCTAGAGTCAGGATTCTGCTGGAAAAAGGACCATCAAGAGACCATATTTTGAAGATCAGGAAAATGCCAGAAAAATACCCAGAAATTATAATTTCCCAGAAGACTCAGGAAGCCAGAAGGGGGAGTCGAGAGGAGCCAGGGGGGCTCCACACGCCAGGGTGGCGCGAGCCCACCCCTGGCCGCGCGGGCCCTACGTGAGGCCAGCCTGGCCCACCTCTGGTCTCGCCCCTCCGCGTACATCATCGTCCCCGAAAACCTAAGTCAAGGGGGGCACGGAGAGTTAGACACAGCCGCCTCTGCGGGGCGGAGAACACCAGAGAGAGAAAGCTCTCCGGCAGAGAGAAATCTACCGGGGAAATTCCTTCCCGGAGAGGGGAGATCGTCGCCATCGTCATCACCATCGTACTGGACTTCATCGGGATCATCATCATCATCATCTCCATCACCAGCACCTTCATCTCCACCATCACCACACCATCCCGCTGTAACATCTTGAGTTGGATCTTGTTATATTCATAGGGGAAACTTTCCCGGTGTTGATTACACTTGTAGTTGATGCTATTGAGTGGAACCGTTGAGTTAAGATTTATGTTCAGATTGTTATTCACCATTATTTCACCTCTGATCATGATCCATATGATGTCTTGTGAGTAGTTCGTTTAGTTCTTAAGGACATGGGAGAAGTCAAGATGTTAGTAGTGAATTATTGTTGAGAAATATTTAATGGTTTGATATTGTTGTGGTGCTATTTCACTAGTGGTGTCATGTGAACGTCGACTACATGATACTTCACCATTTATGGGCCTAGTGAGATGCATTGTGTATTTGGCTACCGATTGTGGGGTTGCTGGAGTGACAGAAACCTAAACCTCCGTTGGGAAACCATTGCACCAGGGAGCGTAGGATCTTAGAGTTTAAGGCTGTGGTTAGATTTATCTTAATTACTTTCTTGTATTTGCGGATGCTTGCAAGGGGTATAATCACAAGTGTGTATTTATCCTAGTAAGGGTAGTGCGCTAGCACAGGTTCACCCCCATAACACTTACCAAACCAATAAATACTATTGGCTCTATGAAGCGAAAGCTCTTGACAGAAACTCCCGTGTGTCCTCGAGAACGTTTGGTTATTATAAGTACACAACCGGCTTGTCCTTTGCTGAAGAAAGGATTGGGCCACTTGCTGCAATTGTTACTACTGTCTTTTATTTACTCGCACTTTATTTACTCGTATTACCAAATACCCCTGAAAACCTGTTTGCTAGTATTTACAGTGATTCCTTGATCAAAACTGCTCATCAACACCTTCTGCTCCTCGTTGGGTTCGACACTCTTATTTATCGAAAGTACTACGATACACCCCCTATACTTGTGGGTCATCAATAACACGCAATACACTAAGGTTGAATTGGCGAGTCCTAGTATGTGTAGACATGGTCTAGGAACACGGGAGACTGAAAGGTCGAGCATGGGTCGCAAAGTTGTGCAATTAACATAAGTTTTGCCTACCTTCAACATTGCATCGCCGGCCATTGATATAGTATGATGGTTCTTGAGATGAGGAGTTTCTGGAAGACTGCCAAATCAAATAAGATCATGATCTGAAAGAGATCTTCAAACCCGAAGTGCGCTTGATGAGGCATGAATGCCTGGATAAGTTCCTTTCATGCAAGATGAAGGTGCGTAAATGTGTGGGATTGCATCTAGCAAAGATGCTTAGGATCCAGGATCCACATATGTCTGACTGTAGAGCTCGAATACGAGATAACGGACGACTTTGCCAAAAATGTGGTATTGCGTTCACTCCCTCCTAGCTGCGGAACAGCAACCTCGTCTTCGCCGCCGGGCTGCGACGTAACGGGTCCAGCTCCGGTGCGAGGCCCCGGTCTGTCTCGGCTGCCAATGCCAACTGCATGCCGCCGAGCTCGCAAGTCCCAACCTCGTTGTAGGAGCCACGTCCACGCAGCCCGCCGGACGAGCCTCTGGTCCGCCGTCGGCCACGCCCCGGCCGGCCGGTGAGGCATCGAGGTTTGCACGTGTGGTATTACGTGCCTGCGTGGGCGCGCGCGCCTTCTTCGTGCCGCCGCTAATGATGATGTTCCTCGGCGTGGTCCGCGCGACGCGATCGGCCGATGGTCCTCACCGCGGCTCACTCGCTCCAACTGCATATGACAACTTCAACTGGGGCTTACCTGTTGAAAGAGCATTTCCCGCCTAATTGATTTTGGCGTTTGTTAACAATACATTATCTATTAATGTGTGATTATGCTTTGCAGGATTTAATTATGTTCTTGCACAAGATATTGGGTTTCCTATATTATACTTGATATTTAATATTGCCCAAAGGAAATTATTGAGGAAATGGTGAAAATATGCTCTGGGAGAAGTTTCAAATGAAGTTGGGTCAGTTAGGCCGGCTTTAGCCGGTCCCCAGACCGGCTATAGCCGGACTGCCCGATTTCGGAAGGGGTCCTGCGCCTCTGGACTCAACCGGCTATTTGTCCGGCTATTTCCGGCTGGGCCGGATATTTCAGGCCGGCTATAGCCGGTGTGAGGCCGGCTTTAGCCGGTGTGGCCGGCTTTAGCCGGACTTAACTCCGGCTATAGCCGGACTTCCTGGCTGGCAACGGTCAGATATTTTGGGGGGTATAAATACCCCCACCTTCTTCTCCAACCAGCAGCTCGTGAAAATAGAAGAAGACCACCATTGTTGAGCTCTCAAATCAACTAGATCTCCTCCCTCAACCCACCAAAGCTCTTGATCTTTGGAGAATCGAAGGAGAAGACCATCATCTACATCCTCACCGAAGCGATTTGATTTCCCCTCTCATTTGCTTGAGGGCCCTTGTGTCTTGGGTTCCCTTGTGTCCCAAGACCTTGTTTGTGTATTTGATATATTGCTACTTGTTGTTTGACAGCATTGTGTTGTGCTTGGGAGCCTCCAATTCGGTTGTGGATGCGTGCCCCAAGATTGTAAAGGCCGGTTCCGCCTTGAGGAATCCCTTAGTGGAAAGTGAGCTAGGCCTTTGTGGCGGAAGCTTGCACCGGAGAATAGGGTGAGCCTTTGTGGCTTTGGTTAGGCCTTTGTGGCAACCACACCCCTCCAACGTAGACGTACTTCCCCTAAAAAGGAAGGAACTACGGGAATTACATCCGTGTCTCCGTGTGCTCCACTCTCGGTTACCTCTATCCTTTATTGCCTTTACTTATTGTATCTTGTTTAGCTTGCTAGTTGACATATAGGTAAATTCACCTTAGTTGCATATCTAGAGAATTTACCTTTGTGTCAAGCCTAAATTGAAAAAGAACTAAAATTTGAGTAGCACCTATTCACCCCCCCCCTCTAGGTGCCCATACGATCCGTTCAATTGGTATCAGAGCCTCGGCTCTTATTTCGGGCTTAACCGCCTAAGAGTATGGAAACATCACCTAGTGAGGGCTCGGGTCAAGTTTCCATGGGTGAGTTCAAATCTTTGGAATCATCCATGGCTTCCATGACATCTCAAATAAGTGAGTTGCGTGAAATGATGGCGCAACTCATGCAAGCTAAAACTGCTAATGCTTCTCCACCTCCGGAAAAACCCGCTACTCCACAAGTGGAGAATGTGGGGATAGATGAGGAGGGTGCCGACAAAAATGGCGATGCTAAGTCTTCCACCAAGGCCGACGGGAAAGGTGAATACCCGCATTGGTATTCACCCGACCCGCCGGTTCCTCATCCTCATATTAACCATAGAGGTGATCCGCCTAAGCTTGATGCATTAAACTTTGGTCAATGGCAATATCAAATGATCTCTCATATGCGCAGTTCTTGCATTGAGCTTTGGAGGATCGTTGAGGAAGGATTCAAGGCCGTGGATCCCCACAACATGACAAGAAGAGAGACGGTCGATAGCCAACTCAATGCTACCGCTCTTCACATGATTCAAGTCGCCGTGGGATCCAAGGACTTGCCTCACATCCAACACTTCTCCACCGCCAAAGAAGCTTGGCAAGGACTCTCCGACGTCTTTGTTGGCAACGAGAGCATGAAGAAAACAAGATATATTGCCTTCTCAAATCAAGCGGAGGGTTTCTTCATGATGGATGGTGAGGATCATCAAGAGATGTATAGAAGACTCAAGGCTATTGCTACCACCTTCAAGAACCTCGGTGCTCACCATATTGATGATGAGTGGATCAAGATGAAGTACATTCTTGCTCTCACTCCATATGAGCCCGCGGATGTGAAGAGTGTTCAAGGAAAGCACAACTTCAATGAGATGACCTCCAATCAAGTGATGCAAGAGATTCAAGCCTACAAGGTTTCCGCACAAAATGCGGAAGATGCCCGTGCCCGTGCCATAGGAATGCAAAGAAGCTCTAATCTTGCATTGAAAGCAAGTGTGGTTGAGAAAGAGGTTCCTCTTCAAGCGAATATTGAAGCAAGACTAGAGATGTGTCCCGAGGACATAAGGCATGAGTACAATGAGCACATGGCCTTCTATGGAAAAACCTTTTGGGTTGATCCACACAAGGCTAAAGAAGACAATCAAAGAAGAAGCAAGTCAAGTGGCTATCAAAGGAATGACAACAATGGTCAAAGGGTGAGGACTTGCTACAATTGCAATGATAGATTTCACTTTGTTGCCGAGTGCCCTTATGAGAAGAGAGAAGACCATGGTGGAAAGCTCATCTTCAAAAGCAAGACCAAGTCACCATCCAAGAAGCCATTTCTAAAGAAGGGTGGACCAAAGAAGAAACAACTAAAGTTTGTGTTCTTGACTCAAGAAGAGTACTCCGCAAGTGAGAGTGAAGAAGAAACTACAACTAGTGAGATGGCCGCAATGGCAACCACCTCAACTTCCTCCACATCACTCTTTGAATCCCCCAATGAGGACTCTCTTGTCAAGAACGTCAAGTGCCTTATGGCCAAGTCTTCCGAGGTATCACCCACATCTTTCTCTTCCTCTAAGACAAATGATGCTTCCTTGAATGATCTTGCTAGTCTTAGAGTAAAGGAAGAAATTGTTGCTTTTGATGATTATGTGTCTAGTGTAGATGGTGTTCATAAGATTCACTTTGAACGTCTATTGAGCCAATATGGTAAAACTCTTGAAAAACTAGATGAACAAATGAGGCTTGAAAGAGAATATGCTCAAGATATTGCCTCATTAACCGAGTCTCTTGAAGAAGAGCAAGAGGAACGAGCAACTCTTGAAGAGAAGCTCAATTCCATTGAGGAATCTAATAATGAAGTTGTTTCCAAACTCATTAAAGAGCGAGATCATGCTCGTGCTAAAGTAAAAATGCTCAAAAAGGAAAAGGTTGAATTTGGTGTTGGTCATGATATACTTGTTAAGGATTTAGAAGATCTTGACAAGGCTCACAAGGCCTTGAAAAGTGAACACTCTATTCTTACCAAGTCACATGAACAACTTCAAATTCAATTGACTAAGAATAATGTGCCTAGTTCTTCTACTTCTACTTGTGATCATGCAAATGTTATTGAAGAAAATGCTAGGTTGAAAGATGAGCTTGCCAAGTCCTCCATTCCCATAGGTGAGAAAAACTTGAATGACCTTTTGAGTAAGCAAAAGGCATTTGGTGATAAAACGGGGATTGGCTATGTCTCAAAGAAGAAGAAGAAGAACAACAAGAAAAAGAAGGCCAAGCCCGCTCAAGCAAAGAAGGATCCTATTGTGAGTGGCAAAGCCACTCATGATGATCATGCGGGAATTGCTAACCCTCACTATGTTTTATTTCGTAATTATTATGGTGATGTTTATGCAAAATATGTTGGTCCAAATGATGGTTATAATGCTTGGTCTATTTGGGTTCCAAAGACCCTTGTTGCTAACAAAAGAGGACCCATTGAAAAATGGGGACCTAAAACCAAGCAATGATCTCTTGTAGGACTATGCTTCCGGTGGATCAAAATGGGTGCTTGATAGTGGATGCACAAGTCATATGACCGGAAGCAAGAAGATTATGACGGAGATAAGGCCTAATGACAATCATATAACCGTCACTTATGGAGACATCTCACAATCCGAGGTATTGGGTCTTGGCAAGGTGGTGGTCGCACCGGATATTTCCCTGGTGGATGTCATGCTTGTTGAGACCCTAGGTTACAATTTACTTTCAGTTCGTGCACTTGGTAAGATGGGCTTTGCCGTCTTCATTGATAATGACATTGTGGTACTCTTGTGGAGCAAGTCTCTAAAGGTCGCTTTCGTTGGACACATTGAAAATAACTTGTATGTGGTGGACTTTTCGGGGAAAACCACTACAAGTGCAATGTGTTTATTTGGAAAGGCCGATGTGGGTTGGCTTTGGCATCGCCGACTAGCCCATGTCAATATGAGAACTTTGCAAAGCCTTCACAAGGGTGGCCACATACTCGGACTAAAAGAGAATGTTTCTTTTGCCAAAGATCGTGTTTGCAGGGCTTGCATTCTAGGAAAAATGCATGATTCTCCCCACCCAAGCAAGACTATCATTTCTTCCAAGAGGATCTTGGAGCTCCTTCATGTGGATCTTTTTGGTCCTCCCTCTCATGCAAGTCTTGGTGGGAAGAAATATTGTTTGGTGATTGTTGATGACTATTCAAGATATACTTGGGTTTACTTCTTCAAGCATAAGAGTGAGACTCAACAAACCGTCATCGACTTTGCCAAGGAAGTTGAACGTCAACATGGGCAAACTATTTTGGCAATTAGAAGTGACAATGGCTCGGAGTTCAAGAACTACACCTTAAATGGATTTCTTAGTGATGAGGGAATTCGTCATCAATATTCCGCTGCATACACCCCTCAACAAAATGGTGTAGCCGAGAGGAAGAACCGGACTCTTATGGATATGGCTAGGTCCATGTTGGCGGAGTTTAAGTCTCCATACAACTTTTGGGCTGAAGCTATCTCTACGGCTTGTCATTCTTCAAACCGGCTCTTCCTCCGCAAAGGCCTAAACAAGACTCCATATGAAATACTCACCGGAAGCAAGCCCAACATCTCCTACTACCGGGTTTTCGGGTGTAAGTGTTTCTTTAAAAGAAAAGGAGTTCGTTTAGGTAAATTTGATCCAAAAGCAATAGAAGGTATTTTTGTTGGTTATGGTGCCGAATCCCACACTTATAGAGTCTTCAACAAGTCCACCGGACGTGTTGAAGAATCTTGTAGTGTGGTATTCGAAGAGAATGACGGCTCCCAAGGGGGGCGAGATGTTGTTTCTTGTGATGTAGATGATGAAATACCTCGAGAAGCCATAGGAAGAATGGGCGTGGGATTTTCCGCCCCATTGAGGGACACCTTGTGGCCGACCGGGAAGGACTATGCTCTACTCAAGTGGAGCCTTCATCTTCACAAGCTCAACAAGCCTCTCCCAAGGAAGCAACTAATGCACCAACCGAAGAACAAGACAAGGACCTTCATGAAGAAGAAGGGGCACCACCATCCTCTCCGGTTATTTCAACCGCCCCCAATTCTTCACATGACCAAGATCAACCTACTCATGAAGATAATGATGATCAAGGTCAATTTGATGGTCAAGACGGGGACCAAAATGATCAAGATGATCAAGTGACTCCTCCAAGGTCAAATGAGGAGATCGAAGCCCGTCGCAAGAAAAGAGTTGAAAGGGATTTGGATCTTAAAGGTCATACCCTTGAGAGGGTTATTGGAGATTTAAGAAGCAAAGTGTCAACCCGGCGTCAATTGGCACAATTTAGCTCTCATCATGCTTATATCTCCATGGTTGAACCCAAGAAAGTATTTGAAGCTCTTGAAGATCCGGATAGGTTGGATGCTATGCATGAAGAACTCAACAACTTCAAGCGCAATAATGTATGGGTGTTAGTAGAGAAGCCAAAGGAGTGCCGCAATGTGATTGGCACAAAGTGGATATTCAAGAACAAGCAAGATGAGCATGGAATTGTTGTGAGGAACAAGGCAAGATTGGTTGCTCAAGGTTTCTCTCAAGTTGAAGGCATTGACTTTGGAGAGACTTATGCTCCCGTGGCTCGTCTTGAGTCCATCCGTATCCTTCTTGCATATGCCACTCATCATAATT
Source organism: Dactylis glomerata (assembly GCA_007115705.1). Taxonomy (NCBI): domain Eukaryota; kingdom Viridiplantae; phylum Streptophyta; class Magnoliopsida; order Poales; family Poaceae; genus Dactylis; species Dactylis glomerata. Next base: position 1,760,087 of record QXEO01000923.1, on the reverse strand, counting down.
TTAAGTTGCAACAAATGGATGTTAAGAGTGCATTTCTTAATGGTCCATTGAAAGAGGAAGTGTATGTTAAGCAACCCCCGGGGTTTGAGGATCTCAACTTTCCTAACCATGTCTACAAACTCCATAAGGCACTCTATGGCCTTAAACAAGCCCCACGTGCGTGGTATGAGCACCTTAGGGAGTTGTTGGTAGACCGTGGGTTTGAAGTTGGGCAAATCGATCCTACTCTTTTTACTAAGAGGGTCAATGGGGAGCTTTTCGTATGCCAACTATATGTTGATGATATTATCTTTGGCTCTACTAACAAAGCTTTAATGATGAATTTTCAAAGCTTATGACCGATAGGTTCGAGATGTCTATGATGGGCGAAATGAAGTTCTTTCTTGGTTTTGAAATCAAGCAATTGAAAGAAGGGACTTTCATTTATCAAGCCAAATATGTCCAAGACATGCTCAAGAGGTTCAAGATGAAAGAACTAAATGGGGCCGCCACACCAATGGCCACAAAATGTCATCTTGAGCTTGATCCCAATGGTAAAGATGTGGATCAAAAGGTATACCGTTCTATGATCGGTTCTTTGCTTTACCTTTGCGCATCTAGACCCGATATTGTGTTGAGTGTAGGTGTGTGTGCAAGGTATCAAGCCGCTCCTAAAGAAAGCCACCTTATGGCGGTTAAGAGAATCTTTCGATATTTGGTTCATACCCCAACTTATGGGCTTTGGTATCCCAAAGGCTCGGATTTCTCTCTTTGTGGCTTCACGGATTCGGATTGGGCCGGTGACAAGGATGATAGGAAATCAACCTCCGGAGCTTGCCAATTTCTTGGTAGGTCTTTGGTGTGTTGGTCTTCTAAGAAGCAAAATTGTATATCTCTCTCCACCGCCGAAGCCGAATATATTGCCGCCGCAAGTGGATGCACTCAATTGTT